>OZ020270.1:36693331-37362819 GCA_963971225.1 Melieria omissa
TTAATTTAATTTAATTTAATTTAATTTAATTTAATTTAATTTAATTTAATTTAATTTAATTTAATTTAATTTAATTTAATTTAATTTAATTTAATTTAATTTAATTTAATTTAATTTAATTTAATTTAATTTAATTTAATTTAATTTAATTTAATTTAATTTAATTTAATTTAATTTAATTTAATTTAATTTAATTTAATTTAATTTAATTTAATTTAATTTAATTTAATTTAATTTAATTTAATTTAATTTAATTTAATTTAATTTAATTTAATTTAATTTAATTTAATTTAATTTAATTTAATTTAATTTAATTTAATTTAATTTAATTTAATTTAATTTAATTTAATTTAATTTAATTTAATTTAATTTAATTTAATTTAATTTAATTTAATTTAATTTAATTTAATTTAATTTAATTTAATTTAATTTAATTTAATTTAATTTAATTTAATTTAATTTAATTTAATTTAATTTAATTTAATTTAATTTAATTTAATTTAATTTAATTTAATTTAATTTAATTTAATTTAATTTAATTTAATTTAATTTAATTTAATTTAATTTAATTTAATTTAATTTAATTTAATTTAATTTAATTTAATTTAATTTAATTTAATTTAATTTAATTTAATTTAATTTAATTTAATTTAATTTAATTTAATTTAATTTAATTTAATTTAATTTAATTTAATTTAATTTAATTTAATTTAATTTAATTTAATTTAATTTAATTTAATTTAATTTAATTTAATTTAATTTAATTTAATTTAATTTAATTTAATTTAATTTAATTTAATTTAATTTAATTTAATTTAATTTAATTTAATTTAATTTAATTTAATTTAATTTAATTTAATTTAATTTAATTTAATTTAATTTAATTTAATTTAATTTAATTTAATTTAATTTAATTTAATTTAATTTAATTTAATTTAATTTAATTTAATTTAATTTAATTTAATTTAATTTAATTTAATTTAATTTAATTTAATTTAATTTAATTTAATTTAATTTAATTTAATTTAATTTAATTTAATTTAATTTAATTTAATTTAATTTAATTTAATTTAATTTAATTTAATTTAATTTAATTTAATTTAATTTAATTTAATTTAATTTAATTTAATTTAATTTAATTTAATTTAATTTAATTTAATTTAATTTAATTTAATTTAATTTAATTTAATTTAATTTAATTTAATTTAATTTAATTTAATTTAATTTAATTTAATTTAATTTAATTTAATTTAATTTAATTTAATTTAATTTAATTTAATTTAATTTAATTTAATTTAATTTAATTTAATTTAATTTAATTTAATTTAATTTAATTTAATTTAATTTAATTTAATTTAATTTAATTTAATTTAATTTAATTTAATTTAATTTAATTTAATTTAATTTAATTTAATTTAATTTAATTTAATTTAATTTAATTTAATTTAATTTAATTTAATTTAATTTAATTTAATTTAATTTAATTTAATTTAATTTAATTTAATTTAATTTAATTTAATTTAATTTAATTTAATTTAATTTAATTTAATTTAATTTAATTTAATTTAATTTAATTTAATTTAATTTAATTTAATTTAATTTAATTTAATTTAATTTAATTTAATTTAATTTAATTTAATTTAATTTAATTTAATTTAATTTAATTTAATTTAATTTAATTTAATTTAATTTAATTTAATTTAATTTAATTTAATTTAATTTAATTTAATTTAATTTAATTTAATTTAATTTAATTTAATTTAATTTAATTTAATTTAATTTAATTTAATTTAATTTAATTTAATTTAATTTAATTTAATTTAATTTAATTTAATTTAATTTAATTTAATTTAATTTAATTTAATTTAATTTAATTTAATTTAATTTAATTTAATTTAATTTAATTTAATTTAATTTAATTTAATTTAATTTAATTTAATTTAATTTAATTTAATTTAATTTAATTTAATTTAATTTAATTTAATTTAATTTAATTTAATTTAATTTAATTTAATTTAATTTAATTTAATTTAATTTAATTTAATTTAATTTAATTTAATTTAATTTAATTTAATTTAATTTAATTTAATTTAATTTAATTTAATTTAATTTAATTTAATTTAATTTAATTTAATTTAATTTAATTTAATTTAATTTAATTTAATTTAATTTAATTTAATTTAATTTAATTTAATTTAATTTAATTTAATTTAATTTAATTTAATTTAATTTAATTTAATTTAATTTAATTTAATTTAATTTAATTTAATTTAATTTAATTTAATTTAATTTAATTTAATTTAATTTAATTTAATTTAATTTAATTTAATTTAATTTAATTTAATTTAATTTAATTTAATTTAATTTAATTTAATTTAATTTAATTTAATTTAATTTAATTTAATTTAATTTAATTTAATTTAATTTAATTTAATTTAATTTAATTTAATTTAATTTAATTTAATTTAATTTAATTTAATTTAATTTAATTTAATTTAATTTAATTTAATTTAATTTAATTTAATTTAATTTAATTTAATTTAATTTAATTTAATTTAATTTAATTTAATTTAATTTAATTTAATTTAATTTAATTTAATTTAATTTAATTTAATTTAATTTAATTTAATTTAATTTAATTTAATTTAATTTAATTTAATTTAATTTAATTTAATTTAATTTAATTTAATTTAATTTAATTTAATTTAATTTAATTTAATTTAATTTAATTTAATTTAATTTAATTTAATTTAATTTAATTTAATTTAATTTAATTTAATTTAATTTAATTTAATTTAATTTAATTTAATTTAATTTAATTTAATTTAATTTAATTTAATTTAATTTAATTTAATTTAATTTAATTTAATTTAATTTAATTTAATTTAATTTAATTTAATTTAATTTAATTTAATTTAATTTAATTTAATTTAATTTAATTTAATTTAATTTAATTTAATTTAATTTAATTTAATTTAATTTAATTTAATTTAATTTAATTTAATTTAATTTAATTTAATTTAATTTAATTTAATTTAATTTAATTTAATTTAATTTAATTTAATTTAATTTAATTTAATTTAATTTAATTTAATTTAATTTAATTTAATTTAATTTAATTTAATTTAATTTAATTTAATTTAATTTAATTTAATTTAATTTAATTTAATTTAATTTAATTTAATTTAATTTAATTTAATTTAATTTAATTTAATTTAATTTAATTTAATTTAATTTAATTTAATTTAATTTAATTTAATTTAATTTAATTTAATTTAATTTAATTTAATTTAATTTAATTTAATTTAATTTAATTTAATTTAATTTAATTTAATTTAATTTAATTTAATTTAATTTAATTTAATTTAATTTAATTTAATTTAATTTAATTTAATTTAATTTAATTTAATTTAATTTAATTTAATTTAATTTAATTTAATTTAATTTAATTTAATTTAATTTAATTTAATTTAATTTAATTTAATTTAATTTAATTTAATTTAATTTAATTTAATTTAATTTAATTTAATTTAATTTAATTTAATTTAATTTAATTTAATTTAATTTAATTTAATTTAATTTAATTTAATTTAATTTAATTTAATTTAATTTAATTTAATTTAATTTAATTTAATTTAATTTAATTTAATTTAATTTAATTTAATTTAATTTAATTTAATTTAATTTAATTTAATTTAATTTAATTTAATTTAATTTAATTTAATTTAATTTAATTTAATTTAATTTAATTTAATTTAATTTAATTTAATTTAATTTAATTTAATTTAATTTAATTTAATTTAATTTAATTTAATTTAATTTAATTTAATTTAATTTAATTTAATTTAATTTAATTTAATTTAATTTAATTTAATTTAATTTAATTTAATTTAATTTAATTTAATTTAATTTAATTTAATTTAATTTAATTTAATTTAATTTAATTTAATTTAATTTAATTTAATTTAATTTAATTTAATTTAATTTAATTTAATTTAATTTAATTTAATTTAATTTAATTTAATTTAATTTAATTTAATTTAATTTAATTTAATTTAATTTAATTTAATTTAATTTAATTTAATTTAATTTAATTTAATTTAATTTAATTTAATTTAATTTAATTTAATTTAATTTAATTTAATTTAATTTAATTTAATTTAATTTAATTTAATTTAATTTAATTTAATTTAATTTAATTTAATTTAATTTAATTTAATTTAATTTAATTTAATTTAATTTAATTTAATTTAATTTAATTTAATTTAATTTAATTTAATTTAATTTAATTTAATTTAATTTAATTTAATTTAATTTAATTTAATTTAATTTAATTTAATTTAATTTAATTTAATTTAATTTAATTTAATTTAATTTAATTTAATTTAATTTAATTTAATTTAATTTAATTTAATTTAATTTAATTTAATTTAATTTAATTTAATTTAATTTAATTTAATTTAATTTAATTTAATTTAATTTAATTTAATTTAATTTAATTTAATTTAATTTAATTTAATTTAATTTAATTTAATTTAATTTAATTTAATTTAATTTAATTTAATTTAATTTAATTTAATTTAATTTAATTTAATTTAATTTAATTTAATTTAATTTAATTTAATTTAATTTAATTTAATTTAATTTAATTTAATTTAATTTAATTTAATTTAATTTAATTTAATTTAATTTAATTTAATTTAATTTAATTTAATTTAATTTAATTTAATTTAATTTAATTTAATTTAATTTAATTTAATTTAATTTAATTTAATTTAATTTAATTTAATTTAATTTAATTTAATTTAATTTAATTTAATTTAATTTAATTTAATTTAATTTAATTTAATTTAATTTAATTTAATTTAATTTAATTTAATTTAATTTAATTTAATTTAATTTAATTTAATTTAATTTAATTTAATTTAATTTAATTTAATTTAATTTAATTTAATTTAATTTAATTTAATTTAATTTAATTTAATTTAATTTAATTTAATTTAATTTAATTTAATTTAATTTAATTTAATTTAATTTAATTTAATTTAATTTAATTTAATTTAATTTAATTTAATTTAATTTAATTTAATTTAATTTAATTTAATTTAATTTAATTTAATTTAATTTAATTTAATTTAATTTAATTTAATTTAATTTAATTTAATTTAATTTAATTTAATTTAATTTAATTTAATTTAATTTAATTTAATTTAATTTAATTTAATTTAATTTAATTTAATTTAATTTAATTTAATTTAATTTAATTTAATTTAATTTAATTTAATTTAATTTAATTTAATTTAATTTAATTTAATTTAATTTAATTTAATTTAATTTAATTTAATTTAATTTAATTTAATTTAATTTAATTTAATTTAATTTAATTTAATTTAATTTAATTTAATTTAATTTAATTTAATTTAATTTAATTTAATTTAATTTAATTTAATTTAATTTAATTTAATTTAATTTAATTTAATTTAATTTAATTTAATTTAATTTAATTTAATTTAATTTAATTTAATTTAATTTAATTTAATTTAATTTAATTTAATTTAATTTAATTTAATTTAATTTAATTTAATTTAATTTAATTTAATTTAATTTAATTTAATTTAATTTAATTTAATTTAATTTAATTTAATTTAATTTAATTTAATTTAATTTAATTTAATTTAATTTAATTTAATTTAATTTAATTTAATTTAATTTAATTTAATTTAATTTAATTTAATTTAATTTAATTTAATTTAATTTAATTTAATTTAATTTAATTTAATTTAATTTAATTTAATTTTATTTTATTTTATTTATTGTATTGCATTTCAAACACAGTTTTAATGTTAAAAAATAAAGTCGTTGTTTAGTTACTGAAATAACTTAATTATTTTTTTCTTAGAACGCCCTCAATAAATTTGTTGGCGTAGCCACTTTGCGCAACGTGCACTTTACATAGAATTAATTTATATTATTTGTTTACCTACGATTCATCTGTCATTTCATTGCAAATAAAGTGTGTAAATTTCCAGTGTTTGAGTTCACAACGAAACACCATAGAAACCGGTCGTGTTTTTTCATTACAACAAAATTAAGTAAAAAATTAATAAATGAAAAAAACTAAAAATATGTATTTAATTTTTCATTATTAGCTACCATATTACATATATAACATTCTTTGGAAAATATTGTTGCGTTCGAGGGTTTTAAAATAAAAAAATGGATTTGCAAGAGGTAAAAAGTTATTATATAGTATGTATATGTTAAAATTGTTTTATAACTTTTATCAGGAATCCACGAATGATTCAGAAGCTTCGGATCAAACAATGGCAAGCTCTAGTGAATCACTAACTAATGCCTTAATCAAAAACAAAATTCAATCTGGCGACTACAAAATTACCAATAAGAGGGGTAGAAGCAAGATTTGGAACACGTTTGGAACAGTAGAGGATGCTAATGGCGTTGAAATAAAGAATTTTGTGGCATGTAGAACATGTTCTAGTGTGCAAAAATTTTCAAGAAGCACCTCCAACTTAGTACGACATCGATGTTATATTTTAAGCAATAGTCGCAGAATCCAACCCCAAGCTTTAGTTGACTCTGAAACGAAGAAGGCCGGAATTCGAATTGCGACAGAATGGGTTGTGGAAAATTGTCGACCGTTTAACCTCATACAAGATAGTGGCCTAAAAAAGTATGCGCAGTTCTTGATTTCGGTCGGAGCGAAATTTGGGGAAAATGTTGACGTAGATGACTTACTGCCGCATTCTACCACGATTGGCAGAAATATTGAAAAACTTTACGAACGTTACAAGAAAATAGTGTACGACGATTTTAAAAGCAATACGGCAGACGGATATGGTGTCACTACGGATTTATGGACAGACGACTTCATACGAAAAACTTATTTGTCATGTACTGTCCATTACATTAAAAATTCTCATATAACGAGTAGACTTCTTAAAATCAAATCTATGGAGGGAACTTCATGCACAGGTAAATATAAACTCTGTGGTCAAAAACGATAACCGCTTAAGTTTACTTAAGACTGTGCCACACAATTGTTATAGTAAACACAAACTTCCTTAGACGGCGTTAGACTGCTTTTTCACACCTCCAACGTCAACTTTTATCTTCCTCTTTTGTATTTCAGGTGACCATATACGCTTGCAAATTCAAAGCATATTGAATGAGTTTGGTGGCGAGCTAGATGATAAAGTTTTAATTGTTACTGATAGGGGAGCTAACATGGTTAAAGCGTTTCGGGAGAATCGGCATATTGCGTGTGCAAACCATTTACTGCATAATGTAGTACAAAAATCTATAAAAGACATACCCGAAATTTCTGAAATTTGTACTCAATGTACTGCAGTTGTAAAGTTTTTCAAAAAGTCATCTGTCAATTCAACACTAAAGATGTCACTTAAAAGCTTTTCCTGCACAAGATGGAATACAATTTATTATTTGTTAAATTCAATCGAAGTAAATTGGGCGGATATTATAAATGTTTTGCAAGAAAGAAATGAGCTAATGAGGATAGCCAACATTAATATAAATTATGTAAGTGCTATGGTGCAAATTTTAAAAAATTTTGAAGAAACATCAAAAAAGCTTGAAGGCTCTAACAACCCTACACTACATTTGATCTTAGTTCATATTCATAACTTAAAGAAATTTTGTGGAACTCTAACAGACAATTTTGAACCTATACGGAAATTTAAAGATAAACTTAATTTTTATTTAAATACTTTATTGCTCCCAAATTTGACCATTTATCATAAAATTGCTTTATATTTGTTTCCTCCAACTAATAAGTTAGTTCTTTTTAATGAAAGTGAGATAGATTTGGTCAAAGAAACCTGTATTCAAATAATGAGAAGCTACTTAAATGATTCCGATTTGGGGAATGAAGGAAGTATTTCCTCAGTAATTTCTCCAGCAAACCCCTTTTCTGATTTCATCCAGCCAATGCCAATTTTAAGTAGACAAGATTCTGTAATTAATGAATTACAAGTCTATGAAAACACAAACGAGCCTTACAGTGAAAATTTTAATGTCCTGGAGTGGTGGTCGGTAAACAAATCAAAGTTTCCACTCATGTACAAAATGAGCTGCATGGTTTTAGCCACACCAGCAAGCAGTGCAGCATCAGAAAGGGCGTTTTCCCTCGCAAGAGGACTCATTTCAGAAAAGAGGTGTTTAATTGGACTAAACCAAGTTTTGGTTAATCAAATTATGTTTTTAAACTCAAACATACCAAAAGAAAAGATATCAGAGTATTTAGACTTAGATAGTGTTAACAATGAATTGTAGTTATTAATTATAAGTTTTATTACACAGAATTGTATTTAATTTCACTTACTTAACCCTTTCGCTATGTGGTATCCATATGGATACATGATGTTTGTGGACATCTGACTCTTCTATGGTTGCAAAACTAAATTTTTTTGCTGATCCTTAAAATAGTTTAAAGTTTTAGGAAAAATACGAAAAAAAATGAATATTTAAGTTAAAAAAAACAAGTGTACACGGTTATTTTTCTTGAAGTAGAAAAATAAGGTAAATTTTTTAATTAAAGACCCTTTCAATTTCGGATATATTTTTTAAACAACTTTGACGGAAGTATATGAAGAGACATTAAAATTTTAGATATGCGTAAACAAATTTATGTTGAAGTTATTATTACAGCCACAACAATGTGTTTTCTCTCACATGAAAACACTCTAAGAACAGGGTCAGAATTTAAAATTTAAACAAATTGTTATGAAATGTTGCCAATTTAATCACATAGAAGTATAAAACTATACATTTAAAATTGTAACTTTCCCCATTAAAAACTTGTAGCGAAAGGGTTAATTGTTATATTCTCAATAAATGTTGCCAAAATTTGATAAAGAAGCATTTTATTTCATTTTGAGACACACTGCTTAATATGAATGACTCAATGCATTCATTTTATGTTGCTGTATTCATAGCATGAAATGAATACAGTTTCTCTTTGAGTACACTATAAAATGACTCATTTTAACGTGGTGTGTTATAACTCTCTCAATTTTGTGAATCATTCTTTTTGTGCACAGCTTTTGCTTTGATTACAGCATTTACTGTATTCACATTGTAATGATGCTCACAAAATGCGCACTCAGCAGAAGTGTCAACACTGTGGGAGAGAAAGTGAATGGAGCCATGCAGACGTCTAGTATCTACAGCAACTCATATCATCAATATAAAGATATATGCCAAAAATGGTATCGATCAACCTACAAATATGCTTGTAATAAAAAAAGGAAATATTACAAAAACTACAAATATCTGTGCATACTAATGCGCACCTAAGTAATTTCAAGCCCAAATAGAAAATAATAATACCTTTTATTAAATTCAGTAAAGCATATATTTTCATTAAAAATTACAATTTGTTAATCTGTACTGCTAGGATAATCAGTTTCCGGTGATGAATTATTCAAATTAAACCCTTTACATCTATTTTTGACAAAATTTTAAATAACTTTTTTTTTAATTGCATTACATCAGAGTTTCGGTTTTCATGTTTACTTTTAATAGATAGATAGATACATAGATAGATAGATATATTCTTTATTCAATTGTTTCCAACAAATATTACAGAAATAATTTAATTAACAATAGATAACATTTATAATAAAGAATTTACAACAATGACTTTTAAGTCGTCTGTCGGAAAAAAAGAAAATACATTACTCTAACATAAAGATATACATATATATTAACAGAATTCATTTACAATTAACCCATTAATGCCCACAGTTACATATACGTAACGGCAGCAACGATATTTTAAAATGTTATTTACAGGTTGCATGTACATGCCTATTCATGTTTATACCCCATATGACATTGAAAATAGTTTAACAAATGCTGTAAAATTAAGTCAGAAACTCTTTTGATTTCTTTGTGAGCACAAGTTTTGTAATGAGGTAAATTTGAAATTAGTAAAAATAGCGATATGGCGACACGCAAACGGTAAAAAAGATTTATAAGAATTTAGTGAAAGTATTTTGTGAAAAACCTTTTATGAAAAGTGATTCTTAAATATCTACAGTTTTATTAAAAAATGTTAAAATAAACGTTTAAGGCCCGTGGGCTTTTCTGAGCAGCATGCAATTGCACTGTTACGTATATGTAACTGTGGGCCATTCTCAGTACTTTTGTCTTTCTTGTCTAAGTTACATATACGTAACAGTGGGCTATTCTCAGTACTTTTTTAACGTAAGTACAAATGTAAACGTAAGATTTTCGTATGTTTAGATACGGATATTTGACACTGGATGAGGCCACTATATAGTGATGAGAAAGCAGATACTGTACAGGAATGCTTTTCTCTGCACGAATGTTTTCCAAGCATACTTTTAGGCATGCACTTTGAAGTACGGCAAATTTGGTAAAATTCGCTTGGTATAGTCCGATATGGCAAGGATGGTTCTCGAATAAATGGGCTGTGCGAGAATGGTCGAGCACTTTCCAATTGGAAGTTGCAAGAAACATCGGCGCGATAAGAAAACTGGTATAAAAGCAGCAGTGTGCAGCGCAATGAGTAGAGTCTGCGTTGAGCAAGCAAAGTGGTAACAAGTGTAGAAACAAGCGAAGTATAAATTCTGTAAATAATTAAGGATTGTTAGTTCTGACTGAGTTTGCGCTGAATAATTGCAGTTGTTTTATTTTCAAATACAATCAAAACGAACCGTCGATAACGAACTGTGGAATTTCGTAACAATATCATACCTTAAAGACCGAAGAGTAGAAATAAATTGTAAAAAAATTCTAGATTACTTCGTTTTATTTTTATATCAGAAAACAAGTGTCCCGATTTTGGTGTGCACACCCTTTATATCGCATTAATTTATCTACGAGTATGTCCGTCTGTTAATATGTCTTCCAATTCGTCTGTCTGATGGAAGGTATTCACAATTGCTTTCGAAAAAGTTGAGACACGAAACTGAAATTTCGTACAAACACTTTGGAAATCACGAGAACAACATATTTCCTAAAATGGGCGTGGTTTGCCCATTCTTAATAGGGTTGCCATATAAAGATATTTTTCAAAATATGAACTTTTAAATATTTACCGTCCGTTTAGGGATATTTTTGTCTTGAAATAGGTGTGACATGCCTCTTTAACCCCTTGAGATACATAATAAGTCATTAGTTTAACTTTTAGTACGGAAAGTTGTACTTAAATAGTTTAGATTTTTTAAGAAAGAGTTTGCCTACTTTTATACAAGTGGGCTAAGAGTCTCTAAAGAACATTTTAATGCATGGCAGCAAAATTTTAGCTTATTTTAATATTGTTAAAAATAAAGTCTGTATGGAGAGTAGGCGTGGCCGTGGGCGAATTTTTTTTCATTTTTGGAATAAATCATCTTCTACTTATGGGAAACCGTTATATGAAAATTCAATCCTTTATCTTTTTTATTTCCGAAGTTATTAAATCTTTTGTTATACACTCGGAAAACATAAACCGTGCTGCGAGAAAGTGTTCAAATTAAAAAACCCTCAAACACGTGTAACTTTATTTACTAAATAATAAACTTAACCAATCAATCGGGACATGGTACATTACGTACCATTACATTCGGTAAATTCAAAGCAAAAGACAAAGTAATGAACTTAACTAATCTAAGTATAAAATAAACTTTTATGTTATAAAAACTTAACAAACTTGCAGATATTATTCAGCAATTTGTGTGTGCTTCTATTGTGGAAGCGTATTGAGGATCTGTGAGTAGGGAAAGAACTTCGTCGTTGAAACCATTACCGTTTTTAAAGGCTCGTTTGCGGGTTTTGGATATGAATGTTGTTAACCCTCCGAAAAAGCAATTATTTTGTATTGTATACGGCAGCCGCCGTGGCTCAGTTGGTTAGTGCGCGGTCCAAGCGAGTCGCATGCAAAGCGACGCTAGTTCGAATTCTGCATGTAGTAACACCTAAAAAAAATAACGGGAAACTTGTTTTCTCTTTCGGTGGCTGTCCTCTCAGCTGGAAATGGCAAACCTCTGAGAGTAAAAATTGCCTATGAAAAAGCTCCCAACCTGCCGTTCGGAACCGGCATAAAACTGTAGGTCCCTTCCACCCGCGTACAAAATTCACACGCACAACACGGGTGGTTGCGGGAAGCTAGGCCTTAGTCTCGCGTAAGCGGGCTGTCGTGCCAATCAATTAATTATTATTATACGTTTTTGCCTATCTGTCTGTAGTAAAAATTTCATATATGTTTACTAAAAAATATACACGAAGCTTAGTTTTTGGCTTTCCAAACATATCTATACACACATTATGTAACGTTATACAATTACACGCCTTATATGCAATATTACAAAAGAGTTCCCTGGGGACCTTGTTGGGCTTTGGCTGTTAAAAAAATGATCGGTTATCGGAGGGTTAAAGGATCAGAAGCAAAAAGTAAAGCATGAATAAGATCTTGCTAGCAATTCACATGGGGAAAACCAATGTTTAATTCAAGCCATGAAGCAAATTTGTCTAGAAACTTTTGGCGTGTCCTATGTACTTGTACCCATCTCGAACGCAAATTGGTTTAAAAAAAATTTTTACCTTTTTGCAACAATCAGTATACTTAATTTTCTTTATCTATAGCTAATTTAGTGCAGACATGCTCTAAAACGACTTTTTGTTTTTGGTTGCGTTCTGCAACGGAACGGATTCTTGCTTGTTTTAAGGCTTGATTACACGTAACGAGTAGAGTGAGAAGACAGCAACTCGAACGAGTACTCGTTTCGTCTAAACGGTAAGGCGAGTTCTTGATTGAGTCAGTCACCGATGAAAGTGGCGAGAGAGCCACTAGAATCACATTTTGTTTGCTAGGCCGAGCGACCACTACTTTACCGTTATATTTTTCTCTTTTCGCAGCGATTCGCGCAATCGCTCGTCGCATGCGGAATCGCTCGTGACATGCGGTATGCGTCACACACCACTTTTCGCTCGGTTGAGTTTAATTGCGCGAGTTGCTTAGTTCATTTTGTGTATTGTAAAACCGAACTGACTCGCCGCGTGTCGAAATACTTTTGAACAACTCGTCGCTTTTGCTCGCTATCCCAATTCTTTCGGCCTAGTACCATTTTGATGTCTCGTCACTCGACTCGTTACGTGTAATCAAGCCTTTAGGGTTTTAAGGGGGTGTTCTGTAGTAAAATTTTCAAAAAATAGATTTTTTTTTGTTTGCATTTTTCAACAGGTAATGTTATCTATCGTATAAAAAAAGGTCTTTGATGAATTCGGACCGGAAAGTCATTTGTAAAGGAGGTTTCGTCACGCGCTCCGCCGAATTTCCACAGTGCTTTCAGTGAACAAAAAACTTTAAACGCGTTTTTCCCGAAACCATGTTTTTCGAACTGGTTCACACGATTACAAATGATTGAGTAGACGGATTTTGATAATTTTTTTTTTTTAATGTTTCTAAAAGTTGTCGCTATCGTCCGACGAGCGTTTTTTTCGATTTTGTTATTAGTTAGTGTTAAATAAATTTTTTTCATTTGAAAAAATGGAAAAAAAAAATTTTTTACTTTCAAGTCGCGCCATTTTGAGAATTTTGATGAAAAACAAAAAAGCTCCCGTCGGACGATTTCCATGTTTCAGACTGGAGCAATCGTGTGGACCGTCAACGCATGTTTTTTTGGAGGGCATCACTTTGCGGCGCTGCAGTGCAGCAACGAATCAATATTTTTCCAAACCTTATACTGAATTTTGTAGTTAAAAGTATAATAAAACATTGAAAAAAACCGCATAAAAAAAAATTGAATAGTTACTTCACAGTAGAATTTCAAAAAACACCTAAGAAAACGAGCTGTTACTACAGAACACCCCCTTAAAGTCTGGTCCAACGACGGCGCGCAGTGTCGCGAGTCCATAGTAGCGAGGGACAAAAATAGAAGGAATAGTCGTACGACAATAAAATTTTGTACATATGATTTTCTTATAAAGAGAAGTTAATACACCAAAAATTACTTAAATCGCTCCGCGGACACGCCCACCTCCCATACAAACCAAATACTAAGTTGACAGTATCTACAGCAACTCATATCATCAATATAAAGATATATGCCAAAAATGGTATCGATCAACCTACAAATACGCTTGTAATAAAAAAAGAAAATATTACAAAAACTACAAATATCTGTGCATACTAATGCGCACCTAAGTAATTTCAAGCCCAAATAGAAAATAATAATACCTCTTATTAAATTCAGTAAAGCATATATTTTCATTAAAAATTACAATTTGTTAATCTGTACTGCTAGGATAATCAGTTTCCGGTGATGAATTATTCAAATTAAACCCTTTACATCTATTTTTGACAAAATTTTAAATAACTTTTTTTTTAATTGCATTACATCAGAGTTTCGGTTTTCATGTTTACTTTTAATAGATAGATAGATACATAGATAGATAGATATATAGTTTCGTTTCTTTAATGTTCGCTTTATTTGAATAATTTCAGGTAATTTTAAGTTATTTTAAATAATTTTATAAACTGAATTAATACTGTGCGGTCCAGCGGTCTGCTCCCTTCTCTCGTTTTACGACGAATGCCCCTTCCTTCCTTTTTTCCCTATCTTTTCGTCACTCGAATATTTACCGTTCTTTTCCCAAAACCGTTAGCTTAACCCACGCGTCGTCCAGTTCGTGTTCTCTGTCTTTACCCCGTCCCTGTCAGTCACCTATTCATAAAACAGGGTTGCATTTGTCTGTCCTACATTCGGCCATCCTGCGGTTCTTTCGACCTCGAATGAACTATTCCAACCACTCTTTCATGAACTCAGCCACTGTTGATGTTTTATTTGGCCCTTCATGCTCCCCGACCTTTTCTACTTCGTATCGTCCGTGATTAGTTTTCTTGACAATATGGTAGGGACCCAGAAACTTCGGCCTTAATTTCATGTTAGTACCAAACTGTGTTCGCTTGATGGCAACTAATTGGTTTACTCGGTATTCAATTTCGGGTTTACGATTTTTGTTGTAACCGTGTCGATTTTCTTGCTGAATTTTCAAAATATTTTCTGCAGCTTCTTTTCTGATTTCATCCCTTTCTTCGTTAAGCTGTTGTATGTTTTCTTCTTCCAAAAGGCAACGGATGTCCTCTGCATCAGTCATTTTCATTTCACTTCCGGTTAATATTGTAAATGGTGCAAAACGAGTACTTCTTGGCGGCGTACTATTGATGACCTGTTGCACTCGGCCCACATTCCTATACCAGTTTGACGGATTTTGCAATGATAATTTTGCCAATGTCGGAACGACGATTCTATGAATGCGCTCGACTTGGCCATTTCCTCGGGGAACACCGGTGGCGATTAAAAGATGCTGTATGTTTTGTTCCTCGCAGTACTTCCGAAATGACGATGACGTAAACGCGGCTCCTCTATCGCTGATGATTCTTCTAGGGTTGCCAAACAGCATCGATTGCTTCGTCAACCTATCAACCACCTCTTCTGCGCCTGTGCTTCTCGTCGGGTATAGCCAACTAAACTTCGTGCACCCATCTATTACGACGAAAATATAGTTGTAATTTTTGTTTGTGGATTGCATCGGTCCAACGTGATCAACATGATATGTGTCCAATGGCACATCCGTTTTGTCGATAGGATTTAATAAACCCTCCTTTTTGCCGGCTTTCGCGTCTGTGATGATGCACTCTACGCAGCTGCCCACAATCTTCGCAACCTTGGCATTCAGGTTTGGTATATAAAATGTCTTTTCCACACTTTCCCGCGTTCTTTTACTACCAAAATGGCCTTGTTTATGTGCCGCTTTGATGATTTCCTTCAAAATATCGCTTCCAAGAATAGCTGCATATCGAATATTCCGCTCTTTGACTACGTGGAACGTTACGCTGAGAAACATTTCATCTACCTCAATTTCTGCTGTAAAACTTCCCTCAGTAGCGATCTCATTCTCGCAAGCGCTGTATAAAGTCCTTTTGCTGGTATTATCAAATCGTCCATGTACATGATGACTATTCCCTGCTGGATTAACGTCCACAGCACCGCATTAAGGAATCTACAAAATACCGCTGGTGAGTTCGTGATCCCAAATGGCACAAAGCAAAACTCGTATTGGCCATTGTGTGTGACGAACGCTGTATACTTCCGTGATTCAAGTTCAATGGGCACGTGAAAAAACCCGTTGGCCAAATCGAGAGTTGTAAACACCTTACCCCCTTGAAGTCGGTCCAACACGTCGTCTATTATAGCCATCGGAAAATTGTCCCTTGCTATCTTAAGATTTAAACGTCTATAATCGCAGCATAATCTCTTACTACCATCCTTTTTTGGCACCAAGACTATCGGTGAAGCGTAATTGGAATAACTAGGCTGAATTATCCCCTCTTTTAACCACTCCTCAACTTGTTTATTGACAAACTTTTGATCTTCGAAAGACATTCGTCTAGGTCGATGGTAGACTGGAGTATCATCTTCCAGTACGATCTTCATCTGTACTGGTGATGCCTTATTTCTCGCCGGAACATATTGTTTCACCATATCCTCCACCTTCTCAGCTATATTTTTGTTTAGGTGACCCAACTCCAATTCTAGTGTTTGCTTTTGATCCATTACACATATGTCATCAAGCTCTTTTATCCATCCTTTGTTCTCCGGGGGTACCTCTTCCTTTGTTGCTTCGCCCTGCTTAACTTCGTCTACTACCTTTGTGTTATCTTCCAGCCTTCTTTTGAAAATGACGCTCTCCTTCGTCAAAATTATGTTGACTTCGCGTAAAGTCTCGTTGAAGTGTTTACGCCTGTTCTTCAGCATTCGATGAACATCCGACGCCGACAGCTTAGCCCCAAACTCCTCAATTAGTCTTGCTTTTAAGGTTGGCCAACTATTGATACTGGCTTGGCTTCTAACAAAAAGCTTTGCCGCCCCTCTCAGAAGTTGTTTGCCATACAAATATTTTTGTAAATCCGACCAGTTTACAGTTTCTGCATTCAATTCAAATTCTTCGATCCACTGCCGGATATCCATTGCTTCTTCTCCCGTATATGGTCTTAATGCATCGCCTAAATCTCTCAATGTAAACTGCTGCTGCTGAACGACGACACGAGGAGGCACGGAGAGCATTGGTTCAACTTCGTTTTCATGAACAGACTGGTAAGACACGTCAGAGTTGGCTTCGTTTAGCGACAGGTTCAGATGTTCCAACAGCCTATTCTGCAAATCCCGTTTCTGTCCACTAATAGTCAATCCCAGCTCCCGTAGTTTGTCTTTCAGTTCTGTAACTGTCATCGTCCTTATCGCGTCTACGTCCATCTTAACAAATTGTATGACCTAAGAATATAAACTTTTTTTTTTTTTTAATATATAACCGACTTCCCGCCAGCTCCTATAAATGTTCTTCTTTGAGCTTCTTATTTACTTTAACAGCTTCGCTTCTTACTTTAACAGCTTTGCTATTTTAACAGATTTGCTTCTTATTTTAACATCTTTGCTTCTTACTTTAACATTTTTGCTTCTTACTTTAACAGCTTTACTTCTTACTTTAACAGATTTGCTTCTTACTTTAACAGTTTTGCTTCTTGTTTTAACAGATTTGCTTCTTACTTTAACATTTTTGCTTCTTACTTTAACATTTTTACTTCTTACTTTAACATCTTTGCTTCTTACTTTAACAGCTTTGCTTCTTGTTTTAACAGATTTGCTTCTTACTTTAACATCTTTGCTTCTTACTTTAACAGCTTTACTTCTTACTTTAACAGCTTTGCTTACCCGTCTTCGTTTGCATATAACGATGCTACAAATAGGGGTTGATTTGTTTCTCACTCTCCGCTGCTGCTGCTGCGTCGCTGACTTAGGGTTACGCTGCGTTTTCGCCTACTGCGATTTCGCTGCTGCTTCGCCGACGCTTATTGAAGCACTCGCACATGCGCCTATACTGAGGTGCTCTTACGCACCAACACCTTGACTGGGTGCTCCGCTGACACAATTTTGGCGCATTAAGTAAGCGCTCCGCTGGCACTATTTTAGCGCGTTTAGTTAGCGCTCCGCTGGACCTTCCCGCAACACTCGCACTTGCACCTCGACTGGGTGCTCCGCTGACACAATTTTGGCGCGTTTGGTTAGCGCTCCGCTGGACCTTCCCGCAACACTCGCACTTGCACCTCGACTGGGTGCTCCGCTGACAATTTTAGCGCGTTTGGTTAGCGCTCCGCTGGACCGGTCTTCTTTTTCTTTTCCACAACAAAATTTCTCGGTTGAGCCCCCACTTTATAGTTTCGTTTCTTTAATGTTCGCTTTATTTTAATAATTTCAGGTAATTTTAAGTTATTTTAAATAATTTTATAAACTGAATTAGTACTGTGCGGTCCAGCGGTCTGCTCCCTTCTCTCGTTTTACGACGAATGCCCCTTCCTTCCTTTTTTCCCTGTCTTTTCGTCACTCGAATATTTACCGTTCTTTTCCCAAAACCGTTAGCTTAACCCACGCGTCGTCCAGTTCGTGTTCTCTGTCTTTACCCCGTCCCTGTCAGTCACCTATTCATAAAACAGGGTTGCATTTGTCTGTCCTACAGATATATTCTTTATTCAATTGTTTACAACAAATATTACAGAAATAATTTAATTAACAATAGATAACATTTATAATAAAGAATTTACAACAATGACTTTTAAGTCGTCTGTCGGAAAAAAAGAAAATACATTACTCTAACATAAAGATATACATACACTCCGGGCCACCAGAATAGGTTCACATTTTTTTCTGGAGGAAAATGAGTAGTGTTCTTACAAAACACAGTTTTACCTCATTTATTGGTATCAATATGTTCAAGGCATCTATTGTGAACCTACATGTCCAAAACACAATTTGACATTTATTTCATTTTTCTTTTTTGGCCCACTTTTGTAAAGTGAACCCCAAAACTGAGTACATTTTAGTGGGCCACCAGAATAGGTTCACATTCAAAATCGCTGCTTTTTTGGCGAATAACGGGACTTTTGGGAGCAAAACCAAATTTGATCATTCCATTAAATGTTTTTCTTAACGTTTGTATGAAAATGGGTCACGGAAAAGCTCTAACTTCCGAAGAAATCGCTCAAATTAAAGTGCTTGAAAGCGAAAATTATTCTTTGCATAAAATAGCGTTTAAAATAAACATAAGACAAAATGTGGTGAGCAATTATTTGCGAAATAAAAGCACTAATGGAATAAACATGAAAGGCTGCACGCATTCGGTGACAACGTCTGCAGACAAGCGTGCCATACTGCGATGTGCTTCAAATTCCGCTGACTCAGTTGCCAAAATCAAGGCTAAAACTGGACTTTCTGCAAGCTATTCTACTATCAAACGTGTCATTCGGAATGTCCCCAACCTAAAAAGAAAAAAACTGCAAAAAGAACCACCGCTAACTGCTCAGCGCCAAGAAAACCGTTTGGAATTTCGCAGAAATCATATGGCATGGAACGACAAATGGAAGTACGTCGAGTTTTCGGGCGAAACATGGGTTTAATCTTGATGGACCCGATGAATACAATTTGTATTTCCATGACCTTAGAAAAAAGGAACGCTTTTGAACACGCCACCACGGTTGAGAAGGTGGAATTATGGTATGGGGAGCGATTTCCTACTACGGAACTGTCAAGCTGAAATTTCAAACAGGCAGAATGGCGGTAATGGGCTATAAAACTATGCTTGAGAGAGTTTTTCCACAATTGTCTGACTTGTTTGGTCCTATTAAGTGGATATTCCAGCAGGACAATGCACCCATCCATACTTTACGGGTCGTGAAGCAGTGGTTGATGCAGCAAAACTTTGATCAGCTGGAGCGGGCCCCCTATTCTCCTGATTTTAATATCATTGAAAACGTATGGAGATGGTTGGTGAGGAAGGTCTATGCCTTCGGACGCCAGTTCGACAACAAGGATGAACTTATTGGTGCCATTGAAGCAGCGTGGGAGACTATTTCGCTAGATTTAATTAAATCTTTATACGAGTCAATGTTGACGCGAACTTTTGAAGCCATACTAAATAAAGGTGGCCATACTCGCTTTTAAAATCAATAAATTTAAGTGTTGTTTACCAAACAGTCCATATTATTTGCATTTACCACTGTTTCAATCTTAATTTTCAGAGTGAACCTATTCTGGTGGCCCACTAAAATGTACTCAGTTTTGGGGTTCACTTTACAAAAGTGGGCCAAAAAAGAAAAATGAAATAAATGTCAAATTGTGTTTTGGACAGGTAGGTTCACAATAGATGCCTTGAACATCTTGATACCAATAAATGAGGTAAAACTGTGTTTTGTAAGAACACTACTCATTTTCCTCCAGAAAAAAATGTGAACCTATTCTGGTGGCCCGGAGTGTATATATTAACAGAATTCATTTACAATTAACCCATTAATGCCCACAGTTACATATACGTAACGGCAGCAACGATATTTTAAAATGTTATTTACAGGTTGCATGTACATGCCTATTCATGTTTATACCCCATATGACATTGAAAATAGTTTAACAAATGCTGTAAAATTAAGTCAGAAACTCTTTTGATTTCTTTGTGAGCACAAGTTTTGTAATGAGGTAAATTTGAAATTAGTAAAAATAGCGATATGGCGACACGCAAACGGTAAAAAAGATTTATAAGAATTTAGTGAAAGTATTTTGTGAAAAACCTTTTATGAAAAGTGATTCTTAAATATCTACAGTTTTATTAAAAAATGTTAAAATAAACGTTTAAGGCCCGTGGGCTTTTCTGAGCAGCATGCAATTGCACTGTTACGTATATGTAACTGTGGGCCATTCTCAGTACTTTTGTCTTTCTTGTCTAAGTTACATATACGTAACAGTGGGCTATTCTCAGTACTTTTTTAACGTAAGTACAAATGTAAACGTAAGATTTTCGTATGTTTAGATACGGATATTTGACACTGGATGAGGCCACTATATAGTGATGAGAAAGCAGATACTGTACAGGAATGCTTTTCTCTGCACGAATGTTTTCCAAGCATACTTTTAGGCATGCACTTTGAAGTACGGCAAATTTGGTAAAATTCGCTTGGTATAGTCCGATATGGCAAGGATGGTTCTCGAATAAATGGGCTGTGCGAGAATGGTCGAGCACTTTCCAATTGGAAGTTGCAAGAAACATCGGCGCGATAAGAAAACTGGTATAAAAGCAGCAGTGTGCAGCGCAATGAGTAGAGTCTGCGTTGAGCAAGCAAAGTGGTAACAAGTGTAGAAACAAGCGAAGTATAAATTCTGTAAATAATTAAGGATTGTTAGTTCTGACTGAGTTTGCGCTGAATAATTGCAGTTGTTTTATTTTCAAATACAATCAAAACGAACCGTCGATAACGAACTGTGGAATTTCGTAACAATATCATACCTTAAAGACCGAAGAGTAGAAATAAATTGTAAAAAAATTCTAGATTACTTCGTTTTATTTTTATATCAGAAAACAAGTGTCCCGATTTTGGTGTGCACACCCTTTATATCGCATTAATTTATCTACGAGTATGTCCGTCTGTTAATATGTCTTCCAATTCGTCTGTCTGATGGAAGGTATTCACAATTGCTTTCGAAAAAGTTGAGACACGAAACTGAAATTTCGTACAAACACTTTGGAAATCACGAGAACAACATATTTCCTAAAATGGGCGTGGTTTGCCCATTCTTAATAGGGTTGCCATATAAAGATATTTTTCAAAATATGAACTTTTAAATATTTACCGTCCGTTTAGGGATATTTTTGTCTTGAAATAGGTGTGACATGCCTCTTTAACCCCTTGAGATACATAATAAGTCATTAGTTTAACTTTTAGTACGGAAAGTTGTACTTAAATAGTTTAGATTTTTTAAGAAAGAGTTTGCCTACTTTTATACAAGTGGGCTAAGAGTCTCTAAAGAACATTTTAATGCATGGCAGCAAAATTTTAGCTTATTTTAATATTGTTAAAAATAAAGTCTGTATGGAGAGTAGGCGTGGCCGTGGGCGAATTTTTTTTCATTTTTGGAATAAATCATCTTCTACTTATGGGAAACCGTTATATGAAAATTCAATCCTTTATCTTTTTTATTTCCGAAGTTATTAAATCTTTTGTTATACACTCGGAAAACATAAACCGTGCTGCGAGAAAGTGTTCAAATTAAAAAACCCTCAAACACGTGTAACTTTATTTACTAAATAATAAACTTAACCAATCAATCGGGACATGGTACATTACGTACCATTACATTCGGTAAATTCAAAGCAAAAGACAAAGTAATGAACTTAACTAATCTAAGTATAAAATAAACTTTTATGTTATAAAAACTTAACAAACTTGCAGATATTATTCAGCAATTTGTGTGTGCTTCTATTGTGGAAGCGTATTGAGGATCTGTGAGTAGGGAAAGAACTTCGTCGTTGAAACCATTACCGTTTTTAAAGGCTCGTTTGCGGGTTTTGGATATGAATGTTGTTAACCCTCCGAAAAAGCAATTATTTTGTATTGTATACGGCAGCCGCCGTGGCTCAGTTGGTTAGTGCGCGGTCCAAGCGAGTCGCATGCAAAGCGACGCTAGTTCGAATTCTGCATGTAGTAACACCTAAAAAAAATAACGGGAAACTTGTTTTCTCTTTCGGTGGCTGTCCTCTCAGCTGGAAATGGCAAACCTCTGAGAGTAAAAATTGCCTATGAAAAAGCTCCCAACCTGCCGTTCGGAACCGGCATAAAACTGTAGGTCCCTTCCACCCGCGTACAAAATTCACACGCACAACACGGGTGGTTGCGGGAAGCTAGGCCTTAGTCTCGCGTAAGCGGGCTGTCGTGCCAATCAATTAATTATTATTATACGTTTTTGCCTATCTGTCTGTAGTAAAAATTTCATATATGTTTACTAAAAAATATACACGAAGCTTAGTTTTTGGCTTTCCAAACATATCTATACACACATTATGTAACGTTATACAATTACACGCCTTATATGCAATATTACAAAAGAGTTCCCTGGGGACCTTGTTGGGCTTTGGCTGTTAAAAAAATGATCGGTTATCGGAGGGTTAAAGGATCAGAAGCAAAAAGTAAAGCATGAATAAGATCTTGCTAGCAATTCACATGGGGAAAACCAATGTTTAATTCAAGCCATGAAGCAAATTTGTCTAGAAACTTTTGGCGTGTCCTATGTACTTGTACCCATCTCGAACGCAAATTGGTTTAAAAAAAATTTTTACCTTTTTGCAACAATCAGTATACTTAATTTTCTTTATCTATAGCTAATTTAGTGCAGACATGCTCTAAAACGACTTTTTGTTTTTGGTTGCGTTCTGCAACGGAACGGATTCTTGCTTGTTTTAAGGCTTGATTACACGTAACGAGTAGAGTGAGAAGACAGCAACTCGAACGAGTACTCGTTTCGTCTAAACGGTAAGGCGAGTTCTTGATTGAGTCAGTCACCGATGAAAGTGGCGAGAGAGCCACTAGAATCACATTTTGTTTGCTAGGCCGAGCGACCACTACTTTACCGTTATATTTTTCTCTTTTCGCAGCGATTCGCGCAATCGCTCGTCGCATGCGGAATCGCTCGTGACATGCGGTATGCGTCACACACCACTTTTCGCTCGGTTGAGTTTAATTGCGCGAGTTGCTTAGTTCATTTTGTGTATTGTAAAACCGAACTGACTCGCCGCGTGTCGAAATACTTTTGAACAACTCGTCGCTTTTGCTCGCTATCCCAATTCTTTCGGCCTAGTACCATTTTGATGTCTCGTCACTCGACTCGTTACGTGTAATCAAGCCTTTAGGGTTTTAAGGGGGTGTTCTGTAGTAAAATTTTCAAAAAATAGATTTTTTTTTGTTTGCATTTTTCAACAGGTAATGTTATCTATCGTATAAAAAAAGGTCTTTGATGAATTCGGACCGGAAAGTCATTTGTAAAGGAGGTTTCGTCACGCGCTCCGCCGAATTTCCACAGTGCTTTCAGTGAACAAAAAACTTTAAACGCGTTTTTCCCGAAACCATGTTTTTCGAACTGGTTCACACGATTACAAATGATTGAGTAGACGGATTTTGATAATTTTTTTTTTTTAATGTTTCTAAAAGTTGTCGCTATCGTCCGACGAGCGTTTTTTTCGATTTTGTTATTAGTTAGTGTTAAATAAATTTTTTTCATTTGAAAAAATGGAAAAAAAAAATTTTTTACTTTCAAGTCGCGCCATTTTGAGAATTTTGATGAAAAACAAAAAAGCTCCCGTCGGACGATTTCCATGTTTCAGACTGGAGCAATCGTGTGGACCGTCAACGCATGTTTTTTTGGAGGGCATCACTTTGCGGCGCTGCAGTGCAGCAACGAATCAATATTTTTCCAAACCTTATACTGAATTTTGTAGTTAAAAGTATAATAAAACATTGAAAAAAACCGCATAAAAAAAAATTGAATAGTTACTTCACAGTAGAATTTCAAAAAACACCTAAGAAAACGAGCTGTTACTACAGAACACCCCCTTAAAGTCTGGTCCAACGACGGCGCGCAGTGTCGCGAGTCCATAGTAGCGAGGGACAAAAATAGAAGGAATAGTCGTACGACAATAAAATTTTGTACATATGATTTTCTTATAAAGAGAAGTTAATACACCAAAAATTACTTAAATCGCTCCGCGGACACGCCCACCTCCCATACAAACCAAATACTAAGTTGACAGTATCTACAGCAACTCATATCATCAATATAAAGATATATGCCAAAAATGGTATCGATCAACCTACAAATACGCTTGTAATAAAAAAAGAAAATATTACAAAAACTACAAATATCTGTGCATACTAATGCGCACCTAAGTAATTTCAAGCCCAAATAGAAAATAATAATACCTCTTATTAAATTCAGTAAAGCATATATTTTCATTAAAAATTACAATTTGTTAATCTGTACTGCTAGGATAATCAGTTTCCGGTGATGAATTATTCAAATTAAACCCTTTACATCTATTTTTGACAAAATTTTAAATAACTTTTTTTTTAATTGCATTACATCAGAGTTTCGGTTTTCATGTTTACTTTTAATAGATAGATAGATACATAGATAGATAGATATATAGTTTCGTTTCTTTAATGTTCGCTTTATTTGAATAATTTCAGGTAATTTTAAGTTATTTTAAATAATTTTATAAACTGAATTAATACTGTGCGGTCCAGCGGTCTGCTCCCTTCTCTCGTTTTACGACGAATGCCCCTTCCTTCCTTTTTTCCCTATCTTTTCGTCACTCGAATATTTACCGTTCTTTTCCCAAAACCGTTAGCTTAACCCACGCGTCGTCCAGTTCGTGTTCTCTGTCTTTACCCCGTCCCTGTCAGTCACCTATTCATAAAACAGGGTTGCATTTGTCTGTCCTACATTCGGCCATCCTGCGGTTCTTTCGACCTCGAATGAACTATTCCAACCACTCTTTCATGAACTCAGCCACTGTTGATGTTTTATTTGGCCCTTCATGCTCCCCGACCTTTTCTACTTCGTATCGTCCGTGATTAGTTTTCTTGACAATATGGTAGGGACCCAGAAACTTCGGCCTTAATTTCATGTTAGTACCAAACTGTGTTCGCTTGATGGCAACTAATTGGTTTACTCGGTATTCAATTTCGGGTTTACGATTTTTGTTGTAACCGTGTCGATTTTCTTGCTGAATTTTCAAAATATTTTCTGCAGCTTCTTTTCTGATTTCATCCCTTTCTTCGTTAAGCTGTTGTATGTTTTCTTCTTCCAAAAGGCAACGGATGTCCTCTGCATCAGTCATTTTCATTTCACTTCCGGTTAATATTGTAAATGGTGCAAAACGAGTACTTCTTGGCGGCGTACTATTGATGACCTGTTGCACTCGGCCCACATTCCTATACCAGTTTGACGGATTTTGCAATGATAATTTTGCCAATGTCGGAACGACGATTCTATGAATGCGCTCGACTTGGCCATTTCCTCGGGGAACACCGGTGGCGATTAAAAGATGCTGTATGTTTTGTTCCTCGCAGTACTTCCGAAATGACGATGACGTAAACGCGGCTCCTCTATCGCTGATGATTCTTCTAGGGTTGCCAAACAGCATCGATTGCTTCGTCAACCTATCAACCACCTCTTCTGCGCCTGTGCTTCTCGTCGGGTATAGCCAACTAAACTTCGTGCACCCATCTATTACGACGAAAATATAGTTGTAATTTTTGTTTGTGGATTGCATCGGTCCAACGTGATCAACATGATATGTGTCCAATGGCACATCCGTTTTGTCGATAGGATTTAATAAACCCTCCTTTTTGCCGGCTTTCGCGTCTGTGATGATGCACTCTACGCAGCTGCCCACAATCTTCGCAACCTTGGCATTCAGGTTTGGTATATAAAATGTCTTTTCCACACTTTCCCGCGTTCTTTTACTACCAAAATGGCCTTGTTTATGTGCCGCTTTGATGATTTCCTTCAAAATATCGCTTCCAAGAATAGCTGCATATCGAATATTCCGCTCTTTGACTACGTGGAACGTTACGCTGAGAAACATTTCATCTACCTCAATTTCTGCTGTAAAACTTCCCTCAGTAGCGATCTCATTCTCGCAAGCGCTGTATAAAGTCCTTTTGCTGGTATTATCAAATCGTCCATGTACATGATGACTATTCCCTGCTGGATTAACGTCCACAGCACCGCATTAAGGAATCTACAAAATACCGCTGGTGAGTTCGTGATCCCAAATGGCACAAAGCAAAACTCGTATTGGCCATTGTGTGTGACGAACGCTGTATACTTCCGTGATTCAAGTTCAATGGGCACGTGAAAAAACCCGTTGGCCAAATCGAGAGTTGTAAACACCTTACCCCCTTGAAGTCGGTCCAACACGTCGTCTATTATAGCCATCGGAAAATTGTCCCTTGCTATCTTAAGATTTAAACGTCTATAATCGCAGCATAATCTCTTACTACCATCCTTTTTTGGCACCAAGACTATCGGTGAAGCGTAATTGGAATAACTAGGCTGAATTATCCCCTCTTTTAACCACTCCTCAACTTGTTTATTGACAAACTTTTGATCTTCGAAAGACATTCGTCTAGGTCGATGGTAGACTGGAGTATCATCTTCCAGTACGATCTTCATCTGTACTGGTGATGCCTTATTTCTCGCCGGAACATATTGTTTCACCATATCCTCCACCTTCTCAGCTATATTTTTGTTTAGGTGACCCAACTCCAATTCTAGTGTTTGCTTTTGATCCATTACACATATGTCATCAAGCTCTTTTATCCATCCTTTGTTCTCCGGGGGTACCTCTTCCTTTGTTGCTTCGCCCTGCTTAACTTCGTCTACTACCTTTGTGTTATCTTCCAGCCTTCTTTTGAAAATGACGCTCTCCTTCGTCAAAATTATGTTGACTTCGCGTAAAGTCTCGTTGAAGTGTTTACGCCTGTTCTTCAGCATTCGATGAACATCCGACGCCGACAGCTTAGCCCCAAACTCCTCAATTAGTCTTGCTTTTAAGGTTGGCCAACTATTGATACTGGCTTGGCTTCTAACAAAAAGCTTTGCCGCCCCTCTCAGAAGTTGTTTGCCATACAAATATTTTTGTAAATCCGACCAGTTTACAGTTTCTGCATTCAATTCAAATTCTTCGATCCACTGCCGGATATCCATTGCTTCTTCTCCCGTATATGGTCTTAATGCATCGCCTAAATCTCTCAATGTAAACTGCTGCTGCTGAACGACGACACGAGGAGGCACGGAGAGCATTGGTTCAACTTCGTTTTCATGAACAGACTGGTAAGACACGTCAGAGTTGGCTTCGTTTAGCGACAGGTTCAGATGTTCCAACAGCCTATTCTGCAAATCCCGTTTCTGTCCACTAATAGTCAATCCCAGCTCCCGTAGTTTGTCTTTCAGTTCTGTAACTGTCATCGTCCTTATCGCGTCTACGTCCATCTTAACAAATTGTATGACCTAAGAATATAAACTTTTTTTTTTTTTTAATATATAACCGACTTCCCGCCAGCTCCTATAAATGTTCTTCTTTGAGCTTCTTATTTACTTTAACAGCTTCGCTTCTTACTTTAACAGCTTTGCTATTTTAACAGATTTGCTTCTTATTTTAACATCTTTGCTTCTTACTTTAACATTTTTGCTTCTTACTTTAACAGCTTTACTTCTTACTTTAACAGATTTGCTTCTTACTTTAACAGTTTTGCTTCTTGTTTTAACAGATTTGCTTCTTACTTTAACATTTTTGCTTCTTACTTTAACATTTTTACTTCTTACTTTAACATCTTTGCTTCTTACTTTAACAGCTTTGCTTCTTGTTTTAACAGATTTGCTTCTTACTTTAACATCTTTGCTTCTTACTTTAACAGCTTTACTTCTTACTTTAACAGCTTTGCTTACCCGTCTTCGTTTGCATATAACGATGCTACAAATAGGGGTTGATTTGTTTCTCACTCTCCGCTGCTGCTGCTGCGTCGCTGACTTAGGGTTACGCTGCGTTTTCGCCTACTGCGATTTCGCTGCTGCTTCGCCGACGCTTATTGAAGCACTCGCACATGCGCCTATACTGAGGTGCTCTTACGCACCAACACCTTGACTGGGTGCTCCGCTGACACAATTTTGGCGCATTAAGTAAGCGCTCCGCTGGCACTATTTTAGCGCGTTTAGTTAGCGCTCCGCTGGACCTTCCCGCAACACTCGCACTTGCACCTCGACTGGGTGCTCCGCTGACACAATTTTGGCGCGTTTGGTTAGCGCTCCGCTGGACCTTCCCGCAACACTCGCACTTGCACCTCGACTGGGTGCTCCGCTGACAATTTTAGCGCGTTTGGTTAGCGCTCCGCTGGACCGGTCTTCTTTTTCTTTTCCACAACAAAATTTCTCGGTTGAGCCCCCACTTTATAGTTTCGTTTCTTTAATGTTCGCTTTATTTTAATAATTTCAGGTAATTTTAAGTTATTTTAAATAATTTTATAAACTGAATTAGTACTGTGCGGTCCAGCGGTCTGCTCCCTTCTCTCGTTTTACGACGAATGCCCCTTCCTTCCTTTTTTCCCTGTCTTTTCGTCACTCGAATATTTACCGTTCTTTTCCCAAAACCGTTAGCTTAACCCACGCGTCGTCCAGTTCGTGTTCTCTGTCTTTACCCCGTCCCTGTCAGTCACCTATTCATAAAACAGGGTTGCATTTGTCTGTCCTACAGATATATTCTTTATTCAATTGTTTACAACAAATATTACAGAAATAATTTAATTAACAATAGATAACATTTATAATAAAGAATTTACAACAATGACTTTTAAGTCGTCTGTCGGAAAAAAAGAAAATACATTACTCTAACATAAAGATATACATACACTCCGGGCCACCAGAATAGGTTCACATTTTTTTCTGGAGGAAAATGAGTAGTGTTCTTACAAAACACAGTTTTACCTCATTTATTGGTATCAATATGTTCAAGGCATCTATTGTGAACCTACATGTCCAAAACACAATTTGACATTTATTTCATTTTTCTTTTTTGGCCCACTTTTGTAAAGTGAACCCCAAAACTGAGTACATTTTAGTGGGCCACCAGAATAGGTTCACATTCAAAATCGCTGCTTTTTTGGCGAATAACGGGACTTTTGGGAGCAAAACCAAATTTGATCATTCCATTAAATGTTTTTCTTAACGTTTGTATGAAAATGGGTCACGGAAAAGCTCTAACTTCCGAAGAAATCGCTCAAATTAAAGTGCTTGAAAGCGAAAATTATTCTTTGCATAAAATAGCGTTTAAAATAAACATAAGACAAAATGTGGTGAGCAATTATTTGCGAAATAAAAGCACTAATGGAATAAACATGAAAGGCTGCACGCATTCGGTGACAACGTCTGCAGACAAGCGTGCCATACTGCGATGTGCTTCAAATTCCGCTGACTCAGTTGCCAAAATCAAGGCTAAAACTGGACTTTCTGCAAGCTATTCTACTATCAAACGTGTCATTCGGAATGTCCCCAACCTAAAAAGAAAAAAACTGCAAAAAGAACCACCGCTAACTGCTCAGCGCCAAGAAAACCGTTTGGAATTTCGCAGAAATCATATGGCATGGAACGACAAATGGAAGTACGTCGAGTTTTCGGGCGAAACATGGGTTTAATCTTGATGGACCCGATGAATACAATTTGTATTTCCATGACCTTAGAAAAAAGGAACGCTTTTGAACACGCCACCACGGTTGAGAAGGTGGAATTATGGTATGGGGAGCGATTTCCTACTACGGAACTGTCAAGCTGAAATTTCAAACAGGCAGAATGGCGGTAATGGGCTATAAAACTATGCTTGAGAGAGTTTTTCCACAATTGTCTGACTTGTTTGGTCCTATTAAGTGGATATTCCAGCAGGACAATGCACCCATCCATACTTTACGGGTCGTGAAGCAGTGGTTGATGCAGCAAAACTTTGATCAGCTGGAGCGGGCCCCCTATTCTCCTGATTTTAATATCATTGAAAACGTATGGAGATGGTTGGTGAGGAAGGTCTATGCCTTCGGACGCCAGTTCGACAACAAGGATGAACTTATTGGTGCCATTGAAGCAGCGTGGGAGACTATTTCGCTAGATTTAATTAAATCTTTATACGAGTCAATGTTGACGCGAACTTTTGAAGCCATACTAAATAAAGGTGGCCATACTCGCTTTTAAAATCAATAAATTTAAGTGTTGTTTACCAAACAGTCCATATTATTTGCATTTACCACTGTTTCAATCTTAATTTTCAGAGTGAACCTATTCTGGTGGCCCACTAAAATGTACTCAGTTTTGGGGTTCACTTTACAAAAGTGGGCCAAAAAAGAAAAATGAAATAAATGTCAAATTGTGTTTTGGACAGGTAGGTTCACAATAGATGCCTTGAACATCTTGATACCAATAAATGAGGTAAAACTGTGTTTTGTAAGAACACTACTCATTTTCCTCCAGAAAAAAATGTGAACCTATTCTGGTGGCCCGGAGTGTATATATTAACAGAATTCATTTACAATTAACCCATTAATGCCCACAGTTACATATACGTAACGGCAGCAACGATATTTTAAAATGTTATTTACAGGTTGCATGTACATGCCTATTCATGTTTATACCCCATATGACATTGAAAATAGTTTAACAAATGCTGTAAAATTAAGTCAGAAACTCTTTTGATTTCTTTGTGAGCACAAGTTTTGTAATGAGGTAAATTTGAAATTAGTAAAAATAGCGATATGGCGACACGCAAACGGTAAAAAAGATTTATAAGAATTTAGTGAAAGTATTTTGTGAAAAACCTTTTATGAAAAGTGATTCTTAAATATCTACAGTTTTATTAAAAAATGTTAAAATAAACGTTTAAGGCCCGTGGGCTTTTCTGAGCAGCATGCAATTGCACTGTTACGTATATGTAACTGTGGGCCATTCTCAGTACTTTTGTCTTTCTTGTCTAAGTTACACATACGTAACAGTGGGCTATTCTCAGTACTTTTTTAACGTAAGTACAAATGTAAACGTAAGATTTTCGTATGTTTAGATACGGATATTTGACACTGGATGAGGCCACTATATAGTGATGAGAAAGCAGATACTGTACAGGAATGCTTTTCTCTGCACGAATGTTTTCCAAGCATACTTTTAGGCATGCACTTTGAAGTACGGCAAATTTGGTAAAATTCGCTTGGTATAGTCCGATATGGCAAGGATGGTTCTCGAATAAATGGGCTGTGCGAGAATGGTCGAGCACTTTCCAATTGGAAGTTGCAAGAAACATCGGCGCGATAAGAAAACTGGTATAAAAGCAGCAGTGTGCAGCGCAATGAGTAGAGTCTGCGTTGAGCAAGCAAAGTGGTAACAAGTGTAGAAACAAGCGAAGTATAAATTCTGTAAATAATTAAGGATTGTTAGTTCTGACTGAGTTTGCGCTGAATAATTGCAGTTGTTTTATTTTCAAATACAATCAAAACGAACCGTCGATAACGAACTGTGGAATTTCGTAACAATATCATACCTTAAAGACCGAAGAGTAGAAATAAATTGTAAAAAAATTCTAGATTACTTCGTTTTATTTTTATATCAGAAAACAAGTGTCCCGATTTTGGTGTGCACACCCTTTATATCGCATTAATTTATCTACGAGTATGTCCGTCTGTTAATATGTCTTCCAATTCGTCTGTCTGATGGAAGGTATTCACAATTGCTTTCGAAAAAGTTGAGACACGAAACTGAAATTTCGTACAAACACTTTGGAAATCACGAGAACAACATATTTCCTAAAATGGGCGTGGTTTGCCCATTCTTAATAGGGTTGCCATATAAAGATATTTTTCAAAATATGAACTTTTAAATATTTACCGTCCGTTTAGGGATATTTTTGTCTTGAAATAGGTGTGACATGCCTCTTTAACCCCTTGAGATACATAATAAGTCATTAGTTTAACTTTTAGTACGGAAAGTTGTACTTAAATAGTTTAGATTTTTTAAGAAAGAGTTTGCCTACTTTTATACAAGTGGGCTAAGAGTCTCTAAAGAACATTTTAATGCATGGCAGCAAAATTTTAGCTTATTTTAATATTGTTAAAAATAAAGTCTGTATGGAGAGTAGGCGTGGCCGTGGGCGAATTTTTTTTCATTTTTGGAATAAATCATCTTCTACTTATGGGAAATCGTTATATGAAAATTCAATCCTTTATCTTTTTTATTTCCGAAGTTATTAAATCTTTTGTTATACACTCGGAAAACATAAACCGTGCTGCGAGAAAGTGTTCAAATTAAAAAACCCTCAAACACGTGTAACTTTATTTACTAAATAATAAACTTAACCAATCAATCGGGACATGGTACATTACGTACCATTACATTCGGTAAATTCAAAGCAAAAGACAAAGTAATGAACTTAACTAATCTAAGTATAAAATAAACTTTTATGTTATAAAAACTTAACAAACTTGCAGATATTATTCAGCAATTTGTGTGTGCTTCTATTGTGGAAGCGTATTGAGGATCTGTGAGTAGGGAAAGAACTTCGTCGTTGAAACCATTACCGTTTTTAAAGGCTCGTTTGCGGGTTTTGGATATGAATGTTGTTAACCCTCCGAAAAAGCAATTATTTTGTATTGTATACGGCAGCCGCCGTGGCTCAGTTGGTTAGTGCGCGGTCCAAGCGAGTCGCATGCAAAGCGACGCTAGTTCGAATTCTGCATGTAGTAACACCTAAAAAAAATAACGGGAAACTTGTTTTCTCTTTCGGTGGCTGTCCTCTCAGCTGGAAATGGCAAACCTCTGAGAGTAAAAATTGCCTATGAAAAAGCTCCCAACCTGCCGTTCGGAACCGGCATAAAACTGTAGGTCCCTTCCACCCGCGTACAAAATTCACACGCACAACACGGGTGGTTGCGGGAAGCTAGGCCTTAGTCTCGCGTAAGCGGGCTGTCGTGCCAATCAATTAATTATTATTATACGTTTTTGCCTATCTGTCTGTAGTAAAAATTTCATATATGTTTACTAAAAAATATACACGAAGCTTAGTTTTTGGCTTTCCAAACATATCTATACACACATTATGTAACGTTATACAATTACACGCCTTATATGCAATATTACAAAAGAGTTCCCTGGGGACCTTGTTGGGCTTTGGCTGTTAAAAAAATGATCGGTTATCGGAGGGTTAAAGGATCAGAAGCAAAAAGTAAAGCATGAATAAGATCTTGCTAGCAATTCACATGGGGAAAACCAATGTTTAATTCAAGCCATGAAGCAAATTTGTCTAGAAACTTTTGGCGTGTCCTATGTACTTGTACCCATCTCGAACGCAAATTGGTTTAAAAAAAATTTTTACCTTTTTGCAACAATCAGTATACTTAATTTTCTTTATCTATAGCTAATTTAGTGCAGACATGCTCTAAAACGACTTTTTGTTTTTGGTTGCGTTCTGCAACGGAACGGATTCTTGCTTGTTTTAAGGCTTGATTACACGTAACGAGTAGAGTGAGAAGACAGCAACTCGAACGAGTACTCGTTTCGTCTAAACGGTAAGGCGAGTTCTTGATTGAGTCAGTCACCGATGAAAGTGGCGAGAGAGCCACTAGAATCACATTTTGTTTGCTAGGCCGAGCGACCACTACTTTACCGTTATATTTTTCTCTTTTCGCAGCGATTCGCGCAATCGCTCGTCGCATGCGGAATCGCTCGTGACATGCGGTATGCGTCACACACCACTTTTCGCTCGGTTGAGTTTAATTGCGCGAGTTGCTTAGTTCATTTTGTGTATTGTAAAACCGAACTGACTCGCCGCGTGTCGAAATACTTTTGAACAACTCGTCGCTTTTGCTCGCTATCCCAATTCTTTCGGCCTAGTACCATTTTGATGTCTCGTCACTCGACTCGTTACGTGTAATCAAGCCTTTGGGTTTTAAGGGGTGTTCTGTAGTAAAATTTTCAAAAAATAGATTTTTTTTTTGTTTGCATTTTTCAACAGGTAATGTTGTTATCTATCGTATAAAAAAAGGTCTTTGATGAATTCGGACCGGAAAGTCATTTGTAAAGGAGGTTTCGTCACGCGCTCCGCCGAATTTCCACAGTACTTTCAGTGAACAAAAAACTTTAAACGCGTTTTTCCCGAAACCATGTTTTTCGAACTGGTTCACACGATTACAAATGATGGAGTAGACGGATTTTGATAATTTTTTTTTTTTAATGTTTCTAAAAGTTGTCGCTATCGTCCGACGAGCGTTTTTTTCGATTTTGTTATTAGTTAGTGTTAAATAAATTTTTTTCATTTGAAAAAATGGGAAAAAAAACTTTTTACTTTCAAGTCGCGCCATTTTGAGAATTTTGATGAAAAACAAAAAAGCTCCCGTCGGACGATTTCCATGTTTCAGACTGGAGCAATCGTGTGAACCGTCAACGCATGTTTTTTTGGAGGGCATCACTTTGCGGCGCAGCAGTGCAGCAACGAATCAATATTTTTTCAAACCTTATACTGAATTTTGTAGTTAAAAGTATAATAAAACATTGAAAAAAAACCGCATAAAAAAAAATTGAATAGTTACTTCACAGTAGAATTTCAAAAAACACCTAAGAAAACGAGCTGTTACTACAGAACACCCCCTTAAAGTCTGGTCCAACGACGGCGCGCAGTGTCGCGAGTCCATAGTAGCGAGGGACAAAAATAGAAGGAATAGTCGTACGACAATAAAATTTTGTACATATGATTTTCTTATAAAGAGAAGTTAATACACCAAAAATTACTTAAATCGCTCCGCGGACACGCCCACCTCCCATACAAACCAAATACTAAGTTGACAGTATCTACAGCAACTCATATCATCAATATAAAGATATATGCCAAAAATGGTATCGATCAACCTACAAATACGCTTGTAATAAAAAAAGGAAATATTACAAAAACTACAAATATCTGTGCATACTAATGCGCACCTAAGTAATTTCAAGCCCAAATAGAAAATAATAATACCTCTTATTAAATTCAGTAAAGCATATATTTTCATTAAAAATTACAATTTGTTAATCTGTACTGCTAGGATAATCAGTTTCCGGTGATGAATTATTCAAATTAAACCCTTTACATCTATTTTTGACAAAATTTTAAATAACTTTTTTTTTAATTGCATTACATCAGAGTTTCGGTTTTCATGTTTACTTTTAATAGATAGATAGATACATAGATAGATAGATATATTCTTTATTCAATTGTTTACAACAAATATTACAGAAATAATTTAATTAACAATAGATAACATTTATAATAAAGAATTTACAACAATGACTTTTAAGTCGTCTGTCGGAAAAAAAGAAAATACATTACTCTAACATAAAGATATACATATATATTAACAGAATTCACTTACAATTAACCCATTAATGGCCACAGTTACATATACGTAACGGCAGCAACGATATTTTAAAATGTTATTTACAGGTTGCATGTACATGCCTATTCATGTTTATACCCCATATGACATTGAAAATAGTTTAACGAATGCTGTAAAATTAAGTCAGAAACTCTTTTGATTTCTTTGTGAGCACAAGTTTTGTAATGAGGTAAATTTGAAATTAGTAAAAATAGCGATATGGCGACACGCAAACGGTAAAAAAGATTTATAAGAATTTAGTGAAAGTATTTTGTGAAAAACCTTTTATGAAAAGTGATTCTTAAATATCTACAGTTTTATTAAAAAATGTTAAAATAAACGTTTAAGGCCCGTGGGCTTTTCTGAGCAGCATGCAATTGCACTGTTACGTATATGTAACTGTGGGCCATTCTCAGTACTTTTGTCTTTCTTGTCTAAGTTACACATACGTAACAGTGGGCTATTCTCAGTACTTTTTTAACGTAAGTACAAATGTAAACGTAAGATTTTCGTATGTTTAGATACGGATATTTGACACTGGATGAGGCCACTATATAGTGATGAGAAAGCAGATAATACAGTGGAAAAGTTCACAATTGAGCCGCCTAGTGCCCATATTTTGGAATCTGAAGTGGATTCTGAGGAAGAAGATGGCGGTGGAGTGCCAAACAATTTGAGAGAGAACACGATTAATGCAACCATGTGACGTTATTGTGCGGCAATTGACAACAAATGAGGTTGAAACAGCAAGCTCTTCAAGACGTGATCAATAATTCCTTCGCAAACTTACATACAGATCTTATAGAGTCACCAAGTACTACACAATGAACGTCTTTCGGGTCGCCCTCTTGTGAGTCACCAAGTACTACACAATGAACGTCTTTCGGGTCGCCCTCTTGTGGAGGAGCCATTTCACTGCCTATGTTTCAGAAGAAGAGCCATTGGAGCCTAGTGACGAACTTTTTTCGGCTACAATAGCAATATGTACACCAACTGTCAACATTCTTTAAAAAAAAAAACGTCGTTAAAGGCTGCTCAACGTACAAAAACTAGTCATGCTCAACATGCCAGAACTTCTAGTGCTTGTATTACATTTGATCACCAAAATTCTGGATCAAGTACATCCACAGTAGAAAAACCATTGGCAAAATGTATGAATGGAAAGTGTACTAAAGTAAAACGTACCTACAAACCTTGTAAACCTGTTATTTAGTGGTTGGAAGATGATGACATTAGGTGTCCGGAAATTTTTCCGGAGCCGAACTATTCTGATTGTGGTAATTTACATCCTCATCAGCTGTTGAGAAATTCTTCGACGACGAACTGATCCAGTTGTTGTGCAATGAAAGTAATAGCTATGCTGTGTGTTGAGGTCAAACAAACCCAAACATAACTGTTGAAGAGATGCGAGGTTTTATTGGCGCTCGTGGAAAGAAGTGGTGGTTTTGCATTTCTTCATGGCTCAATGACGTGTTAATGCAAAATGCGTGGATCTTGCATCGCAAAGGAGGAAGCAGTATGACGCAACTTGATTTCCGTAGAGCCATTGCCGGACGCTATTGCACAACTCTTGGCACAATAAGACCACTCCAGAGCTTTTGTCGAACAACTGCGGCTGAGCCCGACTTCTCAAGCCGCTATGACTGCATTGGGCATTTTATTGTAGAACCAATAGATAAAAAGAGGTGCCGCTGCGCTGGAATGAACTGAAAATCGCATCCCACTTCTTTGTGCAAATAGTGTAATGTTGGTTTGTGCATCAAATGCTCCGAAAAGTACCATTATGCTACAAATCCATAATTTATTGTATCAACCGCATATGTATTTCATTCACCTTTACCTTCACAGTTCAATTTATACAAAGTTTTTATGTATTTTTAAGTACTAAGCTGTAAAATTGTCATTCAAACTAAAAAAATTTGTTCCACAAAAAAGTACTGGAAATAGCCCACTGTTACATATATGTAACGGCTTCCAGAGACCAATCCATACAAGGTACCAAAAATTTGTTTTCTTATTTACGTTCCTGTGCATCATGAAGCATACGTCTCTAAACTTCAGGCCCCTAGCACTGCTAGATCGCTGTGGGCATTAATGGGTTAAGCTCCTATATTTTAAAGCATCAGTGACATACAAAACAAGACAATCCCATCCACCTACGCCAATTCCATTTAGCTTATTTACAATTTCATCTTGAGTTAAAAAGAACTTTCCAAGATATCGATATCTGATTCTTTTCAAAATTGGACACCTACCCAGAAAATGTGTTATATTTTCTAACTCGTTCAAATTACAAAGACTGCAGTTTAGATTTCTGTTACCCCCAAGAATTATCAAATCGCATCTGGCCTTCAAAATCCACATTATTCTATATTTTCCAAGATTGTCATTCAAGAAGCTTTTACCGATGTTATGATCTAAGTCTTTATATATACGTGAACTTTTAAGAGCCCTTTCTCATGATTTTTGTTTATTTGTCGAGTTCAGAACGGATAACAATGTGTCAATGTTTTCATTCCAACTTCTTCTATTTAAAACGTCATAATTCCAACTAATATTCAATTTTTCTCCTAAAACTTGCATTGATTTTACCCAAAAGATCTTTCTCTCTATAATAATTTTTGAAAGTTTGTGTGGCAATCTGCTATCGTCGTATTCAAATAGAGTTTTAGAAATATATTTAAGATGAAGCCGTAAAGTATACAGACGACAGTATGGTATGTCTGTTTCTAACATAAGACAATAAGAGGGTGTGTTTGTTGGTACCATAGATGTAAAATTTTCTTTAAGAAATAAAATTGAATTTTATCCACCAATTCAAACAACTCAAAGCCCCAGACTTCTGCAGCATAACTTTGTATAGCTCTAATTACTGCTAAAAATAATTCGTATTTAGCTGATAATTTTATCTTATTTTTGATTAGAAAGGACCACCATGTTGCATTGATACTGTTTTTAGCCATACAGTTTCTATTTTCAACATGTTTTTTAAAGCTTAATTTTGGTGTTAATTTTACACCGAGGTAATTGTATTCTGACACTATAGGGATACTTTCGCCTTTAAATGTCCATTTTTCTCTATCCGCCAATTTGCCGCCTTGTCGAAAAACCATTATGGCCGATTTCGAAAGGTTTACTTGCATGTTCCACGCATTGCAATAATTTTCTAACCTAAATATCATTCCCTGCAGCTCCTCTACATTGTCAGATATCAATACTATATCTTCCGCATACAACAGTAGTCGCACATTCAAGTTTCCTATCCAAATTCCCCCTCCCAAACTATCATGTAAGTCATTCAGATAAATAGAGAACAACAAAGGTGACATTAAACATCCTTTCTTTACGCCTGTTGAAATATTAAATTTATTTGATATTGCACTGCCAGTCCATATAATCGAATCCGTATGGTTGTACATATTTTCAATGAAATTTGCGATTTTGGTTGGGATTCCCAAGCTATGCAGTTTATAGATTAAAAGTTTTCTGGGAACCGTGTCAAAAGCGGCTTTAAAGTCTACAAAAAAGCGTACACTTTCTTTTTTTCTGCGAATCTAATTTGAATGATTGAAGTTAAATTATAATATAATATAATATAATATAATATAATATAATATAATATAATATAATATAATATAATATAATATAATATAATATAATATATATAATATAATATAATATAATATAATATAATATAATATAATATAATATAATATAATATAATATAATATAATATAATATAATATAATATAATATAATATAATATAATATAATATAATAATATAAATTATAATTAATGTTATCTGCCGTGGAATGTTGTTTTCTGCCTGATATTCGGTAATCAGCTTTTTACTTTCTAACCAATTTGTTAGTCTTTCATTTTATATGCCCATCATAATCTTTACAATACAGTTCATAAAATAAATCCCTCTGTAGTTTGATGCTAAGGTTCTATCGCCTATTTTGAAAAAGCGGAAATATTATGCTAGTTTCAAAAGCCGTATCTGCTTCCCCACTATTAACATATATAACGCAGAATACGTGTTAGCCAGCTCATCAAAAAAAAGAGTGTCAGCATTTTTGAAAAATTCGTAAGACACCCTGTCTAAGCCTAGCGCTTTTCCAGTTTTAGTCTTATGAAGCATTTGTAAGATTTCTGCTGATGAGATTGGTTTATCTATTAAATCGTCCTTTATTAATAAGCTTACGTATTCTATTTGATTCACGGAAGTAGCGTGATTTAAAAGTTCTTCAAAATATTGTCTAAATGCCTCCGGTGGAATCTCCAAATCTAAGGCTTCATTTGCCAAAATGTCCTTTTCGTTTTTCTTTTTTGCAGTTAAAGTCTTCTGTTATTTAAATCCATTTGTGAACTATCCCAATGTAACTTAGGCAAGAAATCCACTTTTTTACTAATTGGGCTATCTAGTATCAGCTGTAAAGTTAATATAATTGGCATATGGTCAGACCAAACCTTTTCCTCTACTACAAAATCTGGAGCATATTTTACAATATCTCTGTGCAGCGCACAAATATCATTCACTGATTCACCCACACTATTTCATTTATTACCATAAGCCCGTTGTTCTCACAAAAGTCAATAAACTGTCTCCCATTTCTGTTGATTACTTTGTCTTTAGAATGTCTTATTTCTCTACCTCCTACAATGTCAACCTGCAACATGTCATCCAGTTCTACTTGAAGTTCCCCAATACGTATGTTTAAATCTTCTATCAAAATTTAATTAATCAATTCATTTCGTTCAAAGCAATTTTTTATCAAATCAAAATCTTGTGACCAACTGCCACCAACTGCTACTTTGGTTTTATCTGTTTGTATCTCACTGTTTCTTTTAACATTTAGTTCATACAATTGAGCCTCTTTAATTTTTAGTTTTTTGATTGGCTTTTTTCTAATAAATAGTTATAATTTAGATTTAATTTTATAAAATCCCTATCAAAAATCTCTGCCAGTACTTTTTCAGCTGCCTGACCATTACAAATAAGAACTTTATTTTCATTGAAGGCCATCCACTTATTATCAATACAAATTCTGTCGTTCCTTACTATTGTTTTATGCGACTGATTTAAACAATAAATATCTTTTTTAATCTACACTCAAGTCCTTCTCAATTAAAACTTTGGTGCCTCTAAGTTTTTTGGCGTTTTTTTTAATTTCCCCTACCATGTTTGTTGACTCAAACTCTGCTATTATATTGAAACGAAAAGGCACTCTTTGCTGTGCATGAACGCTTTTGCAAGCATACTTTTAGGCATGTACTTTGAAGTATAGCAAAACTGTTATAAATTCGCTTGGTATAGTCCGATATGGCAAGGATGGTTCTCGAAGAAATAGGCTGTGCGAGAATTGTCGAGCGCTTTCCAATTAGAAGTTGCAAGAAACTTCGGCGCGATAAGAAAACTGGTATAAAAGCAGCAGTGTGCAGCGCAATGAGTCGAGTCTGTGTTGAGCAAGCAATGGGGAAACATGCAATAGTAGTAGTGTAAAGTAGAACAAGTGCAAATTTGTAAATAAAGCGATTATTAGTTTTGACTACGTTGCGCCGGATAACTGAAGTTGTTTTATTTTCAAATACAATCAAAACGAACCGTCGATAACGAACTGTGGAATTTCGTAACATTTCGTGTCAGAAGTTCGGATTGTATTACTGAAAGTAAAATAAAATTATAAAAACGCAGACATGGTTAAACTGGAGCTGCTAAAGGTTGACCAGATGAAGAAGGAGCTGGCTGCCTGGAATTTGCCGACTGCTGGCGGAAAGGTGGAGTTGCAACTGCGCTTGCGAGAGGCGTGTGAATCACGAGGCATCGATTGGGCTGCACACGAGTTCGGAACGCAAGAGCTAGAGGCGTCGGCCAAGGTGGAGGAATCGCCTGCTGGTGCTGCGTCACTGCAAAGTACGAATGCAGCGGCTGCGCCACTACAAGCATTGGACATGATCCAGTTAATGGTTGCACTTAAAGGCATGTTTGAAACTTCCAACCGTGAAATGGCAGCCAAAATGGAAAATGAAAATCGTGAAATGTCGGCGCAAATGGCAGCGAAACTGGAAACCACGAATCAGGAACTATCGGCGCAAATAGCAGAGCGAATGGAAACAAAACTCCAGGAAAATGCGGAAAAATTTGAAAATGCGAATCGCGAGTTGTCCAGCAAGCTTCAGGAAAATTCTGCGCGCTTTGAGCAGAAAGTGGAAGAGATTTCAGACAGGATTAATGTGCAAGTTGAGCACCTGGAGACGCGAGTAGAACATTTAGACAAACGAGTTGACAGTCTGGAGGATTCGGTGAACAGAAAAATCGACGAGCAGCTTAGAGAGGTACAGCTGCGAGGAAGGGTGCAGTCGGTTGAGGAAAGTTTTGCCATAGAAGTGCCTACCTATGACGGTACTACGTCGTTTGACACATTCAAACTACAATTCGAGATGGCTGCTTTGGAGAGTCAGTGGACCGATGTTAGGAAAGGTCGGAGGCTGATACTGGCTCGTGCGGCTGAGGTAATACAAACAGTTTCGGAAGGTTTGAGTGGTGATTACGAGACCGTCATGAGGGCATTGGCAGCCAGATACAGTGACGAGCACAACAAAATGCTGTATTATTGCGAGCTGAAGAACCGCTGGCAAAGAGCAGACGAGGCGCTGCAGACGTATGCAGCAGACATTGAGCGGCTCGTACAGTTGTGCTACCCGAAATTCGGCGCTGATTATCTCGAGAGGATGAAGATTAAGGCGTTTATTGAAGGTCTTCATGACCCGGAGACACGACGCAGTGCATTGATGATGGGCAAGCCGACATTCCGTGAGACGGTGACAAGCGCATTGACGTATGAGGCGGCCTAGAGGGGAAGTTTTCAACGTTCATCTGCGGAGATGCATGGAGTCCAATCTGGACGTGTCACGCAAAGCCAGACAGTGAGCTCGCAGGCACCAGCGGGGCTGCGGGCAGTATCATCCCGAGTCAGTTATTGGCGATGTGGCAAGCAAGGCCACATATCACGAGACTGCCATCTGCGAGAAAAGCGTTCCGGACAAAAGACGTCGCCAAGAAGGGATGACGCTCTGCCACACCATTCGTGCGAGACCGAGCGCAGGCATGATCCCCCGAAAACGAGGGACAAATTGTGGATGTTCGGTCGGTAAGAGTTCTGCAAAAGGAAGATTGGCTTGCGGAAAGGCTACAGAAGGACCAGCGCAAGGATACGGATCTCGCGAAGATCATCGAAGGCAAAGCGCAGAGATTACGGCCGGACTGGCAGGAGATGGCTGATGAGAGCCCGATCACGAAGGCTTACTGGGCACAGTGGCAAAGTCTACGTCTGCAGGATGGCTGCCTATACCGCGAGTGGGAGAGCAGGGATGGCAGGACCAGAAAATCCCTAACAGTGGTCCCGAGAGGCCGAATCGACGATGTCATCGAGGAAAACCATAACGACTCCAGTGGAGGGCACCTAGGCATCGCAAAAACTGTCGCCAAGATAAGAAAGCGGTTCTATTGGGTAGGATGCCAGGAGTCTGTCGCTGAGTGGATCAGAGGCTGTAATCGGTGTTCGGCTGCGAAAGGGCCGAGGAGAAGATCGCGGAGCCGCACTCAACTAGTTGAAAGCAGGTTGACAGCGAGCTATGGTCTACGGGCTAACCCAGAGGGGTTCCAAGAAGGCAATCTGGTAATGCTTTACAACCCGCAGCGGAGGAAAGGTTTGTCTCCAAAACATCAAACATCATGGGAAGGACCGTACAAGGTCGTGACCGGGATTAATGACGTGGTGTACAGGGTTCAAGGCTGCAGAAACGCCAGGTTGAAAGTAGTCCATTTGGAGCGCCTGGCGTCTTACTCCGGTGGAGCCTCGGTACTTGTTCGGGACGAACAAGTCTAAGTGATAGGCAGTGAAACGAAAAGGCACTCTTTGCTGTGCATGAACGCTTTTGCAAGCATAGTTTTAGGCATGTACTTTGAAGTACAGCAAAACTGTTATAAATTCGCTTGGTATAGTCCGATATGGCAAGGATGGTTCTCGAAGAAATGGGCTGTGCGCGAATGGTCGAGCGCTTTCCAATTAGAAGTTGCAAGAAACTTCGGCGCGATAAGAAAACTGGTATAAAAGCAGCAGTGGCAGCGCAAGGGGTCGAGTCTGTGTTGAGCAAGCAATGGGGAAACATGCAATAGTAGTAGTGTAAAGTAGAACAAGTGCAAATTTGTAAATAAAGCGATTGTTAGTTTTGACTACGTTGCGCTGGATAACTGAAGTTGTTTTATTTTCAAATACAATCAAAACGAGCCGTCGATAACGAACTGTGGAATTTCGAAACAATATTAATCTTATCGTTTCGTTCAGTTATTTTGAAAGCTTCTCGGACAACAATATGCTGTAGGCTAAGCTGTTCTTTACATAGTTTTAGAACAGCCTTTGTCGGTGATAATCCATTAGGCAACCCTTTTATTACTAATTTGTTTCGTTTATTTTGACTTACGAGTCTCTCTACTTCTTTCCGGTCCATTTCCCTTTCCATTTTCAATTGTTTCAGTTCAACTTTCAACATATAATTTTCTTCTCGCAGCTTCTCGATTTGTGCACCAAGTTGGTTGATGTCCTCTCTAGATGCTAAACCTTCCAGTTTTTCGCTAAAACTTGCTTCGATACCACGAATGGCAGTCAAAACATCTTGCAAGGATGGTTCAGGGGACACCTCAGTCACTCTCCTCTTGGCCGCCTTTGATGTTGTCGGTGTACGTTGTATTTTATTCATTTTCGATTTTATACGTTTGGCTACGCAATTCGATGTTTATTGTTCTAAAAGTCGTTAAAGTATTGGCCGCACTCTGGCAACGCTCTTCCAACTGTTTTTGTTTATGTTTACTTTGGCTTATGTGCTTTAACAGCTGTTTATTCTTTTTGGCGCAATTACACACTGTACGCAATTACCACTGTGATTATTGCTCTTTATTTTGGTGGAAAACCATTTATATCACTCCAAGTGCAATTCCAAAACAAACGCTCAACAGGCTCCCAGACGCAGACAGCAGTCCAGCACACCCCGGTCAAATCAGCTCCAAACAACTCGGCCAGTCAGGAGCCCCTGAGCAAACTCGTACAAACAGCAACAGAAACAACAACAGCGACAGTTCAGCACAGCTTAGTCGAATCAGCCACAATCAACTTAGTAAACCAGAATCCCCTGATGCGTGACTTCAAAAAACTTCAGCACTCAGACCTTCGGGAAGACTTTGTTTTGCAGAAACTTGTTTACAATAATTTTTTGGTTGTCCAATTTACGACAAATATTCAATTAAATATCGGAGCAAAAAATTTCGCGCTTTGACTCTCTCCCTCTCTTCTTCCTTTCCCCTCTCTTCTTCCATTCTTTAAATATTCCTATTAACTGATATAATTGGTTCTGCAGGCATTAACAAGTTTTGCTTCTTTTCGAAAGTTGCCTTAATTTGATGACAAGCCACCCAGTATTACCGAAGCCCTCCATCGGATCTACCTTTTTTTATGTAATTTTTCTAAATTAAGTGGTGTTTGCGTATTATTACAAACAAAAATTAATAGCTCAAGCGATACGCAGCAGTCGTCGCTATGTTTTCCTGCCAACCATGCTGCAAAAAGGACCCTATTTTTGACGGCATACGTCACTGAAAATGTAAAATTTTTTAAAAACGTGCAAGTTTGTGCAGCTAAAGTCCATGGTTTCTATCGAGTCCATGGTTCTCAGTCGAGTGGACGTTGTAACAGTGAGTAGACGTGTTTCGCAATGTCGATCTGTGCCAAGTGCAGTGCTCAGTGTATTGCTGAAAACTTCTTTAGTTGCGATTTATGCAACCTGAAAGTTCATCTTAAGTGTGCGAAATTAAGTACAAGCACTTCATCATTAATCAAAAACAACAAAAACATTTTCTTCAAATGTGACGGTTGCGTGGGTCGTTCCTCCCCGCTCCCTCAATCTAAGATTATGGAAGCCCTCAAGAACTTGGGCGCTCTCTCTGAACTTTTACGCTCTTTTGCGACTATTTCGCCTAGCCCAGTTGATGTTTCGCCTAGTGTTGTTGGTGTTGGCGAGGATTCTGCTGGTGACGTGGTGCCCGGTGCGCAACGTGTGGATGAAAGTGCGAAGATCATAACCCGCGCAAAGGCTAAGGTTATTGACTCTAACCGTACTCCAGCTCTGTCGAGCGCCAAACGCAAGAGTATTTCGTCGTCTATCAATAATAACAACAACGGTACACCTAATCCTTTGTTGTAAATCATAATGATAATGTCGCTGTAATTGAGAGTACGGCTCTCTCTCATATACCTAACGGGAAAGAGAATGCAGAATTCGAAGTGGCGGTCAACACTACAGAGTCTGTTGCACTCTCTTACGCTGATGCCGCTGCTGCTGCTCATGGTACTGCTGCTGCAGTTAACACAAGAGGTCAATCATCATCTATATGGAGAGAAAAACAGCGTGCTATTGTTGGTTCCAACTCGAACACGGAATTAGATGTTGCAATTCGTTTGAGATGGATGCACCTGTCATCGTTCAAACCTTCGGTTACTGAGGAGAATATCGTGTCGTACATAACAAGACGTACGGGTATTGAGTCGAGCCAATTACATTGCTACAAGTTAATTAAGCGAGATGCGCCTTCGGAATCTCTTAAAAGAGTAAATTTTAAGTTGGGTATTTCCTCATCGCTTCTCAACAAACTACTATGCTCAGAGCTTTGGCCAGCTGATGTTAAAATTAGACCTTTTCGTTTTTTTCAAAATGCTACCCCACTATCGCCAATCCCATAGTGCCAACTGTTAAGGCCTCGGAATCTAAGACTCTTGGAAGATACAATCTGTACTACCAAAACGTTAGTGGTATGCGCACTAGGTTAGGTTAGGTTGCGGTGGCTGCCTCTATGAGAGACACACTCGTGTATGCAACACTGTTTTGCCAACATATTGATACGATGAGAAATTCTGTGCCGCACTGTACAGGAATGCCTTTCTCCGCACGAATGTTTTCCAAGCATACTTTTAGGCATGCACTGTGAAGTACAGCAAAACTGTTATAAATTTGCTTGGTATAGTCCGATATGGCAAGGATGGTTCTCGAAGAAATGGGCTGTGCGAGAATGGTCGAGCGCTTTCCAGTTAGAAGTTGCAAGAAACTTCGGCGCGATAAGAAAACTGGTATAAAAGCAGCAGTGGCAGCGCAAGGGGTCGAGTCTGTGTTGAGCAAGCAATGGGGAAACATGCAATAGTAGTAGTGTAAAGTAGAACAAGTGCAAATTTGTAAATAAAGCGATTGTTAGTTTGGACTACGTGGCGTTGGATAACTGAAGTTGTTTTATTTTCAAAACCAATCCAAACGAACCTGTGAAGTAATTTTCGTAACAATATGTTACAGCACACATTTCAAGCGGATGGGGAAAGGGGGAGGGGACCTACAGTTTAACGCCGAATCCGAAAGGCGATTGGTAGTTTTTCGTTCACACTTGGAGGTTTTGCCATTGCCTGCCAAGAGCGCACTTGTATGATTCTTGTAATTCTCATTCCCTTCATGTGGATAGCGATAGAAGTAGATGAGTTGTTCACCAGCCCGAGCCAGGAATCGAACCTGCAGCCTTTGGTATGAGAAGCCAGCGCGCTACCCGCTTGACTATCGAGGCCGGCGGTATGCGCACTAAATCTTCACAGTTCTTCCGTGAAGTTTCCTTACACGAATTCGACATCATCGCTATTACTGAAACATGGCTCAATAAAAATTTTAATTCCTCGGAGTTCTTTGATGATCATTACCACGTCTATCGGATGGATCGCTGTCCACTTGCTACTGGCCTTGAACGAGGAGGTGGAGTACTGATTTCGGTGAGAGCTGAATTGTGCAGTGTTCTGGTTACCCTTCAGGCTGAAGACTTGGAGCAAATATGCCTTAGCATAAAATGTTCTAACAAAAAAATAATTACATTTTGTTGTCATATGTTTCGCCAACCAGTAATATTGAAATTTATGCCAAACACTTAGAGAATCTAAATTTTGTTGTTAACATGGCTAAGCCATTAGATAAAATTATTTATTTAGGCGATTTTAACGTAGGGAGTATATTTGGATACCTAAGAACAATATTTTGCTACCTACTAACCTTAATTCTGATATTGATTTGTTGCTTACTAGTACTATATTATCTAATGGATTCAATCAGGTTAACTCTGTTCTGAATAACAATGGTAGAGTCTTAGATTTAGTTTTTACATCTAATGAACTGAAAGTATCTTGCGAAGAGTGCTTGGCGCCAATTTCAGGCAACAGCTTTTACCATAAAGTTGTAGGTGTTAAATTTCAATTTTATACTTTCGAACGCCCTACAGTTCATATCATTCCAGAACGTGATTATTTCAATGCGGATTTAGTAGCGATCTCCGAATATTTTAGTGATACCGATTGGTCACTCATGAAGTCAATAACAGACCCAAATTTACTCTTCAGTATCTTGAAAGGGAAGCTCCGGTTCGCAACTTCGACGTTTGTTCCATTGAAGCGTTCTGTTTTGCGTAACAAACCCCCCTGGTTCAATGCAAAACTATGCCATCTAAAAAATATCAAAAACAAAGCATTTAAGAAATTTGGAAAAACTAACAGCTCAATTGATCGCAATCAATATATTATTAAAAAAAAATTTGACTGTTTAAACAGTTTCTTATATAAGCAACACATATTGAAATTGGAGTCTAAATCTAATCCCTCGAGCTTTTGGCAGTAAATAGATATAAAACGCAAATCTAATGGGTTCCCTATCAGTCTTGTCTATAAAGGTGAGGTATCAAATAATCTGGATGACTCTTGCAATTTATTTGCTAAATATTTTCAAGAAGTTTATGTTAAATATAGCAGCTCTAATGATCTCCCGGCTTACGTTATACCGAACACGATCTCTAGCTTTAATATATCCGAAGACGATGTTTCTTTGGCGATTTCAGATTTAAAATCTAGCTCCAAAGCTGATTTAGAAGGATTTGCCCCTACTTATATCTGTGGTCAAAAGCAATAATCGCCTAAGTCGAAAATCGCTGTTTCGAGCAATCTCGTTTTAAAGTTTTAGCGCGTAGTGTGTTCGTTAAGGGAATGCGAATAGGTTTTTATTAATAACTTTTTTAATTTTAAAGTTTTAAACTCCCTGATTTTACACAAACGTAGAGCACAGTTAAGGGAACGTGGTGGCATCCATAACTCAATTTCTTCTTAAGTCGACTTAAGCGGTTATTGCTTTTGACCACAGATATTATTTAAACACTTCTCCGCTGTTTTAGTTACCCCCATTTCTTTGCTATTCAATTTATGTTTTGAAAAAGGTTTATTGCTTGACTCTTGGAAGATTTGTTCAATCGTTCCAATATACAAGTCAGGTAATCGCAATGACGTTAGCAATTACAGACCAATTGTTAAGCAAAGCACATTTGCGAAATTATTCGATTCCATAATTAAATCGAAACTATTCAATTTTGTTGCTGATGTCATTTGCGAATGCCAACATGGATTCTATCCGGGTAGATCAACTTCCACAAATTTATTACTCTTAAGCAACCACATTATTAATGCATTTTCACATCACGCACAACTAGATGTAATCTATACTGATTTTTCTAAAGCGTTCGATAAGGTTGACCATGCAATATTGATTCATAAACTACAGGCTTTTCGCATAAATGCTGCTCTTTTAAAATTTTTTACAAGTTTTCTTTATGGAAGGGAACTGCTTGTTAATATTGGGATTAACAAATCCAGCATACCAGTCCAAGCCTGGTCCGGGATTCCGCAAGGTACTCATTGTGGGCCACTGCTATTTTTATTATTCATAAATGACCTTCCAAATCACTTCAAGTTTGTTAAGTGCTTGATGTTAGCCGATGACGTCAAGTTGTTCCTTAAAGTTAATAATACCACAGATTGTTATGACATTCAGAACGATATCAATGCTTTTGATAGATGGTGTTCCTTGAACCACCTGCACTTGAATATTAATAAATGTGCCATAGCATCATATTCAAAGAGAAGCAATTTCATTATTCATGACTACACTCTAAATAGCTGTAGATTGCAACGTAAGGAAGAAATTAAGGATTTAGGGGTCATATTTGATCACAAAATGACTTTTTCTAAACATCTTGACTATATCAATACAAAAGCATTTAGGATGTTTGGGTTCATTCGTGGAAACACGGGGAGCTTCTCTGACCCGTTTACGCTTAAATCGCTCTATATCGCTTTGGTGAGGAGTCATTTAGACTATTGTTGCATAGTGTGGAACCCTTACTATCAGACTCATTCGAACAAAATTGAAAGAGTTCAGCGTATGTTTACGAAGTTTGCGTTGAGGCGACTGGGGTGGCCCATCCTTCCAGGCTACGATAGCAGAAGGAAATTATTAGGGTTGCAGTCTCTGTCTGATAGAAGATTATATCTATCAATTATGTTTGCTTATAATACGTCAAATGGCAAGATAAATTGTCGAGACATTGTTGCTCTTTTTAACGTTCACACTCCGTGTCACAATCTTAGACAAGCACGTTTGTTCGAGGAATACACTCGTGCAACGAATTACGCGCATAATGAGCCCTTCGTGAGATGCATTCGGGTCATAAATTTATATTCCCATGTGATAAATTTTGCTGTAAATATTGCTAAATTTAAACTGAGTCTATTTGAAATATTCAATGAATGCCTTAGTCTGTAAGTATTTCCATGTACATAGACTAAGTAAGTATAAATAAATAAATAAATAAATAATACACACTTTCAGCTATATCACACTGTAAAATCTCGAAGTAGTAAGAAGTAGTTTTTTTTAAAAGCTTAACTAAAGTTTGATGACACTGTAGCGGTACCAGGAATAGGGAAAGCAAAATAATAGAGGGAAAGCTTCCTCAGAGTTGCAAAAATAGTATGTTTATAAAATATAGTTAACATAAGGTTCCATGGGAAATTTTTCAATAAAAGTCCTCGAACTTACATTCAATAAATTTCAATAATTTCTACCCAAGTCACCAACCTTCGCAAAGTGCAAGTTTGGTGGCCTGCCATCCGTATATAAATTGATATTTTTTAAATCCATTTTCACATTTTATTAAATTGAAGTATTTACTTCAGTACTACAAACTTATTTTTCTACATTTACGACATTCATTTTTTTGATTTTTGTCCCTACTCGCGACACTGTGCGCAGCGCCGTCTTGTTGAAAGTAAACGTTGTCCAGATCAATACCATCCAACTCCGACCATAAAAAATCATTAAGCATCTCTCGATAGCGCAATCCATTCACCGTAACTGTTGATCCAACCTCATTTTCGAAAAAGTAAGGTCCAATGACCCCGCCGGACCATAAACCGCACCAAACAGTCACACGTTGAGGATGGAGAGGCTTCTCAACAATAACTCTTGGGATTTCCGAGCCCCAGATGCGACAATTTTGCTTGTTGACGTAGCCACCGAGGTGGAAATGGGCCTCATCAGTCAAGATGATTTTTCGATGGAATTCCGGATCATTTTCATGCATTTCAAGGACCCAATCAGCAAAGACACGACGTGTTTGATGATCGGTCGGCTTGAGTTCTTGTGTTAACTGAACTTTATAAGCCTTAAGACCCAAGTCTTTATGCAAAATACGGTGTAATGACGTTTTTGGAATGCCCAATTCAAAAGAACGACGAGGAATCGACAAACATGGGTTTTCTTCAACACTTTGGGCTACAGCAGCAATATTCTCAGTTGTTCTTGAGCGACGTGCACGGGTTTTATTCTTCATATCACGAACTTGGCCCAACAGCTCGAATTTTTCCACCAATTTCTGTATTGCGGTCCGACAAGGTGCTTCACGACGACCCAAAAATGCTTTAGTTTTGCGAACTGTGACTGCAAGATTTTCACCATTTCTGTAGTGAATTTTAATAATTTCAATGCGTTGTTGAAGCGTGTATCGTTCCATTTTTAGTAATGGCGTAGTTTCTACTTGTCAAATGTCAAACAATAAAAGCTTCAAAAGTGACAGCTACCGAAATACCGGGTGATTCAAAATTACACCTCTTGTTGCTATATTTTGAGTGTTATTGTTTATGGCCACAAACAATTTTCTAATTCAAAAGCTTGCATGTTATAACATATTTAATATTTCGAGGAATTATCATAAAAATATATTCCACTTTAATTTATTCATTGTTATGGTACAAAAATTTAAAAAAAAAATTTTTTTTAATTTTTTCAAACACTTTTTTCGATTAAAGACACGGCTTCTGCCGCGTCATGGTCAGCTGGTGAGGATTGTTTTGAGTCACAGGATTATCTGAAACATAAATTTCAAAGAAATTCTTAATCAGTATGAACCTACCTCTAGCCCGTAGTAAATTTGAATTTTTTCATACGAATCTCACAAAATGGCAAGCATTGGAAGTTAGAACAGTAAAAAATTGTTGTTTTTGAAGATTTTATCAATTAAAAAAATATGAAATTTTTAACATATCAGAGTGAATTTACTAGGGGCGATAGCTAACAGTATGTAGAATGGCGTGACAAAATCGCAGAGAGATCGGATGAATGGTTTTTTTTAAATCATCCCCGCCATTTCAAAAAAGACGTTCCGAGAAAAACACGTTTAAAGTTTTGACTAACCGCTAAAATCCTTGACCGCTCGTTATATAAATGTCTGTAGAAGCCGAAATACTTGAAATTTTCATATACAATTTTGACAGCACCTACTTCAAGGATGATACATTCCAAATATGTTAAAAAAAATTGATTTTTACAAAATTTCACATGAGAATGACCCCTTAACCCTTCGATGGGCAGTAAGTAATTACTACACATTTGCACTTTGTCGTCTGGCCAGACGAAATCTGGGTGAGGCTTTTGACAAAGGCAAACCGCAGTCACAGATGAAGTTTTTTGTGTTTATATAGGAGGCTACGTATGTAATAAGGATTGCAATCCCGGACCAGTTTTACAATCCCGGGATTTTCGGGACTGAAAATCACAATCCCGGGATCCCGGGATTTTTTTCGGGATTGAATATATTACTTTAAGAAACTAGTTCAGACCTTTTTTCAATCAAATAAATTATATCTATGTATTAAATACTATTCTGTGTACTTAATTTAACCCTTCGCTGCATGGCATTGCATATATACTGTAACGATAAGACAGTCTGTCGCTGTGCAAAGCAACCCTGCCGCTTCGCGCCGTGCCATAATTGAATGTGGCAACGACGGCCGCGATAATAACTTTTAGTCAGTTAGTTTAGTTTATCATCAGGGAAGCATTTAGTCCACTCCGGAATGTGCGGGAACGATCTGCGCGATGGCCGGACAGGGTATAAAAGGTGGCCGGATGCGGGCAACGAGTCAGTCTGGTTTTGACAAGTGAAGTTGCCACACGGAATAATTAAGCAAATACTTAAGTGTACGAACAGTAAAGTGTAAATAAAATAATAATTGATTGGCACGACAGCCCGCTTACGCGAGACTAAGGCCTAGCTTCCCGCAGCCACCCGTGTTGTGCGTGTGAATTTTGTACGCGGGTGGAAGGGACCTACAGTTTTATGCCGTAAAGTGTAAAGTAAAGTGTAAACTGTGAATAATAAAGTGACTGTTGGTGTATTTTATTGTCTGCGTTTAAGAAACTGACTGTGTTTTATTTTCAAATCACACAATCCAGAGATACGTGACAGCCCACTAGACTTAGTATTCGTAACAATACAATGTTAACTTTTCATAGATTTGGAAACTATTCTATTCAGCATTTTACAGTCGTTCAGTCTTCAGTTGCATATTTTATGTTAAAATAATTGATTACTAACGGAATTTTGCGATTAACATTGAAAGTATGCGCAAAAGAATCGAAAAAGCAACAAGTGTTTCGATTTGGTGAAATAATTTTGGTTATTGATGGCGATGGTGATATGGCGATCGCCGTCGCTCAGCAGTTTAGTGGGTTGAATTACGAGTATAGAGTGACGTCTGACCTCTGTTCGACTCCCCGTAGTTGTCAACACTAAAATATTGATAAAGCCGAGTTTCATTTCGGGGATAGCGCTCTCACCAGGATACCGAAAATGGCCGCAAAACTTCTTTCATAGATACAGGAATTCAACAAAATTCCATTTTTACCATCAGAACTTAACAAGCAACAAGAATTATATAGCAAAAAAGTTTTTTCTTCACGGAAATTAAATCATGCAACGAAGGGTTAAAACTAAGAACAAACACAGTGGCCAGTGGTATGGCGCTTGTCCGGCACTGGATAATTGTGCTGGCACCGACATAGACCTCACAGTCATGTCCATGCCCTCGACTCCATGCCTACAACTGTCATACTAAAAAAGCGGTACATGGTGTTGCTGCCTGAGGCTCACTCTTGGTTGTATCCTGAGGATGAGCCCGGTAAACACTGCTTCCGTATATTCACGGACGGCTCCAGAACGGAACATGGTTCTGGCTCTGGGGTCTTCGTGGAATCCACGGGGACTAGACGGTTCTTTGCCCTAGGCTCGCACGCATCTGTGTTTCAGGCAGAGGTGCATGCGATACTTGAGGCGATGAACTTTGTCGTAGAGAGTAAGTGGAAAGGCAGGTCTATCTGTGTCTGTAGCGACAGCAAAGCTGCGCTTATGGCCTTGGACAGCCCTCCAACCATCTCTATGCTAGTCAGGTCCTGCAAATCCAGGCTTAATTATGTTGGAAAATACAATAGCCTGATGCTCACCTGGGTCCCGGGACACGCAGGAATTGTGGGTAACGAGACCTCGGATTCCTTAGCTAGAATGGGCTCTGAGGCTGATTTTGTCGGCCCTGAGCCTGTTCTGCCACTCCCGCCATATCCGACAAATGCTCACAGTTTCTTTTGTCACTAGGCAGAAGACACTGCAGGCAGATGGTCGGGTTAATGACGGGCCATTTCCTATGGGCGAAGCACATGGTAGGCATATCTGACAGTGCCCTATGTCCTGCCTGTTGACGTTGAGACGGCGGAACACTTCCTGTGTCTCTGCCCCGCGTTCGCTCGTATCAGGTTTGAGTCATTTCGCACTGATGTGCTAAGAAGCGACCACCTTGGCTCCTTGGCACCCCAAGATCTATCAAGGTTTCTTCGGAAATCGGGTAGATTTAAAGCATATTAACAGGGAACAACAAGTCGTAGTACAATGGACGTATAATTGTCTGAGTGCTGCGCTTGCTAGATCGTTCCAACAAAGAAAAAAAAAAAAAAAAAAAGAACAAAATATTTACGACAAATAACTTAAAAACGCATTTAATTGCCAAATGACATGGCTAACCTGCTGAAAAAGGCATCTCTCTGGTTCAATACTAGTAGATCAAATCGTATTATATGAATATCTTCAAGTTTTGGCCATTCAAAACAAGTAAAATTCGATGTGAGTAATAACTATCAATAATTCAAGTTTCGGTATAGTTTTAATTCTCAAATGCTGATGGTTTTATATTGGCTGTTTCTTTCTTAATCCTCTTATTTACACCATTTTCCCTGTGTATTGTGAATGTCACTTGTCACATTAGTGTAAAGAAGAGTTAACCTTGCATGTTTTTAGAAAATTCTGGTTGTTTACTTTTTTGAATGGATTAATTTTTGGGAGCGTAAGCATGTTTGCACTTCTGATTTTGGTAACTGGCAAAATTCTACTGGAAAAGTAACAAAACAGAGCTAGTTTGTAATATTACAAATTAGTAAAAATTAGTTATACACAAACAGAGCTATTGTTGCTTTAACACTTATTTCAACGTCACAGGCAATGGGCAATTTATTTTTTGTGTTAAATAAGAAGGGTTGCATTTTTCGCAATCAACGTGCCAAAGGAAAAAGTAAGCTTTTTTTTGTTTCGATCCCGGGATCGGATTTTGTCAATCCCGGGATTTTTCGGGACTGAAATTGTCCGGGATCCCGGGATTCCGGGATTCGCGATCCCGGGATTGCAATCCCTAGTATGTAAGTATATATATATATATAAATTATTTTTATATATACTTACATAGTTACCCACAAATACACTGCAAAAAAAGAGATGAATCTGTGATTTTTTTCATTTTTTTGAAATGTTGTAATTTTCATGTTTTATTATTTTATGTGTCTATACATATATTTAATATAAAATATGCATATTTTGCTTATTTTTGTATTCATTTATGCCACTTGTGATACACATATGCAAGCGACAGGAATACGTGATCGCCACATTGCTGACACCAAAATTGTCTTTTGCGATGCTTGTGTGCATTGTTTAGGCAAATTGCGAATTGAACCAGACCTAAATTTCTGTGGAGCTACAGTAACAGGAGCAGTTGGCAACTAGAATGATATAAATGAATGATAAGTTAATATATACATTGTGACCGAAAAGTTTCCGGAAATTCTCATTTAAAATTCGCGCGCTGTATATTTTTCGATATTTTAAGATTCTGTAGGTTGGTAGCACTGTCCTTAATTACTATGCCAAAAATGAGCGCGATCTGTCAGACAGTTTGTTTACGGCAGCTGTTGAAACCAGTTCACCTCAGTAGTGCGTTGCGATTTTGTTGAGAATTTTCTTCAAAATGAGTACCGTGAACAGGTCTCTTTGGACGTGCTTGATCGAGCCAATTCCGATCCAACTTTCATGGAACGCATCATAACTGGTGACGAGACATGGGTCTACGAGTACGACATGCAAACAAGCCAACAATCATCGGAATGGAGAGGAAAAGACGAGCCGAAACCGAAAAAACCACGCCAAAGTCGCTCGAAAATCAAGGTAATGCTGATTGGTTTCTTCGATATTCGTGGTGTGGTGCATCATGAATTCGTCCTTGAAGGACAAACAGTCGGTAAAGACTATTATTTGACTGTTTTAAGACGTTTGCGTGAAAATATCCGCCGTAAACGGCCTCAATTGTGGAAGGATAATTCATGGATTTTTCATGACGATAATGCTCCCTCGCACCGAGCCAACATTATCAACGATTTTAAGGCCAAACACTCAATTAATACCATCGAACAGCCACCGTATTCACCTGATCTTGCACCGTGTGACTTTTTCCTGTTTCCCAAACTCAAATTACCACTCAGAGGAACGCGTTTTGAATCCATAGAAGACGTAGAACAGAATTCGCAGAGGGAACTCAAAGCCATACCGGAAAGCGCCTATAAAAAATATTTTGATGATTGGAAGAAACGTTGGCATATATGTATCGCTTCTAATGGAGCATATTTTGAAGGAGATAAAATAAATATTGATGAAGATTAAGAATTTTGCGTTTTATTTAAAATTTCCGGAAACTTTTCGGTCACAAGGTATATAATATGAATGTTTATTATTAACTTACCGCGCCATAGATGTTTAGCACTTGCTGAATGGTAGAGAAGTGAATATAATTCAGATTTTTTGCCCTTTCTTCCATTTGAGGCACGACCAATTGAGTACATACATAAGTCATTGGTTGTATCGTGAGGTCTGTCATGTCCACATCATTATCTTCGTTAAAAAATTCAGCCATTCTCAACACTAAACACACGATTTTGCAATTTGAAGTTTACTCCTCGACTTTCAAATACGAACTGACACATCACCAACGTTAAAAATGCATCCAATATCGAATAGCAACAAATGTAATATGCATTTATATATCAACCCTTGTAAAAATCAAATGACTTTCACATACAAACTGACTAAGAATGCAAAACACACTTCTTTTGGCTTACAGAGTTTTTCGAAATTTTGGAATAATTTTCCATTTTTTACAATTTCAACAAACTCGCAGCATGCTGTGCAAACATTTGTAGAATTCAAAGAAAGTTAAAATAATAATAAAAATTAATATAACATTAAATTCTCGCAAAAAACATTTTTCGTCTGGCCAGACGACAAAGTGCAGATGTGTAGAAACTGACTTTGTGACGAAAAAATGTATAAAACCGCGTACAAATTCTTTTTATTTCTTAAGTTTTATATAGAGGTCGGTAACTGCCAGGTTTGTCTTTTGGCTTATCGGGCTTAGGTATATGAATTACTGTTGCGGTCCTCCACTCTTGTGGAATTATTCCCGTCTGAAAAACGTTGTTGTAAATTTTTAGGAGATGTTATTTTGCTGCTTCTGGAAGGTGTTTTAACATTAGGTAGCTGATGTTATCGAAGCCAGGACTACTGCCGGAAACAGAAGAGAGAGCAGCGTTTAGTTCAATTAAACTAATTTCTGATTCAATAGTTATGGCAGATTTACATGTACTATAGAGGATATTGGTATTAAGATTTTGTTTGTTGGATATGAATGTGTTAGAGAACATTGAATCATCAGAAGCAGAGGACCATTGGGCTGCCAGTGATGCAGCGATTTGTTTAGGTTCGTCAATTATAGAACCATCTGTTGCGGTTAAAATATGTATGGGACTCTTTCTTTTGCGTCCGTATAGTAAGTTGACTTGCTTCCATAAAAGTGTAATGGTGGAGATTGGATTAATTGCAGACGTGAGTTCTTGAAAACATATTTTCTTTGCTTGTTTGCATTCCCTTTTAAAAATGGCGTTCGCTTTTTTGTGGGCGAGTAAATTTTCATAAGTTATTTTTAAATATATTCCAAAGTTATTGTTTATTATTGCGGAGGTTAGCAGTAGTGGGGTTCCACCAATAAACTTTTTTCTTTGTGGTTTGTGGAATACTTTTCGGAATAGATTGATGCGCTGCGAAAATCACAGATTTTTGGAGAAGAGCAGCGTCTCTGTTGTTCTTGTGATTTGGTCCAGTCTGCGTTTTTGACATTGAAATGTGTTTTTCTATGTATGAATGCAGTTCTGGGAGGTGAACTTGATTGAAATTCGATAGGGGAAGAGGGGGTGAAGTGGGAAACATTTTGGTTTCGTTCCATTAAGTCTGTAAAAATACTTCATTCTTACAAAATGATCTATACAGTTATAAAGAGCGTGTCTTGATCTATCTTTTGACATCATTCGAATATAAAAATATTCATCATAACACGGCTCTAAATTAAATGAAAGGCAAATACGAAAAAGGGGGCGATGTGTGAATCGGGGGGGTGAAGTGGGAATTTCGCAAAAATTATTATCAATAATCAAAAAATGAATTTCAAAGATAGAAAAAGTTTATTCTGAACTCAAAAATAATGAAGAATGATAAAAAAGGGATTACAAGATATTTTAATCAGATTCGCAGTTTTGGCAACAGAAAAAACTATTTTGCATATAGTTTTTGCAAATATTATTCAACTATTATTCAAACTATTATTCAACTTTTTAGGCATTTTACCCAAACAAACGATACAAAAGTCTGAATCAGAAGAAGAAGAAGTTCGCCTGTCTCGCTTCTTTTGAGCCGATTTTTGGGCCGAAGTTCCTAGACTTTTGCGTTTTTAAGCTGATGTCAATATCGCTGATTCCATTGGCTTGCGCCCGAGTTACAGCCCCCACTGCAACAGCGCCAACAACACCCGGCGTTCCAGCAAAGCCAGCGAGACTCGGCCACTGACCGAAGCCAGCAGCGTAAGCTAAAATTGCAACAGCACCAACAACACACGAAGCCACTGACCGAACCCAGCAGCGTAAGCTAAAATTGCAAAGGCACCAACAACACACAAAGCCACTGATCGAACTCAACGGCGTAAGCCAAAAACTGCAACAGCGCCAACAACACACGTTCCGGTAAAAGCCACTGACCAGAATTCCCAACTTGCCGACTCGGCAAGTCAAAACGGCCATAACAATAGAATAAGCACTTTTTGTAATTAGGATAAGTTTCGTTTTAAGTAAAAACCAATGGAATAAACACTTCTGTCTTAACTCCAGAACATATAAGTGGTTTTAGTGCTCCAGTTGGAGGAGCTAAATTTATTATTTTTTATCAGGTGCTATCCCCAAGCACGTAATTGGCGCAGTCTTCGGCCGACCAGCGGTTACGAGGAGATACAACCGTGGAGTTCCTACTCCTTAACTGGTCGCGGACGAACCTACATTCATCGCTAAAAGAAAGCACGACTCCATCTCTAAAAGGAAGGTAGACTCCATCTCTAGAAGGAAGCACGACAAAGTCCGGAAAATGGTTGCACTACTGGCATTTTTAATGTAAGTACCGAATGGAATTGTTCATTAAAAGTGTTCATGAAATTGGGAATTGTGTATAAAACTATATAAGATATACAAATTCTATGAAGCTTACAAAGTGTGCTCGGTAAAACAAAAAAAAAAAGAAAAAGGAAAAATATCCTTTTCATTTAAATCAAAAGAGGAAAAGAAGCAGGAAATGTGCTAAAATTTGGAAAATAAGTGCAAATGAAATAGTTCCAAAAGAAATATTTACAAATATTATTGCGTTAAAATTTACTGTGCGAATTCACAAAAAGGATAAACTAATGTAAAATAATAAAAAATAAAAAAAATTTTTACGACAATTCGTTCCATGAATAGGACTCCAATAGTCAATCATTAACCTCAAATCTGCGATTCTGTAGCCTATAAAGCCAGACCCTCCAGGTTAAAAGGGGCCTTCTATTCACTGCGACCTCGAATCCGAAGCTCTCCAGTTGATAATAGAAGTAACAGAAAAGAAACTAGAAACCAAAAGAAATTGAAATAAAAATAGTACAATGGAAAATAAGAAAATATAAGGAAACTGCTGAAATAAATTAAATAAAATTAAAAAAATTCACCACTGTCATCCCACGGTATATGGGCAATGCAGTATAATCAAACAAAAACGATAACTACATAATTGCGTTGCGATCTCCGATTGAAGCTCTCCTACGCACAGCAAACATTCCTTAAGAATCAAAATATCACGAAAAATTAAATATTGAGTACCAATTGTGTTTTGAAGGCTTATCTGCAAAGATCACTGACTGCATATCAGTGCTATAGCCTACTCAAAAACAATTAAATACAGTACCGTTAAAGTCTGTGTGGGAAAAAATAAGAAAAATCAGCCGTGATCTCCAGTTCGGGGCGCTCCAGTCTGACAAAAAAAATTACACGAAGAAAAAAATATTGAATAGAAATAGAAACGCACAAATACGCACACTTATAAGAGGAGGATCTCCCCATAAAAATTTTTGGAACTATTACACGCAAAAGCACAAATACAAATAGAATATATATGCAGCCACAACTAGATTATGGTGCAAATTAATATAGTTTTAGATTAACCTTATTTAATCTTTTCAATTAATTATCTAAGATATAATTGTTTCCCATAGTCTGTAAGTAACTCAACTGTAAACTGAATATAAAATAAAAATAAAAAGAAACCAAAAATTAATTTATACTGTTAAAGGGACAATCTAAAAGTTAATGTCGAAGGAAAACAGTAATAAAAAGAAATCTAAGTGTTTCCCTTATTCAAATATTTTTAAAACAAGAAGCTTGAATTCAATTCCGGAAGATTCCGTTTTCAACATTCCACTCTCACAATCTCTCCTTAGTAGTTGGGAATCCATAGTAGAGCCAAGTCAAGTGAACAATATGCCAAATAACAATCTCATTCCAAATACCTCAGCTCAGGCAGCTTTCACGGCCCAAGCGACAGCTCAAAATGACTCCATATCGACTGACATATTTAACTCGTTAAGAATTCCTGATGCTATCAAGGATTTGCCAAAATTTGATGGTAACCCGAGGACTCTGCACGAGTTTATTAACAACGTGGAGGACATTTTAATGTACATTAGGGGCACAGACGAGACTCCTTACGGTCGAATTTTGTTAAGAGCATTAAGAAATAAAATAGAGGGTAAGGCTAACGAAACTCTAAATATGTATGGAACCCCATTAAATTGGGATGAAGTAAAAAGCAACCTAATTTTGAGTTACTCCGATAAACGCACCGAAACCTCTTTAACCCATTAAAACCTGACCCCAGAAAGGCTTAAGCGATTTCCATAAAACTTTACACAATCTTATTAATTGACCTAATCAAGAAAAAAAATCAAGCAAATAATTCATACCCCCACCCCCTGAACCAGGAGGGTACGTTGCGCAACGCAATATTGGGCCTTAGTCACATACAAAACTTAAAATTTCAAAAAAAAAATTGTTTTCAAAATTTATTTTTAAATAGTTTAGCATTGCAAAATGCAGCCCACAAAGGGATTTTGGGGCTGAAGAATAAGTATTTTTAATTAAATTTCAAAAATTCCCCAAAAAAAAACCTTTGACTTTGGATCGAAAAAAAGATATGAATATTTAAAAAATTTTGAAATTTGAGTATGGCAGAATCTAAAATGATCAATTCGAATCCAATTCTACCCATTTTCAAGTCCTATATCTTTATGAATTACTTAATGTAGCGAAATTCCCAAACGTTGCGCAAACGCAACGCTCAGGGCTTAATGGGTTAATCAGGGATTTGCATAATATGAAACAAGGCGGAAAGACCGTAGAAAATTTCTACAATGACATAATCGAATTACAGTCAACACTAAGTAATAATGTTTTGATCCACGAATCAAACCAAGGCATCCTAAATGCAAAGAAAGACCTCTTCAACGAAATGTGCCTCAACGCTTTCTTGACAGGATTAAAGGAACCTTTAGGTTCGAGCATTAGGGCGATGAGACCAGATTCCTTACCAATTGCCCTCGCTTTCTGTATTAAAGAGCAAAATATATATTACCAGAGAACTGAAACGTTTAAACCACAACATAGACAACAATTCGTGCCTTATTACAAAAAAACACAAAATTACCCGAACACCAGGAATTCGTTCTCAAACTTTAACCAGTTTAATAGAGGATTCAACCAAAACAGACCACAAAATTCATTCAATCAAAACAATTTTAAAACAAACCCATTTAACCAAGGGAACTTCACTCCAACTATCAATAAAGCCCAAGCAATTTAATATAAACCCATGGATACTAGTTCCGGACTTACAAATTTCAGACAGCCACAAAGACAAGAACCAATGGATACCTCTTCCGGCCTAACCAACATACGTAACTCAACTATGACCCGAAATATGAACCAATCCTTTAGATCTAGGAACTATAGACAACCTCAGGGGGAATTTCATAACGTAAATTGTCAGGATGAAGAAGAATCAGCAATACAGGATGACCAAGATTACGAGCAGCAAAATTTTCGGTTGCCAGCTTCGAACAACCAACAGGATACATAGACGTAAATAAGCACGGGTTCAGACTTCCCTTCATCAATATCTCCTCTCCATTCGGTAGACCCTTAAGATTTTTAATAGACACAGGATCATCAAAATCCTTTATTAACCCAGAATTCATTCAAGCAGAACTACAAACGGACATCAAACCAGTTACTATCACCACTGTTCTTAATAAGCATCAAATAAACAAAGAATGCACTCTTCCCATATTCAAAGAATCTAACGATATTGGTAACTTCACTTTCTTAATATTCAAATTCCACAACTATTTTGATGGATTAATAGGCCTTGATTTACTAAAACAGTTTGGAGCCTCAGTAGACTTATCAACCGAAACCTTACATACTAACCGTGCAAAAATCCAAATTAAATTCAAACCAAATTTCACATCGGGCAAACACGTAATTCCAGCCCATTCCAAAATAATAGTTAGGTTACCGGTAGATTTTAAAGACGGAGACATCTCCGTAGCACCTACACAACTCGCACCCTGCATCATAATTTCGGGAGGTTTATACTCTGCTAAAAACTGGTTTAGCAACTTGGAAGTAAATAATTTTTCAAGTAAAGATAGAATCCTTTTCTTAGAGCAGCCAATAAAGGTAGAACCGTCTCAAGCGAAAAACTTCCTAGAGTGTAACAACTGGAATTTAGCAGGGCCAGAACCATTAAAATTCAAAAACATATCGGAACTAATTCGCTTCGATCACTTGAACAAGGAAGAAAAAGAAAAATTGGTTCAACTTTATAAATCATTTAATGACATATTCTTCAAAGAAGGTCAAAAACTCTCATTTACCAACGACATAAAACACAAAATAAATACAACAGATGACCTACCAATCTTCACTAAGTCTTATCGATACCCATACATTCATAAAGAGGAGGTAAATAAGCAAATAAAAAACATGCTAGTGGCAAACAGAAATGGAGATTAGTAATAGACTACCGCAAGCTAAACGAGAAAACAATCTCCGACCGATACCCAATCCCCAATATCACGGAAATTCTCGACAAGCTAGGCATCTGTATGTACTTTTCCACACTAGATTTGGCCAGCGGGTTCCACCAGATAGAAATGGACCCAGAGGACATTAAAAAAACCGCTTTTACAGTAGAAGGAGGGCACTATGAATACATTAGAATGCCTTTCGGACTAAAAAATGCTCCTTCTACATTCCAACGCGTCATGAACAACGTCCTTATTGGCAAAATATGCCTCGTTTACCTCGACGACATAATCATCTATTCCACTTCACTGCAAGAGCATATTCAAAGTTTAAAGGAAGTATTCACCAGATTAGAAAACGCTAATCTCAAAGTACAAGTGGACAAGTCAGAATTTCTAAAAAAAGAAATAGCATTTCTAGGACACATAGTGACAACAAATTAAACCGTATTAAACCGAACCCGGACAAAATTTCTGCTATCAGGAACTACCCAATCCCCAAAAACAAATAAAAGCCTTTTTAGGATTACTTAGTTACTATAGAAAATTTATCAAAGATTTTGCTAAAATAACAAAACCATTAACTAGCTGTTTAAGAAAAGATAAAACCTTAAAATTGACAAAAGAGTATGTTCAAGCGTTTGAAACTTGCAAAGACCTCTTGATAAATGATCCTATATTACAATATCCAGACTTCTCAAAACCGTTTGTGCTTAGTACGGACGCTAGTAATGTGGCACTGGGCGCAATACTTTCCCAGGGACCAATAGGCAATGACAAACCAATCTGCTACGCAAGCCGGACTTTAAACAAACATGAAACTAAGTAACTACAGCACGATAGAAAAAGAACTTTTGGCAATTGTTTGGTCAACCAAATACTTTAAGCCATACCTCTTCGGCCGGAAATTCAAAATAGTAACAGATCACAGACCACTAACCTGGCTTATGGGTTTAAAAGAACCAAATTCAAAATTAATCAGATGGAGACTCAAGTTAGAGCAGTTCAATTACGAAATAATATACAAGAAGGGAAAAACCAATACTAACGCGGATGCCTTGAGTAGAATTGAAATAAGAAACACTACAGCGGAGGAGGAAGTAAATTTCAATGATGCGGCTTCTATACAAGGTACCCAAGGCACCACAATTCATTCCTCAGATGAAAACCTGGATGACGGTATTCGCATTTCAGAAAAACCACTGAACGAGTTCAACCTGCAAATAATACTAGAAAAAGACATTAAAGGATCCCCAATGACCACCGAAACTATATTTAAAAATAGGCAAAGACGTATTATAAGAAGACCACACTTCGACGAACAAAACATCATAGAAATTTTTAAGAAATTTTTTCCCCCAAACAAATTATCAGTTGTATACACTAATGGCGAAATTTTCAAGAACCTACAAAAAGTATATTCTAAATATTTCTCCCATAGCAAAACCTTCAAAATCCTAAGATGTACTGAAAAACTATTAGATGTTAGACAAGCAGATGAACAGGAAAAAATTATAAAAGAACATCATGAAAATAACAACCATAGAGGCATTAATGAAAATCTTTTACACCTAAAGAGGAAATACTACTTCCCAAACATGAATGAAATGATCACAAAAACAATCAATAATTGTGAAAAATGTCAGACCATGAAATATGATAGGAAACCTCCTAAATTAATATTTGAAACTCCCGAAACTCCATCAAAACCCTTAGACATATTACACATAGACCTGTACACAACCAATAACAACGCTAACCTAACAATAATCGACAGATTTTCAAAATTCGGCATGGTTCACAGCCTACCCGACAGAAATAGTATAACAGTCCTAAAAGCACTCAAAACCTCAATAAGCCTACACGGCATACCAAAAATATTATATGTGATCAAGGGTCAGAATTTATCAGTAACATACTAAAAGATTATTGCCACCAGTTTGGCATACAACTACATACTACATCCTTCCAACAAACCAGCAGTAATGCTCCGGTAGAAAGATTCCACTCAACGTTAACTGAAATTTATAGAATTATACTAGATACCAGGAAAAAGAACAAACTAGAAACAGAACATACCGAAATACTCTCAGAAGCGGTTACTACTTACGACAATTCTATACATTCAGCAACTATTTTACGGCAGACCATACACATTCGGGAAGAACGTCACCTTTAGTAACGAACATGAGTATTTAGAAAAGTTAAATGCTTTCCAGAAAATTTTATTCCCTACAGTTAAAGAAAAATTAGAAAACCAAGTAACCACAAGGATAGCGAAACTCAACCGAGACAGAAAAACACCAGAAAAATTTGAACCAGGTGAAACCGAGCTCAGGAAGGAATGTAGGAGAAACAAAATAACTCCTAGATTCACAATCCATAAGACAAAAATTAATAACAAAAATACTATATTAACTTCAAAAAACCAAAAGCTTCATAAAGCTAAGCTTCAACTAACACGGAAATATAAAAAAAAAATAATAATAACAAACTAACACCATATTTTTTTTTATAGGTTAACCGTAGCAAGAGCCCAAATACTAGAAATACACAATTTAACGGAATTACAAGGAATTCTTCCAATCAAACTCGGCACAGCAAAAACAATTATTGGATACAAAAACTTAGTACATATAATCAATTTAGAAGATTACGAAGAAAACATTGAAAAAATCTCACACACTCTCAGCACGTTTAGAAAACATAGCACACTTTACAGCACCGTGGACATCACGCAATTAAAATTAGAAGGATTAAAACACAACAAAACTCATGCTAACACCAACAATCAGACACAAAAGAGGACTTTAAATGGACTAGGCACTATAACAAAATTTATAACGGGGAATATGGACGCAAATGACGCAGAAAAACTTAATAAAGAAATTCATGGCCTACAACAGAAAGAAACAAACCTACAGACTGACATTATGCAATAAACACAATTAAACCATCAGATGTTAGAAAGATTTAAGAATATTACACTACACATTAACGCCGAACAAAACATGATAACACAATATTTGGAAATGAAATTAAGGAAAACAGAGAATTACTAATAGAAGCACAGTACCTAAACCAGATTAATTACAACATAGAACTATTAAGTAGTCACTTAACAGATATTTCAGAAGCCATAATACTGGCTAAACTAAAAATAATCCCTAAACAGATTTTAAACCCAAAAGAACTAGAATTTATTCGAAAACCGATAGAAATTAAATCCGAAGAGCACATTTATGAACTTTTAGACTTACAAGCCTACTATAATAACACTAACATAATATTCAACATCAAATACCCATATTACACCCACATACCTACACATATTATCAGATTATACCCCTCCCAATTAATGGCACCAAAGAAATTATAACAAAACGTTATGTTTCTTATAATGAGCAACACATTCAGTACTTTGAAAAACATGCCCAATAGTAGAAAACCTATTCATTTGCAACAAACCAACATTCGAAGAAGCAACTCATAACTCCACGTGCATTGGCAAACTGATGCAGAACCAGCCTGCAAAATGCCATTTGAACGACATTGGCCACATCGAAACGATATTCCAACCGGAAAACAAACATATTATCCTAATTAACGCTCCACAAACATTTATAAGTTCCACTTGCAGCAACAAATCCATCACAGTAGAAGGGTCAATCCTAATTCTGTATGACAACTGCACCATACAAATTAACAACATCAACTACACCGACGTACCAATGATGTTCCACGAAGAACCAGCTGCCATGCCCGTGATAAACACCAAAATTTCTGCAAAGTCTACAAGCAGAAAACTCACGCTACAAAGACTCAACGAAGACCAGATCACACTCCGCCAAGACATGCAAATAAAACAAGCAACGGTGACTAGGACGCAAGCTTACACTACTGCCGGAATACTTATGGTCATCATCGCAGTCAGCATCGCACTAGGAACTCTCCGAAGGAAGAAGATTTTCCAAATAATCAACAACGAAGTCAGCCACCACCAAGAACCCGGTATCACTCCGACCATAACTTCGTTTTGGCCCTCGCTCTTCACTAGGGGGGAGGAGTTACAGCCCCCACTGCAACAGCGCCAACAACACCCGGCGTTCCAGCAAAGCCAGCGAGACTCGGCCACTGACCGAAGCCAGCAGCGTAAGCTAAAATTGCAACAGCACCAACAACACACGAAGCCACTGACCGAACCCAGCAGCGTAAGCTAAAATTGCAACGGCACCAACAACACACAAAGCCACTGATCGAACTCAACGGCGTAAGCCAAAAACTGCAACAGCGCCAACAACACACGTTCCGGTAAAAGCCACTGACCAGAATTCCCAACTTGCCGACTCGGCAAGTCAAAACGGCCATAACAATAGAATAAGCACTTTTTGTAATTAGGATAAGTTTCGTTTTAAGTAAAAACCAATGGAATAAACACTTCTGTCTTAACTCCAGAACATATAAGTGGTTTTAGTGCTCCAGTTGGAGGAGCTAAATTTATTATTTTTTATCAGGTGCTATCCCCAAGCACGTAATTCCCGCGATTTGATTTTTTAATTGGCGTAACACGATGAATTGGCCCTATTTCATGCAAAGTTTCATCAAGTGATGCCGTGGATGTTGTGGCCATATCCGATGTGCTTGCAAATTCAGATGTTGAAACTTCCTCTTCGGCTCCTGGCTCATCATCAAAAACCACAACGATATTGCGGCAATCATCTGGATTTGTGCTAATTTCCATTTCGGTTGCACCGATATTTTCACCACTTATTTCAGCCTGAATGAAATCGTCTTCGATGCAAATGTCGGGATTAAATGGGAAAATACCAGTAGCGTTAAATCCTGATTTAATATTACGTGGTGTAACGGCCAGATCCAAGCATTTCTCGACGATACTTGGAACATGATGGATGTCTAACTGTCTGCCAACATTAGACTTTGCCCATGCATTGGTTTGTGATGCGTAAAATTTCTTCAATGGGCCAAAAATAGAAACGTCTAATGGCTGCAAACAATGGCTGCAATGCGGTGGAAATGTGAATAATGTAATTCCATGATCAATGGCCAAGTCAATAGAATCAACCGAAAGATGAGACATATGATTATCAAGCAGTAGTAATGTGACCGTCCACAAGCCGACAAGCAGCCCTAGTGGTACGGACAGACCGGACCGCGAAAAGGACTGAAACCCGAACTGGCGACAAAACGCCAACACCGACAACAATGAGACCTGTAAAGAATGCCTCAACTAAACCCGTCCGGAAGACTCAATTGTCTGGAAAGGATAATCCGTCCAGGCAACTAAGCCTTTTGGATAAGTCTGCAAAAACCCCGAGCAGCAATGAACGGGTGCAGACAAGGGGTAGAGGGGGCAAGCGAGCAGGTACTCATACCAAAGGCCCCCATGAATAATATGGAGATTGTCCAGATCAATCTCCATAGGGCACAGGCAGCGTCAGCTGTCTTGGCTAGGACCATCAACACCTACGGTCCTAGCATAGCTTTGGTGCAGGAACCGTGGACCAGCACCAACAATGAGATCCTGGGCCTCTCACAGTCAGGTAATGTACTGTGGTGTCAATCTACTGATAGGCCTAGAACGTGTATTGTGTTTAATGGCATTTCTTTCTTCCCGTTGACAGATTTTGTTACGCCAGATCTGTGCGCGGCCAAGATCAATTGCAACTCCAGGGAATTGATCATAGCGTCAGCATACTTCCCTGGAGATGTACCCGAATGTCCCACGACGATAGCAGAACAGCTTGTTGCTTATGCTAGGGACAATCGTCTGGAGCTGGTCCTAGGGTGTGACGCGAACGCCCATCACACTATCTGGGGAAGCACGGACACCAACGCTAGAGGTGAGTCATTATTCGATTATATACTCTCACTAGACTTAAGTATATGCAATGTCGGAGGTAGTCCGACGTTCATAACTAGAACTAGGGAAGAGGTGCTAGACCTTACCCTAACTACTTCTCTATCGAAATCACTTGTCAGCAACTGGCGAGTATCCGAAGAGCCCTCATGTTCTGACCATAGACATATAAGGTTTAGGTTAGGTGACAAGTCACTGACTGCCGTGTCCTTTAGGCCAAAAAGGCAGACCGACTGGGACAGCTATTGTCACCAGTTAAGGCACGACATCACTACACAACTTGAAAACAGAGTTGACACAATAGATAGGCTGGAAAGGGCATCCAGGAAACTCCAGGAAGTCGTAGTGAACGCCTATGAAGAAAACTGTCCCTTAAAAACTAAAACTTTTAAAAGACAGACACCTTGGTGGAGCAGTCATCTTAGCTTGCTAAGGAAGGGAGTACGGAAACTATTCAATAGGGCCAAGCGGAATAACGACTGGCAAACCTACTCCGATGCTCTCACCAAATACAATAAAGAGATTAAGAAAGCCAGGAGGGAATCTTTTAGACGCTTCTGCGAGGACGTGAACGACGCGAACTCAGGCTGTAGGCTCCAAAAGATTCTGTCAACCGATAAACCATGTCCGATTGGATCCTTGTCTAACGAACAGGGTGAACTCACAAATAGTGCGCAGGATACATTAGCCCTGCTCACTAAAGTCCATTTTCCGGGATCAGAAATAATAGACGACCCCGACCATAATAACTATAGCGGCTGGCAGTCACACTGCCCCAGTAGGGATGATTGGAGATTGGCCAATCTCATCTGCAAACGTTCGATTGTAGAATGGGCGATAGGAACGTTCTCCCCGTACAAGGCGGCGGGAAAGGATAAAATCTTCCCGGCGCTGTTACAAAGAGGACCAGACAGTCTGTTGCCCATTCTTTCGAAAATATACACATGCAGTTTGGCGCTTGGCTACGTTCCGGAGGTGTGGAGAACAGTGAATGTTGTCTACCTTCCTAAAGCCGGAAAGTCAAACAAAAAGGATCCAAAGTCCTTCAGGCCTATAAGCTTGATGTCATGTGTACTTAAGGGTATGGAGAAGGTAATAGAGAGATTACTCAGAGACGAAGTCCTTATCCGAAATCCTCTAAGTGCACACCAACATGCTTACCGAAAAGGCAGGTCTACGGAAACAGCCCTATCTGCCCTGGTCAGCAAAATCGAAAAATCCCTTGACGAGAAAGAAATCTGTTTAGTAGGTTTCCTAGACATAGAGGGGGCTTTCAACAACACCACCTATGAAGCTATAGGATCTGCTTTAGAGGTATTTCAAGTGCCGACTGCACTTATAAGGTGGATCTCCACGATGCTCAAAAGCAGACTAATACAGTCCGACTTAAATGGCATCAAGATCCTAGCCAGAACGGTCCGGGGCTGTCCCCAGGGGGGCGTACTATCTCCTCTACTCTGGTCCATGGTCATTAACGGATTAATCCGCATCCTCTCGGATCGAGGCTATGACGTTATTGCCTATGCTGATGACCTGGTTATTGCGGTTAGAGGCAAAGACGGGCAGACCGTCTCTGATCTACTACAGGGTGCAATAAAAATTGTAGAGAACTGGTGCGCCCAGCAGAATCTATCGGTAAACCCTGATAAGACAATCTTCGTACCGTTCACACTCAGAAGGAAATATGACCTGAGACCGATAAAGGTTTTTGGCAAAGATGTAGGCTTCGTAAAAGAAGCCAAATACCTTGGGGGTAACTCTAGACAGTAAATTGAACTGGAAACCTCACATGAATCGTACTATTCAGAAGGCGGGCAACGCTCTCTGGACTTGTAAACGAATCTGTGGCAAAAACTGGGGAACGAAACCGATATGGCTTCAAAAAATCTACACCCTAGTCATCCTCCCCATTATCACCTATGGGGCGATAGTATGGTGGAAAAAAACCACAGAGAAAACGACTGCGAACAGACTGGAACGGTTGCAAAGAGTAATTAACTCCTGCATCACTGGCTGCCTTCGCACGACGCCAACAGCTGCCCTCAATGTACTATTGGGAGTTTTGCCGTTGGACCTAACCGTACAAATGAATGCGGTCATTAGTATACATAGACTGATGCATAGTGGATTCATACCACAGGATCTACATGCAAGCGGTCACCGCTCCATTGTTAAAGAACGGAGGCGAGACGGAAGCTTTTGGTTGCCTCTTGACTCAATGCCTCCGCGACACATCTTTGACAGGAAATATAAGACACATATTCCTAACAGAATAGACTGGGACAATTCAAAGATCAGTCTTACCTGTGATGACATTATCTGGTACACTGATGGATCCAAGACTGGAGAAGGCACAGGATCTGGGATATATAGTTCCAGTACCCAAATATCAGTCAGCCTTGGTAGTTTGGCAACCGTCTTCCAAGCGGAAGTCTGTGCTATCAATCAGTGTGCCAGAGAAATTCTGAACCTTCACCCTCATCGGAAAAGGATTATCATAATGTCAGACAGCCAGGCCGCAATAAGAGCCTTGCACGCGTCGACATTTACCTCTAAGTTGGTATGGGAGACAGCTAATCTTCTCCAACAACTATCAACAGGAAATCGAGTAATAGTACACTGGATTCCAGCACATTGCGGCTATGACGGTAATGAGGATGCAGACAGATTGGCAAGGGAGGGAGCTGGAAAGCGACCATTTGGACCCGAACCGATCTTAGGTGTCAGCAAATCTCATTACAAAGGTTGTATTAAGCAAGAATACTTGATCAAAGCAAATGCAAGATGGTCAAAATCAATTGGTATGGAATGTACCAAAGCCTTTTTCCCGCGATACTCAAGCAGAAATGCAAAGTTTCTCCTACGCTTGAGCAGACCGGAACTAAAACTCATGACAGGAGTAATCAGCGGACACTGTCTGCTAAACAAACATAAGACCCGTCTGAAATTAACAGACAGTGAAATATGTAGATTTTGCATGGAGGATGACGAGACTTCCATACACCTGATAACTGAATGCCCGGCCTTAGTCCATGCAAGAAAGCAGGCACTAGGCAAGGAAATATTACAGACTACTCATCTGTCTGAAATTGATCTCGCAAGAATTAAAATGTTCTTTGAGAAAATAGGAGGAAATAGTCTCTTCCAGTACTGAACTCGGGCAAGGCACAATAGTTCAAAATGAACGCAGTGCCATAGACAGCCAATGTCTAGCCCCAATCAATCTTAATCTTAATCTTAATGTGTTTGAATCTTTTGACGAATTACTATGCTCCCGAAACTCCATCAAAACCCTTAGACATATTACACATAGACCTGTACACAACCAATAACAACGCTAACCTAACAATAATCGACAGATTTTCAAAATTCGGCATGGTTCACAGCCTACCCGACAGAAATAGTATAACAGTCCTAAAAGCACTCAAAACCTCAATAAGCCTACACGGCATACCAAAAAAAATTATATGTGATCAAGGGTCAGAATTTATCAGTAACATACTAAAAGATTATTGCCACCAGTTTGGCATACAACTACATACTACATCCTTCCAACAAACCAGCAGTAATGCTCCGGTAGAAAGATTCCACTCAACGTTAACTGAAATTTATAGAATTATACTAGATACCAGGAAAAAGAACAAACTAGAAACAGAACATACCGAAATACTCTCAGAAGCGGTTACTACTTACGACAATTCTATACATTCAGCAACTATTTTACGGCAGACCATACACATTCGGGAAGAACGTCACCTTTAGTAACGAACATGAGTATTTAGAAAAGTTAAATGCTTTCCAGAAAATTTTATTCCCTACAGTTAAAGAAAAATTAGAAAACCAAGTAACCACAAGGATAGCGAAACTCAACCGAGACAGAAAAACACCAGAAAAATTTGAACCAGGTGAAACCGAGCTCAGGAAGGAATGTAGGAGAAACAAAATAACTCCTAGATTCACAATCCATAAGACAAAAATTAATAACAAAAATACTATATTAACTTCAAAAAACCAAAAGCTTCATAAAGCTAAGCTTCAACTAACACGGAAATATAAAAAAAAAAAAATAATAACAAACTAACACCATATTTTTTTTTATAGGTTAACCGTAGCAAGAGCCCAAATACTAGAAATACACAATTTAACGGAATTACAAGGAATTCTTCCAATCAAACTCGGCACAGCAAAAACAATTATTGGATACAAAAACTTAGTACATATAATCAATTTAGAAGATTACGAAGAAAACATTGAAAAAATCTCACACACTCTCAGCACGTTTAGAAAACATAGCACACTTTACAGCACCGTGGACATCACGCAATTAAAATTAGAAGGATTAAAACACAACAAAACTCATGCTAACACCAACAATCAGACACAAAAGAGGACTTTTAATGGACTAGGCACTATAACAAAATTTATAACGGGGAATATGGACGCAAATGACGCAGAAAAACTTAATAAAGAAATTCATGGCCTACAACAGAAAGAAACAAACCTACAGACTGACATTATGCAATAAACACAATTAAACCATCAGATGTTAGAAAGATTTAAGAATATTACACTACACATTAACGCCGAACAAAACATGATAACACAATATTTGGAAATGAAATTAAGGAAAACAGAGAATTACTAATAGAAGCACAGTACCTAAACCAGATTAATTACAACATAGAACTATTAAGTAGTCACTTAACAGATATTTCAGAAGCCATAATACTGGCTAAACTAAAAATAATCCCTAAACAGATTTTAAACCCAAAAGAACTAGAATTTATTCGAAAACCGATAGAAATTAAATCCGAAGAGCACATTTATGAACTTTTAGACTTACAAGCCTACTATAATAACACTAACATAATATTCAACATCAAATACCCATATTACACCCACATACCTACACATATTATCAGATTATACCCCTCCCAATTAATGGCACCAAAGAAATTATAACAAAACGTTATGTTTCTTATAATGAGCAACACATTCAGTACTTTGAAAAACATGCCCAATACGAAACGATATTCCAACCGGAAAACAAACATATTATCCTAATTAACGCTCCACAAACATTTATAAGTTCCACTTGCAGCAACAAATCCATCACAGTAGAAGGGTCAATCCTAATTCTGTATGACAACTGCACCATACAAATTAACAACATCAACTACACCGACGTACCAATGATGTTCCACGAAGAACCAGCTGCCATGCCCGTGATAAACACCAAAATTTCTGCAAAGTCTACAAGCAGAAAACTCACGCTACAAAGACTCAACGAAGACCAGATCACACTCCGCCAAGACATGCAAATAAAACAAGCAACGGTGACTAGGACGCAAGCTTACACTACTGCCGGAATACTTATGGTCATCATCGCAGTCAGCATCGCACTAGGAACTCTCCGAAGGAAGAAGATTTTCCAAATAATCAACAACGAAGTCAGCCACCACCAAGAACCCGGTATCACTCCGACCATAACTTCGTTTTGGCCCTCGCTCTTCACTAGGGGGGAGGAGTTACAGCCCCCACTGCAACAGCGCCAACAACACCCGGCGTTCCAGCAAAGCCAGCGAGACTCGGCCACTGACCGAAGCCAGCAGCGTAAGCTAAAATTGCAACAGCACCAACAACACACGAAGCCACTGACCGAACCCAGCAGCGTAAGCTAAAATTGCAACGGCACCAACAACACACAAAGCCACTGATCGAACTCAACGGCGTAAGCCAAAAACTGCAACAGCGCCAACAACACACGTTCCGGTAAAAGCCACTGACCAGAATTCCCAACTTGCCGACTCGGCAAGTCAAAACGGCCATAACAATAGAATAAGCACTTTTTGTAATTAGGATAAGTTTCGTTTTAAGTAAAAACCAATGGAATAAACACTTCTGTCTTAACTCCAGAACATATAAGTGGTTTTAGTGCTCCAGTTGGAGGAGCTAAATTTATTATTTTTTATCAGGTGCTATCCCCAAGCACGTAATTCCCGCGATTTGATTTTTTAATTGGCGTAACACGATGAATTGGCCCTATTTCATGCAAAGTTTCATCAAGTGATGCCGTGGATGTTGTGGCCATATCCGATGTGCTTGCAAATTCAGATGTTGAAACTTCCTCTTCGGCTCCTGGCTCATCATCAAAAACCACAACGATATTGCGGCAATCATCTGGATTTGTGCTAATTTCCATTTCGGTTGCACCGATATTTTCACCACTTATTTCAGCCTGAATGAAATCGTCTTCGATGCAAATGTCGGGATTAAATGGGAAAATACCAGTAGCGTTAAATCCTGATTTAATATTACGTGGTGTAACGGCCAGATCCAAGCATTTCTCGACGATACTTGGAACATGATGGATGTCTAACTGTCTGCCAACATTAGACTTTGCCCATGCATTGGTTTGTGATGCGTAAAATTTCTTCAATGGGCCAAAAATAGAAACGTCTAATGGCTGCAAACAATGGCTGCAATGCGGTGGAAATGTGAATAATGTAATTCCATGATCAATGGCCAAGTCAATAGAATCAACCGAAAGATGAGACATATGATTATCACGCAGTAGTAATGTGTTTGACAGCCGCCGTGGCTCAGTTGGTTAGTGCGCGGTCCAACGAGTCGCATGCAGAGCGACGCAAGATCGAATACTGCATGTAGTAACACCTAAAAAAAAATAACGGGAAAACTCGTTTTCTCTTTCGGTGGCTGTCCTCTCAGCTGGAAATGGCAAACCTCTGAGAGTAAAAATTGCTTATGAAAGAGCTCCCAACCTGCCGTTCGGAACCGGCATAAAACTGTAGGTCCCTTCCACCCGCGTACAAAAATTCACACGCACAACACGGGTGGTTGCGGGAAGCTAGGCCTTAGTCTCGCGTAAGCGGGCTGTCGTGCCAATCAATTATTATTATTATTAATTATTATTAATGTGTTTGAATCTTTTGACGAATTACTATGCTTGATGAAATGATTCATAAATTTAATGAATTCGTCCTTTTTCATCCATCCGGATCCATTAGCAAAGCCGACTGAGCCTGGCGTGCTATTATCCATGAAATGCGTTTGCATTTTTTTTCTTGGAAACAAAAAGAACGGCGGAATCGAATGCCCAATAGCATTCACGGCTATTGCCATGGTTACATTCGTTCCCCGTTCTTGAGATGCCATTTGCCCAACTCTTTTGGTTCCTTTTTCCGCAATGACCTTTATCACCTTTGTCGGAACGGTTGGAAGGCCAGTTTCGTCCATATTCCAAATCCGATGAGGTTCAAAGGATTTATCGGTGTAAAGCTCATTTAAATGCACGAAGAAGGAATCCACATTGGCCTTATTGAATGCTTTCATTCGATTTGCGCTGATTTGTTCAGGTGATCGTAATGTCAAATTCTTATGTCGCTTCATAAATCCTTCATACCAGTCTCGACTGGCCATTGCATTTTTATTCCAACTTTCGGGATAATCAATTTTTCATTTCATTTCATTTTAATTTTTTTGGCAAATTCCAGAGCCATACGACGTAATTCGTTTCGACTCAAACGAAAACAAAGTTTACTGGCACTCAGCAGATACTTCACTAACGATTCTTCTTCGGCTGTTCTGAATATCTAGAAAACAACAATATATAAGAAATGTTCTTTTTTTATAACGAAAATAAAACATACGGGTTTTCCACCATGTGATGAACATTGTTTAATACAATGCAATAATTGCTGGTTAGAGGCCTTTGAAATATCTGGATATGCTTCATTAATCTTTTTCAAATAGCGATACAAATTGCTTTTTGGAATGTTGTGGGCTTGAGCAACCGATAAGGTAGATTTTTTGTTAATTTTTATTGCTTTTACAGCTGGAAGCACTTCATTTGGATCTGGAACTTTAAGGCAGGTTCTCACCTTGAGGATCCGAAAAAGTGCACTTTTTTTAGGAATTTATTTTGAGAAAACGTTTAAAGATACAACGTTGAAAATTTTTTCCGGATGTGAACACACATTTATTTAGAGAATACAATTTTTCATATTGAATGAATCATAAAAGGGGAGGAGGGGGCTTCCATCAGTGGCGGCATGTCGCTACCGCTACCGGACGTGATTCCGTCAAAACCCGTGATCTGAAACACAAAAATCGAACACATTCTTAACCCTTATTCTCATACCCGCGTACCCGGGTGCCCACTGCGATGTATTTTCGTGAAAAAAACTGACAAATAATGAAAATTTTTTTTTTACCTTCCGGATCCTCGTTATTTAGGTGAAAAGCGAACAAATCATATCAAAATTTTATAAACACTTTTTAATTAACAAAATATTGAAAACTTAAAAATTTCATGAAATGGGTACCCGGGTACCTCGGGTGCCAAACGACGTTAGTAAGTTTGGGTATGAGAATAAGGGTTAATGTGTACCGTATTATCTATTGAATGAACTAAGATCATGAAAAAAAATCACAATTACAAAAGTTATGAGGTTTTGAAAAAAAAAATTAAGATCGCATTTTTTTTTTCACTTATTATTTTTTTAAATAAACAATTTTCAATATTTTTGGCTGATCGTAGTTCGTTTATTAGAAAAAACCCTAAGGAACATTTTAAAAAACGATTGGTGACGATTGGTTCATTCCAGCGCCTTCAATCACTTCCGTAAGGTCCGAAAATGTGGTTCTCAGAAAAACACGTTTAAAGTTTAAAGCGCGCTCAGCCGGTGCTCGACACTGCTCTATGTAACGGCCTGTAACTTTTGTAATTTTTCAGATTTTGATCTGATATTTCTGGAGCACATTTTTGAAACATATATCTACACGATAAAAAAAATAGATAGAAAAATAGTTTTTTTCCTCCACAAGGTGAGAACCTGCCTTAACCTCAGTTTTCCTGACATATTTTCTAGGCATGGCGACTAAAAATTGTGAAAAATCACTTTATTCGAGTAAAAACAATGATCAAATAAGAACACATTGAAAGAAACACTAGAATATTCCAATGACATTTGTGGCAAAATTTCCCAATTCACCCCTCCTCAAGGTGATTGCGTGAATGTCAAAGTGATATAGAACCATTGTATAGAGTTTGGAAAAATTTTTCTAATCGAAAGAGAAAAGAATAAACTTTAATTCACATCTATTTACCTTATTTGGATCGTGGAAAAAATGCTATTTCACAACACAAAACAAATACAAAAAATTAATAAAATTTGTCTTTCTTTTATTTTCGTTAAAAACAACACAGTAAAATGCGTATGTACCAGGTATGCGCCTATGAAACCGGTAACGACATCTAGCGGTAAATAGCCGAATATTTATAAACTTCGGAACCGTACCAAATGTCATGTTTACTTTTTCTGTCATATGTCAGCAATATCACAATTTGTCAAGTTTCAACAACGCATTGTTTGACGCTCCGGAAAATGTCGGATTACGTGCCTACAAATTACGATTTGCGGACACAGTTAATTTTGTGTTACCATTTGAAGAAAAACGCTTCTGAATCGCATCGAATGCTTGTGGAAGCTTACGGCGAGCATGCTCTTGGTCGCGCACAGTGTAACGAGTGGTTCAATAAATTTAAAAGTGGTGATTTTGATGTGAGAAACGAGGAGCGTGGCCGGCCACCAAAAAAGTTTGAAGACGCCGAATTGCAAGCATTGCTCGATGAAGATGATGGCCAAACGCAAGAACAGCTCGCAGAACAATTGGGTGTTGACCGTCGGACCGTCGGAAAACGTTTAAAAGCAATGGGAAAAATTTTAAAGGTCGGTAGATGGGTGCCACATGAACTGACTGAAAGGCAGCAAGAAAACCGAAAAACCACTTGTGAAATGCTGCTCGCCCGGTACAAAAGAAAGTCGTTTTTGCATCGAATCGTAACTGGTGATGAAAAGTGGGTCTATTTCAAGAATCCCAAACGAAAAAGATCGTATGTTAACCGCGGCGAAAGTGCGCAATCGACCGCAAGGCCAGATCGCTTCGGAAAGAAGGCCATGCTATGTGTTTTCTGGGACCAGCGTGGTGTCATATGGTATGACCTTCTAAACCCTGGTGAAACGGTTAACGGTGAACGTTACCAACAACAATTGGCCGATTTGAACCGTGCTATACGCCAAAAACGCCCAGAATATGAAGCCAGGCAACACAAAGTGATTTTCCTCGATGACAACGCACCACCACACCGCACTAGAGCCACCAAAGAATCGGTTGCATCGTACAAATGGCTCTTGCTCATGCGGCTTACTCACCAGACTTGGCGCCTTCGGATTATCACATGTTCGGCGATGGGCCACGCATTAACGGCACGGCGCTTCAATTCTCACGCAGAAGTCAAAAAATGGATCGATGATTGGTTTCAGGCAAAAGACGAAACATTTTTTTGGTGAGGCATCCATAAATTGCCTGAGAGATGGGAAAAATGTGTAGCTAGCGATGGCCATTACTTTGAAGAATAAAATTGTAATCATTTCCTCACAATAAACGTGTTTTTTCAAAAATAATTACCGGTTTCATAGGCGCATACCTGGTACAGCTCTATGTCTTTTCAGTAATGACTGTTCGACACGAGCTACAAGAATATGTATAAGATAGATGGCATATAATACTACAAATGACGTTTCCCCCCTATATATCTTCCCCTATATATTGGGTAATGATCGCTAGCCGTGGAGGTTCGAGTCAATTTTCCAGTTCATAAAAGGGAATAAGTTTGAAGAGCAGAGTGATAAATCAAGATGGGTGAAAGTTGAGTGTGTTGAAAGGTGTGTTGCGGAACGGTCGTTTAAAAGAGATAGATTTGCTTGAAAATAGAAGTTTTCGATAAGTCTGCCTCTATAATTTGTTTGCGCTGATCCCATAGTACGCTGTGTGCGTTAAAATCGCCTAATATTATTACTGGGGTGCTGATGTTATCATATAGTGCGTTGAGTTCGTTTAAAGGGATATTGGCAGAGGGGGGAAAGTATATGGATATTATTGTAAGTATTTTTCCGGCGTTAATTGTTGCAATAGATGCGAAATTGTTGGATGGAGAGGGAGAAATGAAAGAGTGTTGTATGGATTTTTTAATAAATATTGCGGTACCGCCTTTTGCTCGTGTAAAGTTAGTGTTATTAGTTGTGGAAGTGTAATTTGCCAGGGTAATATTGTTTGTGTTTAAGTGTGTCTCTTGTAGAGCTAAAACGTCGGGAGATTCTTTATTTATGATTAATTGTAGTTCATGCAAGTTATTGTAGAATCCATTCAAATTCCATTGTAAAATTTTTAGGATCATAAGACTAGATGATGGATTCTCTATAGTGTTATACGAAATATAACAAAAAGAGACAGATTGATTATGTTATTGCATTTCGGAGTGGGAGTCGGAGTCTGAGAGTACTGGAGAGTGGATTCGTGAAAAGGTGAGCGAGGTATTGTGGTTGTGAGAAGTATGGTCTGAAGCAATTGGTTTGGTCGGAATTTTTTGGGTTGTTTGCTTAGAACATGTTGGATCTTTTGTGGTTTTTTTGTCTAGTGTATTTGTAGGATTTAATGATTGTGTGTGTCTGTTGTTGGATTTAGGGAATTTTTGGTGATATTTGTATCAAATGATACCCATGTATTGTTATTGTATTTTAAAGTTGTTTCAATTCTCTTTTTTCGCATTTCAATGGCAGTTTCTAGAGATTCGGTGGGAATATGATCAACGGTAATATTTTTTTCGTTTACAATTTGAAGTGCTTCGGTAAATGAACATTTGTTGGTGTGTTTTATTTTAAGAATTTCGTGTTTTTTTCTTATACTAGGGCATTTTTTATTTGTTGCTCTGTGTTCATGCTTACAATTTACACATTCGATTTTTGTGCACGGTTGTGGGTCGTAAATGCCTGAAGCACAGACTTCACATTTTGGTTCATTTTTGCAAAACTTTTTAGTGTGTCCAAGTTTGAAACAATTTTTGCATTGGAGAGGCTGGGGAATATAAGGCTCAATTTTTAAAACCATGAATCCGATTCTAATTTTTAGGGGTAAGTCAAATCGGTCAAACGAAATAATGCGTAGTAAGGTATTTACATAAGGCAGCCGCCGTGGCTCAGTTGGTTAGTGCGCGGTCCAAGCGAGTCGCATGCAGAGCGACGCTAGTTCGAATTCTGCATGTAGTAACACCTAAAAAAAAATAACGGGAAACTCGTTTTCTCTTTCGGTGGCTGTCCTCTCAGCTGGAAATGGCAAACCTCTGAGAGTAAAAATTGCCTATGAAAAAGCTCCCAACCTGCCGTTCGGAACCGGCATAAAGCTGTAGGTCCCTTCCACCCGCGTACAAAATTCACACGCACAACACGGGTGGTTGCGGGAAGCTAGGCCTTAGTCTCGCGTAAGCGGGCTGTCGTGCCAATATATTATTAAAAAAAAAAAATTATTAAAAGGTATTTACTATTTTCCCGTCCACAAATTTGGTAATTTTATGACAGTCAGTGACATTTTGGTCTTATAGGCCATGTATAATTTCCTCTGTTGAAAGATCTTTTAATGGTGGAGCAAAGACCACGCCTTTTATGGTGTTAAGTGTGGGGTGTAGAGAAACTGAAATTGGGCAAATGTTGAAAAGCTGAGTAGCCTTCAAAAAGCGATTTGCTTCGGCTTTATATTTAGTCAAAATAAGTAAATCCCCGTCACGTCTATAGCTTTTTGGAGACTGTCATATGTTATATGACTTAACAGGTGTTTTGATCTTTGCTTTTTATAAGAATACTAGCTGGGCCCCGCGGCTTCGCACGCAAGCTCTCTTCTTTCACCCGATACAAATTTTGAACGCATTGTTGACCCCGTAAGATTTTGATTTAAAAAAAATATATATGTCAAAGATAATAGATCTTTGATGTCAAGTGGTTCTTAAAACTGTGAAGTCAAAAAGCCCTTTAAATCATGAGTTTTCACATTTACTCTAAACAAATTTTTAACCCTTAGTTTACCACGGTAGATTTTCAAAAATATGAAAAGCACATTTTAATTATCTCCCGAATGAAGTGCTTTTTGTCTAAGTTTGAAGTCAAAAGGACCAATAAATCGTGTTTCCCCATACAAACTGTTAACCCATTGTTGACCCCGTTAGATTTTGATTTCAAAAAAGTGAGAAACATGTGTCAAATTATTTCTTACTTAGAGTACTTTCAGAAAGTTTGAAGTCAGTAGCCCCATTAAATCATGTTTTTTTTACAGTTTCGCCATTCAAACTTTTAACCGGTCGTTGACCCCGGCCGATTTTAATATTAAAAAAAAATGAAAAACACGTACCGAGTTATTTTACATTTGAAGTACTTTCACCAAGTTTGAAGTCAAAAGGCTAAAAAAATTGTTTCTCCATACATACTTTTAACCCGTTGAAAATAATGAGAAACGCGTGTATAATTTTGTTTTTACTTCAAGTATTTTTACAATTTTTGAAGTCAATAGGCCTATCTGTTCAAGTTTTTTTTCGAGTCTACCCTTAAACAAATCTTAACCCATTATTGGTCCAGTTAAATTTTGATTTTCGAAAAATTATAAAATACATGTCGAATTATTTTTGGTTTAGAGTATTTTCAGGAAGTCCGAAAACATTATGTTTCTTAAATCACTTTTCTTCATACAACGCCTTAACACATGTTTTGCCCCTTTTCACCCCGAATTTCAAAAAATCCCGTCTTAGCGGAGGTTCATTTTTCAAGATGTATCTTCAGTTTAAATTTCATGTTTGTAGCTTCAGTGGCTTGGGCTGAGCGATGATGAATCAATCAATCAATCAGTCAGTCAGTTAGGACACACAATCTATGTATATAAAAATGGAGGCGGTACCACGCCCACTTGCCCAATGCTCACAACTTTCTTCTAGTCGAATTGTTCTACTAATTGGAAAGTTTGTACCAAGTTTCACTGAAGTGTGTGTACTGCATAACTGTTGGATCATAAAAAATGTGCCGCGCCCCTTAACCAACGCCGATCAAATCTCATCAGTACAATGACACATCTATGAAACGACGGTACACCAAATTTCAATGCTGTGCGGCTTACAACTCCGAAGCTATTCCATTTAAAAGATTTGAGTTGTATGGGCGATGCAACACCCCTTTGTTCAATGCCAACCCCAATCCCTCTATCGAAATATATTGTTACGAAAATCCAAGTTCTCTGAGTTCGTTTTTGGATTGTGTTTGAAAATAAACCCACTTCAATTATTCAGCGCAAACGCAGTCAAAAACTAACAATCACCTTATTTACACATTTAAGCTTGTTCTACTGTACACTACTACTATTGCATGTTTCCCCTTTGCTTGCTCAACACCGACTCGACTCCTTGCGCTGCCACTGCTGCTTTTATACCAGTTTTCTTATCGCGCCGAAGTTTCTTGCACATTCCAGTTGTACTTTTTATCTCGATTGTTCTAGCAAAGTTCATTACCTTTCGCTAACCATCCTTGCCATATCGGACTATCCAAGCGAATTATACCAAATTTTCCATACTTCAAAGTGCATGCCTAAAAGTATGCTTGGAAAAACATTCGTGCATAGAAAAGCATTCAGCACAGAGTGCTTTATCGTTTCAATGTGATTAAATGGTAGGTTCATACCAAGTTTCATTGATGTACGACTTACAGTTCTGCTGCATACAAAATTTGCCACGCCCCTTGTTCAACGCCCATCAAATTTTAACGGTAGAATGACACTTCTATAGGACGGTGGCATATTCAATTTAAATACTGTGCGGCTTACGATTCCGAAGCTATTTTATATAAAATATTTAAGTTGTATTCGCGGTGCCACGCCCCCTTGGTAAATACCCGCTCCATTCCCTCTGTGGAAAGATAAGACTAAATGGTAAATTCGTACTATGTTTCTTTGATGTGCGAGTAGGTTAGGTAGGGAAGGGTGTGTGCGTCCCAAGGGCAGCACTTCCACTCGGAGGCCAAAATGGCCCATTGTGAATCCCTTCATGGAAGATTCCGGAGCTAACCAGTGGCTCTCAGTTCGGGGCAAACCAATTCGACCTCTTGATGAAGGAGAGTAGATCCGATATTTCAACTACTGCTGCGCAGGCCAAGTCTACCAGGAACCTTGACCCCAAGGTACGGAGTCGGCGTTCCTGCAGAGCCGGACAGTGGCACAGGTAGTGTTGGATCGTTTCCACTTCTTCCTCATCTCCACAGCTTCTGCAGACATCACTGGACGAGAGGCACCATTTGACCAGCATAGATCCAATGGCGCAGTGTCCAGTGATGACTCCAACAAGCTGCCTAATAGAGGTTCGACTCAGGGACAGTACATATCGTGTTTTCCTCACGGAAAGGGAAGGCCATATTGCCCGGCAGGTACTGCAATCAGTTCTGCTCCGCCATGAGGACTCGATGTAAGTTTTGCTCAACCTGTCAATACGCAAATACAGGGCAGATATCGGAGGGAGCACAGAGTTATCCACTTCGGTGAGAGGCAGGGCGACCCCCTTTCTTGCCATCTCATCCGCTGCCTCGTTTCCTGCCACTCCAGAGTGGCCCGGAACCCAGCAGAGAGTGACACGGTGATTTCCGATGCCGCGAAGTGCACTGCGACAACTCTGCACTACCTTTGATTTCAAAGTCGCTGATTCCAGCGCTTTAAGGGCTGCCTGACTATCCACACAGATTGTGATATCCGTGGGTGATAATCCGCTGTCGCGGATTAATTCAGCAGCTTTCCAGATTGCATAAATCTCCGCCTGAAAGATGCTACAGAGGTCCGGGAGTCTGAAAGACCGTTGAGCCCCTAGCACATCTGAGTGGAGACCACCTCCTGTACCTTCCTCCATCTTAGAACCATCTGTGAAGATGGTGATGGAGGCGTCTCCTGTCACACTTGTAAGTCCCCATTCTTCCCTTGAGGGAAAGGAGGTGAGTGCGCGCGAATCAAAATCCAGGTATGGAATCAGATAGTCCGTGCAGGAATCTAATTGATGTTCCGTACCTGGCCTCGTAAATGACTTTAGGATCCCAGAGTGTCCATAAGCGTGCTCTTTCCACAAGTTGGCCTCTCTCAGCCTGAGAGCGCCTTTAGCGGCACAGCACTTAATGAACTGCTCTATTGGGTGGAGATGTAGAATCATCTCTAGGCCTGCCTGGGGGGTGCTTTTGACGGTTCCTGCTATTCCCATAGCCGCCAGTCTCTGCACCTTCATCAGTTGCGTCGCCAAGGACCTGGTGTCCGTGGCCGGCCACCAGACAATGGCTCCGTAACATAAGATCGGCCGAATGATCGCTGTATACATCCAGTGGACAATGCCCGGCCGCAATCCCCACTTTTTCCCGAAGGCCTTCTGACAAACGTAGAAGGCATTCAGGCTCTTCTTCACCCGCTCTTGCACGTTGCGTCTCCAAGAAAGCTTGGAGTCGAGTGTGGTGCCAAGGTATTTCACCTCGGGTGAGAGGGTGATAGTGATGCCGCTGAGTTTCGGCAGCCTAAACTCCGGTATTTTGTATCTCCGGGTGAACAGTACCATAACCGTCTTTGAGGGGTTAACTCCTAGACCGTTATGCTCTGCCCACCTAGAGAGTTCTCCTAAAGCAGACTCCATGAGATCACTGATGGTGGAAAGACATTTTCCAGGGATCAGGATAGTGACGTCGTCCGCATATGCTACTACTTGCAGCCTCCTGGATTCGAAGATCTCGAGGATGTTGTTTATCACAAGCAGCCACAGAAGAGGCGAAAGGACGCCCCCCTGAGGTGTGCCCCTTGTGGTTAACCTCCTCACCGAGCACGAGCCTAGGCTGGAGTGAACCCTTCTGCTACTAAGCATATCGCTGGTCCACCTCACCACTTTCTCGTCCACTTCGAATTTTCTAAGTGCACTGGTTATTGCCTCTAGAGTGACGTTATTAAAGGCCCCCTCAATATCGAGGAAAGCGGCTAACGTATACTCCTTGACGCTCAGCGATTTTTCGATCGTCTGAACGACCTCATGCAAGGCGCTGTCTACAGATTTTCCCCTGCAATACGCATGTTGCGTCCTGCAGAGTCCCCTGGACTGTGCCACTCCCCTGACATAGACATCCACCAGCCTCTCCAAAGTCTTAAGAAAGAACGATGACAGGCTGATCGGTCTGTAGTCTTTTGCAGTGATGTGGTTTGACTTCCCCGCCTTGGGGATGAACACCACCTTAACCTCTTTCCAGGCGCGCGGTACATAGCCCTGTTGGAGAGATTCCCGAAAAATTCGCACCAAGACTTTGACCACTGCCTCCTTAGACCATTGCAGCATAGCCGGAATGACACCATCGGGACCCGGAGATTTGTACGGGTTGAAGGTGTCTATCGCCCATGCCACTTTGACCTCATCGATAATCCCCCGAACTAACGCATCCGGTCGTGACGAGTGCTGTCTATGAGGCGTGGTCGTCTCAACAACACTCGTGCAACCGGGAAAGTGGGTGTTCATGAGAGTCTCTAGAAGCTCCTCCCTCGATTCTGTCCACGAGCCGTCAGACTTCCTAATGCTGCTAGGGGTATGTGATGCCCCGGCTAGCACCTTGCGAAGTCTGGCGGCCTCGTTGACATTGTCGAGGGATTCACAGTACTTCCTCCAATTATCCCGCTTGGCCGCCCTAATAGTCTTCTTAAACTTATTAAAGCTAGCCTTATAGGCTCCCCAGTCTTCTTCAGTTCGGCTAAGTTTAGCCTTATTGAAGAGACGTCTGGTATCTGTTCTAAGTTGTCTTAGCTCTGGGGTCCACCACACCGCGTTGGTTTTCCGTGGAGCTCGACTTTTAGGACAAGATTCATTAAAAGACTTGTTAAGCACTTTCGTTAGAAGACCAACTGACCTGTCAATGTCGTTTCTCTCGAATGTAGCGATCGCTTTGCGCGATGCCAGTTTCTGAGAAACTAGTGCACTGAATTTAGGCCAGTTAGTCTTTCTCGGATTCCTATAAGTTTGTGGACATCCAACCTCTATGGCCACTGAAAAGACTATACGGTTGTGGTCCGAGAACGAACATTCCGTCAGTACTTTCCAGTCGACCACGGAGATAGTGTTGGAGTCGGTAACTAAGGTAATATCTATGACTTCCTCCCTAACCCTATTGTGGAAAGTCGGCGTATTGCCTCTATTGCACAGCACAAGGTTAGAGCCTAGAAGAAACTCAAAAATTGACTCACCCCTACTGTTGGTGTCGGAACTTCCCCACAGCATGTGGTGTGCATTGGCATCACACCCGATGATAAGGTCGAGCCTCCGTGATCGGGCGTGCGCAGCAAGGTCCCGGACTTCCTTCGGCGGTGGTTCCTCCCCTTCGAATGGCATGTATGCGGACGACAGGATCAGGTCTCGCCCATCGCGTCGTTCGCATGCAGCCACACACAGGTCACCAGTACTGTAATGAGACAAAAGAAACAAATTAATGCACCTTCTGTATACAATACAGGCTCGTATCTTACCTTCACCGCGTGAATGAAGCAATCTAAATTGACCTGAATCTAACCCACAAACCCTGTTTCCTACGATCCAGGGTTCCTGAATTAGAGCCAAGTCAACTCCAGTCTCCTCAAGGAACTGCATAAGGTCGTGGGTGGCGGCTTTAGAGTGGTGCAGGTTTATCTGCACTACCTTCAGCCTTCCCTTGTGTGGCGCGCTCCTTGTTAGGGAAGCGAGCTTTGAGGGAACCCAAACCGAACTTAACAACTCCCAGGGAGTCCCGCAGATGGGCAAAGGACGATTGATCTACCGCGATCACGATGTCCTTGCCCGCCTCATTTTTACAAGTAGTGGAGGATACAATTCTCCACTCTCCTGTGTTCAGGCCACTATTCTGCCGGCCAATCAGCTTCACCGTGTCGGCGTCCTCCATAACTGGAGGGGGGACCCACAGTGTGACGATAGGCCGGAGTGGCAGACAGTCACGGGGTATGACCTCGAGTTTCGCCCCCTGCGAGAGGGGCTCAAGACCGCCGACAGTGCGCACCAAGAAGTTGAGGGACTCCTTGTTGCAACAACCGACGATTTTGACACCCTTCTGCCAGCCAGCGCCGTCGAAGTCAATTTCGCCGTCAGCCGCCTCGAGCATCGCTCGCAGAATGCGCGCCTTTACAGAAAGCCAGTTTTCCGGGCGAATTTTCCCATCAGGATCGCTCCGGTCCACCCCGGCTATCTGCAACTCCTGTGGGGAAGAGAAGCTAGCTGAGGACTTCAGCTTTTTCCCCTCCCCTGTCGGCTGATCGTCACCCGATCTTCCCCTTTTTACGGCCTTTTCCACCGTGGTGGAAGTGGGCCTTGAAGAGGTGGTGGGTCTCTGACCAGTCTCACTTGACGGGGCGACCGCAGCACTGTTTCCAGGCTTTGCCGTCCCCGTCTTTACTCCCACCCGTGCAGTGACGGAGGATGTGGCCTTGTTTGTAGGCTTTTCCGCCTCCACTGCACCTTCGGTGGGCCGTGCAGCCGTGGCACTGTCACCAGGCGTTGCTGCAACGGCCGTGCATTTCGCACCAGAAATCGCCGCCTGTTTCTTCTCGAATCTAGCCACGATCTTCTGGTGCTTCCTTACCAGATCCTTCTCCTTATCGGACAAGGATCCAGGCTCTTTGCTCACTCTGCGGAGAAACGCAAGAGAGCGCCGGTAGCCATTTCTGGCTTTCTTCGCAGCACTGCTCGCCTTGCGTTCCCCCGCCGGTAAGATACCAGGAGTGGAGCCAGTGGCCGCAGGTCGGTCTCCCTCCTCCAGTAGTGCCGCCTCCGCCTCAGAGTCCACCGACCCGGCGCCGCTACTTTGCGAGAGAATCATAGATTCCCCCTCTATAGCAGCGTCGAGTCGAAGGCCCCGGAGCTGAGGCACCACCCCCGAAAGTGAGGGACCATCCTGTGCTGTGGACTCCTGCGCCTTTTGCCTGCTTAATGCAGGTTTGGGCGCCTCCTGCTTCCCAGTAGCATTTGTAGACTGCACAGCCTGGGGTCCCGCTGCACAGCCTAAGCGGTCGTTGGATAACGACGCCAGACAGCCCGCTCGCCCACTGTCTACCGCCGGTACTGGGGATCCGACTCCCTGCACCGTAAAAGAGTCCTTATGGGAGCCCTCCAGAATGGTTTTGATGAAGGGGGTCGCCTTCCCCTGTGGCGTTTCTTTGACATCTATCACGCCACCAAAAGATGATAAGAAAACAGCCGCTCCTAACATGGAGATCAGACGCTGACCAGGGAGCCGCCCACTGTGGGTCAGACGCTCCTGGATTTCCGCATCTCAAACTTCGCCAGCTGAGAAGACAAGCTTCAACAGCCGCCCGGGGACCGCCCGGTCACCAGAAGCAACCTTCGTGAAGGCGTTGAGTCCACTTGGCCTGGTACCCACAAGGATCGCAGCCGAAGATGTGGACCACGTCTACATCCGTGCAGTCAGTATTCCATATAAAAAAAATGAGTTGTAAGGGCGGTGCCACGCCCCCTTGTTAAATACGCGCCCCATTCCCTCTGCCGAAAGATATGATTAAATGGTAGGTTCATACCAAGTTCCATTGATGTAAGACTTACAGTTCTGCTGCATAAAACATGTGCCACGCCCCTTGTTCAACGCCCATAAAATTTTAACAGTAGAATGACACTTCTATGGGACGATGTCATACCAAATTCAAATGCTGTGCGACTAACAATTCGGAAGCTATTCCATTTAAAAGGTTTGAGTTGTATGGGCGGTGCCACACCCCTTTGTTCAATACCCACCCATTCCCTCTATTGAAGGACATGATTAAATAGTAAGTTTGTGCTAAATTTAATTGATGTGTGACTTATGGTTCCAAAGTTATTGTCTAAAAATGTATTCTTGTAGTGCCACGCTCCGTTTTCCCGACTTGTCTTTTTTCCTAAACCTTCACGTAACAATTTCAAACAAACCCGCCGAAGGAAGTATCCAAGTTGGTCCAGTCGTTTTCAAGTTTTAAGCAGTGGATATTTAGGACACTGTTTTTTGTTGTGTTAAATTGGGTTTAATGAAGGAAAATCGTTTGTATTTAGTAAATTCACATCACTTTTACGTTTCTTTGTGGATGGAGATTTGGTAGGCCCGGGGTCTAGCAGCGCAAAGAAATTACCTCCAGATGAGGTGGTCATTTCGGTGTCGTGTTTTTACCGCTCCGGTGGAGTAGAGCGATGGCCACAAGGAAGGTGAAGTGGCTGGAGCGATGACTGGTGTTGGCGGTGTTCCGTAGGTAATTTTGATTTTTCTGGCGATGATTAGGATTGCTGCTATTGCTAATGCGCCCAGCGTTCCCACTGATGCATATGTATATGAGATGCTCTTCTTGGTTTCTTCCCATATGGTTAGTGCGGCTTTTTGATGTTCGAAGTGGTAGTCCTTCAGTTTTTCCAGGTTGATCGTCTCTATTATTGCTTTTGGTTGGATTTGTACGTATTGAAACGATAAAACACTCTGTGCTGAATGCTTTTCTATGCACGAATGCTGTTTCAAGCATACTTTTAGGCATGCACTTTGAAGTATGGCAAATTTGGTAACATTCGCTTGGATAGTCCGATATGGCAAGGATGGTTCGCGAAAGGTAATGAACTTTGCTAGAACAATCGAGATAGAAAGTACAACTGGAATGTGCAAGAAACTTCGGCGCGATAAGAAAACTAGTATAAAAGCAGCAGTGGCAGTGCAAGGGGTTGAGTCTGTGTTGAGCACGCAAAGGGGAAACAAGTAGAACAAGTGTAAATCTGTAAATAAAGTGATTGTTAGTTTCTGACTGCGGTGTGCGCTAAATAATTAAAGTTGTTTTATTTTCAAACACAATCCAAACGAACCTTGGAAAACTTGGGATTTTCGTAACAGTATGTTGGTGGGGCGATGTGTAGGTAGGCAGGTAGCAGCGACTGCGTGCTCTCAGAGCACACTCAAGTAGCACTATGTACCGTTTTGTTGTCGCCTCCTCGACTGGGCCTTCCCTGCGTGGGAGAAAATACTGGGCTCTAAAGGCAACCAGCATCGTCCAAATAGGACTTGATGCATTTTAGTCTTATTTCAGACAGATCAACTAGAGAGCTAATCAGACTGTTCCCCAAGGAATTTAATCTTTTAAATGCTAAAGCAGGGCAGCCGCAGAGGAAGTGCTCGAGTGTCTCACTCTCGTTGGTTTCTTTGCAGCTTCTGCAAAAAGGGTTGTGGGGGATCCCCAATCTCGCTGCGTGTAGGCCAATCGGCCAGTCACCCGTGATCACGGCCGTCACACTATGGCCCGGTTTTCCATTTTTTGTTGCAAAAATCATAACTTCTGAACCAATAAAGATATTTAAAAAATTTAAGCTGCATCTGAAAGTGTAATATCTAAGCTTTAAAATGGGCCACAGGGTTAAGCAGGGTGCCACAATAACAGGGGGGTTTAAAATTCGTTGCCAAAGTTAAGATTTAGTAAAACTTCATACTACAATGAAATTACTTATTTGTTTGCATTAAGGGGCACAACTAGTTTGACCGCCTGAAAAAAGGAGATTCTTGTGAATTTTGAATTTTGTGAAGTATTGCATCGAATGTTTTAAAATTCTGCAGATATATTTATGCATAAATAATGAATAGAAAGTAATTTTTCAAATAAAAATATTCGATTTTCAGCAAGTTATCCACCATCTCCTGAGACTTCAAAAAAAAAAGTTCTCCCACTGCTGCAGTGATTGTAGCCTTCGCAGTGCCTGAAATCAAAAAAACCAAAAATTTTACTTAACTAGGTTATATTTCCTATACAATGACCCTCGGTTGTAAAAAAAATAAAATGCAACAAAATGGCGGTTTTTTGAAAAAAAAATTAAAATTTTGCTGAAAAATCAGATGGTTTCTGGCCTGGCATAATTGAGGAGTTTACTTACAAAAAGGCTTATATCCACTTTTGAGATTTTTTCGTTTTTTCGCTCTAATCTATTCTTTGCCATGAGATGTATGTGCCTATGGATCAGTTTCCTACCAACGTTGTTTTTATCCTATATTTAAAGCACGCCAAACATTGAGTTTGCCACCAAAAGAGCACATATCCAGTCTCTATCTTGTCTTGTCTTTAATAGAAAATTTTACACCAAAACGGCATATATCCATATAAAACCTATTCCATTAAAATATCTTTTTTTTCAAAAGGGCACATATCCACAATGAGTTTCCTGCCGAATTTTTCTTGTGTAGTTTAGTACATTATCGCTTGAGAGCAGAACTTGCCAAGGACGTGATTTACATTGTCTAACTCTTCCCCTCAACAGGTGACGCCACCGTGAGGTCCTTGTGCACTCTGATTGGTCATTGTGCGCCATCTTAGCCTTCACACTGTCACCAATGTTTATATACGGAAACCGCCACTATTAACATATGTATATATTTTTCTTTTCATCCGTTTTATTAAGACAGTTTTCATTTTTTGAGCTAAGTTGGTAAGCAAAAACATAAAGTGGACTGTGCTTAAGAGATTTTTGGTTCAAATGCGGAAGGGGGAAAAGGGATGAATGGGGTTTCAGCTCCCACAACGTGGGCGAATTAGTTGCTTTTTTTAAAGAAATGCCATAAAAATGCATTTTCAAATATATTCTCATCAAATTCCATATTTAAGACTTTTGGCTAATACTACATCACATGTCCAAATTTGAACGAGATCGGCCAACTATATCGAGGAAACGTACGGTAAAGCTACAGGCATCAGTCACGCCAAACGAATAGAAATAAAGAAATTCCACGCTAGAAATGGAGGAGTTACTACGAGAGTGAAGTTTATGGCTCATTTCAGATTCGAAAGCCACACCGAAATATTCAAACCGATCATCAAAAGGGGGAAAAAGGATTCCAACGTCAAAACTCCGAGTGTTCTTTCACTCGGAAAATCGATCAGTAAAGAAAAACAGAGGGTCGTAGAGCACCTGTTATTAACCCATTTTGGAAAAGAATGGAAAGATAACCCGGATCTTAAGTGGTACACCCCCCTTGTTGGACAACCTGAGGCACCGGAAGAAGATGAAAATGACAGCAGCTTCGAAGAATGTGACTGTCTCGACAGCAATGAAAATGGAGTTCACATTTAATATGTCATTCTAATAATATTGTAAAAAATAAATTTTATTAAAGTTTATAAAACAGCTGTTTTTTTTACCAAAAGGGAACATATCCCATTTTCACACCAAAAAGGCACATATCCAAATTAAAATCAGGTATAACTCGCAATGAAACGCACGCAGAGGTTGGAACTTTTGGTAGTATATTACTTAGCCTAAGACGGAATTAATTTAGTAAACAAAAAAAATCAGTTAATTTTTTAATTGCCGTAAAACGTTTCTCTTAATTTCTCAAAAAAAATCAGAAGTGGATATATGCCCTTTTGAAAGTAAACTCCTCAATTATACTTTTGATCCTATCATTAAACTGGAGGGTCATTGTATGGAAAAACAAATACACAATAAGCTAAAAAAATACCCAAGTCGATCGGATGATTTGTTATCAAGTTACAGCTGCAGCAAATTTTAAAAATGTAGTTTTGAGAAAAACGCGTTTAAAGTTTTAAAACCGTGTTACCGCGTAGTAAACGAGACGGATTTGAAGCTCTGTATCTCGGAGACTTTTACGAATTCGACAAAATCCGTTCGTATACTTTTTCTATGATAGTTATACTATAAAAATGTGAAATAAAACAAAAAACGAAATTTTCAAAATTTCAAACTAGTTGTGCCCCTTAAAAAATAATTTTTGTTATATATTTTTTCTAATAAATTAATATAATTTATTGATTCATACGTAATTTTTTACAAAAAAAAATTTTTTTTGAAAGTTAGATTTTTTCAAAATCGCTATCTACGCTGGAAGGAATGTCTAATAATGAAATCATTTCTAAGCTGTAAGTATCTGTAAGTTCTTTTTGTGATCTTACAGATCTCATAGATGAAATAACTGGATCAGAAGAGACTGCTAACATCTTGAAAAGGTCTTCATTTTGTCTAGCTCGTGATATTTTGCGTGTTCATACATCTATACCTTTTGTAGTGCTTATTCTTGAGCTTCTTCAGACAATTCCCCTTTTGGTAAACACTGGTATTCTATTAAATCCTTTCCATGTGCTGCAATCAAGACTGCTAAGATTTAGTAAAGAAATCGACCAGATTTAAGTTAAATGGGCGGTGCCACGCCCCCTTGTTTAATACCCGCACCATTCCCGTTGTCGAAAGACATGAATAAATGGTAGGTCCGTACTTAGTTTCATTGCTGTGCGACTTATAATTCGGCAAAATATTTGGGTCACAAAAAATATGCCACGCCCCTTGTCCAACGCCCATCAAATCTTACCAGTAGAATGACTCATCTATGGGACGAGACAATACTAAATTTCAATGGTATGAACAAAAGGTATGAACATATTTCCCCCTGGCAGAATAAAGTACTTGGGTGTAATATCGAAAATTACCTCTTCGCCAAAAATTGTATCTTTGTCTATAGACAAATGGAATGGAAAACTCCTTCTTATCTGTACGAAAAGCTCATACCTTTTAAGTCCCGGCGACATCACAATTTAATTGTAGCAACATACAATTTTTTAATAACATCACGACTTTTTTTCATCAACGCAGTCAGAGTCTGGAACTCAGTTCCTGCAGTTATAAGGGCTGGGCTAGACAGAAAAAACTATAGGGCTAAACTCTATGAGTATTTCCGTGCACTCTGATTCCAGAGGATCAATGATGATTGCAAGGCGTGGTTTCTTTTTCTTCTTTATTCCCATTCTATCTCTACTTTTCCTCGCTCATCACTTTCTTATCTTTTTCCTCCTTTATATCTTATAATATTTTCTATTATTTATAATATTTATATTATGTTTTTTAAGCCTATGTTTATTACTTAATTTTGTTATTGTAAACAATTACAATAAATTAAATTTAATTCTAGTTTAAGAAATTGAATATTGATGAGGTGTTATTAAAAGACTCGATCTTACAACACTTAATGTATCTATTCTAAATAAAGTGGAATGAAATCCTGTGCACCTTACAATTTCGAAGATATTCCATTATTCAGATTTGGCTTGTATGAGTGGTGCCCCTCGTACAATACCCGCCCCATTCCCTCTGTCGAAGGACACGACTAAATAGTAAGTTCCCAGTGAATTTAATTGATGTGTGACTTATAGTTCCAACGTTACCGTCTGAAAATTTTCAGGATTCACAGTCAAAAATTACAGGGGTTTTCCGACTTTTCCAATAGATTTTCCGGAATTTTCTTTTCGCACGAACCGGAACTGACTCAAGACGAATCCAATAAAGAAAATTTCATTGAAATCGGCCAGTCCGTTTGAGCATCATTACATATATAGATATAGATAGATGCTAGCAACACAAAATGGGTTTTTGACCGAACTAAATGTGCGTGATTTTTCGTATACCTGCGTGTTTTTCGACCCGAAGTTGCTTCACTTTTATTGCTCTGGAAAGTAAAGCGGCAGCTGCGTTTTGGAAGTTAGGTAAATAATTAAATAGCAAATAACCTCAATTTCGCGGAGGTCTTTTTTGGTCTTTTTTTTTATTTTCGATCAAAGTTGAAAAAAGGTCGAAATATAGACTTTTCGAGCAATCGGTAGATCGAACAACTTTTAAAACAAAATAAACATTTTTTATTTTTATTATATTAACAATTAACGTATCTTTTAGAAAAGCCAACAAGTTACCGATTGGTCGCTTCATTTACATACAAATCAATCTTAAAGAGGAAAAAAAACCAAAAAATACACATATTTCTCGATGCGGAAAAATTGTCAACTTTGAGCGGCTCTACCTCCCAAACTACTAACCTGAATTTAATGAGAGTCACATATTCGTAATCCCTGGAAAATTCTCAATAAGATGCGTGTATTCATTTTATCGAACGCTTTCATGAAATTTTTGATTTTAGCAACGTTTTACCGACCGTTGGGCCATAGTGCGTCAGCCTAGAAACATTCCTACGAGAATTTAGCAGCAGGTCGTTGGTTCTGTGGGAGTCGTAGCGTGGCCAGATCTGTCGAGCCACTCTGCAGCTGGAAAGATTGCTCCACCTACTATCCGCCTTCCTAAGGAAATATTCCTTTATCTGTTTTAGCCTTGCACTTAAAGGCGGTGCCACCCTTTCGGGCTGTGAGTCCATGGCGGATCCCACCTTGGCCAACTCATCAGCTGACTCGTTTCCGCTGATACCCGCGTGACCGGGTATCCAGCTGATGGTAAGATCCACCCGGCCGCCCACCAACCCTAGCAATTCTTTACAGTCTCTGACCAGTTTAGATTTCACTATGCGCTTGGTGAGTGCCTTGATGGCTGCTTGGCTGTCTGAAAAGATGAAAACATCCCTACTCTGGATTTCTTGCTGTAGGAGAATCCTGCAGGCTTCTCGTATTGCAAAGACTTCCGCTTGAAAGACGCTGCAGAAATCCGGTAGGTGAAAAGCTTTTTCCACTACCAGATCCCTGGAGTAAACACCTGCCCCAACACCACAGTCCATCTTTGAACCGTCTGTGTATAGGGAGGTTTCTACGTTTGTAAAAACAGTTGCGTAACGCTCCCATTCCCTTCTGGAGGGAAAGAGCGTGGAAAACCTAACACCAAAGTCGGCACATTCTTTGGTGTAGTCCGTATCTCCCCTTAGGTCCGTCGGAACCTTCGTGAGGATGTTACTGTGTCCGTAAGGGCTTTCCGCCCATTCAGATGATTCTTTCAGTCTCAATGCGCTAGAGGCGGCGCCCTCTGCACTGCATTAAGTCTATTGACGTTGTGGTTCTTCTCTAACGCTGGCCACCACACCAGTGCTCCGTACGTGAGAATGGGTCGAACTATCGCTGTATAGGTCCAACGCACCATCTTCGGTTGTAGGCCCCATTTTTTACCGAAGAATCTGCTGCACGAGTAGTACGCTACCAGTGCTTTTTTTGCCCTCTCCTGTATGTTAGATTTCCAGCTAAGTTTGGTGTCTAAGCTAAGTGATGTGTGTGGCGATGTGTACTTCATCCCAAAATATGCTAGGGTTGTCTTCGTAGGTTATACCGTTGATGTTGATGCTGCAGTTTCTGAAGTGCAGCACGGCTGTGCCCTCTACTGCGAGAACATTTTTACTGCAAGTAGAATTGATTAGTGTTTCTGGTATATTGACAAATAGGATATAATTCTCTTCAAGTTGAAGAATTGTTTCCGTTTTTCCTACGTCGCACTAACACTTCGTTCAATAATGTGTGTGACTAACTAATTAAAACACATTTTTTTGCCAAAATTCGTTTTTATTCATCAACATAGTCCCCTTTTAGGGAGATACAATCATTCCAACGCTTTTCCAATCTTTCGATACCGCCTTTGTAGAACGATTTTTCTTTGCCTTCAAAATTGGCGTTAGTTTCGGCGATTACTTCATCATTTGAGCCAAATCTCTTACCACGGAGCATCTTTTTGAGGTTTGCGAAGAGCCAGTAGTCGCTGGGGGCCAGATCTGGAGAATACGGGGGATGAGGAAGCAATTCGAAGCCCAATTCATGCATTTTTGCCATCGTTTTCATCGACTTGTGACACGGTGCATTTTTTTGGTGAAACAACACTTTTTTCTTCTTCATATGGGGCCGATTAATCGCGATTTCTTCTTTCAAACGTTCCAACAACGCTATATAATAGTCGCTATTGATTGTTTTCCCTTTCTCAAGATAGTCGATGAATATTATTCCGTGCACATCCCAAAATACTGACGCCATAACCTTGCCAGCCGATGTTTGTGCCTTTGGACGCTTTGGGCGGCTTTCACCGGTTGCATGCCACTCAGCAGACTGCCGATTTGACTCTGGAGTGAAATGGTGGATCCATGTTTCATCCATTGTGATGTACCGACGCAAAAACTCCGACTTGTTGCGCGTAAACATGTCCAAACAGCTCTTTTAATCATCGATTCCTTGTTGTTTTTGCTCCGGTGTGAGCAAACGCGGCACCCATTTCGAAAACACCTTTTTCATAACCAAATGTTCGTGTATTATGGTGTGTACACTGCCTGCTGATATCTTTAGAATGTCAGCAATCTCCCCCACTTTCACTTTACGGTCGGACATAATGATTTTCAGTGTTTTTTCAACGTTTTCCGGAATAACAGCGTCATTTGGCCGTCCAGTAGATGGAATGTCATCGGTGTCTATACGACCATGTTTGAATTCGGCATACCAATAACAAATGGTTCTTTTTGATTAAGCAGAGTCCGAATAATGTTTTTCAAGCCATTCCTGGCATTGAACAGTATTTTTTTTCATTAAAAAACAATACTTTCAGCACACGGAATTGCTTTGAATTCATTTTGTTTGAAAACTCAAAAGTAGTGTCACTTAAACTTGTCGGATTGACATATAATTTTGACAGTAAGCCTAAAAAGGTTCACAATTTCGAAAAAAAAATATTAATTTAGTATTAGTGCCGCCATCTATGTGTCAGTCACACACATTATTGAACGAAGTGTTATGTCCCAACGGCCGGCAAAACGTTGCAAAAATCAAAAATTTCATGAAAGCGTTTTCCAGGGATTACGAAAATGTAACTTTTATTAAGTTCGGATTAGTAGTTTGGGAGGTAGAGCCGCCCAAAGTTACAACTTTTGCACATCGAGAAAAATGTGTATTTTTTGGTTTTGTGTCATCTTAAAGATTGATTTCTATGTAAATTAAGCGACCAATTGGTAACTTGTTGGTTTTTTATAAAAGGTACGTTAACTGGTAATGTAATAAAAATAAAAAATGTTTGTTTTGAGAATAAAAAAAATATACCAGAAATAACCTCCGCGAAATTGAGGGTGGTTAATTATTATTCAATTATTTACCTAACCTCTAAAACTCAGCTGTCGCTTTTTGCCGCTTTACTTCTTAGAGCAGGGATGCCCAAAACCTTCTTATGGACGAGCAAACACCAATACATAAAATTTAATTCATACGCTAATCAACAACAAAACCTACGTGGAAGACAACTGTCGCCAATTTGCACCAACAAAGCATACTGTGCTGTGTGTGTATACTAGAATGCTCAGCCTATGTCGAAGATCATTTACAAAAACAAATGAGGAACGAGAATCTTCAGCCAATGCTGAAGAGCATTTACAAAAACAAAGGAGCAACGAGAGCATAGGGCATGGGCACCTCTGTCTTAGAGCAATAAAAGTGAAAAAACCTCGGGTCGAAAAACACGCAAGTATGCGTAAAATCGCGCACATTTAGTACGGTCAAAAACCCATTATATCAAAGAATATGAAGTAATATAGAACGCGCATTTCATACAAGCAAACGTGTTGTATGGCGGGTACTGCTGGTAGTACCCTCTGTTATTGACACCAGAACCCTCTGCTACTAACAGCAGAAATCTCTGTAACTTCGGCGTAACATGTGAGTAGAAGCAAAGAAAATAAACATACGAAGGCTTGCTTTTGGTTGCGCTCACTGCAGCGAGTCTGCGTTAGCACACTGCTGCGGCGCACATTGGGGAAAAACAGGCAAAAACGCTCGCATCGCCTGTTTTGAACTCTAGAATCTATAGTTTTTGCAGAAGAGAACTAAACTTTCGCTATTATCTTTAGAATTCCTCAGAGAATTGTAGGGTGTAATTTTTTTTTCATTTCCTTTACCAGGAGCTGGTACCCTACAGTCGGAAGTTAAGAGTTTTAGAAATATGCTTAAGCAGAAGCAAACAAAATAATTCAATATTTTAATAACTGATTCTAGTAGAAGATCAAAAATAAAGTTACACGTGTTTTAGGGTTTTTTAATTTGAGCACTTTTTTGCAGCACATTTTATGGTTTCCGAATGTATAACAAAAGATTTAATAACTTCGGAAATAAAAAAGATAAAGGATTAAAATTTTGCATAACGGTTTCCCATAAGTAGAAGATGATTTATTCCAAAAATGAAAAAAATTCGCCTGTGGCCACGCCTACTCTCCACACAGACTTTATTTTTAACAATGCATTAAAATGTTCTTTAGAGACACTTAACCCACTTTTATAAAAGTAGGCAAACTCTTTCTTAAAAAAATCTAAACTATTCATTTACTTTTATAAAGCACGGAAAAGGTTAACTGACAAGTATAACTTTCCTCACTTAAAGTTAAACTAATGACTTATTATGTATCTCAAGGGGTTAAAGAGGCATGTCACACCTATTTTCAGACAAAAATATCCCTAAACCGACGGTAAATATTTAAAAGTTCATATTTTGAAAAATATCTTTATATGGCAACCCTATTAAGGGCTGGCTTTTCTTCTTCTTCTATAAGCCTGCACGGCGTCTCATATTGCTCCTGAACTCACTGCCGACTGTAGTGTGCGCAAAATCATAGGAAAGAAAATAAAATATGGCTGGCATGACGGCCTATATGATCGCTACAGGCAATAAAAAATATATAATAAGTAATCAACAAAGACAATTAAAAAGGGAAATTGGAAAGAAAGGAAGACGTTTTTATTAGCCCGTAATAATTTTCCGTACCGTTCTTTGGAACTATTTTTAATGCCCACATATAATGCTTGCTTAAAAGAACTAAACTAAGAAAATCTTATATTGTAAATTTATGGTCACATCATTCGCCATGGAACCATTCAGGTATAGAATATTTATACTATTTTTAAACGTAAGCATTCCTAAATCACAGTTTTCTTATGACACAATACTTGTCTTATTATTAATTTCTTTATCTAGTGCTTTAGTAGTGCTTTCGAAATATTGAAAGTCAATAGACCTATTTAGGTTTTTCCATACAATCTTTAAACCCTTGGTTTGTCCGTTAGATTTCGATTTAAAAAAAAAAAATTAAAACACGTATCTAATTATTTTTGATTTCAAGTGTTTTTACGAATTTTGAAGTCAATACAGCCGTCAGTTAATTTTTTTTCGTAGTTTTTCTATATTTTCAAACTTGTAATCAACCATGTGAAATAAACAAATAATTTTATTTCGAACTCGCCACGTAAAAATATTTGTAAACATTTTAAATTGGGATCAACCGCCAAATTTTAAAATCAATCAAAGCGTTGGCCAGCAAAACGCCATACACCACAAAGATTCGATTGATGGTGAGCTGACGGCAATCTGTGCAGCAAAAACCAATCGGCAACACAAAAAAGCATACACACAATAAACGACAACAACAAAAACATTTGCGAATCCCGAGTCATCTTCGTTGAAATGATGATGACGATGCCTTCGTTCGTTGTTTGTTTTTTGCTTGCGCTTCGGCAAACAAGATCAAGAAACATGCATGCAAAAAATGATTGAGCGAACGCTACGCTGCAACAACCACCACTTCAATGTACACGAGTGAAGCCGTTGCGAACAATAACATCGCTTTTTGCTGTTGTCCTACGCAAATCTAACAGAAAATGTTATGAACCTCACATCTTCAAATGCCTACGCTTCGCTCTCCCCGCTCGCATCATAGCAACCGAAAACACTTTTGCGCCCACATGCGCGTTCTATATTACTTCATATTCTTTGATTATATCTATATACAGTGACTCAAACAATTGACCACGTGTTTGGATGTTCTGTATTCGAATGCTTACAACAACAAAACTGCTTATACGATTTTGCTCGTGGAGCACTTGTTTTTTTTTTTGTAGTTGTGTTTTCTGTAAAATGAGTGAGAAGAGCATTCTATGAAACCGTTGTTTTTTTATATACAAACAAGTGCAAAATGAGCATCTGGTTAATTTTTTGTGTTTAGTTATTCTTCATGAGTGAATGAAGATAGAAGCAAATAAAGACAGAATAATTAACAGAAAAGTTAACATTTTCATTATTTTGGAGCTGGTAAGTAAATTTGTAAGTCTTTTTTAAATAAATTCTAATAAATTTATTATTTTTATTATGGTTCGTCCGTTGCCGAGGATATTGTGGAGCGCGCTCACCAGCTTTTAAGAGAAGTTAAAAGCTGTCGTGCAGTAGCAGCACCCCTCGACGTCAGCAAAAGCGTCATTATAAAACTACGCAAAAATATGGCCTCTCCGCCGCCAATTTGTGCAAGTGGGCGAAAGAAAATCTTGAGTGTGGAACAAGAGCGTCGGATTCTTCGAGATCTGCGCCAGCAGAAAGCCGAGACGGCATGCCGCGGCAGTGCAAATTCACACAAATTTGATCCAGTCCGACAATTTAAAGCTGTCTGGCGAGACAGCCAAAAAAACATAGCGCTCTGCTGGTCTGCGAGGTCGAACAAAGGTCAAGAAACCTCTGCTCACAAAACGTTATCGAAAACTTCGCATGGATTTCTCTCGAACCTATTCAAATTGCACAGTGGAGGATTGGAAAATGGTCATATTTTCGGACGAAACCAAAATTAATCGGATGGGATCAGATGGCAGGGAATGGACTTGGCGAAAACCTGGCAGCGCTTTAGAGGAACAGCACGTTAAGCCCACCTTGAAGTTTGGTGGCGGTAGTGTTATGGTGTGGTGATGTATGATGGCGGGGTGTGTTGTTGGCACTGCACAGCGAATAGTTGGCGAGATGACTGCAAAGGATTCCGTCTATATTCTGTTAACGAACCTCCCTGCGACTTGCCAAAAATTAAATGTACAGTCCCCAAATGTTGAGTTCCAGCATGACAATGACCCCAAACACACTGCCAAAATAACTCAAAAGTGGCTTAACGATAGCGGATATAAAGTGCTTTCATGGCCACCCCAGTCACCTGCTGGGCTACTCTCTAATGCGATGCGAACATAAAATGTATCGCATTCGCATACTTAGTACTCTGAAATCCGACAATCGCATTGAAATTTTCTACTTTCGCATTTCAATTTTCCCCTTTCGCATTTGTAGCACTGCGTATTTCGATTTTAAGTTTAAAAAAACAATGCGATTGTTTACCTTTTTTTATTTTGTTTGAATTTTATGACACTCGACGCTAGTAATGCCCATGATGCAATAAACAAGGTGGTGTAAGTTCTCGGTTGTCATAGGGTTTTTTGAAAAAAAAAAAGCTCCGAAATAACAATGTGGCTTCTTTCAAAAAGTACGTTCGATTTCTAGGTAAACAAAAAAAGTAGTCACTGTTCATTACTTTTCATGAAAAAATATAATTTCAACAATGATGCTTGTTTGAAGTATTGACAGTTATATTTCAAACAAAACGAGTTCTTGCACAAAATTTCAAGTTAAGAAAGGAATTTCGCTACTCTAAACGGTGGCCATGTAATGGTTTGTGAGCAGTTTGCAAAATAATCTGTAAGAGAAAAGTGCTGTCATCGATTTGCAGGAAAAGTTTATTAAATGCCAGATGTATTTACGAATAAAGCAACTAAATAAGATGCTGAAGCAACAAGTCCTCGCGAAAAGGCACAAACGATAAAGCACGCACAACCATCGTCGATCAGTTATGGCTTTCATGCTGGCCTCAGCGGAGTCATTTACCGCACGCATCATGCTTCTGCAAATAATTGACGTACCGGACATTCTGCAGACGAATACGTAAACTGACTTTCCGTCCGTCCGGTGACCATACTGTTACGAAATTCCCCAGTTCGTTATCGACGGTTCGTTTTGATTGTATATGAAAATAAAACAACTTCAGTTATCCAGCGCAACGTAGTCAAAACTGACAATCGCTTTATTTACAAATTTGCACTTGTTCTACTTTACACTACTACTATTGCATGTTTCCCCATTGCTTGCTCAACACAGACTCGACCCCTTGCGCTGCCACTGCTGCTTTCATACCAATTTCCTTATCGCGCCGAAGTTTCTTGCAACTTCTAATTGGAAAGCGCTCGACCATTCTCGCACAGCCCATTTCTTCGAGAACCATCCTTGCCATATCGGACTATACCAAGCGAATTTATAACAGTTTTGCTGTACTTCACAGTGCATGCCTAAAAGTATGCTTGGAAAACATTCGCGCGGAGAAAAGCATTCCTGTACAGTGCGGCACAGAATTTCTCATCGTATCACTGTCCATCGCTTAGACTTGTTCGTCCCGAACAAGTACCGAGGCTCCGCCGGAGTAAGACACCAGGCGCTCCAAATGGACTACTTTCAGCCTGGCGTTTCCGCTGCAGCAGCGTTTAACCCTATACACCACGTCATTAATCCTGGTCACGACCTTGTACGGTCCTTCCCATGACGTTTGAAGCTTTGGAGACAAAGCTTTCCTCCGCTGCGGGTTGTAAAGCATTACCAGATTGCCTTCTTGGAACCCCTCTGGGTTAGCCCGTAGACCATAGCTCGCTGTCAACCTGGTTTCAACTAGTTGAGTGCGGCTCCGCGATCTTTTCCTCGGCCCTTTCGCAGCCGAACACCGATTACAGCCTCTGATCCACTCAGCGACAGACTCCTGGCATCCTACCCAATAGAACCGCTTTCTTATCTTGGCGACAGTTTTTGCGATGCCTAGGTGCCCTCCACTGGAGTCGTTATGGTTTTCCTCGATGACATCGTCGATTCGGCCTCTCGGGACCACTATTAGGGATTTTCTGGTCCTGCCATCCCTGCTCTCCCACTCGCGGTATAGGCAGCCATCCTGCAGACGTAGACTTTGCCACTGTGCCCAGTAAGCCTTCGCGATCGGACTCTCACCAGCCATCTCCTGCCAGGCCGGCCGTAATCTCTGCGCTTTGCCTTTGATGATCTTCGCGAGATCCGTATCCTTGCGCTGGTCCTTCTGTAGCCTTTCCGCAAGCCAATCTTCCTCTTGCAGAACTCTTACCGACCGAACATCCACAATTTGTCCCTCGTTTTCGGCCTGCGAATTATGCCTGCGCTCGGTCTCGCACGAATGGTGTGGCAGAGCGTCAGCCCTTTTTGGCGACGTCTGTTGTCCGGAACGCTTTTCTCGCAGATGGCAGTCTCGTGATATGTGGCCTTGCTTGCCACATCGCCAGCAACTGACTCGAGATGATACTGCCCGCAGCCCCGCTGGTGCCTGCGAGCTCACTGTCTGGCTTTGCGTGACACGTCCAGATTGGACCCCATGCATCTCCGCAGATGAATGTCGAAAACTTCCCCTCCAGGCCGCCTCATACGTCAATGCGCTTGTCACCGTCTCACGGAATGTCGGCTTGCCCATCATCAATGCACTGCGTCGTGTCTCCGGGTCATGAAGACCTTCAATAAACGCCTCAATCTTCATCCTCTCGAAATAATCAGCGCCGAATTTCGGGTAGCACAACTGTACGAGCCGCTCAATGTCTGTTGCATACGTCTGCAGCGCCTCGTCTGCTCTTTGCCAGCGGTTCTTCAGCTCGCAATAATACAGCATTTTGTTGTGCTCGTCACTGTATCTGGCTGCCAGCGCCCTTATGACGGTCTCGTAATCACCTCTCAAACCTTCCGGAACTGTTTTTATTACCTAAGCCGCCGGACCTCTTAGAGCCAGTATCAGTCTCCGACCTTTCCTTACATCGAATTGTAGTTTGAATGTGTCGAACGACGTAGTACCATCATAAGTAGGCACTGGTATGGCAAAACTTTCCTCAACCGACTGCACTCTTGCTCGCAGCTGTACCTCTTTAAGCCGCTCCTCTAGACTGTCAACTCGTTTATCCCATATGTCCATTCGCGTCTCGAGATGCTCAACTTTCCCGTTCAGTCTATCGGAAATTTCCTCCACCTTCTGCTCTACGCGCGCAGAATTTGTCGCCATTTCTCGGTTGCACGCTTCCATTTGCTCCGATATTTCCCGGGTCGCCGTTTCCATTCTTGCTATTTCTTGATTCGACGTTTCGATTTTTGCCGAAATTTCCTGATTCGCGGTTTCCAGTTTCGTTGCCATTTGCGCCGACATTTCGCGATTTTCACGACTGACATTCTCAATTTTCGCAGAACTTTCCTGAAACATGCCTCTCATTGCAACCATAAGCTGGCTCATGTCCATTGCTTGTGGTGGCGCAGCCGCTGCAGTCGTACTTTGCATCGACGCAGCACCCGCAGGCGATTCCTCCACTTTGGCCGACGCCTCCTGTTCCTGCGTTCCGAACTCGTGTGCAGCCCAATCGATGCCTCGTGATTCACACGCCTCTCGCAAGCGCAGCTGCAACTCCACCTTACCGCCAGCAGTCGGCAAATTCCAGGCAGCCAGCTCCTTCTTCAGCTGGTCAACCTTCAGCAGCTCCAGTTTAACCATGTCTGCGTTTTTATAATTTGATTTTACTTTCAGTAATACAATCCCACTTCTGACACCAAATGTTACGAAATTCCCCAGTTCGTTATCGACGGTTCGTTTTGATTGTATATGAAAATAAAACAACTTCGGTTATCCAGCGCAACGTAGTCAAAACTAACAATCGCTTTATTTACAAATTTGCACTTGTTCTACTTTACACTACTACTATTGCATGTTTCCCCATTGCTTGCTCAACACAGACTCGACCCCTTGCGCTGCCACTGCTGCTTTTATACCAATTTTCTTATCGCGCCGAAGTTTCTTGCAACTTTTAATTGGAAAGCGCTCGACCATTCTCGCACAGCCCATTTCTTCGAGAACCATCCTTGCCATATCGGACTATACCAAGCGAATTTATAACAGTTTTGCTGTACTTCACAGTGCAGTAAAAAGTATGCTTGGAAAACATTCGCGCGGAGAAAAGCATTCCTGTACAGTGCGGCACAGAATTTCTCATCGTATCAATACCTTTTATCACAGAATAAACAGTAATACAAAACGCGCATCTCATACAAATTCAAAAATGTTAAGGGGTCGTAATATTACGACCACTGTTAATTGAACATTACGTCCTCTGCTATTAACATTACAAACAGCACTAGACAGCATTCGTTTCTGTTATTTCACAGAACAAACAGCACAGAGATAAGAAGAAAGTAATAATCGCCTGCGGCTCCGCGAAGCATTGAAGTGCAAATAGCGTCGGCTGTGGTTGCTGTTGTTGTCGGCAAAAAAACGAAACGTCACTTGCTTCTTACATATACATATCGCTCCTTCGCTGCAAGAATGTCATAATTAAAAACTACATCATTCCGAGAAAATTCAATTTTAAAATTTACCATTGCAGGCAGTTCAAGGTATCAAAAAATTGTTCATGTCGTCTTGTGAGAAAAGTATTGAATATTTTACAAAGATCATATGCAGATACACACAGGGCTGCCATAAACTGAAAAACAATTTTTTTTTAGTTATGACGTTTTTGCAGCGAAGGAGCGATATGGCGAGAAGAGCAATAAGCTATAGTATGGTTGTTGTTATTGTTGCCGGCTAGGAAATGAAACATTGAAATCGACTTTCGATTCAATTATTTTTGCTTTGCGGTTCATTCTGCGTGCAGCGCAGTGCGTACATAAGTACGCTGTCGGTAGTAATTTTACGACGGAGTATAGTGTGCAAAAATATATGAAAACGAATGTCAAAAGGGGGTAACTTATCGACTTAAAAAGTCACTACGCTATAGAGTCATCACATTATTTTTAATATTAAGGGGGGAACTACCTTTAGACACTTCAAAAAATCGATTTTTTTTATTGTTTTAATCGATAGGTATATTGCCTTAGAATATCGTGTCAAAGTTTCAAAAGGTAATTCTCGAAATTTTGGAAGAGATGCATCCCGGAAATGACTGGCGCCGAGCTCGCCGAGCGCAAACTTTAAACTTTAAACGGCATTTTCTCGAAACCATGTTTTTCAAAATTGTGTAAGTGATAATAAAATTACTAATGAACAGATTTTCATTATCTAGCATTCATTTTAAAGAGCATACAAAATTGTTCTATCTAAACTAAAGATTTAAAAAACAAAACATTTTTTTTTTTTGGTGAAGCCTGTTTTAGAGGGTTAATTTTCGAATTTCGTAAAAATTTTAGTTCATCGACGATAGAAAACCCTCTCGAGTAAGAAAATGTTTGGTTGTTTTATTTCAGACTAAAATTGCGGCCAGCATCACTTACACAATTTACGATGTCAGCGACGATATGACTTACAGAATCATTGAAACATTTGTTAAATTTCTGTTTTCACTTTTACAAAAATTTTTTTGTTTTACCTCAGACATCACTGTAAATATATATTATATTGATTTGAAAAGAACTGTTTTCATTTCCCTGTAAATCGACTGTAAAAATGACCTTTTTTTCGGCCTCTAAAGGTAGTTCCCCCCTTCAAGATGGTTAAACGATTTGTTACAATCGTTATGCACGAAATATATTTTAAATTGTGGATTTACATACATATATCGAAAAAAAGCAACACCATTCTATTTTCGCGACTTTTATCTGTTTTTTTTTTAATTTTATTACAATGTCTATAACCAAAAATGGGAAATCCCCGTCTTTTGGTATATTAACCTTTTTGGATTGTTAAGCCGACAACAGCACTATATTAATCACGTGATTCAGCTGTTTTTTTTTTAATAATTTGCTAAAAAAGCAACCCAAAATCTCCAATTTCTTTAAAATTGTTTAAAATGTAAATATATAAATAAAAACAATTCTAATTTCAAAAATTACATAAAATTTTTAAATAAAATTTTAGGTTCTGAAACTGAATTTTCGCGACAGGTCTGGTTTTTAATTAGTCACGAAAATCGAGCTTGCACTGTACATGTAGACGTGATTAAATGCAAAACTTTGTAATTACGATTCTTCGGAACCTCTCATTTTTTTAGGTTTCAGTGGGGATAAAAGGCGTAGGGATAAAGTAATAAATCGTAGCGAGAAGTCATTTACGCCAAAATTTGCGAAAGCTTAGCCTTCAAGTGCTCATAAGGATATAAGGATAACTTTTCACGCAGAAGGTCGATCCAATAATTACATGAAAAAAACGTGTTCTTATTAATCGACACACGCCAGGAATAGGCAGCCAAAGTCAGTCAGTTCGTTGATCAACACAACAACAGCGATAGCACATCGCCCTTCATTCGCTTCATTGAAAATAACAGTAGCTTCTATGGCCGGCATCGAGCGCACGAGCTCGCTCTGCACCACTCGGCACTTACCGAAATTACAATAACAGAGCTCATCGTCGCACGAGAAATTAACAGAGACAGAAGTTCTGTTCAACCAACTCTGTTATCTTCCCTTCTGCTGCTTTCGGCCCGCACCCGAAATTCAGATTGCTTCGCTGGTCGACATGCGCATTCTGTATACTGTTTATTCTGTGCTTTTATTCAGGATGAAAGGCGACTCTTAGTCTCAGACGAAGCTCCACGCTAATATTCTATCCGCCCTCTTGTGAAGTAATACTTTACGGTGGTCCCATGAAGAGGGTTTTAAGGACAGTATATGCAACGGTTTTAGCGTGATACAATCTCGCACACGTAAATTCTTTCGCCTACTGAAAAAAACCACCGTCGGAACGTATGTATCTACCGAGTCTATACGCTTTCCCTTCAAAATAATTTTCGTTATGTTCAAAAACCATTCTTTTTATGTTATGGTTTATGTTATGTTGGTTTTAAAGTATTTATGGTGACTCAAAAATAATCGGTTATAATTACACGTAAAACTTGTTTTTTAGTTTTTTTTTAATAGAAACCTATTCAAATTTGCATTAAAAAATTTAATTTTTCAAATTAAGTTAGTTAATTAAGTTAGTTATATTTACTACGTAATATATTACTCCAATCATTGAATATTATGTCGCCTTTTGGAGCAACGTATGTTAGAGCATCAGATAGAGACTGAATTCAAAAATTGTTGTTGTTATGAAAAGAGCCAAAAGAACGATTTATTCGCGATAGATGACATATAAGAGGTGAACCAGAAACATTTTAGAATTTTTACGCATCCAGCATACGCAAATGTCAAGAATTAGGAGCCTGGGATTTTTTTTGGAGTGAAAATATGTATGAATATTGCAGTTTCATGCTAAATTAGTCAATTGCAAAACCGAAAACTCTATGACAATTACGCAACTAAGTTCGGTTGCGCGATTCTCGATGATGGAACCTACTGTAAGGCGGACTTCAAGCAGTTTCTAATGAAGCAAACCTTAACCCATTTCCTTCCTCTGTTGCGTATACGCAACGTTACTATTTAAAAAATTCGTATGTGCAGTGTGTGTGAGATATTGCGATAAATTTTTTTTTGTTCGGAAGGTATATCCTTAGGCTTTCTTCCCCTCCATATCTCAACTACCTACAAAACACACACTGACACACACACTTGTATATGTAGACACATGTTTTTCAGACAAATTTTGTATCGCACACTAAAAATTGTCAAACGTTAATGCTTTTTTTGGTCGACATGAAAATACGTTCACATAAAGGCAAAGAAAAAATAAAATTGGTTTGTGAATTATCTGGGTGTCATTATGCGTGTTCTAGATAAGTCTCGAATCTGTGTTTCGTGTACGCAACGTTGGCGCCACGTCGACAAATGAATTTAAATTAAAATGAAATTATATAAAATAAGTTTTTTAAGAATAACTGATAGCATATATATCGATTTTACTTGAATAATAATTTTTTTCGCAAAAACGGCGAAAATGGGTTATGAAAAACAAACAAAGTTTGCAAACATGATGTACAGTTCTGAATTCGATGGAAGCAAGCCTATGCAATAGCCTCTAACTTAAAACGTTAAGAAAAATATTAAAATAATAATTATATTTCATAATTTTTTTTTTTGTGAATTAGAGTTTAAGAAATGTATAAGAAACTGCAGCTTATTTTAGTAAAACCCACTATTACTTTTTTAATGTGTCCTTAAAAATTCTAAATTTTTTCTAGTTCACTCCTTATGGTAGTTATCACTAAAGAATTTGCCATCGAAAATTTATTTGTATAAAAATGGCAGATGAAGGCTATTGAAAATAAGCCATCGAAATATGTAAAAAAAAAATTAATTTCAATATCAAAAACATCACCCAATAACAGCGTGTTTTGAACTCGCGACCTACGGTTTGCAACCAGTACCAACGGTCCGTCGCGCCACTTAACGCAACAATTGTCTTGGAATATGTGCTGTTAGGTATAAAACATATGTTAATCATGTATATCTAATTATAGCAAATAATATTTTTCTGTTCAAATGATTTTCGCCGCAAATTTGTTTCTGTTACGATTTCGCCGTCTTATGTTGCTTACAGACCCGTTTAACAAAAAAAATTCGATTCTAACTTGAGGTTAACAGAGAGAATCGAGGCTAACTTCACATCGGTGGTTTTAAAGTAAAACAAAGTTTCAATTTGAAGGCAGTTGGACAAGGGGCGTGGAACTTATTTTTCACTCATTTTCGACTTAAATTTTCCGCATAACTTTGGAACTATAAGCCACACATCAATGAAACTTGGTACGAGCTTACGATTTAGATGCGCTCAGCGACTGAAAGAATAGTGTAGGTATTGGACAAGGGGGCGTGGCACCACCCTTAAAATTGGGTATACCATCGCCCCATAGATCTGTTGTTCCACTGATAAAATTGTATGGTCGTTGGACAAGGGGCGTGGCATTTTTTGGCAACCCTAAATTACTGTGTAACTTTGAAACTATAACGTTCACATCACTGCCATTTGGCACAAAAATACGATTTAGTCGTGACCGTCCACAAGGGGAATGGTGTGGGTATAATATGGAATAATATGGAATAGCTTCGGAATTATTACTCGGACAGCATTTATATCTGTTACTGGGACAATCGGCATGAAAACATTGAACATAACAAATCTAACTTAATTGTATAGGGCCGTTATACAAATAGTTATCAGATATTAAAAAAAACTTATTATGAAATCGACGTGAGTGAAGCCGCCGGGTACAGCTAGTTAAAAAAAAAAATTGAAATAGAAAAATTTCATTTAATAACTGGATACACCGTCCTCCCCGCCGCCGCCGCCGCCACCGCCAATAAATTAACCGGCTTAGCCGCCGCCGCCGGTTCTCTCTGGCCCCTACGCCGCCGCTGAACCAAAAGCAATCGGCGTAAACCTCTAGTGTATACCATACCCCAGAGGTTGTATTTTTGTGAATAATACGGATACCAGTTTTATGTGGGCACTATCGCTTCTAGTAGCTGTTTATAACAGTCCAACCATACATATTTACTATGCAAAAACAACTTGAGTGTGACCAGCTTTCAGTCACAACCCACTAATGTTTATTGGGGTATGAGCGCTAATACCGTTTTGAGGACCGACCTCGAAGCATGTCGAAAGCAGCTGAAGGGGGGTGCGCAATTCTGCGCGTCGCATGGTGTTAAGTGGCACTTCATCCCCCCTGGATCGCCGAACTTCGGGGGACTCTGGGAAGCGGGGGTCAAGCAGATGAAGAACCATTTAAGGAAAACTATAGGGGATGGTGCGTTAACCTTCGAAGAATTTTACACGGTCCTAAAACAAGTGGTGGCTGTACTCAACTCAAGGCCGATTTCAGCATTCTCGGATGATCCTTCCGATCTCACGTCATTGACACCAGGACATTTTTTGGTGGGCAGACCGCTACTCGCCAATCCTGAACCGAATCTGTTAGATTTCAACACCAATCAGTTGTCAAGGTGGAAACAGCTCCAGCAGATGCAACAGGACTTCTGGAGACGTTGGAGCTCAGAATACCTAACTGGGTTACAACTTCGACATAAATAGCAACAACAGAACAGAAACATCCAAGTGGGCGATCTCGTGTTAATTCGTGACGAGCGGACATCTTCGTTTATGTCGTCGCGAACGGACGAGGTGGGCGGGAAATGATAAGAAATGCAACAGTGTACTCATATTGTACGCGAGGCAACCACTCTCATTTTGTCATACTTCTAACTGTTACTTTCCAATCAATTCTCTTGTACTTACTGTCACTTTACCTTTGCTAAATTTTCTTTCTTCTTGTTCAACGTCTTCAACGTGCAGGTTGCACCTCTTACAATAAAGTCATTATAATATTAAACTTAAACCGTCTGTATTCAATTCTTAACAACACCAAAAACGTAACTTTTTGTGTAAATGATTTTTAATGCAAATTGATATTTAAGATAGTCTAGTAGTCATCGATTTATTGATAAATTCACTGCCCAACTGCTGAGTGCAAGAAAATCTCCCAGTTCAGTATTCACATTTCGTCGCCGTAGAAAACGAGTGTCGTATGTTCCATTGAATTTAATAGCACATACGACAATCGTTTTCATCGTATCATAAATTACATATATGTTCCAAAAAATATCATTAGTTTTCTACATCAAGCTGTACCAAAACGTCGTCAGTGCAGCACACAATGTTCGGTTTGTCCGAGTGCAAAAACAGAATACGACTTGCGAAAAATGCGCTACTTTTGAGACCCTGTAATTCGCTACTCTTTCAGGGTAGCTACCAAAAATTTAATGTCACATGACTATATCTGTGGCATTTTGACAAAACAACCTAAGTCTAATTTTCAAAATGTTCAGGAGAGCGAAAAAACGGATAAAGTGCAGACCAAATCTCATACAAAACTCGAGAAAAGTTGAAATTATACACGTCATATCTCTGTAACTAAATGTCATAGAAACAAACCGATTACACCAAAGGAGCGTCTTGAAATTGTTTCTTTATGATTAAAAAATTGGAAATTTGACTTAAGTCGACTTAAGTGCTTTTGTCAAAAGTCCACAGATATGTATTTCGTTTTTAAAACAGGTTATTCTTTTTGGAAAATTATATAAAGAAATTTTTTTTAAACCCCATTATATGGAGTTAACTCATAAATATCAGTATTTTTCGTTTATTATTGTTATATTTGTTATTTTCCTTTACAAATTGCTTGCACACGAAGTGTTTTTGCATTTTCTTATGTAAAAGTAAATGAAGAATAAAAGGTATATATTAGAGTCGTGGGGTACACCAATAACGTAATTTTTTTCCACCACAACAACGCCGGGTTCACATATAAACATTTATTTTTTTAAAACGATTAATTGTATTTCCTCTTTCATTTCATATTCATATTTGTATCATTGCATGGGTGCAAGTATTTAAATTACATATATCGTCTATGTCGTTTTTTATGGATTTCCATAAAAGTCGTCTTTTGGTGTTTTAATTTGTTTTTGTTCTTTGTTGTTATGTCTCACCGTGAAATGAATGCAACGGATGTTTTTTTTGTTATTTTTCAGAAATATTGTTTTAAAGTTTGTTTTTCAATAAAATTTTAATATCACAATGTCCAATGTATTGGACTACAGCCCATACAATTCATACAGGACGGGTTTATTTTCATGTCGGAACGGGTTAAACAATGTTTTACAATTTTATTATTTTGAGTAAAAACACCCTGTTTACGGTCCTGAAGAATGGATGTTTTTACAAGAGAATACTGGAAGAGGATATGACTGTCTGCTTTGCAAATACTTGGAGTAGGGGCCAAACACACTGACAATCTATGCTCAGCCAACAAGCGCAGGGCTGAGGACGAAGAGCCGTTAAACTAAAGAGGGTCAGCCCAAAGGGGCGTGAGCTGATCCCCACAACCGGCTGCCCCACCGTCCTTGTCTCGCAGCTGAAACCACAACCCGGCAGCTTGACGATTGAAGGAAAGATAGATGGAGAGTTGTTTGTGTTAACACTGGATACTGGCGCAACATATTCGATCATAAAAAGGAAGCTTCTGAGGAATTGAGAACCATTGCATGGCATACAACTGAGGACTGCGACTGGCGAGTGTGCGCCGGTAAGAGGAAAAGTTACAAAAACGATTGCTATCGGCACCAGCAGCCTGGAACATGAGTTCTTCGTCGCGGATATAATGGACGACGTGATTATCGGCGTGGATTTCATGATTAGGCATGGTTTTACGCTGGACCTGAAAGAAAATGTGCTGAGATATGCCAACGTTGAATTCCCCCTGCACACCGGCTATGAGCGAAGCGTGGCGGTAAGGAAAGTTGTATCGTGTCAACACCAAAGGATACCAGCGATACCGGCGATTGTGTGGGCAAAGGTGGGCGAGGACGATGGGACAAGTCGGCTGTGGGTTGTAGAAGCACCGAAACAAGGACACGACAACATCATCATCGGACGTACATTAGTGGAACCCAAAAATGGCAAAATACCATTCAGGATACTCAACCCACTGAACACACCCAGATATGTCGGAAAAGATGCGGTCATTGGCGAGTGTAGAGAGGCTGAAGCAGTTGTCAATTGCGAAAGCAGTCCACCCGGAGGAAGTAAGAAAAGCGGTTCTAACATGGACGCCATACCGCCGAACCAGTGGAGCAGCGAATTGACAGCCGAGTAGAAACAGAAGGCACGGTCACTCCTGCAGCACTATGGGTCAATATTTGCAACAGAAGCGGGCGGAAGAACAGCCATAGTGAACCACGACATCGACACCGGAAGTGCGAAACCAATCCGCCAACCACCAAGACGGGTCCCTCTGGCCAAGAGGGAAGAGGTCACAAATTTGATGGAAAAAATGCATAAAGAAAAGGTCATAGAGCCTTCGTCAGGCCCTTGGTGTTCACCGGTCGTGTTAGTCAAGAAAAAGGATGGCAGTACCCGATTTTGTGTGGACTATCGAAAGCTCAATGACGTGACCAAGAAGGACAGCTATCCACTACCTCGGATCGATGGCACCCTGGACACACTGTCAGGCACACAGTGGTTTTCCACACTCGACTTACACAGCGGCTATTGGCAGGTGGAGCTTGCAGACAAGGACAAGGAGGAGGCTTTTAGTGTTGGCGACGGTTTGTGGCAGTACACCGTCATGCCGTTTGGACTCTGCAACGCACCAGCAACATTCGAGCGGCTAATGGAACGTGTGCTGAAAGGGCTGCATTGGCGGACGTGTCTGGTCTACCTGGACGACATAATCGTGATGGGTAAAAGCTTTGACGACCACCTGTGAAAGCTGAAGGAGGTATTCGCACGAATACAGAAAGCCGGGCTTAAACTCAACCCAAAGAAGTGCTCGCTGTTTCAAAAAGAGGTCAAATATCTGGGTCACACGGTTTCCGCTCGCGGAGTACATACGGATGAAGGCAAAATCACGGCGGTGAAGGAGTGGCACCGGCCACGCAATCTACACGAACTCCGCAGTTTCCTGGGCTTGAGCACATATTACCGAAGATTCGTTCCGGGATTTGCGAACATAGCCGGCAGCTTGCACAAACTGACGAAAAAGAATCAAGCCTTCGCGTGGGGTGAAGAGCAGGAGCAGGCGTTTGCACGAATGAAGGAAAACTGTGCACTACTCCAATTCTGGCCTTCCCCGTGCCTGGACAGTTGTTTGCGCTGGATACAGATGCAAGTGGGCATAGTATTGGCGGTGTGCTGTCACAGATAACACTGTGCGACAGCATTTTTCACACTGGAAAAAATCCATATGGGCGTGAAACTAGAGACCAAACATAGTAGTACTGCGTTCTCAGTTCTTCATTTCTACATCCTTTGTCCTTTTAAAAGGACTTCAAAATTTTGAAAGGTATAAAAAATATAAAAAATACTTAGCCTCGTTAAAATATGGCGATATGTATATCAAATGAAAGAGGAAAAGCTCAAGAATTTAAATAAAATTGATTTTTTATCTATTTGTAAAAAAAGGACATGAAAAAGGTCCTTTGAAAATTTTAATCCTTTATATCCTTGAAAATTTATAACGAATTTTCTTGAAAAGTAAGTATGTTAGAACCCAAAATCTCTTTGATCACGTGTCAAAATTTCATTACTCTAATTTTATTTGTTCGAAAGTTATTAAAAAAAGGTGGTAGCTGCAAGTCTAATGCAGTACAAATATTCTAATTTATTTGCGTATCAGTATTTTAAATAATAAAAAAGATACAAAATCAAAGAAGCGAGAAGCGTATCCAGAGATACGTACATGTTTTTGGGACCGCGCTCCTACCTCTAGCGCTGCACGAGCACGTATCGATGCGCGCGCGCTTAGTTATCGTGCGACCGAATCGTCATCGTGTGACACGATGACTAAGCGCGCGCGCGTCAATAACACTTCGTTCAATAATGTGTGTGACTAACTAATTAAAACAAATTTTTTTGCCAAAATTCGTTTTTATTCATCAACATAGTCCCCTTTTAGGGATTCCAACGCTTTTCCAATCTTTCGATACCGCCTTTGTAGAACGATTTTTCTTTGCCTTCAAAATTGGCGTTAGTTTCGGCGATTACTTCATCATTTGAGCCAAATCTCTTACCACGGAGCATCTTTTTGAGGTCTGCGAAGAGCCAGTAGTCGCTGAGGGCCAGATCTGGAGAATACGGTGGATGAGGAAGCAATTCGAAGCCCAATTCATGCAGTTTTGCCATCGTTTTCATCGACTTGTGACACGGTGCATTGTCTTGGTGAAACAACACTTTTTTCTTCTTCATATGGGGCCGCTTAATCGCGATTTCTTCTTTCAAACGTTCCAACAACGCTATATAATAGTCGCTATTGATTGTTTTCCCTTTCTCAAGATAGTCGATGAATATTATTCCGTGCACATCCCAAAATACTGACGCCATAACCTTGCCAGCCGATGTTTGTGCCTTTGGACGCTTTGGGCGGCTTTCACCGGTTGCATGCCACTCAGCAGACTGCCGATTTGACTCTGGAGTGAAATGGTGGATCCATGTTTCATCCATTGTGATGTACCGACGCAAAAACTCCGACTTGTTGCGCGTAAACATGTCCAAACAGCTCTTTGAATCATCGATTCGTTGTTGTTTTTGCTCCGGTGTGAGCAAACGCGGCACCCATTTCGAAAACACCTTTTTCATAACCAAATGTTCATGTATTATGGTGTGTACACTGCCTGCTGATATCTTTAGAATGTCAGCAATCTCCCCCACTTTCACTTTACGGTCGGACATAATGATTTTCAGTGTTTTTTCAACGTTTTCCGGAATAACGGCGTCATTTGACCGTCCAGTAAATGGAATGTCATCGGTGTCTGTACGACCACGTTTGAATTCGGCATACCAATAACAAATGGTTCTTTTTGATGGAGCAGAGTCCGAATAATGTTTTTCAAGCCATTCCTGGCATTGAACAGTATTTTTTTCATTAAAAAACAATGATAAATCAGCACACGGAATTGCTTTGAATTCATTTTTTTTGAAAACTCAAAAGTAGTGTCACTTAAAGCACTGTAACTTGTAAACTAATGGTCGGATTGACATATAATTTTGACAGTAAGCCTAAAAGGTTCACAATTTCGAAAAAAAATATTGATTTAGTATTAGTGCCGCCATCTATGTGTCAGTCACACACATTATTGAACGAAGTGTTATGTGCTTTTCCAGCGCTAGAGGTAGGAGCGCGGTCACAAAAACATGTATAACTTGTGACCTAATGCAAAATAATGACTTTTTTTTCACCAAAATTTTTGTAAGGGATTGTGGAATTGAATGAAATATGTTAGAATTTTCTCGCAGGCGGAGAAGTTTCATTAATTTTCAATTATTTACAACAAATAAGGTTTTTCAGCTAAATAATAATTTTTTTGTGAAGAAAGATTTTTTCATGGCAAAGTATATTAATTGACAAAAATTTTGATGTAGAAAACGTTGAGTTCCGATAAACCGTTCGTGAGTTATGAATTTTTCAAAAAAACATGACCAAAAACTTTAACGGTAAATAACTAATGAAAAAAACGTTTTTTTTTCAAAATTATTTTAGGGGTGTTATTTTTACCTCCAAGCCGATCGAAAACCGTATTGATCAACGAAAACTGAGACCATCGATTTTAAAGTGGCCCACTTGAGAAAATTTGACCCTCCAGCCCGAGCGGTGTTCGGCACAGAGTTGCGGTTACCCGCTGACTTGAAGTTCGGGGTAGTCAGCACGACGTGAGGTGCTAAGACGGACTACGTGGCCAATAAGCGGGCGGAACTGGAGGAAATTTACCAGTTTATAAGGAGTCGCACCAAACTGGTCAGCGATAAGGCGAAAGCCAGATATGATCTACGGGCCAACTCAGCAGGGTTCCAAGAAGGCGATCTGGTAATGCTCTACAACCCGCAGCGGAGGAAATGTTTGTCTCCGAAACTTCAAGCGTCATGGGAAGGACAGTACGAAGTCGTGACTAGGATTAACGACGTGGTATACAGGATTCAACGTTCCAGCAATAGAGGCGCTAAGCTGAAGGCCTGGCGCCTCATCACCGCGGAGCCTCGGCACTTGTTCGGGACGAACAAGTCTAAGTGGTGGGCAGTGTAACGATAAGACAGTCTGTCGCTGTGCAAAGCAACCCTGCCGCTACGTGCCGTGCTATAATCCAATCTGGCAACGACGGCCGCGATGGTAACTTTTAGTCCAATCTGGCAATGATGGAAACTTTTAGTCCACTCCGGAATGTGCGGGAACGATCTGCGCGATTTCCTGGCAGGTATAAAAGGCAGCCAGATGCGGCGCAGCGAGTCAGTCTGGTTTTGACAAGTGAAGTTGCCACACGAAGTAATTAAGCAAATACTTAAGTGTACGAAAAGTAAAGTGTAAAACTGTGAATGATAAAGTGACTGTTGGTTTTGAATTGGCTGCGTTGGAATAATTAAAGTTGTTTCATTTTCAAATTGCACAATCCAGTGATACGTAACAGCCCACTAGACGTAGTATTCGTAACAATACTTGTTTCCTTATCGCGCCGATTGTTCTTGCACATTCCAGTTGGACTCCCTCTCTCGATCATTCTCGCACAGCCCATTACCATCGCGAACCATCCTTTCCATATCGGAATTATAGCAAACCGGCCGTACTCCAAAGTGCATGCCTAAAAGTATGCCCGTAAAAGCATTCATGCATAGCACAGCAACAGAGTGCCTCATCGTTACAGTACACTGCCAGCATTCTCTAAGGTGTGCGAAAACTTGATGGCGATGCAAATATCTGCATTCTTGCAAAAGCACAACCTTCTCTCCCCTCTACAATCTGGTTTTCGACCTAGACACAGATGTTCCACTGCCATGGTAAAAATACTTGACGACATTAGAATTAAGCTTTACAATGATGACAGCCGCAGCCGCCGTGGCTCAGGTGGTTAGTGCGCGGTCCAGCGAGTCGCATGCAGAGCGACGCAAGTTCGAATTCTGCATGTAGTAGCACCTAAAAAAAATAACGGTAAACTCGTTTTCTCTTTCGGTGTCTGTCCTCTCAGCTGGAAATGGCAAACCTCTGAGAGTAAAAATTGCCTATGAAAAAGCTCCCAACCTGCCGTTCGGAACCGGCATAAAACTGTAGGTCCCTTCCACCCGCGTACAAAATTCACACGCACAACACGGGTGGTTGCGGGAAGCTAGGCCTTAGTCTCGCGTAAGCGGGCTGTCGTGCCAATCAATTATTAATTATTATTATTATAATGATGACTTAACAATTCTTTGCTTGCTTGATATCTCTAAAGCTTTTGACTCCAAAGCTTTAGACCAGAGATGCCCATGCCCTATGCTCTCGTTGCTCATTTGTTTTTGTAAATGCTCTTCAGCATAGGCTGAGGATTCCAGTTCCTTATGTGGCGTTCAAACTGACTCATTTAAACTAGTTTAAGTGAAAAGAGCTTTTTGTTGAACACAACCGTCCAGACTTCATTAAGCAGTCTAGTCAAGTTTAATTTGACAGCTGTTTGTTTAAAAACAACAAATAAATATTTTTGTGAACGTATGTGGTGGGAGCATGATTCGAGCGAAATATTGGCGAATATTTCACAATCCACGGCAACATACTCAACTTCATCCAAATATTAGACGCCTTGTAGTCAGCTGCCATAAAAAAGCGATGAATGGAATGAAAGCAGTGCGAGCAAAACGATTATTTTCATTCATTTCAAAATTTTCAAATTTTCAATTTTTGTTTTGGTTTTGTTTTGATGAAATGACAGCTGAATTTTAAGGGATGTGTTTCATACATGAATAGCTGTGTTTTGTTGGTAAAAAAGCTTTTTCATAGAAAGCTTTCGGATGCAACCCGCGTTAAACTCGTTTCAAAACATGTTAAATGGTTTAACACGTTTAATTTCCAACAACAATTGTATGTGAATAAACAGGATTTCGAACTGGTTTTGTTAATTTAACTTGTTTAAGTACATTAAACACGTTTAAGGCGTCAGTTTGAACGCCATATTAGGCTAAGCATTTTAGTATACACACACAGCACAGTATGCTTTGTTGGTGCAAATTGGCGACAGTTATCTTCCAAGTAGGTTTTGTTGTTGTTTAGTGTATGAACTAATTTTTATGGATTGGTGTTTGCTCTTGCATAAGAAGGTTTTGGCCACCCCTGCTTTAGACCATAACCTCTTGTGCAAAACTTGTACGCCTCTTTGGTTTCAATGGTAGCTCGACGAAGCTTATAGCAAGCTATCTTGAGGGACGGACGCAAAAAGTTATGTCCAGCAATTCAATGTCTCAGTTAGTGATGGGAAAAAAAATTCATTAATCGATTAATGAATTATATGATTAATTGAAACAGAGCGATTATTAATTGCAATTAATCGAAAGAAATGGATATTAATCGAATAATCGAATGATTTTCTTAATATTTGAACTTAAGGGGGTCATCTACGTACAAAGTTTTAAAAAATCGTTTTTTTTTACATAATTTTCATTTGGAAGACGTGAGGAATGTTATTTCCAAAGGATTTGGGTAAACTCTTCACGGTTATTGAGCTGTAGAGCATTGAGCACGCTCGCTCACAGTGCTTCCGCACGCTCCATGTGAACTTTAAACGCGTTTTCCCGAAAGTCGTATTTTTCTAACTTACTGCACGATTTTAAGAAAAGTTTTACACGCATCGATTCGATTTTTTTTTACTTGCTCAGAAAACATGTCGCTATGATTAGACACGAGCTTTTGACAAAATATTGTTTTCTTTTTATTATAACAGGCAATAAACATTTGAAAAAACAGGGCAAAATAACTTTTCTTTCAAAAATGTCCACCATTTCGAGAGATTTTTGAATTTTACTAAAATCTCGTGTCTAAACATAGCTGACGTAATATCAATTATAGATTAGTTAATTTTTTGTCGTAAGTTACGTGGTTGGCCCAAAATCGTGCAGGAAAATTGATATCAAACTTCTGATGAGGGCACGTTCAAGGTCATCCTACACTCGAATATGTAGAATTATAATTTTTATGACCTTGCCTCTTGAAAGATTACGATTAAATAAACAAAAACAAGTGAATGAATATCTTTTTTCGTTCCTTAGTAATAAATTTTGAAAAACAGGCTCGAAAATCAGGCCGCTACGTAGACGACCCCCTTAACCGCCTAAGTTTAAGTATGTTAAAATGTAAATTTTTACCAATTGCCTTATAAAAACAATAACAATGAATTAATTAATGAAAGTAAGTACACATTAAAGGAAAAAATATATATTTGTATTTTATTTGTTCATTGCAGAGTTTAGAAATAACAGTTTTGACAGTTTGAGTTGTGCCTCTTTTCAGTGGCAGTTGCACCTGCTTTTGAAAAGAGGGGCTCTGCTGGTACCGAAGTTCCTAAAAGATAACAGGACCGACGAGTTATTTATTAACTATATAAAGCTTAGGGTACATTGCTCGCGTTTCTTTACAGGCATTGATGGCGTTGCGCTTTAGTTTCAAAACGGGAGCATTCAAAAAATTCTAAGCTCATCCTGAATTTGGGTTAGGTCGTTGTCCTTTTTGTGACATTTGTGAGCCAGTAACTTGTGGTAGGCCCATAAATCAAATTCAATATGGCATCAAAGTGTCCGTCACAAGTTTTTATTTTGCGCGAAAAAAAGGTAGTGATACGCTTTCTTTCGATTATTTTAGCATCTAATCGATTAACGTTTCGATTAATCGAAACCCATTTTTCGATACAATTAAATCGTGAATTGAAAGAAAAAAATCGATTACTGTGTATCAAATTATTAATCGTCCCATCACTAGTCTCAGTCCCGACTGGTATGTTCTGGTGTTCCTCAAGGATCTGTTCTTGTTTAGTTTTGTTAATAATGTGTTTTCTGTGTGTCAGTATATAAATGTCCATGCTCATGCAGATGATATAAGATAAATATATCTGTCTAGTCGTATTGGTCTCGTTGAGGATTTATGTTTAAAAATGAACAGTGATTTGTCTGCAATTTCTGTGTGGGCAGCTGCCAATCACTTGTGTTTAAATGCGTCTAAGTCCTACGTCTTACTGATTTGTCATAGTGCAATATACGTTGACAACAGCCCTAAGTTGTACTTACTTTTACGGACAAAATTAAGAACTTAGGATTTATTGTTAAATCCAACTTAAGTTGCTGTGACCACATTTTTGGGGTCGTGAGGAAGGTATATGCTACGCTGCGTAAATTGAGATTTTCAGCTCCATCCACACCCTTGGAAACCAGGCGCAAATTAGTTATACAACTACTTGTGCCTTTTATTGCCTACTCTGAAGTGGTGTACAGTAAGCTTAAAATTAATGAAGCCTTTAATAATGCTACACGATATGTATACGGGCTTAAAAGATATGAGCATATATCTCCCTGGCAAAATAAAGTACTTGGGTGTACTATGGAAAATATCCTCTTTAACAAAAATTGTATCTTCGTCTACAGACTATTGGAATGGAAAACTCCTTTTATTTGTACAAAAAGCTCATACCTTCTAAGTCCCGGAGAAATCACAATTTAATTTAATTAAATTAATTTAATTTTTTTAATTTAATTAATTTAATTGTCCCAACGTATAATTTTTTAGCAACATCTCGACTTTTTTTCGTCAAGGCCGTCAGAGTCTGGAACTCAGTTCCTGAAGTTACAAGGGCTGCGCTAAACAGAAGCAACTACGTATAGGGCTAAACTTTATGAGTATTTCAGAGCACTCTGATTGCAGAGTGCTAAAGGATGCTCTTGTGATGATTGCAGGTAGGTAGGTAGGTTAAGTGGTCACCTCTAGGGCATCACTTAGGCCATGCGGCCCATTGTGTTACCACGTGGTGGGGGGAAACTTCACCTATCCGATTCCGGTATTCATTGGAGCCACTTGGAGGCTCTACCGAATTTGTAGATGATGCTCGGTGGCGTCTTTTCGAGATCAGCTAGGCAGCTCAGAAAGCGCCTGCCCAGGTGACGGAATCGCGTTCTCGCAAGCGCTGGACACGTGCAGAGGAGGTGCTCGACGGACTCCTCGCAGTCCTCGTCCCTGCAGCTTCTGCAGAAATCGTTATAAGGCAGACCCAGTCTGCTAGCATGTAGGCCAATGAGGCAGTGTCCAGTAATGACTCCCACAACAATCCCTATCGAGGGTTTGTTCAGCAGGATCAGTTCCTTGGATCTGCTCTGGTTGGTCACAGGCCATATTTGTCTGGTTGTGGTGCACGTTTGTTCGTTCTCAAGTATAACTTTCCAAGGTGTAGCTTGCAAGTGGTGAGTGGTATTCCCACTGCCTCCATAGCGCTGATGTGTTGCAGCTCCGTGCCTGCTCTTGCCAGCTCATCGGCTATACAATTATCCCCTATGTCCTTGTGCCCAGGCACCCAGCAGAGGTGCACTCTGTACTGCACTGAAATCTCATTGAGAGATTTGCGGCAATGAAGGGCGGTTTTAGAACGGGGGTGAGCGCTCAGGAGAGCTTGTATTGCTGCCTGGCTGTCGGTGTAAATAGTGATGTCCCTGTGGGATATCATATTAACTCTGAGCCAGTCAGCTGCCTGGCTAATGGCCGTGAGTTCGGCTTGGAAAAACACTGCAATGATCCGGTAGTCGGAATGATAGTCTAAGGTCCTGGTTTTTGCAGTATACACCGCTGCCGACCTTTTCATTCATCTTTGAGCCGTCTGTGTAGAAGGTGGCCATATTGTGGGCCTCTTCTGGCAGCTCTCGGTTCTCCCATTCGCCCCTAGAAGGGATCTTAGCACTAAAAAGTGATAGTTGATAGTGGTTTGGGGATAGTATAGTCAATCTCCGTTACATTGCATGGAATTCGGTTGACAATGGTAGCGTGTCCTACATCGGTTCTTGACCACGGTAGGATCGCGTTGAGTCTAGCCGCGGAACAACTCGCCACAAACTCACCATATATGTCTATGGGGGGCAAGTGGAGAAGGGTTTCCAGGGCTTTGGTTGACGTCGTCTTGATGGCTCCTGTGATAAGCAGGGCTGCCATCCTTTGGACCTTGGTAAGCTGGCTCACGTATGTGGACTTGCTCAGGGCTGTCCACAAGACTGTGACGCCAAACGTGAGGATTGGCCTAATTACCGCAGTGTAAAGCCAATGGATGGCTCGCGGTTTTAGTCCCCAGCTTCTGCTGATAGCCCTTTTACACATGTAAAGAGCTGTTGTTGCCTTCTGGATACGGTTTTCAATGTTAGGTTTCCAGGTTAGCTTCCGATCTAGGATGGTGCCTAAGAACTTGACTTTGTCCGTGGGTCGGAGGAGAGTGCCATTTAGAATGGGTGGGATGAACCGCGGAATTATATGCTTCTTCGTGAAAAGTATAAGTTCCGTCTTTGCAGCGTTAACACCCAGTCCGCAGCCCCTCGCCCACGACGAGAGTGTATTTCGAGCCCCATGTATGAGGTCACTCAAAGTCTCGACAAACTTTCCTGATACCAGGAGAGCGATGTCGTCAGCGTACGCCACCACGTGGCAATTCGATGCCGATAGCCTCATGATTAGAGGATTAACTGTAAGATTCCAGAGCAGGGGCGATAGTACCCCACCCTGGGGGGTACCTCTCGCCACAAAACGGATGACTCTGGTGTCGCCAAGCTCTGTAAAGATTTCCCTCCTTCGCAGGAGGTTGCCGATCAAGCATATTAGCCGTTTATTTAGCTTCAGGTCGGTCAAAGCCGCTATAGTAGCTTCTGGCTGAATGTTGTTGAAGGCTCCTTCTATATCGAGGAAAGCCGCCAGCGTATATTCCTTGAGTGAAAGTGACCTCTCCACTCTATGGACCAGGTCATGGAGAACCGTCTCTGTGGACTTGCCCTTAGTGTATGCATGCTGGAGTTCCGAGATTCCGAGAGGGTCAATTGTCTGACGAATGTAGGAATCCAGCAGTTTTTCTAGAGTTTTCAAGAGAAAGGAAGTTAGGCTTATCGGCCGAAAGTCCTTTGCGGTGACATGGCAACTTCTTCCCCCTTTGGGGATGAAGACTACTTTCGCTCTGTTCCATTTTCGTGGTACGTAGGCGAGTCCAATGCATGCCTTAAAGTTCTTGATTAACCAAGGAGCTAGCAGGGTCCTTGCCTGCTTCAGTTCCTCTGGCGTGATTCCGTCTGGACCCGGTGCTTTATGCGAGTCCAGGCTGTCGATGGCCCAGTTCAGACTCTCTGTACTTATTGCGACATCGCTAAAGTCATGGTCTGATGGTGCGCCTGGATCGGTACAGTCTACCGGAGAGACAGTGTTGCCCGGAAAGTGTGTGTCGGTAAGGAGCTCAAGGGTTTCAGAGCTCGAGCTGGTCCAATCTCCATCTGTGGTTTGTATTGAACCCAAATACGTTGGACTAGTTGATAGGATTCTTCGAAGCCTGCTCATATCCGATACGTTCTCGACGTTCTCGCAGTAGGCCGACCACGAATTGTGTTTGGCAGATCTGAGTTCGCGCTTGTAGCGTCGAAGGGCCTCCTTGTAGGATGGCCAGTTATTGTCTGCCTTAGCCCTGTTGAAGAGCTTCCTGCACTCTCGTCGCAAATCAGCGATTTGCGTTGTCCACCAGTGTGGTTTGGGCTTGCCCCTAGGTATAACCCTAGGGCAGGAAGACTCGGAGGCCTTATTGCAGGCCGTAGTACAATCTCCGCCAGAGCCTCCAGCTCGCCCGTCGAGCAGGGTGCTGTAGGTTCAGGCGGTTGGAGATTGTGAGCAAGAATTTGTCTATAATTGTCCCAATCCATCAGCCTCAAGTTTCCGAAGGGGGGTGGTTTCGGGACTAGTACGTTTATGCTAAATAGTATGTAGTTATGGTCTGAGAAAGAGATGTCATTGGACACCTTCCAGTGGCGGACCACATCGGCGTGGTCCTCCGAAACCAGAGTGATGTCTAGAACCTCCCTTCTGGTAGCCGTCACAAAAGTGGGCTCCCGACCAATATTACAAATATAAAGATCAGATGCGAGAATGAAATCAAAAAGAGACTCACCTCTGTCGTTGGTGTCCGTGCTGCCCCACATCTGGTGGTGGGCATTCGCGTCCGCGCCTATCACCAGGATCGCGACGTCTTTGCGGGCTTCTTTGGTCGCTGCTTGGACTTCCGGTGCCGGTACCATTATGTGGTCATGGGCCATGTAGGCGGAGAGAATCCAGACTGGCTTTCTGCTGGTGGTGGTTCTCAGTGGTGTCGCTGTTGCTAAATTTGGAAAGGAAGAAAAATGTTAGTTGCCAACAAATTAAAATGCACGATCTGGGTCGGTCATTACCTTGGGTGTGTGGGTGTCCACAGTGTGTGTGGAGGAGCCTAACCCGCAAACCCTGTCGGCTACCGTCCAGGGCTCTTGGATTAGGACAATGTCCTCCCCCCTGTGATGTAGGTGGAGGACGAGGGCGGCCGAGGCCGCTTTAGATCGGTGCAGATTGACCTGCACTACCTGAATCGTCCGTGGGTCCGGTTTGCTGGGCACAGATGACTGTTGTGTCAGCATCCTCTGGCTCGGAGGCAAGATCATCTTCGTCGAAAAAGCCGAAAAAGCGACCCACCATGGACGAAATGGATTGCGTGTCGGAGTCAGACTGCATTCCGCAGTCCGTCCCCGAGGGGCAGCGTTCGAAGGCCGGAACAACTTGTTTTTCCACAGCAGCGTCGGACGATGGCTTCGCTACCTCCAGCTCATCTTTCCTGTACAACTTCAGTACAGTGGAGCTGAAGCCGTAGCTGATGACGCCGCCTCTTGCGGTCAGGGGGGCTATCGTTTCCTCGTTCAGGATGACGGTGGCGCACCTGGACTTCCCTTTGGCCTCGCTGACCCTCACTACCTTCCAATCGCTGGTAGGTAGGTTCGGGTTGCTCAGCTGGAGGAGTTCCAGGATCTCTTCCGGTTTCGATGGCTCCGCTGGAATCCAGGCCCTTGATCTGGGCCGATGCGGGATCTCGCTCTTCGGAACTATCTGGAGGTTAGCCCCTGGCCAGATCTCGCCTACCTCAGCTATCGCCAGCTTCAGCAGCATTGCAGAGCGTTCATCGGCGCACGCCATAAGTTTAATGTGGCCCTGGTGCCAGCCGGCGTCGCAACATTCAGGAGCTGGGCCGGGATTCTTCAAGAGAATACCCTTGTACCCTTTGCAGAGGCTAATCTCCACTGATCTCCACTTATCTGGAGAAATAAACCCGTCAGGATGTCCCTTGTCCAGGATCGCCATCATGAGATGGTCCTTCAGGACCTCACTGTAGACCTTGCCTGGCTGTCGAGATGGTTTTGCCCTCTTGTGAGCATTTGCCACCTCGTCAGAAGACCTCTGTCTCTTGGTAGCCACCGGCTGTCGGCCTACGTGTTTCACCAGGATCGACTCCGCCCATGCGAGCGATTCTCGTTCCGTTGTGGAGCGATCCTTTTCAGGGATCGCGGTGATTTTGGCGACTAGCTTGGTTGCCGCTCTTTTATCCCGGTAGGCCCTCACGGAAGGCTTTACCTTGGTGGGAGGCCTAGAGGTGCCAGGCCGCTCGGTGGCGAGTGCGGGGGTGGGAGCGACAGTTCGCGTTGTCGGAAGTGAGTCCGTCGCGGGATTAGCTGCGACGGGATGAGGCCTGTCAGGACGTCTTCCCTCATGAGGGGATGGCGTGACCTGTTGCGGCTGGGTTTTTGATGGGGGTTCCTTCGAGAGGGAAGCCCTGGGTACTGTGCCGTGCCTTAATAGGGGCGGCCTAGTTTTAGGCACCAATCTGCTGGTGCCTTGGCGACTCCTGCTGCTGCAGGGATCGCCGAGGGTTGGGCGGGGTTTAGTGCCGTGCCCGGCGGCGGGATGCCTCTTATCCGAGGCGGGTGTTGAAGAACTCATCACATCTGGTTCGTGCCGACCACCTACTAACCCACGAGGGGATTTCGGTGGTCGAAGGAATGGAAGGGGAAGGGTATGTCGCCCATGGCAGAGCCCCATGCCATAGGAAGTCCACAGTTACAGCCGGGGGTGGACAGGTGCCCGGCAGGCAGCCGTTAGAATACAGTCAGTATACTCCTCGACTGCAAACTAACCCTGGGCACGGTGACGCATGACACCCGGGCTTGAGGAGGGTAGATCTTGGTCTGTACTCGTCGGCTGCCCGTCTGACATGGTTGAACCTACCAGACACGGTCAAGTCAAGCTTGAGCCGCGCCAGTCAGCATGGCCAGACCGAGTCTTCGTAACTAAGCCCTCGCACCGCGTCAAGGTGTCTACCGTCGCGAGGGTGTGATGATTGCAAGGCGCATCTTCTTCTTTATTCCCATTCAACCTCTACTATTCCTCCTTCATAGGTAGGTAGGTTAAGTGGTCGCCTCTGTGTTACCACGTGGTGGGGGAAACTTCATCTATCGGATTCCAGTGTTCATTGGAGCCACTTTGAGGCTCTGATGAATTTGTAGATGTTGCTCGGTGGCGTCTTTTCGAGATCAGCTAAGCAGCTCAGAAAGTGGCTGCCCAGGTGTCGGAAGCGCGTTCTCGCAAGCGCGTTCTCGCAAGCGCTGGACACGTACAGAGGAGGTGCTCGACGGACTCCTCGCAGTCCTCGTCCCTGCAGCTTCTGCAGAAATCGTTATAAGGCAGACCAAGTCTGCTAGAATGTAGGCCAATGAGGCAGTGCCGTTTGTTCGTTGCGCCATCTAGCGTTCGCTTTCCTCAAGTATACCTTTCCAAGGTGTAACTTGCAAGTGGAGAGTGGTATTCCCACTGCCTCCACAGTGCTGATGAATTGCAGCTCCGTGCCTGCTCTTGCCAGCTCATCGGCTATATAATTACCCTCTATGTCCATATGCCCAGGCACCCAGCAGAGGTGCACTCTGTACTGCACTGAAATCTCATTGAGACAACGTTTTGGAAGGGGGGTGAGCGCTCAGGAGAGCTTGTATTGCTGCCTGGCTGTCGGTGTAAATAGTGATGTCCCTGTAGGATATCATATTAACTCTGAGCCAGTCAGCTGCCTGGCTAATGGCCGTGAGTTCGGCTTGGAAAACGCTGCAGTGATCCGGTAGCCGGAATGATAGTCTAAGGTCCTGGTTTTTGCAGTAACCACCGCTGCCAACCTTGTCATTCATCTTTTATCCATCTGTGTAGAAGGTCGCCATACTGTAGGCCTCTTCTGGTAGCTTTCGGTTCTCCCATTCGCCCCTAGAAGGGATCTTAGCACTAAAAAGTGATAGTTGATAGTGAAAGTTTTGATAGTGGTTTGGGGATAGTATAGTCAATCTCCGTTACATTGCATGGAATTTTGTTGACAATGGTAGCGTGTCCTACATCGGTTCTTGACCACGGTAGGATCGCGTTGAGTCTAGCCGCAGAACAACTCGCCACAAGCTCACCATATATGTCTATGGGGGGCAAGTGGAGAAGGGTTTCCAGGGCTTTGGTTGACGTCGTCTTGATGGCTCCTGTAATAAGTAGGGCTGCCATCCTTTGTACCTTGGTGAGCTGGTTCACGTATGTGGACTTGCTCAGGGCTGCCCACCAGACTGTGACGCCAAACGTGAGGATTGGCCTAATAACCGCAGTATAAAGCCAATGGATGGCTCGCGGTTTTAGTTTCCAGCTTCTGCTAATGGCCGTTTTACACGTGTAAAGAGCTGTTGTTGCCTTCTGGATATGGATGATGAGATTCTGTCAGGATGATCAATTGTCTGACGAGTCCAGTCGTTTTTCGAAAGTTTTCAAGAGAAAGGAAGTTAGGCTTATCGGCCGAAAGTCCTTTGCGGTGACATGGCAGCTTCTTCCCCCTTTGGGGATGAAGACTACTTTCGCTCTGTTTCACTTTCGTGGTACGTAGACGAGTCCAATGCATGCCTTAAAGATCCTGATTAGCCATGGAACTAGCAGGGTCCTTGCCTGCTTCAGTTCCTCTGGCGTGATTCCGTCTGGACCCGGTGCTTTATGCGAGTCCAGGTTGTCAATGGCCCAGTTCAGACTCTCTGTGCTTATTGTAACGTCGCTAGAGTCATGGTCTGATGGTGCGCCTAGATCGGTACCGTCCACCGGGGAGACAGTGTTACCCGGAAAATGCGTGTCGGTAATGAGCTCAAGGGTTTCAGAGCTCGAGCTGGTCCAACTTCCATCTGCGGTCTGTATTGAACCCAAATACGTTGGACTAGTTGATAGGATTCTTTGAAGCCTGCTGATATCCGATACGTTCTCGCAGTAGGTCGACCACGAATTGTGTTTGGCAGATCTGAGTGCGCGCTTGTAGCGTCGTAGGGCCTCCTTGTAGGATTGCCAGGTGTTGTCTGCCTTAGCTCTGTTGAAGAGCTTCCTGCACTCCCGTCACAAATCTGCGATTTGCTTCGTCCACCAGTGTGGTTTGGGCTTGCCCCTAGGTATGACCCTAGGGCAGGAAGACTCGGAGGCCTTATTGCAGGCCGTAGTAACAGTCTCCACCAGAACCTCCAGCTCGCCCGTCGAGGAGGGTGCAGTGGGTTCAGGTGGTTGGAGATTGTGAGCAAGAATTTGTCTGTATCTGTCCCAATCCATCAGCCTCAAGTTTCTGAAAGGGGGTGGTTTCGGGACTAGTACGTCTATTCTAAATAGCAAATAAGTTAACGAATGTTAACATTTAAATATTTAAAATATGTGCACGGTCGAATTTCGACATCACTAAGTGCATTGCTTTATTGACCCATAAATAAAACTGAAGTGCATTGCTCTTTTGTCCCAATAAACAAAAGTGCACGCTGGTCATATTACCCAATCGCCACTCGAGCGACCACCAGTACCGCTTCAAGTGAGTCACTCGTAAAATAAACACAACGTAAACACAACGCAGCATAAACGCCAATATGCTGATACGTCGCCTTTTGCATTTGCGCTGGTAGGTTAAGAACTAAAACCTTGTGCGAACGGCTCCGGTTTAAGGTCACAGTTCATCTCCGTCCCGCTAAAACCCTGGCAGGCCTTGGGGTACGTTCCTGATCGGTCACCGTTAAGTTGGTGGCGTAGGTTTGGTTGAGATAAACTCCCAATCTGCACTGGTTCGGCTCTGTACACACTACTCCATAAGGGTATGTGTCAACCCTCGCATGGCCTCCCTGCTTCGGCATAGATAACCATGGGACCATAAAGGTGACTACGCGCTCCGATCGGGATAGCGGCCTCAAGTGGGGACCCTTTTAGCATGGGCAAGTCCAAATTTTTAAAAACTTCTTCGGCCAACCCAAGAGGGGAGCCCAAGCGATTGGTTCGGCAGAAGCCGTCCAGTCGAGCGCCACCTTCATCGGGTGACGCTACTGCAGCGAGACCTGTGGTGCAGGCGAGAGCCTTTGCCTCAAGGCAGGCCCCGTCTACTTCAGCACCACCCAAGGGTCGCACTGCTCCTACTCCCAGCAAGCCCCCCCCCACCGATTTCGGTGCCAGGGAGTGGTGTTGGCAGACCGTCCGTCCGTCCAGCTGCACCAGCATCTGGAACAACACCAGGTGCTTCTGGTGGTGCCTCCGTTCCCTCCTCCAATGTACATCCGCAGCACATTAGTGCGTCCACGCGGGCGTACAGGACGAGAAGATCTGCGCTCAGGATTGTGATCAGATTTGGCTCCTCCGACCCAAGAACCCTGTCCGACAAGGACAAAGCTGCTCTCCTCTGGGCGCAGCAACACAAAAACGATCGGACTGTTCCTCCCCCAGAGGCTGCCGTCAAGCGGCAGAGATCGGGCGAACAAGGAGCTCACTTAGTCCTTCAGGATACAAAGCGGCCAAGACTGGCAGTGGCAAGGTTTCAGCGAGGTTGTCAAGGGTGGCCTTATCTGCGCCATCATCGACCGTGCGAACACCGACGGTACTATCTCCGGAGCGAACTGGTGGTTAGTACAGTCCAGACTCTTTGCTGTCTACTAAGAGATCGTCGCCGCCAACCCTGGTTTCTCGCCAACCTGCCGCGATGCAGGTTGGTACCAGGGTCATGTAAAACCTATCGCCTGCGCGGATCAACGCTCTGCGGATCTATATAAGCTGGCGATTGACAAAGTCGGTGAGGTCTGGCCTGGCGCGAAGCTAGCCGCGGTAACGATGGACCAGATCCCTAATCGCCCGCGTGCAAAGGCCTGGATCCCAGCCGATCCCTCTTCTCCCAGCGAGATCTTGGAGCACTTGCAGTTAAGCAATTTGCACCTTCCAGCGCACGACTGGAAGGTTGTTAAGGTTAGCGAGCCGAGAGGCCATCAACGGCAGGCGCTCATCGTTCTGAACGAGGAGTCGGTAGCCCCTATTCTCGGAAAGGACGGTGAGATTAACTACGGGTTCGGATCTATCGTCCTCAACGTGTACAAGTGCGACCAGCCGGGTAACACGTGTACACCCAAGGGGACAGTACCCGTACCATCAACCTCATCCAGGTCCTCGACCCAGGTGGTCGATGACTCATCCGACGAAGCTGGCAGCGTCATGTCAGCTTCCGAGTTTGTCGGTGAGTTTTTCGACCACGTGGCCATGCGCAACGATGGCGTCACTTAATCCCCTTTGTCCGATGAGGAGGATTCAAACACCACGATGATTCCCAATCCTAATGATGGTGCAGATTGTACAAATTAATCTGCACCACTCCATCGCTGCCTCGGCGGCTCTTCTTCTTCGCCTGGCACAAACCGGCGAAGAAATCGCGCTGATCCAAGAACCCTGGATCGTCAATGGTCGGGTTTGCGGACTCAGCCTCGATGGTTATCGGGCTGTCTATATCGCAGGACAAGGTAATCCCAGATCCTGCATCCTCATAAAGAACAATTTTAATGCTTTTCTTCTCCCCAGGTTCAGCGACGCGGATAATGTGACGGTGGCTGTCACTATTGGTGGCGTAGCGACCTGGGTCGCCTCTTGCTACATGGCGGATGACCACGGCTCCACAATGCCGCACGACAAGGTGAGGCTACTGGTTTCAGAGGCCTCCCGGAGCCACGTTCCTGTCATCATCGGTGCGGACGCCAATGCCCATCACGAAATGTGGGGCAGCACCGACAACAACGAGCGGGGTGAGTCTCTTTTTGATTTTATCCTTGCGCACGATCTAGTCATTGGCAACAGGGGTGACGAACGAACCTTCCTTACCTCCAATCGGAGGGAAGTCCTCGACATCACTCTTGTCAATGGCCACTCAGTTAATAGTCTTAATAATTGGAGGGTATCACATGAGTGTTCCTTCTCTGATCATAGGTACATTTGCTTCACGATTGGTGATCACGATCCCTACGAGGGTGTGGGTCCTGATCACTATATCAATAGGAAACGCACTGATTGGGTTAAATTTCGGGCCTGCGTCGAAGTGGGCGCGAATGCTCTCCCTTCCGTTCTTGTCAACTGCACGGACATCGAACGTGCAGTTGGCTCCGTTACTTCTCTTCTAAATTCTGCTGCCAAGGCTGCCTGCGTCCCCCTTACACCGAGAGGTAAACCAAAGCCCCGGTGGTGGAACCAGGAGATTGCGGAACTCCGCAAGCAATGCCGCAAACTTTTTAACAGGGCCAAAGTCTCCAATGACTGAATTCAAATATGCCATCAGGAAAGCCAAAAGGGTGAACTGGAGAAGTTTTTGTGAAAATATCGAAAGCTTCTCCGAGACCAGCAGACTTCGTAGGATACTCAGCTCCTCTCCCAGGCACCTGGACTGTATTCAAAGTCCTCAGGTTGGCTGGACGACTTCGGGGGCTGATACGCTTGAAGTTCTGCTTGACACTCACTTTCATGGAAGTGCATCCTTCATCGACCACGACCACAGTCCTCCTGAGGTCGACCAGGTCCTCACAGTATCTCCTCCAACTTGGCTGACCCATTCCCATCTACAGTGGGCCATCAAGACCTTCGATCCATTCAAGTCCCCAGGACTGGATGGCATCATTCCAGCTGGCATCCAACACAGCGCTGAGGCATTAATTCCTCGGCTGCTACGCATATACAACGCTTGCCTCGATCTCTCCTACATTCCCCTCAGTTGGAGAGAATCTAGAGTGGCTTTCATTCCGAAGGCGGGGAAGTCGTCCCATGTTACGGCTAAGGACTACAGGCCCATCTGCCTATCCTCTTCCCTTCTCAAAACCTTCGAAAGGGTTCTAGATCACCAAATCAGGAACTCTATCGATCCATCTCTCCTTTCTCAGTCGCAACATGCCTACACTAGGGGCAAGTCTGTCGAAACTGCTTCACACTCGCTTCTCGAGACGGTCGATAGATCTCTCGTGCATAAGGAGTACACTTTGACAGCGTTCCTCGATATTGAAGGGGCCTTTAAAAACGTCTGTCCACAGGCGGTCGTTAGGGCACTCTTCAATCTGAACCTGGACTCAAAGCTGATCAGATTTGTCGAGCCTGCTTAGTATGCGTATTGTCAGCGCCTCTATTGGAAACACTCGCATCAAGCGCATGTTCAGGAGGTGTGCCCCTCCAGGGCAGCGTGCTTTCTCCTCTGATCTGGAATCTGGCAGTAAACTCTCTCTTACACCGGCTGGACAATACTGGTTGCAGAAGTGGCTGATTCTGCCGACGTAGCACAGTGTAGCATTTTGCATATCTAGGGGTACTTTATTCAATAATTCGAATGTCAAAAAAAATAAAATTTCATAATTATATAATAGCTAACACATTGAGGGATTCGATTCTGGTAATATTTTCTGTTTGGCAAAATCACCTCGCGAACGATCATCTTGAATGTGCAGTTATTTGTATAAAAGAAAATTGTTCAAATTTGTGAGTCACTTGTGATTTAGATGTAATTCGAGATTATCACGGCGAACGCGCATATACAAACTCTGTTATTAGCTATCAGCACCTTTTTCGCCACCTTATCAGGTAAACTTGAATATCGTTATGTATATTATTCGTGGTTACAGAGCAATTTATTCGGACATATACAAATTTTTCAAATGTTGTGATTTTGCTTTGAGTTTAAAAAAAGTATCCGTGTGTATCCGATTTAAAATGTCTCGTAATAACTGCTTTGGTTCATGTTTTTGAAGATTCAGTTAAATTTGGCTGCCCATATTTGCCCCACTCATACAACATTATTATTTTTTTTTCCTTGGTCTCTCCACGCTACCCGCGCTTTGAGTGATATATTATTTCAATTTCATTGATTAAAGTGAGTGATTCAAATGATTGAACATTATTAATAATTGATTAATAATTGATTATACATTAAAAAAGTAATTCTGTATCGAAATAATATTGCAACGATATGTACGATGATATAGAAGATAGTTTTTAAACATGTATATAATAAATCCATATACTCACTATATATTCACGTTTCATTTCGTTGATTTTACTGGGCCGGTTTTGCTGTACCTTTTAACAAAATACGTAGAAAGATTGCCTACATACAGTCTTTATAATTTTCAATAAATTAAATCATTATACATATTTGCTGCAAAAAGAGACAAAAAATTTTTTTTCAAATAAAACTTAAAATTAGAAAAAATCAAAAATCAACATGTTTAAAAACTATCTTCCATATCATCGCACATATCGTTGTCAATATCTTCTTTTTCTTCCTCATCTGAGCTGCGACATTCGTTAATTTCTGAAGCCTTCAGTAGCATTATGGTTTCTCGAGGAAGAGTTCGGTGTTTGCGATGATGATGCGATGCTTTTATGCTGGATATCAACGGATCGGAAGAAATCAAAAATCTGTTTAATACGTCCGTGTTTGTGTCTTTTCTTGAGGTCTTACAGCTGAAATGTTCGCGGAAGCGTCTGTATTCTTTGTTGCTTGCTTCCTGAGCCTCTTCTGATAACTGGCCTAGGGGAAGTATACACGCTTCGATGATATTTTTAGCGTGAACTAAAATTTTGTGGATGCTGGCAGGCAGGTAATACCAAGGATACAACTGCAAATATTTCCTCTTTGTTTCTTTCGCATACGTCACAAACTTTCCTGAATCAATTTCTTGATCGCTAGATAAAGTCTCTAGTATGACACGAAAGCGATATACTAAGTCAACATCTAGCCCCGTAATCGCAGCTGTTTGTTCGGAATTTCGAAAAAACCTGCGGGCCGTATTACCGTCATTTGTGTTACCTGCCGACAGCTTTGGCATGTCAACCAGCAGACCCATTTCTTTTCGAAATTTGCTTTGTATGATTGATTTTCTTCTGGTTACTGAATTATTATCATCCGTTGATCTGGCTTCCCATTTCTTTATTTCCAACTTATACGCAATATGAAGCAAAAATTCGAAAGCGCGTATCCATGAATGCAGGGGTGATATACCAAAAGTATACATTTCTTCGTTTGCAAGTCTTGTGCTAAGTGTATCATTCATTTCCGTGGGAATAGCTCTACAAATGAAACACTTTTGGGAAGAATCATACTGTGACAATACATTGATTGCGTCTTGTGGTGGGTAACATTCTTCTTTTGCCTTCTTAACAAGATTGGAGGATGGATAAACGTTTTAGTTTATACCCTTCAGCTGCTGTCTCATCATGTTATACTGGTGCACGCTCAAATGGGCATTGACTATTAGTCCCAAAGCCGCTTCTGCTGTGAGCTATCTGACTGTGGTTTTTTATAATGAAATACGCGAGATGGCGATTCTAAGGCGATGCAAATTGACGAAGAAAACCAACTAAAGGAAGAGGAGGAGCTACTGCTTAACGCAATCGAGGCCCACAAATCAGCAATGTTGCTGCTAAGTTTCAGTAAAGAATTGGACTGCGCTTGACCCACATTTAAATTATTTGGGCCACGCCCCCTTATTCAATACTCCAATACTGTTCTCTGTTGAAAGAAAAAATGGTGGGTTCGTACTAAGTTTCATTGCTGAGCGACTTATAGTTCACCGAAATATTTGGGTCACAAAAATGTGCCACGCCCTTTGTCCAACGCCCATTAAATCTTACCGGTGGAATGACTCATCTAAACGACGACGCCATACTAAATTTCAATGCTGTGCACCTTACAATTTCGAAGATATTGTTACGAATACTAAGTCTAGTGGGCTGTTACGTATCTCTGGATTGTGTAATTTGAAAATAAAACACAGTCAGTTTCTTAAACGCAGTCAATAAAATAAACCAACAATCACGTTATTTCACACTTTTACACTTCACTGTCTTTACACTTAATTATTTGCTTATTTACTCCGTGTGGCAGCTTCACTAGTCAAAATCAGACTGATTCGCTTCGCCGCACCCGGCTGCCTTTTATACCTGTCTGGCCATCGCGCAGATCGTTCTCGCACATTCCGGAGTGCACTAAAGGTTTCCATGATGATCGCGACCATCATTGCCAGGTTGGACTAAAAGTTTCCATCATTGCCAGGTTGGACTAAATGTTCCCCTTATTATCGCGGCCGTCGTTGCCAGATTGAATTATAGCACGGCGCGTAGCGACAGGGTTGCTTTGTACAGCGACAGACTGTCTTATCGTTACAATATTCCATTATTAAGGTTTGGCTTGTATGGGTGGAGCTACGCCCCATCGTCCAATACTCGCCCTATTCGCCCTGTCGAAGGACATGATTTAATAGTAACTTCTTAGTGAATTTCATTGATGTCTGACTAATGGTTGCAAAGTTATCGTCTGAAAATTTTCAGAATTCACGGCAATATGGCAGGGATTTTCCGACTTTTCCAATAGATTTTCCGGAAATTTCTTTTCGCTCGAACCTGAACTGACTCAATACTAATTCAACAAAAACAACCATGGAAATCGGCCAGTCCGTTTGAGCGTGATGCGCTTACATACATACATCCACTTTCTTTTATATATATAGATGGCAACCCTACTTGAAAGTAGGCGGACCATGCCCATATGCATACCAGTTCTCAGGTGAAACACCAGCAGTATCTGTACAAAATTTCACCACGATATCGTTACGCATTCAAGAGTTATTAATTAAGTTCCGCTAGATTGACCATTTCACACACTGTGCGTAGGTTGCAAAAGTTGATTTTGTCATGTTCGATTTGGGGGAAACTGTTATACTTGTCCGATACATAAATGCTTGGACCTAAGAAATCCGAAAACTTTAACTAAATTGGACAAATAGTTTTGCTTGTAGAGCTCGCCAAAGTTGAGCAATTTTTAGAGTGTGAAATAATATCAGCAATTTGCACTTTTTCAGCAAAGCTGAAGTTTTAAAATACGGAAAGGAGCAAATTAATTGAAACTTTTTGCACCAGCATCGTAAAAGAAGGTATTTGTAGTAAATAATTAAATATAGAAAAAAAAATTGGTTGTTGTTGTTGTCTTTTCATAGGCACTCACTTGAAGCACTGTTTTTATCACTCTTTTTGAACTTTCGATATACTTTCAAAAAAAAGGCCATACTTGCCACGGTTCCGTCTTTGGGAAAATTGTTCACTAGTCTTCTGTGAGTACTGCCCTGAAGAGATCGGGTGCCCGATTTTGCCCGACTGGATTTCACAGCGATTTTTCTGTGGCCACCTCGAGCAATTTTGTGCTTTCGGGTGCGTGCGTTCGAACAAGTTCGTCAAGATTTTGATAGTGAATCAATTACGCGCGATTATAATCGTTGCCAGGACATGCAAATTTGGATTTTGGCTTCATTTAAGAAGTGATACAAGCTTGCAACTCCATATTAAGTCGACTTTTTTTTGGCGTATATTGCTGTAAGCTCGAAGTAAAGAGTACTTTTGCTGGATGCGCAGTTCGCACGTACGAAAAACAAGTTGGCTTTCATTTCCGGCAATCAGCTATCATGTATCCTTTGATGTAATGCTTTTGTTTTTAACAAAATACTTACACTGTGCCTAGCATAAATTTTTTTTTTTAATTTGAGCAAAACTCAGTCAGTCGCCATTAGTCTTAGAGTTGAACCGCGCCAATGAAACAATTAGTTATTGAAAAACAAAAAGCAGACTTATATCTATGTGCATTGCCTAAAACCCACTTATGTGTCTGGGCAGTTCAAAAATCTCACAACGGGTAAAAACCTAAGAACTGCAGGTACCTGCTATTACTAGAAGCTTAGTGCCTGCTATTTGAATGTAAGTAAAGTTAGTTTCGAATTTAATTTAAACTAAACATCACTTCAACTCCGCCACTGTAATTAAACCGAAGAAGAAGCACAATAATGTTTTTAAAAAATTCGAAGCTGTTTGAAATATTTACTATTTCGAAGACAAAGGAGCAGTTCGTTCTGGTTACGTCGAATTGGTTACGTCGAAGGAAGTCAAAACATCTAAGACTAAAGAGAAGATATCCAGGACTTATCTATCATGTTAAAATGGATTGCGGCAAATCGTACCAAATTCAATTTTGTCCAGAGTAATGAGGAGTGGTTAGAAAAAATAATATACTTCGATGCAAGAGATGCATATAGCATAAGCGATGACCAACCATCGACATCAAAGGCGGCAAAAGGAAGGCCGAAAAAGTCAACTCAGGACTGTGCGTCATTCACTAAAAAAGGAAGCTTATGGAGGCAACGGGAAAAACAACTGCCACCCACTTTTCAGAAGCTTTGATCATAAAATAAAATAAGGATCAGGGGAAAATGAAAGGCGTTGTAGTGAAAGCAGTTTTACCAGCAAGCCCGGGTCGCGTTAAAAGAATAAAAAACCGTATTCCTACCTCACCCATCGTGCTACCGATCAAATATGGTCCTAATGAAGCTTTAGCATTGTTTTTAAACTTAGGATTGTCCAAAGAAAAATTGACTTTTTGTACATTTTTCGAATTCTGGTTCTCATTTTGAAAGCAAAATTTGTGAATTTTTATCTTTAAATTTGACTCTTTCAGCTTATTTCTTAAATTTCTTATTACTTTTCATCTTTTTTAATGCATTTTCATTAATTTTGCAACTAAAATTAAAAATAAATTTTGCAACTTATCATTGTTGTTCGCATTATTCTTATTTACAGTAAACCGAACTTTGACAAAGTATTACGTAGCACCCTGTACTTCGATTGAGTTCAGGTTTGAGAATACAATAGCCTGATGAATTTCTAATCAACAGCAGAATTTCCCATTATCTCTAATCGTTCAAGAGTTATTAATTTTGCAACCTGAAATGACAAATTATGCCACTGTGCGGCGTTAGACTTAACCTCAGCAACAATGTTAGGTATCTTGGGCTAATACTTGACTCTAAACTGAATTGGAAGGCCAACATTGCTGAAAGGGCGCGGAAAGCCTCGTGTGCTCTCTACTGCTGTAAACGAGCTTTAGGCGCAAGATGCCCACCGGCATCGACCTCATCAGCTCCCCTACCAAGCCTGATCACGGGTTCACTATACGCATCCCTCATAGAGATGAATGGACAGGTACCGAGCTAGCGACCGATGACTCCATCAACTTCTTTACCGACGGTTCCAAATTGGGTAACAAGGTTGGCTGCGGGATTTTCTGCAGCCAACTGGGACTTCGACTCTCCTTCCGCTTGCCTGATCATTGCAGTGTCCAGGCGGAGGTAATGGCCATATATCAGGCCTCCATCTGGCTTACTTGCGACAGCGCGCACAGGGCAGATATCCACATTTACTCAGACAGTCAGGCAGCTATCAAGTCGCTCGCAAGGGCGACCACCTCATCTAAGCTGGTCCTGGACTGCCGTGAGTCTCTAAACGCCTTAGCCACACGCTCCAATGTCTCACTACTCTGGGTGCCAGGGCACAGGGGCATCGTAGGCAACTGCGAGGCGGACGAATTAGCCAGAGCGGGTACGTTGCTCTCTGGTGCTTCGTCCTTCCTCGCTGTTGGAGCTCCTCTTGCATCAGTTAAACTGATGCTCAAGCAGTTTTACTATAAAATAGCAAACGATTTATGGTCTAAGGAACAGACCTGCAACATCTCCCGACAAACCTGGCCAACTTTCAACCTGAAACGGACAAATCAGCTGCTCAACCTCAGTCGTCACTCGATAAGTTTAACGGTTTCGGTGCTTACGGGGCACTGTATCATGGGTAAGCACGCTGAAAGACTGGGTCTGCAATCCAACGACCTATGTCGAGGATGCGGCTCTGAGGAGGAGGACGAAACCGTTCTCCACCTGCTATGTCAATGTCCTTCTTTAGCCAGAAGAAGATTTAAATTCCTCGGCTCAGCCTTTTTCGATAGTCTAACTGGACTATCTCCTCTGAATATCACGGACATAGCCAGATTCATCATGGAATCTTCATGGTTCCAGGCGCGTTAAGGGGGAGTCGCGCCATACACTGTGGTATCACAACGGACCAATAGTTGTGCCTACGTGAGCTTTTTCACATTGAAGGCTGCCACTCCAACCTAACCTAACCTAAACAAAATTAAATAAAAGATAAGGAAAACTTTAAGGAAAAGAAAATTAGAATCTAGCGAAACTATAAGAAAGTTAAGTAAACCATATAACAGAAAGTAAAAGCATAACAGGAAAAAACCAAGCTGCGAAACTTACGAGTCCCTCCAGTTTATAAAAAAAAATTCTGATTCCGCGACTCCTACGGGACCCTCCGGAGTAGAAACGAGCTAACTCACAAATAAAAGGGAAGAAGGGGATTTTTCAAATATCCCGACCGCCAATAAATGTTATGAAGCTAACGCACGTAGAAAAAGCCATAGAAATATTTACAAATAGAGCAGAACTTTATTCTAGAGGAGACGAGTCGGCTAAATACAATAAACGGATAAAAAAAATTAGAATATTTAAGAGAAATAATTATACAAAAAGAAATCAAGAAGACAAACAATTTTTATTAAAGGATTCGTATTATATTAACTAAATAAAATTAAAATTCACGAACAAAACACAAAAACACATCTGAACAACGATATTCGTACAAAGGAAAAGGAGCAGCCGGAGGAAACCCAAGAAGAATGCGAAGAATAGACAAAAAAACCCACCAGGAGCAAATTGGGAAAATATTATATTGTTAAGAAATAGTATTTAAGTAACATTTATTTTCTTAAATTTTATTTTTCAAAACACAAATATGAATCCCAAAAAATTTAATAAGACCAGCTCGTTTAGAGGCCAATCCAGGTCCTAGTGCCGTGTCAAACCCACCCACCCTTAAACCTTCAAATCCTACCCCCTTCAATCTAAATAACATGACACAACAGATAAGCAGAATAGTCGCAGACATTCTAGCCAGAGACGGTAGACAGATATTCGAGAGTATAATAAATCCAGGTTCAGACATTAGCAACGAGACTGACCAATCCATCGACGTAAATGTAGACAGAAATTTGGCCGAATTAGACAGAATACCCGACGTGGTAAAAAGCCTTAGGGAATTCTCGGGACAGCCCGGAGAATTCAGCTCGTGGAAAAAAAGCGTAGACCGCATCCTAAAAATTTACGAACATCTTAGGGAACGCCAAAGTATTACGGCATTTTAAGCGTAATACGGAACAAAATTATTGGCAACGCCGATATAGCCCTCGAGTCATATAACACGCCACTAATTAATAATAATAATTGATTGGCACGACAGCCCGCTTACGCGAGACTAAGGCCTAGCTTCCCGCAACCACCCGTGTTGTGCGTGTGAATTTTGTACGCGGGTGGAAGGGACCTACAGTTTTATGCCGGTTCCGAACGGCAGGTTGGGAGCTTTTTCATAGGCAATTTTTACTCTCAGAGGTTTGCCATTTCCAGCTGAGAGGACAGCCACCGAAAGAGAAAACGAGTTTCCCGTTATTTTTTTTAGGTGTTACTACATGCAGTATTCGATCTTGCGTCGCTCTGCATGCGACTCGTTGGACCGCGCACTAACCAACTGAGCCACGGCGGCTGCCAACACGCCACTAAACTGGGCAAAAATTTCAAAATGTTTAACACTGCATTACGCAGATAAACGACACTTAGGAACTCTCGAATACCAAATGACGACTTTAGTCCAAGGCAGCAGCACAATCCCCGAATTCTATCAAATAGTCTACCACCAATTATCACTCATACTTAACAAACTTTCCTGCATGGACATGGGCCAAGATTCACTCGACAACATGACCAGATCTTATAGGGAAAAGGCACTAGACACATTCGTACGAGGTTTGAACGGCGACTTGCCAAGATTGCTAAGCATCAAGGAACCCATCGATCTGCCCCAGGCATTACATTTATGCCTTAAGCTCCAAAATGTAAATTACAGAACTCAATATGCGCAAAATAGCCAAGTAACCCATCATCGATCCAATTACCAATCCGAAATCAGAAATTTTTACCCAGAACTTTTCAATAACCCCCAAAGACCACAAAATCCACACTTTAATCGCCAATACCAAACGCAATTCAGACAAAATAGACAAAATCCATTACCACCAAAACCATTACCACGACCCGAACCAATGGACGTAGACCGCAGCATCCACACTAGACAAGTGAATTACGCAAACAGATCACAATTTGGAAATAACTACGCTCAAAAACGATTTAACCCAAACCAATCAACACAGGCGGCCGTACCAAACAAATATCAGCGAATTAATTACGTAAAACATGAAGCAGACTTAATACAAAAAGATACTCATTACGAAAATTCAGAAGCCTATGAACAGACAGATTTAACCAATGAACAAACAAACGAAAACCCAACATACGAAGAACAACTAGAACTGGAAGACATTCATTTTTTAGACTAGGCCCCTCTTCGCTTCTTTACTTTGAACACAAAAAGGGAAACGGAGAGGTCCTCAAATTTTTGATAGACACAGGTTCGAAAAAAAATTACGTCATATCAAAACATATTCGGAATCCAATACCGAACGAAAAGAGCTTCTAGCGAACTCAGTAGGAGGAAACGTAAAAATAACACATCATGCCTTAGTGGACCTTTTTTGTCTCAAACAAAAACTTAAATTCTACATCCTTCCGAACCGAACCACATTCGACGGAATCATAGGAAACGACACACTTCGCGATCTTAAAGCAATCATTCACACTGAGGAAAGTTATATGGAAATTTCTCCAAAGATAAAAATTGAGCTCAAACAACACCCTTGTGAAAATGTCAACAATATTAATTTACGCACTTCACACTTGTCCAAAGAATGTTCCGACAAACTTAAGTCAATGGTACGCAATTGTCTCAAACTCTTCTCAGACCCCGAACAAAAGTTAACTTACACAACAAAAGTCAGAGGCGAAATTAGAACCACCACCGATACGCCTGTTTACTCAAAATCCTACCCTTATCCCATGGCATTGAAAGATGAAGTCGAAAACCAAATAAACGAACTGCTAAAAGATGGCATAATTAGACCATCTTCCATAGGATCGAGGTAGGGGCCGGACCAAGGTGTAATACGACCCGTGCCGATGGTCAGCCTGGCTGGGGGCCCTCACAAATAGCCCAGTCGCGAACGGAGTATCCGGATACCTGGTGCCCTCCGGATTACATAGCCTTACCTGTGCATTGCGGATCTCTGCACAGGTGGACCACCCCTTCTCCGCCACTCGTGGGACTCAAACATGGACAAATCAACAACAAAAACTACAACAATGAAACAAACTAACGCATACGGAAGGACAGAACCAGAGGCCGGCCCTCTTAAAAAGCAGGGGATGGGTGAATCACGTAAGCCAGCGCCCACCGCCAATAAGGACGCATCCTTGGTTGATCAGAAGATCCAATGCCAAGGCTCTGTGTCCGCAAGTGTAAAAACTGATACAAGTGCCATACCTGACCGCAGCAACGCCATGGTTGCCAAAGCCGGACCTTCGTCCAGCAAAAGCAACAAACACGGTGAAGCTATGGGTGCAGAGGGCACGCGACATATAAAGGACTCAAAAATCCGCAATAGAGAGCGCCAGAGTGCCAACCGTGTAATTGAACGGATACAAAGTATCCCGGAAAACCGCAGGACTCAGCGCGAAAAAGCCTCCTTCACCTGGGCTACTGCCAGGTTAGAGGAGCTCGAAAACGCCTCGAACATCGAGACCGCAGCCAAACGACAGCGATCCACAGATGAGGAGGCTCCACATGCCAAGAAAGTGCGCAGTTCACATAGAACGACAGCGTCCTACAGCGAGATCCTTAAGGATAGTCTCGTCATGGCAGTCGTTGACCGCTCTGACCCCGACGGTGGCATATCCCCTACCAACTGGAAGCTGGTGGAGGATTTCCTAGCCGATATCTTCCTGGATGTCATAAAGGAGTATCCAGGCCCCGTGCCCACATACCAAATGTGTGGCTGGCATCAAGGCCATGTAAAACTGGTCGCGTGCGCAGACAAAAGGGCTCTGGATCTCTTTTGCTTGGCAATCTCCAGGACGGGAGAAATCTGGCCGGGTGCCAAACTTGAAGTGGTGCCCAGGGAATCTATCCCCAGCAGACCTAGGACTAGAGCCTGGATCCCAATGAAACCCGCGGATCCGGCAAGAGTCCTCGAGACACTACAGCTGTCCAACCCGGCACTTCCCACGCACAATTGGACAATCGCCAAACTGGAGGAGCTCAGGTGATCTCGTTGTGCCACCATTATCGTGAACAAAGAATCCCTTGAGCACCTAGCGAAGTCCAATGGTGTTGTGGCCTTCGGGTTTGGACACATTAAACTAAAAGTGTACAAGAAGGATGAGCAAACCGTGACCAACGTAAGTTCCGACTCTGGCGAAAGCGGCCCACAGGGGTTACTAGCCACGACCATTTCCGGCGAAGGTGGCCTGCAGGGGCTGCCGGCCAGCACAACCAGCACACAAGAGGCGATGGACGACCAGCCATCTTCCCCTAAGCCGTTACGTCGCCTATCCCGAACAGTTTCGATCTCCTCTTCGGGATCGGATATGGCCACGGCTTTTGGGAATTTCTGGAGAGAGTCCGCGCTTCTCGAAACCGATGACGACCTTGACGCCACTGTTGTGGAAGCGAAGCTGAACGAAAAAGACCATGGTCCGAGTAGTTCAAGTAAACCTCCACCACTCTAAAGCGGCTTCGGCCGCACTACTCCTACGCCTCTCTAAGGGGGGCGACGACATCGCTCTGATCCAAGAACCCTGGCTTGTAGCCAACAAGGTTTGTGGATTGGGAGCGACCAACTACAGCCTGGTCCATGCTCATAATGCAGGTACACCCAGATCCTGTATCCTAGTGAAAAAAATCACTAAATGCATATCTGCTCCCAAATTTCAGTAACGATAATCTAGTCTCCATCTCCCTGGTACTAAAGGGCAAGTGCCACTGGATCGCCTCCTGTTATATGGCTCACGACGACCCAGAGCCTCCACCGCCAAATCCTCTCAAGGAGCTGGCAAAAGAAGCCGCAAAATCCAGCATCGAACTGATTATTGGATGCGACGCAAACGCTCACCATAGCATATGGGGCAGCACGGATACTAACGATAGAGGTGAGTCTCTCTTTGAATACTTATCTACCACCAACCTTTTAGTATGCAATATAGGGCGTACACCAACCTTTGTTACTAGAAACAGAGAAGAGGTCCTAGATCTCACCCTTGCCTCTGTAACTATAGCCGATAGGGTTAGGAATTGGAGAGTTTCTAGTGAACACTCCTTTTCTGACCATAGGTACATTGAATTTGCTCTTGGAAGCAGCGCTCAGAAGACCAAACCTGTCCTCAATCCTCGAAAAACGAACTGGGATCTTTTCGTTCGCACAGTAGACAGACACATCAATGCGACTCAAATCACTGAAATCAACAGTCACGCGATGTTAGAGACGGCTGTTGATCACTTAACATCGGCCTTTTCAAAGGCACAAAACCTTGCCTGCCCCTTGTTTGTACCAAGGGGGAAATACAAACCGCCCTGGTGGAACCAAGAACTTGGGGGGCTCAGAAAAACCTCCAGGAGACTCTTCAATAGAGCGAGGAGGACCAAAACTGCAACAGACTGGGACCTTTACAAGGACTCCCTCAGGTCCTACAAGAAATGTCTTAGGGATGCTAAGAGAAGCTCTTGGAGCGACTTCTGTGGCAACATTGAAAGTGTCTCCGAGACTTCTAGGCTTAGGAAAATACTAGCCTCATCACCATTTGTTCCAAGTGCTTTACAAAAACCAGATGGCTCTTGGACATCTTCAGAAGCTGAAGCACTCGAGCTTCTCACAAACACTCACTTTCCGACCAGCCTCAACTCGCTGGCAGAAGACCAGATAGACACGAATAGGGTCGCTAATGTAGACAACCTCATATCGGAGGACAAAATAAAATGGGCTATCACAGGGTTCCTTCCATTTAAATCACCGGGACCAGATGGCATACTCCCAGCACAGCTACAAAGGGCTGGACCGTCAACCTTTAGGCTCCTCAATTTAATCTTTTCAGCCAGTATAAGCTTGAACTACATTCCAGCAAACTGGCGCAGAGTTCGGGTGGTGTTCATCCCGAAAGCGGGTAAGAACTCTCACACTAATCCTAAGGACTTCAGACCCATTAGTCTATAATCTTTTCTATTGAAAACACTGGAAAGACTACTGGATCTACACCTACGTCTAACTATAAGGCATGACCTCATCTCAAACAACCAGCATGCCTACATCAAGGGTAAATCCGTAGACACTGCTCTACACTCTCTGACTCAGACGATCCAGAAATCTCTTGATTACAAAGAATACACGTTAGCAACTTTCCTGGATATAGAGGGAGCTTTTAATAACGTCGAACCGTTGGCTATCACTGGCGCACTCGCCGGGCTTGGGGTGGAGCGTGGCCTGGTGAACTGGGTGGATAAGCTTCTGCGTAGCAGAGTTATCTGCGCTGAACTGGGTGAATCGTCCATCTCAAGAGCGGTGAGTAGAGGTACCCCACAGGGTGGGGTCCTCTCCCCTCTCCTTTGGAACCTTGTGGTCAATGAACTACTTCAGTCCTTAGGAGGGGGTGGATGCAAGGTGACTGCTTACGCCGACGATATAGTTCTCGCCGTCTCAGGAAAGTTTCCTCACTCGATCAGAGACCTCATGCAAGCACTGCTAAACAAGGTCAACGACTGGGCAACCTGTCGTGGGCTAGGCATCAACCCCGGGAAAACGGAAGTGGTCCTCTTTACGAGGAAGTACAAGCCACCTTCCATACCCCCTCTAAAACTTAACAACACAGCAATCCCATATAAGAATGAGGCTAAATTCTTAGGAGTCATTCTTGACAGGAAATTAAGTTGGAAACCAAATATCCTCCATAGGGTTGAAAAGGCAAGGGTTGCCTTATACACCTGAAAGAAGGCACTGGGTAAAACCTGGGGTCTAAGACCAAATCTAACATACTGGGTCTACACCGCCGTAGTTAGGCCTATCCTAACGTATGGGTGTTTGGTTTGGTGGGAAGCCTTAGAAAAAGTCACACTTCTCCAACACCTTCAGAAAGTTCAAAGGGCAGCTTGTGTCATCATCTCAGGCGCTCTAAGAACTACCCCAACCTCAGCCTTAGAAGCTTTACTTCACCTCATCCCACTAGACCTCCATTGCAAAAAGTCGGCGGCAATTACAAGCCGAAGACTTCGTGCTTTCGGCCATTGGTCGGAATCAAATACGGGTCATAGCAGGATTCTCTCTCTCTTAGGACAAACTGGAGAACTCGATTACTCTCCTCCTCAACTTCTCTTCAACAAGAAGTTCCACTGTACCATCCCAGATAGAAGCAGCTGGGAGGACGGCTCAACACCACTAACAGGTAGCTCATGTCAGGTCTTCACCGATGGCTCCAAGCTAAATGGAGCGGTCGCCGGAGGCGTCTTTTCGGACTCATTGGGTATAGACTACTCCTTTAGACTACCGGACCACTGTAGTGTGTTCCAGGCGGAAGTGACGGCCATTGAAGCCGCCCTGAAGCTGGTCAACGAGCGCAACATCTCAGTACGAGATGTTAGCATACTCTCTGACAGCCAAGCGGCTATCAGGGCCCTAGGGTCTCATGTCCTTACATCAAAAACAGTGATCAGCTGCCGCAGATCTCTTGACGAGATGGCTGAGCAGCTTAACATGCACCTATTATGGGTCCCAGGTCACAGAGACATCCCGGGGAACTGTAGGGCGGACGAACTGGCCAGACTAGGCACAACCAAAGGGCTATCCGCAGAATTTGCTGGCTTGAGTGTCCCGCTAAGCACTTGCAAGCTGATGCTAGAGGAGGCCGTGACTAAAGCCGCCAACATCGCCTGGGCGGCCTCGGAGACAGGCAAGACAGCGCAACAAATCTGGCCAAAGTTAGACTGGATGTGCACCAGAAGTCTGCTAAACCTCAAAAGGGGCGCGCTCAGGGCTGTTGTTGGGGTAATCACTGGGCACTGCATCCTCGGTGGCCACGCAAGAAGGCTAGGGCTGGGCCATCTAGCCAACGATTTCTGCCGTAGCTGCAGAGACGTAGAAGAGGAAGGAACCATTCTACACTTCCTTTGCACCTGTCCTGCTCTTTGCAGGACTCGCAAAAAACACTTAGGTTTTTGCTACACCGCCAACCTAGCCGATATATCAAATGTCGACACCAAAGACGCTTCATTAACTGTTCAGGTTGGTTTGAGACCTAGTTGAAGGGGATAACGATCCAGTGGCATCACAATGGGCCTATTTTGGCCTACGTGCGCTCTCGTAAGGGCTGCCACATCTACCTACCTACCTAGACCATCTAAATCCCCTTATAATTCTCCCGTATGGATTGTGCCAAAGAAATCAGACTCATCAGGAAAAAAAAATACCGAATGGTATTAGACTACAGAAAACTAAACGCAATTACTATACCAGACAAATACCCAATCCCAGAAATCAATGAAGTCCTTTCTAACATAGGAGAAAATAACTATTTTTCACTTCTAGACCTTAAAAGTGGCTTCCACCAAATCCCTCTTAACGAGAGAGACATCGAAAAAACTGCCTTTTCAATCAACAACGGAAAATTTGAATTTGTTAGATTACGCTTTGGGCTGAAAAACGCGCCGTCCATATTTCAGAGAACCCTCGACGACATATTGAGAGAACACATCGGCAAACGATGCTACGTCTACATAGACGATATAGTAATTTTCGGAAAAACAGAAGCCGAACATTTTGCTAACTTAGAGAAAGTCTTTAAAACATTAGAAGCAGCAAACCTCAAAATTCAATTGGACAAATGCGAGTTCTTACAACACGAAATAGAATTTCTAGGCTTTATTGTAGGAAAGCAAGGCATAAAACCAAACCCGAAGAAAGTTCAAGCAATAAAAAGCTTCCCACCTCCTCAGAACTTAAAAAATTTAAGATCCTTCCTGGGAATGTCCGGATATTACAGACGGTTTATTAAGGATTATGCAAAACTTGCAAAACCCTTAACAAACCTTTTAACACTAGAATGCCCGAGGGAGTCATTTTGACTCCATTGAGGTCTTTTATTTTTTAAATTATTCAAAACACTATACGTACCAGAATTACACTGTAATTTAATTTCAACAGCAAAAGCCACTGACAATAACTGTACAGTAGTTATGAATTCAAACAAGGCAATTATTAACACTAGAATGCCCGAAAATCTGACATACCTAAAATGCCTCGGGCATTCTAGTGTTAAGAGGGGAAGATGGACGAGTGTCCAAAAATGTATCAAAAAAACCCCGATCCATCTAAGCGATACAGAATCCGAAGCGTTGGATAAACTGAAAAACTCCTTAATATCTAAAGAAGAACTTAATATCTAAAGAATTTAATATCTAAAGAACCTTAATATCTAAAGAACACACCCAAACTTCGAAGAAGCTTTCGATCTTACCACTGACGCTTCTAACTTCGCCATCGGAGCAGTCTTATCACAGAAAAACAAACCAATAACATTTCTTTCACGTACCCTCAACAAAACCGAGGAGAATTACGCAGCTAATGAGAAGGAAATGCTTGCCATTATCTGGTCACTAAAAGCCCTCCGAAATTACCTTTACGGCTCTAGACAAATCAACATTTACACCGATCACCAACCCCTAACTTACGCACTAAGTAACAAAAACTCAAACAGTAAAATGAAGCGCTGAAAATCAATCTTAGAAGAATACAATTATGAACTTAAATACAAGCCTGGAAAAGAAAACCTAGTAGCCGATTGCTTATCAAGACCCCCTGGTCACACCGTAATAAATTCTCTAACACCAACGGTCCACAGCGATGATAGTTCATCCCAACACCTTATTCCTGCAGTAGAATCACCTGTTAACGCCTTTCGAAATCAACTCATCCAAAAATTAGGAAACGAAGAAAAACATGAAACTGAAACACATTTCTCTAAATTCATCAGACATACAATTGTTCGACAGGACTATTCAGAGAACGACCTCAAGCAAATACTAAAACAATATCTAGACCCCAATACTGTCAACGGCTTATCAACACCCGAAAGAATCATGGGTTTGATTCAAAGACTCTACCCTCTCCATTTTAACAATTACAAAATCCGATACACACAAAGCATTGTGCAAGACGTAGAAAACGAGGACCAACAGGAAGAAATAATTTGCGCAGAACATCGCAGAGCCCACAGAAACGCAAATGAAAATAAACTACAAATTATCAAAAAATTCTATTTCCCCAAAATGTTCTCCAAAATCAAATCAATAGTGATGAAATGCACCGCTTGTAAAGAAAATAAGTACGATAGACATCCTAACAGCATAGAAATACAACCTACACCCATTCCGCAATACCCCGGACATATTATTCATATAGACATTTTCTCCACCGAACGCAAACTCGTGCTGACCGCTATCGACAAATTTACTAAATTCGCTGTAGGTAAAATAATCGAATCCAGAGCAGTCGAACACATAAAAAAGCCCCTCCAAGACATCCTTTTCCAATTCTGTGTCCCACAAATGGTAGTAATGGACAACGAGAAAGCTTTACACTCAGCATCAATCCTAGCAATGCTTGAAGATGAATTTCACATAGAAATTTATAGCACTCCCCCTTATCGAAGCGAAGTCAACGGACAGGTAGAACGCTTCCACTCAACACTTACAGAAATCATGAGATGCCTAAAAGCGGACGACAACAAACGAAACTTTGAGCAACTACTTGAACGAGCTATTAACGAGTACAATTTCACTATTCACTCGACGACAGGAAAGAAACCGGTTGAACTCTTTTATGGCCGCATACCACACATAAACCCAGAAGACTTTGAAAAAATCAGAATACAAAATATCGAAAAAATTAAAGAAAAGCAGGATAAAATACAAATATTGGACTTCTCAAACGCACAGATAGTGACAGTTGGAACGGGACTCACACGGATGCAGATTGGAAACTTCAAAATCATCCATGTCATCGATCTTGACCAGTACGAAAACGAAATAGCAACGATTAAGCAAACAATAGGAAAATATCCTGACCACTCCCTGTTCCCAGACCTCAACCATGAACTCACACAAATACAAGGACTGGTTGACCATCTAAAGCCACGAAAGATCAAAAGGTCTAGAAATTTTATAGCCACAGCTTGGAAATGGATTGCAGGAAATCCTGACCATGAGGATTTTGAAATAATAAAAAATAAATTAGACCATACCTTAGAAAACAACAATCGACAAGTAGTGATAAATTCAATGTATCAAGATAGGATAAATAACATAACTAAAATTACAAACGAGATAACAAAAACATTGAAAGACAGCAAATTAATTTACCAAGAAATTGTAAGCAGCATTCAATACAAATTAAAGACTTTCAAAGAAGAACTGCAAAATATAAACCATGCAATCCATTGGGCTAAATTAGGAATAATAAATTCTTTAGTATTATCAAAAGAAGAAATTCAGACAGCTATAAGTACTCTAGAAGAAGAAAATGTGCCTTTCGCAACAATAGAAGAGGCCCTCAATTTGTCCGAAACTAAAATTATATCGAATCAAATATCAATACTTTACATTATAAGCATACCTGTTGTAAACAACAAAAATTATGAAAACATTAAACCCGTAAAAAGAAATAATAATGTTATTGACTTACCATTTAACAATGTCTTAATAAGCAAAAACGAAATTCTAGGAATAGTAAATAATTGTAAGAATTATGATTACTTAACTTTATGTAAAGGGCAAAACGTAATCGACATAACGAACACGACTTGTATCCCAAATCTTCTTAACCTTCACACTGTCACCAATTTTTATATACGGAAACCGTCACTATTAACATACTATATGTTAATATTTTTCTTTTCATCCGTTTTATAAAGACATTTTTCATGTTTTGAGCTAAGTTGGTAAGCAAAAACATAAAATGGACTGTGCTAAAGAGATTTTAGGTTCACATATGGAAGGGGGAAAAGGGATGAATGGGGTTTCAGTCTCTACAAAGTGGGCGAATTTGTTGCTTTTTTTAAAGAAATGTCATAAAAAGTGCATTTTCAAATATATTTTCATCAAATTTCGTGTTTAAGATTTTTAGGTAATACTACATCACATATCCAAATTTGAACGAGATCGGCCAACTATATCATATAGCTGCCATAGAAACGATCGCTCAAAAATGTGTTGCATTGCGATTGGTACAAAAGGGCCAAATTACGAAATCTAAGGGCTAAGTCTTAAATACGAAATTTTATGAGAATATATTTGAAAAAGAATTTATGGCATTTCTTTTAAACAACAATTTCTTTTAGCAACAAATTCGCCCACTTTGTAGGGGCTGAAACCCCATTCATCCCTTTTCCCCCTTCCACATGTGAACCTAAAATCTCTTTAGCACAGTCCATTTTATGTTTTTGCTTACCAACTTAGCTCAAAACATGAAAACTGTCTTTATAAAACGGATGAGAAGAAAAACATATGTTAATATGTAACATATGTTAATATGTAACCAAAATAGGGGTAAAAATTTTCATTTGTAAAAAAAAGATGGAAAAAATTAAATTTTTAGTTTTCTGATTACATACAGCTGCGGTCAAAATAATAGTAGTACGCATACAACGAAAAGAAAATTAAGAAAAAATAATCTGCTTTTTTTTACAAATATTTATTTTGTATTTTTTTTAACAAGTTATATGTGTTAACAATGCAATCATAAAAGAAAACTTAAGAATTAAACTCAGTTTGGTTTGATTTAAATTAAATGCTTCAAAAGCTCCAAAATATGGACGGTCAAAAAAATAGTAGTTCGCTTTACTTTCATAAAAATGAAGCAAAAATTATGTTTCATTTTAAAAGATTTAGTGGTTAAATAGTAATAACGTAATTTTTCTTCAAATTAATATTTAGTTGCGTGACTGTTGTTTGGCTATTACTGCAGCACAGAGCCGATGCATTGAAATAACCAAATTTTCATATCTTTCTCTAGGGGCGTGGTCTACTGCTTCTCAAAGTTGATTATTATTTAAAAGATTATTGTGAGCAACTGCTCTCTTCACGTCACACCACAAATTTTTAATTATATTGAAGTCTGGTGATTGTGCGAGCCATTCCATAACCCTAATCCTGCTTTTGCGAAGCTCCTTTCGTGCGACCTTTCTTGTATGCTTTAGGTTATAATCCTGTTGGAAGACCCAAAGCATTGGCGTTTTTTCACTGACATACGGTAGCACGATTTCCTGCAAAATTCGTACACATACACATCGATCCATCGTTTTCTTGATCAAATAAATAGCGCCACTCCATAAAACGTAGGACATGCATTTATTTATTCAGCATGTCTTACGTTTTATGGAGGTGGCGCTATTTATTTGATCAAGAAAACGATGGATCGATGTGTATGTGTACGAATCTTGCAGGAAATCGTGCTACCGTATGTCAAATAAATAGCGCCACCTCCATAAAACGTAAGACATGCATTTATTTATTGAGCATGTCTTACGTTGTATGGGGGTGGCGCTATTTATTTGATCAAGAAAACGATGGATCGATGTGTATGTGTACGAATCTTGCGGGAAATCGTGCTACCGTATGTCCGTGAAAAAACGCCAATGCTTTGGATCTTCCAACAGGATTATAACCGAAAGCATACAAGCAAGGTCGCATGAAAGGAGCTTCGCAAAAGCAGGATTAGGGTTATGGAATGGCTCGCACAATCACCAGACTTCAATATAATTAAAAATTTGTGGTGTGACGTGAAGAGAGCAGATGCTCACAATAATCTTTTAAATAATAATCAACTTTGAGAAGCAGTAGACCACGCCCCTAGAGAAAGATATGAAAATTTGGTTATTTCAATGCATCGGCTCTGTGCTGCAGTAATAGTCAAACAACAGTCACGCAACTAAATATTAATTTGAAGAAAAATTACGTTATTACTATTTAACCACTAAATCTTTTAAAATGAAACACAATTTTTGCTTCATTTTTATGAAAGTAAAGCGAACTACTATTTTTTTGACCGTCCATATTTTGGAGCTTTTGACGCATTTAATTTAAATCAAACCAAACTGAGTTTAATTCTTAAGTTTTCTTTTATGATTGCATTGTTAACACATATAACTTGTTAAAAAAAATACAAAATAAATATTTGTAAAGAAAAGCAGATTATTTTTTCTTAATTTTCTTTTCGTTGTACGCGTACTACTATTATTTTGACCGCAACTGTATATAGAAAGAGGTTGACAAATTGGCCACTGAGCCGAAGCCGCATGAAAATCGGACTTTAAACCCAAAAAGTTATAGCAAAATCAAAATTTAAATATTAACATATGTTAATAGTGACAGTGTGAAGGTTAAAAGCAAAAAGGCAGCTTGCGATTTTACGAATGGGCAATATATTTTAACTATTGACGAAATATCTTCCGATGTAATTCTCCTAAACGATTTCAACGGAACGCTCGAAATCGAATTCTTTAAACAAAACCTTAATGGAACCTTCCTGATAAAATTCTACAATATCACTATTTCATTGAACGGCAGAATCTTCGTTTCAAAAGAAACAACTAATTTTCAAATCCTTCCAGCGGTCTTGCAACCGACCCCCCACGAAAAAGAATACAGAAAATTACTATCGCTCCAAATGATGGAAAATTGCACATCAATAATACGAAATCAATAAAAAGATTGAAATTCGAGACTACTATCCACATGGCAACCACTTACGGATTACTTACCATTATCATGATTGCAGCAATTGTTACCACAATCCTCAATAAAATCCAAAGTAGAGAAAAACCACACATCATTATCAACAAAGAAAGAGCTCCAACTGCTCAAATCCATGACAACTTAAACACCACCGTAATAATTCCAAACCACACTCCCAAAGTCAGATTTAATGACATACCGTACTTCTAATCGATTAGGGACAATCGATTTTTGAGAAGGGAATAGCTAACGAATGTTAACATTTAAATATTTAAGGGGGGAACTACCTTTAGACACTTCAAAAAATCGATTTTTTTTTATTGTTTTAATCGATAGGTATATTGCCTTAGAATATCGTGTCAAAGTTTCAAAAGGTAATTCTCGAAATTGTGGAAGAGATGCATCCCGGAAATGACTGGCGCCGAGCTCGCCGAGCGCAAACTTTAAACTTTAAACGGCATTTTCTCGAAACCATGTTTTTCAACATTGTGTAAGTGATAATAAAATTACTAATGAACAGATTTTCATTATCTAGCATTCATTTTAAAGAGCATAAAAAATTGTTCTATCTAAACTAAAGATTTAAAAAACAAAACATTTTTAGACATTTTTTTACTGCATATATAACAAAATTTCTTGTGAAAATCCTAATTTTTTTTTGTGAAGCCTGTTTTAGAGGGTTAATTTTCGAATTTCGTAAAAATTTTAGTTCATCGACGATAGAAAACCCTCTCGAGTAAGAAAATGTTTGGTTTTTTTATTTCAGATTTCAGAATTGCGGCCAGCATCACTTACACAATTTACGATGTCAGCGGCGATATGACTTACAGAATCATTGAAAAATTTGTTAAATTTCTGTTTTCACTTTTACAAAAATGTTTTTTTTTTTACCTCAGACATCACTGTAAATATATATTATATTGATTTGAAAAGAACTGTTTTCATTTCCCTGTAAATCGACTGTAAAAATGACCTTTTTTTCGGCCTCTAAAGGTAGTTCCCCCCTTAAAATATGTGCACGGTCGAATTTCGACATCACTAAGTGCATTGCTTTATTAACCCATAAATAAAACTGAAGTGCATTGCTCTTTTGTCCCAATAAACAAAAGTGCAAGCTGGTCATATTACCCAATCGCCACTCGAGCGACCACCAGTACCGCTTCAAGTGGGTCACTCGTAAAATAAACACAACGTAAACACAACGCAGCATAAACGCCAATATGCTGATACGTCGCCTTTTGCTTTTGCGCTGGTAGGCTAGGTTAAGAACTAAAATTGAAAAATAAATTCAGTCTTGATCAATCAAGCAAACAAGAAACAACTCGAAATTTTAACTTATAATTATGGTCCGAGAAAAGATGTCATTAGACACCTTCCAGTGGCGGACCACGTCGGCGTGGTCCCCCGAGACCAGAGTGATATCTAGAACTTCCCTTCTGGTAGCCGTCACAAAAATGAGCTCCCAACCAATATTTCATATAAAGAGATCAGATACGAGAATGAAATCAAAAAGAGACTCACCTCTGTCGTTGGTGTCCGTGCTGCCCCACATCTGGTGGTGGGCATTCGCGTCCGCGCCTATCACCAGGATCGCGCCGTCTTTGCGAGCTTCTTTGGTCGCTGGTTGCACTTCCGGCGCCGGTACCATCATGTGGTCGTAGGCCATGTAGGCGGAGAGAATCCATAGAGGCTTTCTGCCTTGCTCTAGGCATATGGCAGTAGTGTCACTGTTGCTAAATTTTGAAAGAAGGAAAAATTTTAGTTTCCTGCTAATCGAACTGCACGATCTGGGTCGGCCACAGTGACTACAGTGTGTGTGGAGGAGCCTAACCAGCAGACCCTGTCGGCTACTGTCCAGGGCTCTTGGATTAGGACCAGCGTTGCCGATTTGTTTATTTTTAACCAAAAATGGTTATTTTTATTTTTGAAAATAGGTTTTGGTTATTTGGTGATTTTTGATCCCATTTGGTTATTTTTTAGGATACACCTAATTCTGTTTTTACACGGTCTGTTTTTACACGGTTTTGATTAACACGGTTAGAAAATTTAAAAAATTTCAATTTTTCGTGCTAAATATAGGGTGTTTTTTTTAGAGGTATAGAACTTCGAATTGAAATAAAACACAAGAAAATCGTTTTAATGTCCATCAATTTGGCTTTATTGGAAGGATAATTTTATGCCATTAATGTTTAAATATGATTTCGGGCATGTGGCCGCCGCGGCTGGCTCGAATAAAGCCAATTCTACAGGTCCAATTTTTAAAGTTGATGGACAAAGCTCCAATTGCTGTGCACGGTGGCGAATCGATTCATTCGGGTCCTCTTCAACATTTTGCTCTACAGCGGCAATTTATTTCTTCGGTGCGCACTGTTCGACGTCTCTGCGGATGCGTATTATCACATAGAGTAAACGTAGTGCGAAAACGACCCATGGTTAACCGAATTAATTGCTCTGATGGACGATTATGTCGACCATAAAATGGACGGAGCTTGCGGTAAACTTCGCGAACTGAACCATTATTTTCGAAATAAATTTGCACGATTTGCAAGCGTTGTTCTTTTGTCAACCTGTTCATGATGAAATGGCAAACCAAACTGAACATAAATGACATTAGAGTTGCCAGATTTGACCACAAAATGCCAGTTTTATCTCGAAAAACAAACCTCTAAAAAAACACCCTATAGAATAAAATCGTGTAAAAAAATTAAAAATTTTTTATTTTCAAACCGTGTTAAATCAAAACCGTGTAAAAACAGACCGTGTAAAAACAGAATTAGGTGTATTGCACACTGATAAAAAATTATCTTAAATACAGTTGAACCTCGATTATCCGGGCCTCCATGAACCGGGAACATCTATTAACCGGGATGCTGAGTGGTTGATTTTATACCTCTATTAACCGTGATTTACCTCTATTGTCCGTGAAGCACATGTACTTGTGTTTGTTTTTTCCGTATAACACACATATACATATGTATTTGAAATAAAGGTATTTTTTTAAATAGAATAAGATTTCTTGATGCAAATGTACACTATGATCAATAAGTACCGGGACTGTGTCAAAAAAACAAAATTTTTTTTATTCTTCCGGTAAATTTATTTTATCCCCTTCAAAATAAGCCCCATCTGAAGCAATACACATATGCCAACGCTTAATCCAATCGTCCATGCACTTCTGATAAGCCGAAGCAGGTATGGCCTTCAGCTCTCGCGTCGCATTTTCTTTTATGACCTCTATGGACTCAAATCTCTTTCCACGAAGCGGTAACTTAAATCGGGACAACAGGAAAAAGTCACATGGTGCCATATCTGGAGAATAGGGAGCCTGATCGATGGTATTCACACTGTGTTTGTTCAAATAATCGCGAATAATGTGTGACAAAATTTCAAACAAATACGTTGATCAACAAAATTATCCATTGTAAAATGCGACGAAGTACAAAAAGTTGACTGACGCTAACAGCTGCCAAACAAAAACTAATGATGCAAAATTTGACACGGATGTCAGTTAAGGTCCTACCGACCTAAAAAAAATTTTTTTACCTGCATCGGGCAACGGCGGTAAATTTAAAATACACAGTCCCGGTACTTATTGATCATAGTGTACGTTTATAGAAGCAGTTTCACATGTTCTTATAAAAAATAAATAAAATAATAAAATTTATCAACCTCTTTTAACCGGTATTTTCGATTATCTGTGATGAGCCCGGTCCCGAGCAACCCGGATAATCGAGGTTCAACTGTATAGCACAATATTACTTACTGGCAACTCATAACCATTGCAGTTTCTCGTAAAAAAGTAAGCATCATCGTTTAAATCGATAACTACGTTTTAAAAAGAGTCAACAACACATTCGTGGTGTTTCGCAAATAATTAAAGAGAATATCCTGTCTGTTTTTGCATCTCACTGAAATGTTTACTATGCGTGAACGTGTTAATTATTTATTTTATGTCACACATGCATATGTGTTAAAAGCCTTTTTGAAGTTTATGTATGAGTGATTTTTATTTGGTTATGTGGAATAAATATTTTGGTTATTTTTGTTTCATTTTTGTTCCTGGTTATAAATTTTTTTTGCTTGTGGCAACGCTGATTAGGACAATGTCCTCCCCCCTTTGGTGTAGGTGGAGGACGAGGGCGGCCGAGGCCGCTTTAGATCGGTGCAGATTGGCCTGCACTACCTGAATCGTCCGTGGGTCCGGTTTGCTGGGCACAGATGACTGTTGTGTCAGCATCCTCTGGCTCGGAGGCAAGATCATCTTCGTCGAAAAAGCCGAAAAAGCGACCCACCATGGACGAGATGGATTGCGTGTCGGAGTCAGACTGCATTTCGCAGTCCGTCCCCGAGGGGCGGCGTTCGAAGGCCGGAACAACTTGTTTTTCCACAGCAGCGTCGGACGATGGCTTCGCTGCCTCCAGCTCATCTTTCCTGTACAACTTCAGTACAGTGGAGCTGAAGCCGTAGCTGATGACGCCGCCTCTTGCGGTCAGGGGGGCTATCGTTTCCTCGTTCAGGATGACGGTGGCGCACCTGGACTTCCCTTTGGCCTCGCTGACCCTCACTACCTTCCAATCGCTGGTAGGTAGGTTCGGGTTGCTCAGCTGGAGGAGTTCCAGGATCTCTTCCGGTTTCGATGGCTCCGCTGGAATCCAGGCCCTTGATCTGGGCCGATGCGGGATCTCGCTCTTCGGAACTACCTGGAGGTTAGCCCCTGGCCAGATCTCGCCTACCTCAGCTATCGCCAGCTTCAGCAGCATTGCAGAGCGTTCATCGGCGCACGCCATAAGTTTAATGTGGCCCTGGTGCCAGCCGGCGTCGCAACATTCAGGAGCTGGGCCGGGATTCTTCAAGAGAATACCCTTGTACCCTTTGCAGAGGCTAATCTCCACTGATCTCCACTTATCTGGAGAAATAAACCCGTCAGGATGTCCCTTGTCCAGGATCGCCATCATGAGATGATCCTTCAGGACCTCACTGTAGGCCTTGCCTGGCTGCCGAGAAGGTTTGGCCTCTTGTGAGCATTTGACACCTCGTCAGAAGATCTCTGTCTTTTGGTAGCCACCGGCTGTCGGCCTACGTGTTTCGCCAGGATCGACTCCGCCCATGCGAGCGAATCTCGTTCCGTTGTGGAGCGATCCTTTTCAGGGATCGCGGTGATTTTTGCGACAAGCTTGGTTGCCGCTCTTTTGTCCCGGTAGGCCCTGACAGGTAGCAGCCTCGATAGCCTAGCGTGAGTGCACTAGACTGTCATCCCAGAGGTCGTGGGTTCAACTCCCGCCGTGTGCACGGTCCCCGCACTTTTCCATCCAATTTTTCCGATTTTTCCTGTTCTCTAAATTTTCCTAAAAACCCTGCAACATATCCAAGTTCATTGATTCCCAACCCAATTATTCCTATTCCACTTACTTTCACGCAATAGAACGCGCAATTATGCGCTGTGCGGCTGATAAAAGCAAACAAATAAACAGTTACGCAAAACAGGCGCACGAGCGACATCTGCAAGGGGAAGCGGACAACTGCGAAAACAGCGCGCACCAACCTGATCTCTAGCGAGGTCCCCAACCATTCTGCTGTAACCTCCTCACAACAGATGGCGCTACGAGCGGAGGCGACGTTCTTGAGCGGCGTTAGATGATTCCATCACTTAGGACTACCTGCGGCAGCCCCATCACCTACCCTGGCAGAACAACACAACTGATTAATGTAACCAACACAAGGCTGTCTTGTGGAGGCCCTATGCTCTCGAGAGGAGTGAACAAGGAACAATAAAAAAGGCCCTCACAGAAGGCTTCACCTTGGTGGGAGGCCTAGAGGTGCCTGGCCGCTCGGTGGTGGGTGCGGGGGTAGGAGCGACAGTTCGCGTTGTCGGAACAGAGTCCGTCGGGGGATTAGCTGCAACGGGATGAGGCCTGTAAGAGCGTCTTCCTTCATGGGGGGATGGCGTGACCTGCTTCGGCTGCGTTTTTGAGGAGGGTCCCTTCGGGAGGGAGGCCCTGGGAACCGTGCCGTGCCTTAATAGGGGCGGCCTGGTTTTAGGCACCAATCTGCTGGTAACTTGTCGACTCCTGCTACTGCAGGGGTCGCCGAGGGTTGGGCGGGGTTTAATGCCGTGCCCGGCGGCGGGATGCCTCTTATCCGAGGCGGGTGTTGGAGAACTCATATCAACTGGTTCGTGCCGACCACCTACTAACCCACAAGGGGATTTCGGTGGTCGAAAAAATGGAAGGGGAAGGGTATGTCGCCCATGGCAGAGCCCCATGCCATGGGAAGTCCACAGTTTCAGCCGGGGGTGGACAGGTGCCCGGCAGGCAGCCGTTAGAATACAGTCAGTATACTCCTCGACTGCAAACTAACCCTGCGCACGGTGACGCATGACACCCGGGCTTGAGGAGGGTAGATCTTGGTCTGTACTCGTCGGCTGCCTGTCTGACACGGTCAAGTCAAGCTTGTGCCGCGCCAGTCAGCATGGCCAGACCGAGTCTTCGTAACTAAGCCCTCGCACCGCGTCAAGGTGTCTACCATCGCGAGGGTACCGTCCTTCTTCATTACTTTCCTATCTTTTTTCTCCTTTATATATAAGATTATAATTTATATTATCTATACTATTTATGTTATATATCTGTGGATATAAAACAGAGTAGCTTATATCGAAAAACAGCGAGCAGAGAAAAACGCAATTAAAAAAATTATTTTCCCTACGGTTTCTATAGAATCTTCGAAACTTTTTCGCGTAGAAAATAGTAATAAAACTGGATATGAAAACAGGGAATAAACACATTGAAAGTACTTTTACGGCAGATTTATTTAAGCTAAAATACGGTAAAACTTCTTAAGTTGACTTAAGTTACTCTGTTTTATTGCCACAGATATATTAAGTAATTGTTATTACTTAATTTAATTTTGTAATTGATAGTTTTAAGTTTAATTGGAAAAATTTAATTCTGATTGCAGTGCAATAAAAAGACTTAGGGAAAAGATATGTGCCACATGCTTTCCGAGTATTGTTGGTCGCTGTGCCGTGACACGTACCAAAAACATAAACGGCAAAGTAAACGCAAGCATTTTTCTTAAACAATTTGTTTCAAAATAAATCATTCATAAAATGCATTTTAAATGACTTTTGTTAACTTTTAAATTAAGTTATGAGCACTAGTATTCACAGTAAGTACGTATCCTCATGCATTCATCTTGTTACTCTTGGATAAGTTTTATTCAAGAAAACTCAATTTTTAAATTTTCAATGTCTTATAAAAACAAATACTTAGGTTCAAACGCAATTTTGAAGTTGCAGAATTAGTGTATTTAACCTCCAGTATTAGCAGCATAACGATTTATACATGAGTTAATTAAATATTTTATTTTTGTCGTACGGTGCAATATATCTTTGTTTTATAATGAGAAATATAAAATTTTGTATATCCTTAACTATTAAAGTTAGAAGAACGAAATTCGAGGATGTGGTAGTGTACATATTAGTCCTCAAGATATATTTTTTTCCAAAAAAAATATTGAAAACTTTCAAGGATATTCAAGGATAAAGTTTTAAAAGGACATTTTCAATACCTCTTCGCCCTTTTACACCACAAAAATTATTTTTTTAAGATTCTAAGGATTTTTTTCTTTCATTTGATACCCATATTGTTATTTTACAATGCGCTGAATTTTTAAAATAATTTTTTGAAATAAACATGTCCTTCAAATTTCAAAGTCCTTTTAAAAAAAATCCTGACGTCAGAGAGAAAAACTAAAAACGCAGTTTTACTACGCCCCTACCCCTAGTCTTGCGAGTATACCGATTTTTTCGTGTGTTGTGGAATTTTTTGATTTTTGTCACACGGTGTAATACATTATGTAATCGAATTTCAAGCATTATAACAAGTTATGTTCCAGTTTAGAATTTACCCCTACGTAATAAACTTCCTTGGTTTAACCCTCAGATGCCCAACAAGGTCCGTAGGGACCTATGGCGTTTTAAAATACCCGACATTTCAATACGGAAGGAGTGATGAGCTGGAGATTTTATGATTTCTATAAATGGAATATTTAGAAGCTGTTAAAATAGATTTTGCCACGATTGCATGTATTTTACCACCATATTTATCGCATTGAAGTCATTTAGCTCATCGATGCGCGAAGAAGGTTCGCAGGGACCTTGTAGGTAGCTCCATGTAATTTGCTATTATTTTTTGTTAGTAACTACAAATAGTGCCAAATATTGATAGCAGTACAATTTCAAATAAATCGTTGAAATTAAAATACGTACGGTGATTGGGATCAAATTGATATGCCGCCGGACGCACTTTTAACAACTGAGCATGAGTGAACAACAAGCAGTAATGCAGACTTTGGTCAGATATTTGGAAAACAATGAAGAACCTTATTCATTCACTGAGGAGACAAATTACGAAGATTTCTGGCCATACGATGGAACATATGTCACTGAAGTTGAGATGAATGTCATTCTGGCGGATGAAGCTGACTCTGACGACGATGATCAAACTCCATTATCAATTTGATAATGGCTGAGGGTATTGCCTAAGTATATATAAAAATGATGAACAACAGAATAAAAATATCAATAAATATATATAAACACCCATTACTCCTAAAAAAATTCCATACTTACAGCATCACAGATGCATGAGCTGCTAAAGCAAAGTTAGGCAACTAAATGCAATTATTTTGTATTGCATACGTTTTTGCCCATCTGTCTGTAGCAACAAATACACATGTGTTTACTAAAAAATATACACGAAGCTTTACTTTTTGGCTCTCCAAACACATCTACACACATTCTGTAATCCTACATTATAAAATTACACATTTTATATGCAATATTACAAACAAGGTCCCTGGGGACCTTGCTGGGCTTTGACCGTGTAAAAAGTTATCGGTTATCCGAGTGTTAACTCCAGAATATGTAACTTAAAAAACTTTAAAAATAAGGCTTACAAAAAATATAGAAAATCGAATCTATTTACCGATCATCAAAATGTTCTTCGATTAAGAAAGGAATTCGATTATCTGCATAAATTTCTATTCAAGCAGCATTTGTTAAAAGTAGAGTCAAAATTGAGAGCTAATCCTAGCGGATTTTGGCATTACCTTAATTCCAAACGCAAAAAAACGGCTACCCAATTAGTTTCGTCTATGATAATACTGTATCTGAAAATCCAGTGACTCCTGCAATCTATTTGCAAATTTTTTCAGAGAGTGTATGAAAAGTATTACCCCATTAATAATCATACAATCGACTCTTTACCATTGGACACCATTGATAGTTTGGATATATCGTCAGATGATGTCGTGCATTTATGCATTTATTTATTGAGCATGTCTTACGTTTTATGGAGGTGGCGCTATTTATTTGATCAAGAAAACGATGGATCGATGTGTATGTGTACGAATCTTGCAGGAAATCGTGCTACCGTATGTCCGTGAAAAAACGCCAATGCTTTGGATCTTCCAACAGGATTATAACCGAAAGCATACAAGCAAGGTCGCACGAAAGGAGCTTCGCAAGAGCAGAATTAGGGTTATGGAATGGCTCGCACAATCACCAGACTTCAATATAATTAAAAATTTGTGGTGTGACGTGAAGAGAGCAGTTGCTCACAATAATCTTTTACATAATAATCTACTTTGAGAAGCAGTAGACCACGCCCCTAGAGAAAGATATGAAAATTTGGTTATTTCAATGCATCGGCTCAGTGCTGCAGTAATAGCCAAACAACAGTCACGCAACTAAATATTAATTTGAAGAAAAATTACGTTATTACTATTTAACCACTAAATCTTTTAAAATGAAACACAATTGTTGCTTCATTTTTATGAAAGTAAAGCGAACTACTATTTTTTTTAACGTCCATATTTTGGAGCTTTTGACGCATTTAATTTAAATAAAACCAAACTGAGTTTAATTCTTAAGTTTTCTTTTATGATTGCATTGTTAACACATATAACTTGTTAAAAAAAATACAAAGTAAATATTGGTAAAGAAAATCAGATTATTTTTTCTTAATTTTCGTTTCGTTGTATGCGTACTACTATTATTTTGACCGCAGCTGTACGACTCTTTATGGTCGCCGCGCACAAATCTACATATGCATTTAATGAGCCAATATCTAGGTGCATTCGGCTATGCAACACATTTTCCGATGTTATTAACTTTAATTTAAATGAATATAACTTCAAATTGAATTTATTTAAAGTATTTAATTGATCTAGTAATCTGTAAGAACCTCGGTAGACGAATAAATAGAAATAAATAAATAAATAAAATACATTTGCTGGTGTTGTGTTTTCGCTTTTATATTTAAATTTAAATTGAGTTAAAAGCATCTTCCTGCAGTATTGAAATGGCGTTTATGAAAGTTATTGCTTAGACGCATTCTTTTACAATCATAAGATTTGAATACAAAAATACTGTAAGCACTTTACTGATCTCGATGCCCTAGTTACTCCCATGAGGGTTATTTTTGTGAAGCCCGGCCGAAGGCCAGCCACACAAAAGGTACTTGAATACAGAAAGAACTGCAGTTTACTACCACCCTCCATATAATGGAAAAATGTAACCACCCACAAATACAATTGAAGGCTTGTGGTGTCACGTAAAATATTCAATAACAATACCATAAAAGCAAAAAAGGTTTTAATGGCTATTGGGCGAAATTTAAGCTTTTAAAATAATGCAAAGCTAGAAATCTAGATCTTTTCAAATCTTTTTTAATGTGGCAGGTACTTTGTACAACCCCCTTCAGCCCGAAAGTGATGGCTAACGTGAATATGAAATGGCTTTGGACCTAGTCAAGTTGGCAAAAATGTTAAAAATTTTTTTAGAAAACACAAAAGTATAAATTTTTATATTTGGTTTTTAATTTCACAGGCAACAGACAGGTAACAAACTCATTTTGCCTTAATAATGGATTTTTTCGAAACAAATTTGAAAAATTAAAATTTTTGTTCTTACAACTTTTTATTAGTACATACTACGTATCTAATGTTGTACATTAATACAAAGGAATGAAACATACCTTTCGTTTGATACCCATATCGTATAAATCAGTTGGAGATTAATTGATTAATTTTTTTGATAACAACTTTGAACTGTAACCCCAAGCCACGCCTTTTGTGGGCTTTTCCCAGGTAAAATTGTTAGATTTACAAAAATAAGATCTACAGTCTGTCCAGTAGAAGCGTGATCGACCAAATTATCACTTAGAGTACCGTTATCAAAAAAATTTGAATGCACCTGAGTACCGTCATCATTTTAGTAATACGCACTGCAAAAATTGTAAGTCTCGTGAAACATTTACAAAGTACAGGGTTTTTAACAAGATGAGCTCCGCGTGAGAGAAGCGACTTGAAGCCGTATACCTTTGTCTACACCCTAGAAGGCCGTAAATGTCACGTTTAGCTGCAGCAAAATATATGAAGAAGTCGAAGTAATTCGTAACGAGGTGGACGAATCGGTATATGGAAGCAAAAAATGTCGACGATTTGGCTGGGCGGGGCCTTGAAAAAAAGACCTCCCCAAAACAGGACAAGAAGATCATTGATTTGTTTGCGACGAAGCCGGGCTTATCGTTGCGTAAAGCTAAAGCAGTTTTAGAGAAAATTTATGTTCAAATATCAAAAGAGACGGTTCGAGGACGTTTAAGATCTAACGACGTTAAATACCGGAGCTCTTTAAACAAACTGTTGCTCTCATCATCACACGTTCAAAAACGGCTTGGCTGGGCTCATGACAATTCAGACCGGAAATAGAATGATGTAATATTTACTGATGAATTCCAATTTTGGGCAAATAGTAGCATAAATCGATCTTGGTGTGCTGCCATCAACCGATTGTTCCAACGAACTGTTAAAGACCCAGTAAAGGTCCATGCTTGGGGGTACTTCTCAGAAAAAGGATTTGAGCGACTTTTCGTTATTACCATCAACTTGAACGCAGTTTTGATGAACAAAATTTATGAAAAAGCTTTATTACCATCAGCTGCGAAGATGTTCGGGAGAAGAGGCCCCCTTGAATTACACCGGCACACAAAAAAAAAAGTGGTCTGTACTTTTGACTAGACCCACCTATCCTTATGTATTTCGGTGCGCTGAAACCGAATCCGAGGTCAGTTTTGTCCGTACACCCTCAAAATTTTGAGTAAATTGCAAAAAACTGCCATTATTTGCGATTTTTAGCCATTTTTGGCAGTTTTTTGCAATTTACTCAAAATTTTGAGGGTGTACGGACAAAACTGACCTCGGATTCGGTTTCAGCGCACCGAAATACATAGGGATAGGTGGGTCTAGTCAAATGTACAAACCACTTTTTTTTTGTGTGCCGGTGTAATGGCAGTTTTTTGCAATTTACTCAAAATTTTGAGGGTGTACGGACAAAACTGACCTCGGATTCGGTTTCAGCGCACCGAAATACATAGGGATAGGTGGGTCTAGTCAAATGTATAGGGTGTTTTTTTTAGAGGTTTGTTTTTCGAATAGAGATAAAACTGGCATTTTGTGGTCAAATCTGGCAACTCTAATGTCATTTATGTTCAGTTTGGTTTGCCATTTCATCATGAATAGGTTGACAAAAGAACAACGCTTGCAAATCGTGCAAATTTATTTCGAAAATAATGGTTCAGTTCGCGAAGTTTACCGCAAGCTCCGTCCATTTTATGGTCGACATAATCGTCCATCAGAGCAATTAATTCGGTTAACCATGGGTCGTTTTCGCACTACGTTTACTCTATGTGATAATACGCATCCGCAGAGACGTCGAACAGTGCGCACCGAAGAAATAAATTGCCGCTGTAGAGCAAAATGTTGAAGAGGACCCGAATGAATCGATTCGCCACCGTGCACAGCAATTGGAGCTTTGTCCATCAACTTTAAAAATTGGACCTGTAGAATTGGCTTTATTCGAGCCAGCCGCGGCGGCCACATGCCCGAAATCATATTTAAACATTAATGGCATAAAATTATCCTTCCAATAAAGCCAAATTGATGGACATTAAAACGATTTTCTTGTGTTTTATTTCAATTCGAAGTTCTATACCTCTAAACACCCTATACAAACCACTTTTTTTTTGTATGCCAGTGTAATGGCAGTTTTTTGCAATTTACTCAAAATTTTGAGGGTGTACGGACAAAACTGACCTCGGATTCGGTTTCAGTGCACCGAAATACATAAGGATAGGTGGGTCTAGTCAAATGTACAGACCACTTTTTTTTTTTGTGTGCCGGTGTTATACAAGAAGACAACGACCACAAACATCGCAGCCAAATGTGTGCTGAATGGAAACAGCAAAATGGGGTAGAGGTGTTAGATTCGCTCTCACAGTCGCCTGATGTCAACCCGATAGAAAATGTATGGGAAATAGTGAAGCAGAAACTCAGAGGAAATAGTATATTGACAGCAAAACCGTTATCGAGGCAAATTCGGCTGATTTGAAGTCGATTGCCTCGGCAACTTGCTCAGATCTTAGCGCAAAGTATGGGTCGGAAGTTTGAGGCCATAATAGCGAATGGTGGCGACTATACCTGTTATTAAAAATATTGCGTACAATATATATTATAAACGCATAAAATGCAGTTTGTTTGAAACGAATCGGACAAATAGTTTCCAAGTTACGGCGATCACGCTTTTCCTGGACAGACTGTATATGATCAAATTTTCCGTTTTTTGCATGAGGTTTGCTATACTGCATTTGTTCCGTTGTGTCTTTCTACCGGAAAAATTTGGAAAACTAGGGTGGCTTTCCGTAATCGATACTCGATCATCGTTGGCTCGACACATCGATTCGATATCGAACGCTCAACGAGACAGTTTCGGTTTCCGTAATTCGATATGAGAACTCTCGTTTTCATTTTTTGGAAAGTGTGTGGAAAGTACTTTGGAGCTGTCAGAAGCAGCGGGAAGTAAACAAAACGAAGAAAAACAAAACGTAAAAATAAACAAATTTAAAAATTTTCGGGAATAAAAATGTACAATTGGCGGTATTTATTATTTTAAAGGAGTTTCGTCGTGAAACTCCAATCAATAGATGAAGATTAAGAGATGCAGCGGCTCAATGGCTGCTGCAATTTCCTCATCGCTGGAGAAAACATCTTCACATAATCCTTCATAAGAACTTTCAGTTACATCGCGCTGCGGGCCACAAGAGGCAGCAGCCGAAGAGCATGGCATATCTATTTCAGCACCATATGACGCCACGTCTGGAATTCCCGTTATTTGGGCATTTATTTTTGCTGCAGCTATTACCCGCTCTTCCAAATTGCTTAACTGCACGGCGTCATATGGTCCACCACCCGTTTTCGTCAGGCTCTTCATTCGGGTGGTCAATTTTCGCTTGGCGTTATATTTGTAGTCAGTCCATACTTAAAAAATATTACGAGTTACAAATTTTTGTACATTTCAAAGAAAGTAGTTTTACTTAATTTCTGCTATCCCTTCGTTGTCTTCATTGGAGGCCCATTGCTGTTCAACAACTCTGTTAATCTCAACCATAACTTTTTTTTTGTCGCGGCCGTTGTTGCAATTCTGCAAACTGTTTTTGTGAGCTCGGCATGTTGCTCCATGAATTTGATCAACATCTTTATTTGTCCAGCGTTCGTTTGTTGACTCCTAAAAAAACTAAAAACATTTATTAATTTCCAAAAAATTTCAAATTTCATACTTACATTTTGTTATGGTTGACAACGACGCAAACGAGCAAAACGAGAGCAAAGTTGGTATCGAGCTGTTTGTATCGAACGTTCGGTACGACACGATGACATTTTGTGTTACGGAAAGCAAAAACGATAGTTCGATACACGTATTTGCTAGATATCTAATTACGGAAAGCCACACCTGGTGTTGGCATAAAAACATTTCACATAATAAATGTAACTCAGTTGTTTGGTATTTTTTTATGAATCGTGAGGCGAGACGAATCCGCGAGATGCAACTAGTTAGAAGACAAAAACGAAAATAGTTCTACATCATAAAAAAGAACACAACACGCGTGAAGATAATCAAACTTCTCTTCAAACCTCTTCTTCAAACTTTTACAAAAATAAAAAAAAAAATAAGAAAAGGTATTTTATATAAATTCATTTCTTTCTTCCTTCTCTTTTGGTTTGCAAAAAATTGCAAATAAACACTACTTTATTTTACATAAACTCATTTTTCAACATAGACTAAGTAATTAATTACATATTCTACGCACTTATTACTTATTGAAACTACTTTATTTTATATAAACTTATTTCATAACCCATTCGCTGCCAAGCCTAAATTATATGAAGCAGTGGCGGATTCAGGGGGGTGTTTTGGGGGTTGAAACCCCCCCCGAAATATTAGGATCGACATTAAAACTACATACAAATTAAAAGACAATTTATGAATATCAAAGAATTACTTTTTGAAACCCCCCCCGAAATATTTTTCTGAATCCGCCCCTGATATGAAGTCATTCCCATTGCCATTTATATTTTGAGTGTTATTGTTTGTGGCCACAAAAATTTGCTAATTCAAAAGCTTGCATGTTATAACATATTTAAAGTAGGACGAGTATACTCGTCTTGACAATGCATGACACCCTGCCAAAGACGAGTATACTCGTCCTTGGCAGCGAATGGGTTAATATAGTCTAAGTAATTTCATTTTTTTTATAAAAAATTAGTTAATAGAAAACAGTTCTGTATGAAGCCAACATATTCTAAAATGCACGGCGACATGTTTAATTTTTGTACTCCACGATGCCCGTAAGGTTTTGTGCTGATTATCTGCCGCAGCCGCAGCTGTCGTTGCCATTAAAATATGGCACATAGTACGGCGCACAGTGTCGCGATCCCATATAAGCTGAGGCCAAAAATACTTAGCGTTGTCCTATCTCGATCAAACTTGGTAAGATCGTTTTCGGGATCAAAATTAAGAAATTTGCAAAAAATAATTTAAATTGGACCACTGCCACGCCCACCCCCCTTACGAAAGGAACTGAAATATTGAAATAACTTGCTTAATATTAGTGATAGAATTATGAAATTTTGTATTTGTGCTTGAAATAATGACCTAAAAGCTCACACTAAGCTCACGGTCTGCCTCGCCCACTTTCAAAAATATTCGCATTTTACTACAACTACAACTGTATTTTTAAAAGGCTGTTTATAATACTGTTCTACGATGTGATTTTAATTTGTAAGCTTTCTTAAACCTTAAAAGTGGGCGTGGCAGCTGGAGAATATTTATTAAGTGGCCAAAACTTTTCCTTCATGAATTCGTGTATTAATTTTTTCAGCTTGTGATACCATATTTTGGTATAAATGTTTAAATTTTTAAAGTGGGCGTGACATTCTGCCTACTTTTGAAGATACGAACAAAGTTCCCACCTTGTCTTTTATATAGCTCACCATTGTAACAGCTGTTTTGTAGCAGTTTTCATTGTGCGTCCCAAGCCATACTTTGTAGGCTGTAGGTGCCACTACAAGAAGTAAAGTTTTAGGTGGGGACGCAGGTCGACGCAGCTAATTTTTGTATTTGAAAGGTCGTACTTGTGGCTTTGTTTTGCATTAATCACTGCAGAGATGCATTGAGATGTTTTCTTTTTATCGTCTCCCAAAGTTAGCAATTTTTCTCACATTTCGTAAGCCATTCCGGGTTTTTTTAAAGCAACGTAACATCGCATATGCTGATCAAAACAAAACAAAAAAGTAGCACCTATTTGCCCAAACTCTATATTTTTCTTACGTATGTAATTTGTATCCATACGTAGTACCTGTAAGCTAAAAGTGCTACTTACATTTAGCATAAAAATAGTGAGTTGCTCTGGCAAAAATGCTTTCCAAGAAAAGGCTCAACTTTGTGGATGGCTTCTGCTTACATTTATTATTTGTTTTAAGAAATATTTTGGATTTGTCTTATTGGGAGTATTATCTCACCATGTACATTGTGACCGAAAAGTTTCCGGAAATTTTCATTTAAAATTCGCGCGCTGTATATTTTTCAATATTTTAAGTTTCTGTAGGTTGGTAGCACTGTCCTTAATTACTATGCCAAAAATGAGCGCGATCTGTCAGACAGTTTGTTTACGGCAGCTGTTGAAACCAGTTCACCTCAGTAGTGCGTTGCGATTTTGTTGAGAATTTTCTTCAAAATGAGTACCGTGAACAGGTCTCTTTGGACGTGCTTGATCGTGCCAATTCCGATCCAACTTTCATGGAACGCATCATAACTGGTGACGAGACATGGGTCTACGAGTACGACATGCAAACAAGCCAACAATCATCGGAATGGAGAGGAAAAGACGAGCCGAAACCGAAAAAACCACGCCAAAGTCGCTCGAAAATCAAGGTAATGCTGATTGTTTTCTTCGATATTCGTGGTGTGGTGCATCATGAATTCGTCCCTGAAGGACAAACAGTCGGTAAAGACTATTATTTGACTGTTTTAAGACGTTTGCGTGAAAATATCCGCCGTAAACGGCCTCAATTGTGGAAGGATAATTCATGGATTTTTCATGACGAGAATGCTCCCTCGCACCGAGCCAACATTATCAACGATTTTAATGCCAAACCTTCAATTAATACCATCGAACAGCCACCGTATTCACCTGATCTTGCACCGTGTGACTTTTTCCTGTTTCCAAAACTCAAATTACTACTCAGAGGAACGCGTTTTGAATCCATAGAAGACGTAAAACAGAATTCGCAGAGGGAACTCAAAGCCATACCGGAAAACGCCTATAAAAAATGTTTTGATGATTGGAAGAAACGTTGGCATATGTGTATCGCTTCTAATGGAGCATATTTTGAAGGAGATAAAATTAATATTGATGAAGATTAAGAATTGTGCGTTTTATTTAAAATTTCCGGAAACTTTTCGGTCACAAGGTATGGAAAAAAATATCATGTTTGCAACATAGACTTTTTGTATTTTTGGCCACACTCGCGACACTGTGCGGCGTGGCGCCAACCAATGCGCCCGCAAAGCAGGCAAACCGTATAATAATGACAACAAGAAGAACGGCGCAGCTCACTGCTGAAGAAACTAGGAAAAACTAGTAAAAATAGAGTGAAAAATACGGCAAGAACGCAGTGAACGGGCGCAAGAAACGTGTGAAAAAATAAGGCACGACTACAATTCTTGTGTGTATGTGTGTGGAGCGAAATGCTGCAGCCAGCCACCAGGCCAACCGCGCACAGTTGCGCGTTTTTGCACCACCTTTTTTCTTGCGCACAGCCCGACCTTATGACTGCCTGAGTGCCTGGCTGGCTGGTTGAGTTTATTTTCATTCATTGCCCGCCGTTGGGCGCACACGGCGCAACCAGCGAACGCGCCGACAAGCTCCGCCCTATTCTGCCGTCGCTCGTACTTGTACTTCTGTTTCTTTTAGTTTTGCCGCCCTTATTTTTTCGATGTTTTGTCGCCGCACAACGCCGCTGTGACTTTTTCTTACAGGCCGCCTTTTTCTGCGACTCCCGCTGCCGCGCACTGCGCCCCCTCCCCCGCCACCCCCAAAACGCATCAGCTTTTCTCATTTTCATTGCAACGACTTTCTTTGCTCGCCGCTCCTCCCACTGCCGCACCCGCAGTTCTAGCGCACATATTCGCTGCCATTTGCCACAGAAATTATTCAACTATTTTTGGGTTTTTTGTTACTGTGCAGTTTTGCTACACGTGAAACCACTACATTGAAGCGGGCAAAAGGGGCCATGGGCGGCGTTGGGCTATTCTATGCGTTCGAGTACGTGAAGCGAACGTTTTTAATTAAAATTTTTTAACAAAGAAAATATGATCTGGGTTCGTAAAAGCTTCCACGGTCGAGCTGGTGGTGCTGTATGTGGGACGTGACGCCAGTGGCCGGAGGGGAGCTGTGGCGGGTTACAATTATTGCATATACTTTGACTTAAACTTGGAAAATTTGTGCGGCGGCAAATTTTTCCAGACCGCAGATTGAGACCACAAAGTCATTTTGAAATAATATAAACATATATGTGTATTAAAAAAATTCCACCAAATATTTGTGAGGTCGAAAAGAAAATATATGAAAATTTAAAAAGTATTTACTCAAACTTTAAATTTCTAAAAATCGTCTGGATCAAAAATAAATCAACATGCTTTTTGAAGGGATTAAAGAGTTAGAGTAGCGTAAAAGTTGTACTCGGACTGAAGAAAGCGAACTTGTGGCGACAGTACATCTTTGGTCAATATGATATCATTACAACTTTCAGCAAGTCTGGTGTAAGGCAGTGAGAACAAGTCTGTACTTGAACGTTAAATATGTACTTATGGTAAAACGACACCTGCCGCGCATACCCGTGTCGTGTTCTCCTTGAGTCGAACGCGTACGCGATTCGCAGCGAGTATTAATTAAATTATTAAAAATTAGCAGAAACGATGCAATACTTCCTACACATGTATATCACTAGCCCGACTTCCCGTTATGAAGGCCAAGGTTCCGCACCACAAATGCAGCTCTAGTCGAAATCTTCATCAAGGTACCAATGGGTTTCTCAAAACAAACGAACATGTTGGCATTCACAATTAACAAAATGATGTTGCATCTTGCTTTACAATTTTTAGTGTAAGCGACATGTTTACTTAAGGCAGGTTCTCACCTTGTGGAAAAAAAAAACAATTTTTTTTTGCCTTATCGTCTAGATATATGTTTAAAAAATGTGCTCCAGAAATTTCAGATAAAAATCTGAAAAATTACAAAAGTTACAGGGCGTTACATAGAGCAGTGTAGAGCACCGGCCAAGCGCGCTTTAAACTTTAAACGCGTTTTTCTCAGAACCACGTTTTCGGACCTTACGGAAGTGATTGAAGGCGTTGGAATGAACCAATCGTCACCAAATTTTTTCCAAATGTTCCTTAGGGTTTTTTCTAATAAACGAACCACGATCAGCCAAAAATATTGAAAATTGTTTATTTAAAAAAATGATAAGTGAAGAAAAAAATGCGGAAATCTTAATTTTTGTTTCAAAACCTCATAACTTTTGTAATTTTGATTTTTTTTTTCATGATCTTGGTTCATTCAATAGATAATACGGTACACATTAAGAATGTGTTCGATTTTTGTGTTTCCGATCACGGGTTTTGACGGAATCACTTCCGGTAGCGGGACACCTCCTCGCCGACATGCCGCCACTGATGGACGCCCCCTCCCCCCCTTTTTTTGATTCATTCAATTTGAAAAATTGTATTCTCTAAATAAATGTGTGTTCATATCCAGAAACAATTTTCAGCGTTGTATCTTTAACCGTTTTCTCAAAAAAAGTGCACTTTTTCGGATCCACAAGGTGAGAACCTGCCTTAATGACAACTTTAATATGATTTTGATAATTTATCAGTCCAACGATATACAGTTAGGACAATAAGCAATTGTATTCCCTTAGCATTTGTGCTCATTGCAATCGCTCCGCAGTATTGTTGCCGGCGATATTCCAACAAATCCAATCAAAAGTTCTCATTCCATTCCTCGCCAAATTCTGATTAGACTTTATGCATTTAAATTTCTTTTGGACATTGACAACTTCAACAAGAATTGGTAAATTTGCTAATTGGACAAAATACGTCTGATTGCTAGAAATAGCGGTCTTTTATACAACTTGTGGTTGACGTACAGGCTAAAAGGAAAAGGAAGGACAAAGGAAAAGAACCACTGCGGAGGGCTGAGAAATACAGAGAAAGGTAGAGAACCACAAAGAGGGATAGAAAAGAACAAAGAAGGATCAGCGGGGGCCACAGGAAGGTACTTTCTTAACCCGTTAGAAGGAAAAGGAAAGACAAAGAAAATTTAAGAAGGATTGTAAAGGACAGAGAAGATCAGAGAAGTACAAACAAAAGGACTGACAAAACTTGTGAACGGTACATCTTACATCAAACTTTTGTGTTACATAAACTTTACATTCTTCCAGAAGCAATGTTTTTATAAGGTCGGCCTCGTTCAGAGATTGTCAACGCCAGTTGGGAAAAATGTATGGGTACCCTTAAAGGATATGCAGCGTCCTGTGCGATGTGCGTACCCAAGTTTATGTCAAGCGAAAAGTTGGCGCGGCGTTTTAACATAAACGGTTATTGTTGTTGTTTAATATGATGTATGGCTTCGATTGTGTGTTAATGTTTGAATGACTTTGTCTTCTAATAATTTAAATTTTCCGCTATAACTTGATTTTATTTTCATTGCTGCACAACCATTTCCAGCCAGTCTTTGGAAAGGTATTTGCAAAAACAAAATTTGTTTATCATTTGCGCCCAGTCAAGGTACTGCTGTCTCTTATTTGCCGCACTAGCGTCGGCTCCACGCCGCGTAACGTGCTCTCGCCACGCTTTCGTTGCGCGATTCTTCACCAGTTTTTACCACGCAGAGTTTTGCTGTGAGGCGCCGAACCCCAAAGCTCAGCCGAAAATCCTTTCAATAATTGACAAATTGATTGAGCGAGCGCCGCATTGCGCTGCATATGGGACATATGTGAGTGAGCGGTGTGGTTGTTGTTTTTGTACTTTACTGTTGCTCTTCAACACCGGCGCTCTGCAGTGTGCGCTCACATCATATGCGAGAGTGTGTGCTGCAGAGAGCGAGTAGGACTACGACTGAGAGTGGGAGCGCGAGTGCAGCGGCCGGCAAATGTGCAAAAATGTATTTACAGTTGCAAATACATTTGTGCCGATCGAACCGGACAGCTACCAGCGATTAAGCGATGTGAAACTGGGAGAGCCGGTAGAAATACATGCACAGAATTACACTAATATTATTGTAAAATTGCAACCTTGGGGCCTACTAGTAGGCCCCAAGCTTGATCAGGAACGTAGTTTTTTCTCCATATAAATTTCTAAAACGGGGTTGTTGTTCTAGTTCATTTCAAAATTCCAGTGTTGCTGGTGTGAGTCATTTTTTGTGACCAAAGAAATTTGTCTTTTTATTTGTATATTTTTGGTGCCATGGACTAGAAAAATATATTATTGCCCAACAGCGCCAAATTATTCCTTGAGTATGCTTTTAATTTAATTTAATTAAGATTTTATTAGCTGCATCCAAAAAAACAACCCTGCGGTCAAACAAGAGCATTTAGCACCAAAAGCATACCTGATCTGATCTGACCGTTAGAGATTCGCTAAATGAAGAAATGCGAAGTAAAAAGGACGGCAATTGACCCCGTCATATTCAATGCATTTAGCTTTGTGTTCTTTGGGCTATTTTTCATTAATATTTACATAATGAAACCAAAAAAGTTCATGTGTTGGCATTTAATGCAGAAAATTAATGAGAACATACTTTAAAAAGTAAATAATTGAAAGAAATCCCTAATCCCTAATATCGGGAAAAGAGCAGACACAGTGAAGAGCTGATCACTGCCAGCACACATGGACTGTGTACGTGTATTGCAAAAAACGCACAAAAATCGGCTTACTCTCCCAGTTTCCAATCGCTTTATCGCTGCAGCTGCTGTACATCACTTGATTCTTCCTTGCTAATCACAGCACGACAATGGCTTCACATTGCCACCACTTCACAACGAAGTTCGTGGAATGCACTTAGCGGCTCACGAAAATGCGGCCCGAGGCGACAAGACGTTTTGACCGCTTGGTATTCAGGACAACACCGAAAATGCAACAACTGAAAAAGTCAAAATATTAAAAAAACTATTCATAAATGATTTCAATTATTTATTTTCAAATTTTTCTCTTGTTATCTAGTTTTTATTCTGAATGCTCCATTTTTCATTTCTTACGTTTTATTTAATATCAGGTGTTTTTATTCCTCGTGTTTATTTTTTTTAATAAATTTTTATAGAAATTTTAAAACTATCAATTTGATTTTAATTTATTAAATTAATGAAATTAATCATTATTTTTTGTCCTTTATGTTTTATGTTTATTTTTTTTTTTGTTTTTTGCCTGTTTTATTCTATTTATATTTTGTATTTGAATATTTTCTATTTTTAAGTACGCACATTTTATTTCTTATTTAAAATTTTGTATTTTGTTTGTTCTAATATTTAACTCACTCATAATGTGTTGTTCAAATTTCATAATGTACTATTGTTCTTCTTTTTCCTTTTTATTTTATATATTTTATATTTGTTTATATTTATTATTTTTCTGGTATCACCTTTTGTTTTATTATTGGTTTCCTATTTTGTTTTAATTCATGATTTATGTTTTAATTTTCTCTTTATGTTTATCTTATTATTTTGTGTTTTTTATGTTCTATTATTATTAAATCTTTAATTTTAATTTTGTATTTGAAATCTTTCAATTTGAAATTTCTAATAGTGTCTAATAGTCTATTTTCTTTGCAAGTATTGTTTTTAAGCTTATTTTGGTCTTTTATAGAAAATATTTCAGTGCTTTATTTAATATTTTTTTATTTGATTAATTTATTTTATTTAATATTTATTTTGTAATTCTTCTTTGCAGTTTTCAGTTTTTGTCGTAAAAAACTAAATTTTCAATTATTATTAATTTAAAATGTTGTTAATTTTGGGTTTAATTTAACCTTCCTCTGTCCCTAAACAAATTACGTTCGTTACTTTGCGTAGATTTCTGTGCATACAGGATTTCACTACATTTTTAGTGTAATATCTAAAGAAAACGAGTATAAAATATTTTTTTTATATATTATATTAGTTTTTGAGGAAACAAATAAGAAAAGTAATATAAATTTGCAGTAGCGTTTCTTCAATACATTTTACATAAACATTTGAATCTGTCTGCAAAAAGGAGCATTTTTGCAGATAGCTTCTTCTTCTTCTTCATTAGTGATGTATTTTTGTTGATACATGTTATTTTTTTGTTTTTATAAAAACTCAACTCTCTCAGCTTTTACTTTCTTTGCTTGCTTCTCGTGCATAGAAACGTGATATAAATGTAATTTTTCCCGCCAAAATGTATGGTTACGAAATTTAGTTCTTTAGTTCGTCTCTGGATTATGCTTGAAAAAAAAACCACTTCAATTACTCAAAACGCATTCCAAAAACAGCAATCACATTATTTACAAATTTATACTTGTTTGTCTTTACAATTGCTACTACTTATTGGACTATTGCATGTTTCCCCAAGTCTGCCGTACTCTTAACAGCGTGCCTAAAAGTATGCCCGTAAAAACATTCATGCATAAGAAGAAGAAATCTAGGCAAGGATAACCAACGTAACTTTTTCCAGCTCCAAAAAAATGTTTACTTCAATGGGAAACCCTTTTTTGAGTGTAAATTGAGTGTAAAATAAATATGATAAAGGCAGAAATTTTAACAAAATTCCAATAAACGGTTTAAAATAAAAATTAAAAAATTAGTCTTTCGTGCGTAGTTTTCTTCGCAAGGGACAGATAAAGGCTAAACCGTTTTTACTTTTATTTTAGTTTATTTAACTTTTGTTTATGTTTTAGTTTTATTTTGAATTGTTATTTTTTTATATTTTAAAGTTTGTATTGTATATTCTTATCTTAAACATTTGATTTTTATACTTTTGTTTTTTCTATTATTTTTTTCGTTTTGATTTATCATTCATTGCGTATTTTATTTTATGTGGCAGTAAATAGCAAAGAGCTTCTAGCAAATTCATTTTCATTCCATTAGTTGCGAAGAGGTCAAAGCTAAATCCGGCAAAGTGGTAAAAATTCATAATTTGTTTACCAACTGAGCACTTCCACCAAGTAGCATTAGTTATGTTTCTACAGAACAACAAATATTTTACTAAAAAAGGAGAATGAGCCTTGTTGGCTTCCCAGAGAAGTGGTTCATGCTCGAGTCTAATTTACCCCACGCAAAAGTGCCACTTTCAAAAATACGTAGCTCTAGTTCGAAAGCCGGCTGCCAAGGCGGCTGTAAGATTTGTTGAAAGTTGTGAAACGTAGCATTCGGAAAGTGGGTTAGCAGAGTGCGCATTATAATCCTTGCAAGAACTGAATCGAGTTTTTCGTCATATCCAGAAACAATTTTCAGCGTTGTATCTTTAACCGTTTTCTCAAAAAAAATTCCTAAAAAAAGTGCACTTTTTCGGATCCACAAGGTGAGAACCTGCCTTAATGACAACTTTAATATGATTTTGATAATTTATCAGTCCAACGATATACAGTTAGGACAATAAGCAATTGTATTCCCTTAAGGCTTGATTACACGTAACGAGTCGAGTGACGAGACATCAAAATGGTACTAGGCCGAAAGAATTGGGATAGCGAGCAAAAGCGACGAGTTGTTCAAACGTATTTCGACACGCGGCGAGTCAGTTCGGTTTTACAATGCACAAAATGAACTAAGCAACTCGCGCAATTAAACTCAACCGAGCGAAAAGTGGTGTGTGACGCATACCGCATGTCACGAGCGATGCCGCATGTGACGAGCGATTGCACGAATCGCTGCGAAAAGAGAAAAATATAACGGTAAAGTAGTGGTCGCTCGGCCTAGCAAACAAAATGTGATTCTAGTGGCTCTCTCGCCACTTTCATCGATCACTGACTCAATCAAGAACTCGCCTTACCGTTTAGACGAAACGAGTACTCGTTCGAGTTGCTGTCTTCTCACTCTACTCGTTACGTGTAATCAAGCCTTTAGCATTTGTGCTCATTGCAATCGCTCCGCAGTATTGTTGCCGGCGATATTCCAACAAATCCAATCAAAAGTTCTCATTCCATTCCTCGCCAAATTCTGATTAGACTTTATGCATTTAAATTTCTTTTGGACATTGACAACTTCAACAAGAATTGGTAAATTTGTTAATTGGACAAAATACGTCTGATTGCTAGAAATAGCGGTCTTTTATACAACTTGTGGTTGACGTACAGGCTAAAAGGCTAACGGCTCTACTCTAAACTCTAATTCGAAGGACAAAGGAAAAGAACCACTGCGGAGGGCTGAGAAATACAGAGAAAGGTAGAGAACCACAAAGAGGGATAGAAAAGAACAAAGAAGGATCAGCGGGGGCCACAGGAAGGTACTTTCTTAGCCCGTTAGAAGGAAAAGGAAAGACAAAGAAAATTTAAGAAGGATTGTAAAGGACAGAGAAGATCAGAGAAGTACAAACAAAAGGACTGACAAAACTTGTGAACGGTACATCTTACATCAAACTTTTGTGTTACATAAACTTTACATTCTTCCAGAAGCCATGTTTTTATAAGGTCGGCCTCGTTCAGAGATTGTCAACGCCAGTTGGGAAAAATGTATGGGTACCCTTAAAGGATATGCAGCGTCCTGTGCGATGTGCGTACCCAAGTTTATGTCAAGCGAAAAGTTGGCGCGGCGTTTTAACATAAACGGTTATTGTTGTTGTTTAATATGATGTATGGCTTCGATTGTGTGTTAATGTTTGAATGACTTTGTCTTCTAATAATTTAAATTTTCCGCTATAACTTGATTTTATTTTCATTGCTGCACAACCATTTCCAGCCAGTCTTTGGAAAGGTATTTGCAAAAACAAAATTTGTTTATCATTTGCGCCCAGTCAAGGTACTGCTGTCTCTTATTTGCCGCACTAGCGTCGGCTCCACGCCGCGTAACGTGCTCTCGCCACGCTTTCGTTGCGCGATTCTTCACCAGTTTTTACCACGCAGAGTTTTGCTGTGAGGCGCCGAACCCCAAAGCTCAGCCGAAAATCCTTTCAATAATTGACAAATTGATTGAGCGAGCGCCGCATTGCGCTGCATATGGGACATATGTGAGTGAGCGGTGTGGTTGTTGTTTTTGTACTTTACTGTTGCTCTTCAACACCGGCGCTCTGCAGTGTGCGCTCACATCATATGCGAGAGTGTGTGCTGCAGAGAGCGAGTAGGACTACGACTGAGAGTGGGAGCGCGAGTGCAGCGGCCGGCAAATGTGCAAAAATGTATTTACAGTTGCAAATACATTTGTGCCGATCGAACCGGACAGCTACCAGCGATTAAGCGATGTGAAACTGGGAGAGCCGGTAGAAATACATGCACAGAATTACACTAATATTATTGTAAAATTGCAACCTTGGGGCCTACTAGTAGGCCCCAAGCTTGATCAGGAACGTAGTTTTTTCTCCATATAAATTTCTAAAACGGGGTTGTTGTTCTAGTTCATTTCAAAATTCCAGTGTTGCTGGTGTGAGTCATTTTTTGTGACCAAAGAAATTTGTCTTTTTATTTGTATATTTTTGGTGCCATGGACTAGAAAAATATATTATTGCCCAAAAGCGCCAAATTATTCCTTGGGTATGCTTTTAATTTAATTTAATTAAGATTTTATTAGCTGCATCCAAAAAACAACCCTGCGGTCAAACAAGAGCATTTAGCACCAAAAGCATACCTGATCTGATCTGACCGTTAGAGATTCGCTAAATGAAGAAATGCGAAGTAAAAAGGACGGCAATTGACCCCGTCATATTCAATGCATTTAGCTTTGTGTTCTTTGGGCTATTTTTCATTAATATTTACATAATGAAACCAAAAAAGTTCATGTGTTGGCATTTAATGTAGAAAATTAATGAGAACATACTTTAAAAAGTAAATAATTTAAAGAAATCCCTAATCCCTAATATCGGGAAAAGAGCAGACACAGTGAAGAGCTGATCACTGCCAGCACACATGGACTGTGTACGTGTATTGCAAAAAACGCACAAAAATCGGCTTACTCTCCCAGTTTCCAATCGCTTTATCGCTGCAGCTGCTGTACATCACTTGATTCTTCCTTGCTAATCACAGCACGACAATGGCTTCACATTGCCACCACTTCACAACGAAGTTCGTGGAATGCACTTAGCGGCTCACGAAAATGCGGCCCGAGGCGACAAGACGTTTTGACCGCTTGGTATTCAGGACAACACCGAAAATGCAACAACTGAAAAAGTCAAAATATTAAAAAAACTATTCATAAATGATTTCAATTATTTATTTTCAAATTTTTCTCTTGTTATCTAGTTTTTATTCTGAATGCTCCATTTTTCATTTCTTACGTTTTATTTAATATCAGGTGTTTTTATTCCTCGTGTTTATTTTTTTTAATAAATTTTTATAGAAATTTTAAAACTATCAATTTGATTTTAATTTATTAAATTAATGAAATTAATCATTATTTTTTGTCCTTTATGTTTTATGTTTATTTTTTTTTTTGTTTTTTGCCTGTTTTATTCTATTTATATTTTGTATTTGAATATTTTCTATTTTTAAGTACGCACATTTTATTTCTTATTTAAAATTTTGTATTTTGTTTGTTCTAATATTTAACTCACTCATAATGTGTTGTTCAAATTTCATAATGTACTATTGTTCTTCTTTTTCCTTTTTATTTTATATATTTTATATTTGTTTATATTTATTATTTTTCTGGTATCACCTTTTGTTTTATTATTGGTTTCCTATTTTGTTTTAATTCATGATTTATGTTTTAATTTTCTCTTTATGTTTATCTTATTATTTTGTGTTTTTTATGTTCTATTATTATTAAATCTTTAATTTTAATTTTGTATTTGAAATCTTTCAATTTGAAATTTCTAATAGTGTCTAATAGTCTATTTTCTTTGCAAGTATTGTTTTTAAGCTTATTTTGGTCTTTTATAGAAAATATTTCAGTGCTTTATTTAATATTTTTTTATTTGATTAATTTATTTTATTTAATATTTATTTTGTAATTCTTCTTTGCAGTTTTCAGTTTTTGTCGTAAAAAACTAAATTTTCAATTATTATTAATTTAAAATGTTGTTAATTTTGGGTTTAATTTAACCTTCCTCTGTCCCTAAACAAATTACGTTCGTTACTTTGCGTAGATTTCTGTGCATACAGGATTTCACTACATTTTTAGTGTAATATCTAAAGAAAACGAGTATAAAATATTTTTTTTATATATTATATTAGTTTTTGAGGAAACAAATAAGAAAAGTAATATAAATTTGCAGTAGCGTTTCTTCAATACATTTTACATAAACATTTGAATCTGTCTGCAAAAAGGAGCATTTTTGCAGATAGCTTCTTCTTCTTCTTCATTAGTGATGTATTTTTGTTGATACATGTTATTTTTTTGTTTTTATAAAAACTCAACTCTCTCAGCTTTTACTTTCTTTGCTTGCTTCTCGTGCATAGAAACGTGATATAAATGTAATTTTTCCCGCCAAAATGTATGGTTACGAAATTTAGTTCTTTAGTTCGTCTCTGGATTATGCTTGAAAAAAAAACCACTTCAATTACTCAAAACGCATTCCAAAAACAGCAATCACATTATTTACAAATTTATACTTGTTTGTCTTTACAATTGCTACTACTTATTGGACTATTGCATGTTTCCCCAAGTCTGCCGTACTCTTAACAGCGTGCCTAAAAGTATGCCCGTAAAAACATTCATGCATAAGAAGAAGAAATCTAGGCAAGGATAACCAACGTAACTTTTTCCAGCTCCAAAAAAATGTTTACTTCAATGGGAAACCCTTTTTTGAGTGTAAATTGAGTGTAAAATAAATATGATAAAGGCAGAAATTTTAACAAAATTCCAATAAACGGTTTAAAATAAAAATTAAAAAATTAGTCTTTCGTGCGTAGTTTTCTTCGCAAGGGACAGATAAAGGCTAAACCGTTTTTACTTTTATTTTAGTTTATTTAACTTTTGTTTATGTTTTAGTTTTATTTTGAATTGTTATTTTTTTATATTTTAAAGTTTGTATTGTATATTCTTATCTTAAACATTTGATTTTTATACTTTTGTTTTTTCTATTATTTTTTTCGTTTTGATTTATCATTCATTGCGTATTTTATTTTATGTGGCAGTAAATAGCAAAGAGCTTCTAGCAAATTCATTTTCATTCCATTAGTTGCGAAGAGGTCAAAGCTAAATCCGGCAAAGTGGTAAAAATTCATAATTTGTTTACCAACTGAGCACTTCCACCAAGTAGCATTAGTTATGTTTCTACAGAACAACAAATATTTTACTAAAAAAGGAGAATGAGCCTTGTTGGCTTCCCAGAGAAGTGGTTCATGCTCGAGTCTAATTTACCCCACGCAAAAGTGCCACTTTCAAAAATACGTAGCTCTAGTTCGAAAGCCGGCTGCCAAGGCGGCTGTAAGATTTGTTGAAAGTTGTGAAACGTAGCATTCGGAAAGTGGGTTAGCAGAGTGCGCATTATAATCCTTGCAAGAACTGAATCGAGTTTTTCGTCATATCCAGAAACAATTTTCAGCGTTGTATCTTTAACCGTTTTCTCAAAAAAAATTCCTAAAAAAAGTGCACTTTTTCGGATCCACAAGGTGAGAACCTGCCTTAATGACAACTTTAATATGATTTTGATAATTTATCAGTCCAACGATATACAGTTAGGACAATAAGCAATTGTATTCCCTTAAGGCTTGATTACACGTAACGAGTCGAGTGACGAGACATCAAAATGGTACTAGGCCGAAAGAATTGGGATAGCGAGCAAAAGCGACGAGTTGTTCAAACGTATTTCGACACGCGGCGAGTCAGTTCGGTTTTACAATGCACAAAATGAACTAAGCAACTCGCGCAATTAAACTCAACCGAGCGAAAAGTGGTGTGTGACGCATACCGCATGTCACGAGCGATGCCGCATGTGACGAGCGATTGCACGAATCGCTGCGAAAAGAGAAAAATATAACGGTAAAGTAGTGGTCGCTCGGCCTAGCAAACAAAATGTGATTCTAGTGGCTCTCTCGCCACTTTCATCGATCACTGACTCAATCAAGAACTCGCCTTACCGTTTAGACGAAACGAGTACTCGTTCGAGTTGCTGTCTTCTCACTCTACTCGTTACGTGTAATCAAGCCTTTAGCATTTGTGCTCATTGCAATCGCTCCGCAGTATTGTTGCCGGCGATATTCCAACAAATCCAATCAAAAGTTCTCATTCCATTCCTCGCCAAATTCTGATTAGACTTTATGCATTTAAATTTCTTTTGGACATTGACAACTTCAACAAGAATTGGTAAATTTGTTAATTGGACAAAATACGTCTGATTGCTAGAAATAGCGGTCTTTTATACAACTTGTGGTTGACGTACAGGCTAAAAGGCTAACGGCTCTACTCTAAACTCTAATTCGAAGGACAAAGGAAAAGAACCACTGCGGAGGGCTGAGAAATACAGAGAAAGGTAGAGAACCACAAAGAGGGATAGAAAAGAACAAAGAAGGATCAGCGGGGGCCACAGGAAGGTACTTTCTTAGCCCGTTAGAAGGAAAAGGAAAGACAAAGAAAATTTAAGAAGAATTGTAAAGGACAGAGAAGATCAGAGAAGTACAAACAAAAGGACTGACAAAACTTGTGAACGGTACATCTTACATCAAACTTTTGTGTTACATAAACTTTACATTCTTCCAGAAGCCATGTTTTTATAAGGTCGGCCTCGTTCAGAGATTGTCAACGCCAGTTGGGAAAAATGTATGGGTACCCTTAAAGGATATGCAGCGTCCTGTGCGATGTGCGTACCCAAGTTTATGTCAAGCGAAAAGTTGGCGCGGCGTTTTAACATAAACGGTTATTGTTGTTGTTTAATATGATGTATGGCTTCGATTGTGTGTTAATGTTTGAATGACTTTGTCTTCTAATAATTTAAATTTTCCGCTATAACTTGATTTTATTTTCATTGCTGCACAACCATTTCCAGCCAGTCTTTGGAAAGGTATTTGCAAAAACAAAATTTGTTTATCATTTGCGCCCAGTCAAGGTACTGCTGTCTCTTATTTGCCGCACTAGCGTCGGCTCCACGCCGCGTAACGTGCTCTCGCCACGCTTTCGTTGCGCGATTCTTCACCAGTTTTTACCACGCAGAGTTTTGCTGTGAGGCGCCGAACCCCAAAGCTCAGCCGAAAATCCTTTCAATAATTGACAAATTGATTGAGCGAGCGCCGCATTGCGCTGCATATGGGACATATGTGAGTGAGCGGTGTGGTTGTTGTTTTTGTACTTTACTGTTGCTCTTCAACACCGGCGCTCTGCAGTGTGCGCTCACATCATATGCGAGAGTGTGTGCTGCAGAGAGCGAGTAGGACTACGACTGAGAGTGGGAGCGCGAGTGCAGCGGCCGGCAAATGTGCAAAAATGTATTTACAGTTGCAAATACATTTGTGCCGATCGAACCGGACAGCTACCAGCGATTAAGCGATGTGAAACTGGGAGAGCCGGTAGAAATACATGCACAGAATTACACTAATATTATTGTAAAATTGCAACCTTGGGGCCTACTAGTAGGCCCCAAGCTTGATCAGGAACGTAGTTTTTTCTCCATATAAATTTCTAAAACGGGGTTGTTGTTCTAGTTCATTTCAAAATTCCAGTGTTGCTGGTGTGAGTCATTTTTTGTGACCAAAGAAATTTGTCTTTTTATTTGTATATTTTTGGTGCCATGGACTAGAAAAATATATTATTGCCCAAAAGCGCCAAATTATTCCTTGGGTATGCTTTTAATTTAATTTAATTAAGATTTTATTAGCTGCATCCAAAAAACAACCCTGCGGTCAAACAAGAGCATTTAGCACCAAAAGCATACCTGATCTGATCTGACCGTTAGAGATTCGCTAAATGAAGAAATGCGAAGTAAAAAGGACGGCAATTGACCCCGTCATATTCAATGCATTTAGCTTTGTGTTCTTTGGGCTATTTTTCATTAATATTTACATAATGAAACCAAAAAAGTTCATGTGTTGGCATTTAATGTAGAAAATTAATGAGAACATACTTTAAAAAGTAAATAATTGAAAGAAATCCCTAATCCCTAATATCGGGAAAAGAGCAGACACAGTGAAGAGCTGATCACTGCCAGCACACATGGACTGTGTACGTGTATTGCAAAAAACGCACAAAAATCGGCTTACTCTCCCAGTTTCCAATCGCTTTATCGCTGCAGCTGCTGTACATCACTTGATTCTTCCTTGCTAATCACAGCACGACAATGGCTTCACATTGCCACCACTTCACAACGAAGTTCGTGGAATGCACTTAGCGGCTCACGAAAATGCGGCCCGAGGCGACAAGACGTTTTGACCGCTTGGTATTCAGGACAACACCGAAAATGCAACAACTGAAAAAGTCAAAATATTAAAAAAACTATTCATAAATGATTTCAATTATTTATTTTCAAATTTTTCTCTTGTTATCTAGTTTTTATTCTGAATGCTCCATTTTTCATTTCTTACGTTTTATTTAATATCAGGTGTTTTTATTCCTCGTGTTTATTTTTTTTAATAAATTTTTATAGAAATTTTAAAACTATCAATTTGATTTTAATTTATTAAATTAATGAAATTAATCATTATTTTTTGTCCTTTATGTTTTATGTTTATTTTTTTTTTTGTTTTTTGCCTGTTTTATTCTATTTATATTTTGTATTTGAATATTTTCTATTTTTAAGTACGCACATTTTATTTCTTATTTAAAATTTTGTATTTTGTTTGTTCTAATATTTAACTCACTCATAATGTGTTGTTCAAATTTCATAATGTACTATTGTTCTTCTTTTTCCTTTTTATTTTATATATTTTATATTTGTTTATATTTATTATTTTTCTGGTATCACCTTTTGTTTTATTATTGGTTTCCTATTTTGTTTTAATTCATGATTTATGTTTTAATTTTCTCTTTATGTTTATCTTATTATTTTGTGTTTTTTATGTTCTATTATTATTAAATCTTTAATTTTAATTTTGTATTTGAAATCTTTCAATTTGAAATTTCTAATAGTGTCTAATAGTCTATTTTCTTTGCAAGTATTGTTTTTAAGCTTATTTTGGTCTTTTATAGAAAATATTTCAGTGCTTTATTTAATATTTTTTTATTTGATTAATTTATTTTATTTAATATTTATTTTGTAATTCTTCTTTGCAGTTTTCAGTTTTTGTCGTAAAAAACTAAATTTTCAATTATTATTAATTTAAAATGTTGTTAATTTTGGGTTTAATTTAACCTTCCTCTGTCCCTAAACAAATTACGTTCGTTACTTTGCGTAGATTTCTGTGCATACAGGATTTCACTACATTTTTAGTGTAATATCTAAAGAAAACGAGTATAAAATATTTTTTTTATATATTATATTAGTTTTTGAGGAAACAAATAAGAAAAGTAATATAAATTTGCAGTAGCGTTTCTTCAATACATTTTACATAAACATTTGAATCTGTCTGCAAAAAGGAGCATTTTTGCAGATAGCTTCTTCTTCTTCTTCATTAGTGATGTATTTTTGTTGATACATGTTATTTTTTTGTTTTTATAAAAACTCAACTCTCTCAGCTTTTACTTTCTTTGCTTGCTTCTCGTGCATAGAAACGTGATATAAATGTAATTTTTCCCGCCAAAATGTATGGTTACGAAATTTAGTTCTTTAGTTCGTCTCTGGATTATGCTTGAAAAAAAAACCACTTCAATTACTCAAAACGCATTCCAAAAACAGCAATCACATTATTTACAAATTTATACTTGTTTGTCTTTACAATTGCTACTACTTATTGGACTATTGCATGTTTCCCCAAGTCTGCCGTACTCTTAACAGCGTGCCTAAAAGTATGCCCGTAAAAACATTCATGCATAAGAAGAAGAAATCTAGGCAAGGATAACCAACGTAACTTTTTCCAGCTCCAAAAAAATGTTTACTTCAATGGGAAACCCTTTTTTGAGTGTAAATTGAGTGTAAAATAAATATGATAAAGGCAGAAATTTTAACAAAATTCCAATAAACGGTTTAAAATAAAAATTAAAAAATTAGTCTTTCGTGCGTAGTTTTCTTCGCAAGGGACAGATAAAGGCTAAACCGTTTTTACTTTTATTTTAGTTTATTTAACTTTTGTTTATGTTTTAGTTTTATTTTGAATTGTTATTTTTTTATATTTTAAAGTTTGTATTGTATATTCTTATCTTAAACATTTGATTTTTATACTTTTGTTTTTTCTATTATTTTTTTCGTTTTGATTTATCATTCATTGCGTATTTTATTTTATGTGGCAGTAAATAGCAAAGAGCTTCTAGCAAATTCATTTTCATTCCATTAGTTGCGAAGAGGTCAAAGCTAAATCCGGCAAAGTGGTAAAAATTCATAATTTGTTTACCAACTGAGCACTTCCACCAAGTAGCATTAGTTATGTTTCTACAGAACAACAAATATTTTACTAAAAAAGGAGAATGAGCCTTGTTGGCTTCCCAGAGAAGTGGTTCATGCTCGAGTCTAATTTACCCCACGCAAAAGTGCCACTTTCAAAAATACGTAGCTCTAGTTCGAAAGCCGGCTGCCAAGGCGGCTGTAAGATTTGTTGAAAGTTGTGAAACGTAGCATTCGGAAAGTGGGTTAGCAGAGTGCGCATTATAATCATTGCAAGAACTGAATCGAGTTTTTTCGTCTGGTTCCAGCAAATATTGAGCATCTCTGCCGCTTCCCGACTTTGCTGTTAATTGGCTTTTTCGCCTTCACTTGTTTTTTGTTTTTGTGATACTCAAATGCATTTTGAGTATTCATTGCCATTGTAGGCGCACAGTCTCACATTCGTTCATTCATATGGCGCCTTGGCCGCTGCAGGCCGTTGTGCAGACCGGCCGCGCAGGACAAAGTCTGGGAGAGCGCTTCACGCTCCGGTCATTGCAGTCGTGTCGTACGCACACGCGTCTCACACACAAACACACACACACACACCTAGACATATGTTCAATAACAACCACGGCAGTAGCAGCGATTGCGGCAAGGGCACTAATACCTGGTCGCGTGAGCGTATGAGTAACATTTGCTTTTGTGGGGAAGTGTGCATGTGTGTGTGCGCGGGCTGTAGAAAAATGTGCAGAAAACTAAGATTATAACAGCAACAACAACAACGTCAAGCATCTCAAGAAACAAGACAACAACCACAGGAAAAATGGGAAAAAGCGAAAAGGCGGACGCAGAGGGAAGCGTTTGGGGCACACATGAAAAAGTGTCTACATGCTGCGGCATAAATTTCTCAGCACACATACTGTGGATTAATTACACGACAGGTGGCTATGCGTTCAATCAAAACGCATTAAATTTGTATAGAAATTTTTTATAAGTAAATTTAAAGCGGTACATTTAATGGAGTGTGAAATAAGTTGTGTGTGGTATACAAATCGAGAATTATTATGGTAAAAAACTGTGATGAAAACAGCGCACAAGTGCGGTAGAGTGTGAAGAAAATTACGACAAAGCCATAGTGCCTGAAAGAAGACTAAAGCCGTCGGTTAGTGCGTTCGCCAGTTCGCTGCATACAAGACAGAATGAAGACATTTCAACAAAAACGTTAAAAAAGAACAGTTTAACAAAAACATTTGAACAAAATTCACTTGCGACGCAGCGGTTTTAGGTGAACTGATAAGCGGTCAGAAGCAGCCGCTGGCGCAACGCTGAAAGCGCGTATGAGGGCGTTGTGTTCGTGTGTGTGTGTATGTATGTGTGAATGATGTCTGCCAACCGGCTTGCCGGCGCATTTTTGCGGTTTTCAAAGAGCTCAGAACAAAACAACAACGAAACAAACGAACAACACGAATAAGAAGTCTTAGACGCTGGACACTTGAAATGTTGAAATTTGTGGCGTTTTATAGAACTTGGAGAATTCAAAAGTTGTGTGCGCCAAATTTTTTTGCAACTTTTTAGCACTTTGGATAAATTTGTATGTGTAATTTTTTATTTCTTATTTATTTATTGTTGTGTTTTTTGCAGTTATAAAAATAAATATATTTAAAATTTTTTTAAATTCCGCTTGTTTTTTGGAAACTTGGATTCTAAGACTTTATTTTTCTTTTTATACTTACTCCAAAAATGATGTTTCAAAATGCTTCACGTTATTTAATTTTTTTTAATTTTAAACTTTTTTCATAAATATGAATAAAATTATTTCCAAATTTTTATTTTAATATTTACTTTCTAATGTTTTTCGTTTCCTTTTCATGTTTTGTTTTTGTTTTATTTTTTTTACTTTTTTTTTACTTTTTACTTTCGGAAATAATAATAATTTTTTTTGTTTTGTAATATTGTTTTTTGTTAACATTTTTTCTTTAAGAATAATAGGTACTTTTATATATATAAGTAGTAGTAGTTAGTTCGTAGTTGCGGCCCTGCGGCTTTGCACGCAAGCTCTCCTGTTTCCCCCGATACTAATTGTTAACCCATTGTTGAGCCCATCAGATTTTGATTAAAAAAAAACAAACATTTGTCTATCCTTCATTTCAAGTGTTTTAAAATTTTGAAGTCCCTTCTGACTGACCCATTAACTTATTTTTTACCGCCGTGTCTTTAAAGACACGGCAACTTTGAAAAATTCTGAAAATAACAGTTTCTAACGCATATTAAATACTTTAACATTATCGGAAAGCTACATTCATTGGCTTTCAAACTGTGAACAACTATTTCCGAATTTTAGGGTTTCACTTAGTGTACAGGACCACCTTTTTTAAGGGTTTTAAAAAATGTTTTTCTTTAATACAAAATGAATTTTTGTTTTTAATAAAACACTTAATACTGCTTACCAAAAAAACAAAGTTGACATACAAATTATGAAACTTTCAGTTTTCTAAAGTTTTAAGTATGTTCTAACTTGAAATATTTTGATGTGACTTTAAAAACACGGGAATCGCATTATATTCAATTTCCTCTTGGTTGCAACTACTTTCGATGCGTAGTTAAAAAGAAACAGTAACTTAAACTTGAAAAATGTGTAATTTTCCGAATTTGGCTTACGTATTTTGCCAGCGTGTCTTAAAACTCACATCTGCTCCAGCCCAAAAAAAAAAAAATTTTATTTTTTTGAAAGCAGAAATTGCATACGGAGGCTCTAAATAGGCTGTGTTATGAAAATTTTCAAAATCGGTCCACGGGATCTAGGGGCGGTAAAAAATGGGTTAAATCATGTGTTTTCACATTTACTCCAAACAAATTCTTAACCCTTGGTTTACCATGGTAGATTTCGATTTTCGAAAAAATTTAAAGCTCATTTTTGTTATTTCCCGATTGAAGTGCTTTTGATAAGTTTGAAGTCAGAACGCTCAATAAATCTTGTTTCTCCATACAAATTGTTAACGCATTGTTGACCCCGTTAGATTTTGATTTTCAAAAAAGTGAAAAAAACACGTGTCAAATTTGTTCTCATTAAGAGTACTTTCACTAAGTTTGATGTCAATGGGCCCATCTATACGTGGGTAGTCCGATAAGTACTTAACCTACAAAAGAAAAACGAAAATTTTGGAAAAGTGGCGATTTATTTCTCAACGTAGTCTAAGACATGGTACATTAAAAATTGCAAAAAGTAAACCAAAATTTGTTTAATGAAAAATTTTAAAAAAATCTGTTCACTAGTTATTTTATTTGAACTTATAATATGAAAAATTAGAAAAAATCACAATTTCAATTTTTTAAAATTTTGACGTTGGAATAATCGAACTTTGTGTTTAATGACCCCCATCAACTTTTGCACAGTTTTGCAAGGTACCATTTTGGTGGCCTGAAGGTAAATTTTTTTAAAATCTTTGATTGTTGAAGGTGGTTTACAATAATTTCGCAATTTTGTCTTCAAAATTGACCAATAGCGCTCAATCGGCCGAAGCTATGGACAATTCGGCGGGTTGATATCCTTTGCAACAAAATTGATTTTTTTCTTTGATACCACTCAGTGACAGCAGTGGAGTAGTGGCACGTTGCTAAGTCGCTTAATGGCAATTTTTTGCTGTTTGTATTCTCTCCTTGGCGCCTAATATTTTGCATAAGACTTCACACCGTATCTTTCTTTTATTCTTAAAATGTTTACGTGGTTGGTATTGCATTTTTTCGCTAAATCTCAGAGCGACATATCTGGCTTGCGTTTAAGCGCATCTACCACCTTCTTTCCCAATGTTTTATTTCTTTTCGAACTATTTTTGGCAGTTCCTGGTTTTATAGACACATCCACGTTTTCAATAAATCGAAGGATTGTTCTTCGTAGGATCGCATAGCTTGTATTCGCATTTTTTTGCAATCGTTTTGTATGTCACGTTTCTATTATTTAAGTAAACGTGCAAAATTCGTTTCCGCCCTTGTTCTTCTTTCGACGGAATACTGAAAACTAATTAAGCTAGAAAAGGAATGTTTTCAAAACACAAAATTGATGAAACAGTGAAGTGGATCCTGTTACAACGGTAACTTTTCAAATTATGTCGCTCGCCCAGTGACGTGGCAAACTTTTGCAATTTTTAATGTACCATGTCTTACTTTCAACTCGATACACTTGCCCCAGCGATGCTCCAACTTCTTTAACCCGTCTTAAAAAAACGTTTTCTGGAGGCCTCCGTGGCGGTGATAACCTCCTCAATCGGCTCAAATTTCTGCACGGCGAGTGACTTTTTCAAGTTTGGAAACAAACAGAAGTCACACGGGGCCAAATCTGGAGAACACGGTGGATGGGGCAGCTGTTCGCAGCCTAATGCGACCAATTTGGCGAATCACCGACCGATATTGCTCTTTTTCCATTTTTCTAAAATGCGCGGTCACGTTCGTTTCCACACGCGGTCAAAACAAAACTACAAATCCAATATGGCTGAAATTTTGACAGTAGCCGTCTACGAGGTGTACTACACGATAGTAAATTTCTCTTACGATAGTGGCACCATCGGGCGGTGGGGCTAAGTACTTATCGGACTGCCCACGTATATATAAAAATGACTCGTGGTTCGTTCGGCTGCTTAAAACTTGAAAACGACTGGATCAACTTGGATACTTCCTTCGGCGGGTTTGCTTGAAATTGTTACGTGAAGGTTTAGGAAAAAAGATAAGTCGGGAAAACGGGGCGTGGCACCACAAGAATAAATTTTTAGACAATAACTTTGGAACCATAAGTCACACATCAATTAAATTTGGAAAAAACTTACTATTTACCGTAGGAACACAATTGGAGCGTATGGGCGCACGGCGTACGGCTTAACACTCCGATGCCCAACAAGGTCCGTAGGGACCTATGGCGTTTTAAAATCCGCGGCATTTCAATACGGGGGGAGTGATGAGCTTGAGACTTTATGACTTCTATAAATGGAATGTTTAGAAGCTGTTAAAATAGATTTCGGCAAGATTGCATGTATTTTACTACCATAACTATCGCATTGAAGTCATTTAGGGCGTCGATGACCGACAAGGTCCGCAGGGACCTTGTAGGTAGCTCCATGTAATTTGATTTTATTTTTTGTTAGTAACTATAAATAGTTAGTGCCAAATATTGATAGCAGCACAATTTCAAATAAATCATTGAAATTAAAATACGTACGGTGATTGGGATCAAATTTATATGCCGCCGTACGCGCTTTCATAACTGAGCATGAGTGAACAACAAGCAGTAATGCAGACTTTGGTTAGATATTTGGAAAACAATGAAGAACCTTATTCATTCACCGAGAGACAAATTACAAAGATTTCTTGCCATACAATGAAACATATGATGCTGAAGTTGAACTGAATGTCACTCTGGCGGTTAAAGCTGACTCCGACGACGATGATCAAACTCCATTATTTAATTTGATAATGGCTGAAGGTATTGCCTAAGTATATATACAAATGATGAAAAACTGAATAAAAATAAAAATAAATATATATAAAAACCCATTACTCTAAAAAAAAAATGCCATACTTGCAGCGGCATAGATGCATGAACAGCTAAAGCAAAGTTAGGCAACTAAATGCAATTATTTTGTATTGTATACGTTTTTACCTATCTGTCTGTAGTAACAAATACACATGTGTTTATAAAAAAATATACACGAAGCTTAACTTTTTTGCTCTCCAAACACATCTACACACATTTTGTAACCCTACATTATAAAATTACACATCTTATATGCAATATTACAAAAAAGGTCCCTGGGGACCTTGTTGGGCTTTGACCGTGTAAAAAATTATCGGTTATCGGAGTGTTAAATACGCTGTCGAAATACGTTCAGACGTTGCCTTGCTCACAATTCCAGCGTGAGCAGCAACGTATAAATTCTCAAATTCTCTCGCGCTCAATTCGTACTCCATCGCTGCGCTGCTGGCGCTATGTATACGGCAGTGGTATACGCGCGCTGCTGAGGTCGTGTCGTACACGAATGAGTATACGAATACACGAATATACACGAATACGCCCATACGCGGCGTAAAAAATGGAAATAGATCTAAGTGAACGTACGACGTTTTTACGCTCATACGCTTGCGTCGTCAATTGTGTGCGCTTTCATATAAATATATGAAATTTAATTTGACAACGCAATACGTCGAACGTAAATACGCTCCAATTGTGTTCCTACGGTAATCATAACCTTCGCCCGAGGGAATGGGGTGGGTATTGAACAAAGGGTTGTGGTACTGCCCATACAACTAAAATATTTCAAATAGAATACCTTCCGAATTGCTAGTCGCACAGCATAGAAATTTGGTATTCCGTCGTTTAATAATGTGTCATTCTACTGTTAACATTATATGGGCGTTGAACAAGGGGCACGGCACATTTTTTATGCAGCAGAACTCTAAACTTGGTATGAACCTACCATGTATTCATATCTTTCGGCAGAGGGAATGGGACAGGTATTTAACAAGGGGCGTGGCACCGCCCATACAATTCAATTCTTTTGAGTAGAATAGCTACGGCATTGTAAGTCGCACAGCATTGAAAATTAGTGTACCGTCGCTTTATAAATGTGTCATTGTACTGTTAAAATTTTATGGGCGTTGGACAAGGGTCGTTGCACATTTGTTTGACCGGAACTATCCGCATAATTTTGGAACTGTTACTCGCACTTAAATGAAACTTAGCACGAATATACCGTTTAGTCATATCTTTCCACAGAGGGAATGGGGCGGGTATTTACCAAGGGGCCGTGGCACCGCACATACAACTTAAATCTTTGATATGGAATAGCTTCGGAATCAATACAAAATTTCAATACTGTGGGGCTTACACAGTATTGAAATTTTGTGTGCCGTCGTTTCATAGATGTGTCATTCTACTAATGAGATTTGATCGGCGTTGGTCAAGGGGCGTGGCACATTTTTATGATCCAACAATTATGCAGTACACACACACATCACTGAAACTTGGTACGAACTTTCCACTTAGTAGCACTATTCGACTAGAAGAAAGTTGTGAGCATTGGGCAAGAGGGCGTGGTACCGCCTCCATTTTTATATACATAGATTGTTTGCCCTAACTGACTGACTGATTGATTGATTGATTCATCATCGCTCAGCCCAAACCGCTGAAGTTACAAACATGAAATTTGAACTGATAACACGGAATTTTTTTAAATTCGGGGGTGTAAAGGGGCAAAATATGTGTTAAGGTGTTGTATGAAGAAAAGTGATTTAAGAGACATATTGATTTCGAACTTCCTGAAAACACTGTAAACCAAAAATAATTCGACACGTATTTTATAATTTTTCGAAAATCAAAATTTAACTGGACCAATAGTGGGTTAAGATTTGTTCAAGGGTAAACTCGAAAAAAACATGAACCGATAGGCCTATTGACTTCAAAAATGGTAAAAATACTTGAAATAAAAAAGTATCTATCTATCTATGTAACTGGATCAACGACGGGTTAAAAGTATGTATGGAGAAATAATTTGTTGTTTAGCCTTTTGACTTCAAACTTAGTGAAAGTACTTCAAATGTAAAATAACTTGATAGGTGTTTTTTCATTTTTTCCGAATATTAAAATCGGCCGGGGTCAATGACCGCTTAAAAGTTTGTATGGCGAAACTGTAGGTTAGGTTAGATAGGGAAGTGTGTGGGCGTCCCAAGGGCAGCACTTCCACTCGGAGGCCAAAATGGCCCATTGTGAATCCATACTTAGAAGATTCTGGAGCTAGCCAGTGACTCTCAGTTCGGGGCGAACCAATTCGACCTCTTGATGAAGGAGAGTAGATCCGAAATTTCCACTACTGCTGCGCAGGCCAAGTCTGCCAGGAACCTTGACCCCAAGGTACGGGTCGGCGTTCCTGCAGAGCCGGGCAGTGGCACAGGTAGTGTTGGATCGTTTCCACTTCTTCCTCATCTCCACAGCTTCTGCAGACATCACTGGACGAGAGGCACCATTTGACAAGCATAGATCCAATGGCGCAGTGTCCAGTAATGACTCCAACAAGCTGTCTAATGGAGGTTCGACTCAGGGACAATACAAATCGTGTTTTCCTCACGGAAAGGGAAGGCCACATTGCCCGGCAGGTACTGCAATCAGTTCTGCTCCGCCATGAGGACTCGATGTAAGTTTTGCTCAACCTGTCAATACGTAAATACAGGGCAGATATCGGAGGGAGCACAGAGTTATCCACTTAGGTGAGAGGCAGGGCGACCCCCCTTTCTTGCCATCTCATCCGCTGCCTCGTTTCCTGCCACTCCAGAGTGGCCCGGAACCCAGCAGAGAGTGACTCGGTGATGCCCGATTCCTCGAAGTGCAGTGCGACAACTCTGCACTACCTTTGATTTCACAGTGACTGATTCCAGCGCTTTAAGAGCTCTCTGACTATCCACACAGATTGTGATATCCGTGGATGGTAATCCGCTGTCGCGGACTAGTTCTAGTAGAGTAAATAGGTATATTTTACTAAAAAAAAATACTTAATGGCTGAAATTTTGAGGGTGTGTTCGGGGGCATGTCCTGAGTCTGAGTTTTCGTATTCGAGGGGGTGGGGGAAGATACTACCCCCTGTTTGTTTAGGGGTGAGTTCGTGTTAATTCCTTATCTCCGATGCTATTGCTCGTACCGTCAAGTCCGAGGGATCAACTTTGTGGGGAATAAAATTATCTATCTAATGATAATAAAATCGAGGTCATAGGTCGATTAGGTGAATCACAATGGCCGGTCAAAGGTCAAAAGTGAGGGATAGTTTTTTGTGAATACCGTGAAACCGGTAGGTTTTTTCGCATACTGCTTCAATACCATTTTAAAGTACTTGAAATTACCTACAAAATTAGTGCTCGAACACTCATCTACTATAAATAGTTTGCCGTCAATCCAACGACCAAGTTGACCGCGCGCGCCGAGGTTGACCGCGCGCGCTGTACGTGCGAGCCGCGCACGGCGCGAGAAGTACTCATTGCGCGTACATTGTACTCTCTACGTGCAATTAATAACTATGGTTACATTATTTTCTCGGTAATGATTAATGATGATTAATTTAGATTAACACATTTTAAGCGGGTAGCCTAGTATATGAAACTATGCTGCGTAGCGGGCATTACTTGCAAAACAAGCAAAAATTGCGCGATCCAAAATAAATAAAACTTGAAATTTATGAAACTAAAATAATTATATGAAATAATACTTTCAGTTTTATATGAAAACCAATCCGGTAAAAATACCGTCTCCCGCTTTTAAAGTGCCTACATTCAAAAGGTAAAAATACCCGCCCCGCTTATAAGCAGCAGTTTTCACAACGGGTAATTTTACCCGGCCCGCTTTTAATGTGTTAAGTTGAACTTGTTTTTTTTTTTTTTATCCAAGGGAAAACGGGAAATCCATCATGGACAAACGAGACGGTCTATCTTTGCCGAATAGTGTGAGACTTCTACTCACTAAAACCCTATAAAACCCCAACTATTGCATATTCAGCGCTCTGTAATGTATGTGTGTGTATTGCTGTATAATTTTTAATTATTCAAAGTGTTCTGATCATAAATTTTACCTGGAAGTTTTCCTGCTTGCCACTTTGGATGGACTTTTTTCGCCTCCTTCGTATTCTTCATCGTTTCCAAGTGTGTCACCATGAGCGTCTTCTTCTTGATCACCTTCATCTTCTTCAGGAATGGATTGTAAGTTCCCGTCGTCGTTGAGAAAATCGTCATCTTCTTGCAGGGTAGAATATTGGGCGATGTTGTTGCACGCGATACCGCTACAAGTCGTACAAATTGGAGAACATTTCAACCCAGCTTTTCGACACCCACAGGCAGGGGCGGATTCAAAAAAATATTTCGGGGGGGGGTTTCAAAAAGTAATTCTTTGATATTCATAAATTGTCTTTCAATTTGTATGTAGTTTTAATGTCGATCCTAATATTTCGGGGGGGGGTTTCAACCCCCAAAACACCCCCCTGAATCCGCCACTGCCCACAGGCCTTCCCACAACCAGTTTTGCAGGTGCAAGAAATTAATTTCAGCAAACTTGGCGGCGCTGGATCTTTTTCGCAGGCGACGGGCATATAAATGCTCTTCGTTTTTTTCCAACCCCAGTCTTCCGGATCTTTGTAATTTCCCCGCCACTCTTGAGCTGCATCTTCAGTAATTGGTAGGGAAGCCAAATTGAACGTATTTTTCTTTCCGGATTGAAGAAAACGCTTGTAAGGTTAGAAGTTCAAAGTCTCGTCCTTGTTTCCTCCGTACAGCTTGTAAAAGAAAAATTGTCCAAGGGCGGCTATTTCCGATGTAATGTAACCATAGTTATTAATTGCACGTAGAGTGTGCAATGTACGCGCAATGAGTACTTCTCGCGCTGTGCGCCGCTCGCACGTACAGCGTGCGCGGTCAACATCGGCGCGCGCAGTCAACTTGGTCGTTGGATTGACGGCAAACTATTTATAGTAGATGAGTGTTCGAGCACTAATTTTGTAGGTAATTTCAAGTACTTTAAAATGGTATTGAAGCAGTATGCGAAAAAACCTACCGGTTTCACGGCATTCACGAAAAACTATCCCTCACTTTTGACCTTTGACCGGCCATTGTGATTCACCTAATCGACCTATGACCTCGATTTTATTATCATTAGATAGATAATTTTATTCCCCACAAAGTTGATCCCTCGGACTTGACGGTACGAGCAATAGCACCGGAGATAATGAATTAAATCGAACTCACCCCTAAATAAACAGGGGGTAGTATCTTCCCCCACCCCCTCGAATACGAAAACTCAGTTTTAGACTCAGGACATGCCCCCGAACACACCCTCAAAATTTCAGCCATTAAGTATTTTTTTTTAGTAAATGTGATTTATTTGTCTCTATTTACTGTACTATTCAGCAGCTTTCCAGATTGTAAAAATCTCCGCCTGAAAGATGCTACAGAGGTCCGGGAGTTTAAAAGACCGTTGTGCCCCCAGTTCATCTGAGTGGAGACCAGCTCCTGTACCTTCCTCCATCTTAGAACCGTCTGTGAAGATGGTGATGGAAGCGTCACTTGTCACACTTGTAAGCCCCCATTCTTCCCTTGAGGGAAAGGAGGTGAGTGCGCGCGAATCAAAATCCAGGTGGGGAATCAGATAGTCCGTGCAGGAATCTAGTAGCTGTTCTGTACCTGGCCTCGCAAACGACCTTAAAATCCCAGAGCGTCCATAAGCGTGCTCTTTCCACAGGTTGGCCTCTCTCAGTCTGAAGGCGCCTTTTGCGGCACAGCACTTAATGAACTGCTCTATTGGGTGGAGATGTAGAATCATCTCTAGGCCTGCCAGGGGGGTGCTTTTGACGGTTCCTGCTATTCCCATAGCACCTTTCCCATTCTGCACCTTCATCAGTTGCTTCGTCAAGGACCTGGTGTCCGTGGCCGGCCACCAGACAATGGCTCCGTAACACAAGATCGGCCGAATGATCGCTGTATACATCCAGTAAACAATGCTCGGCCGCAATCCCCACAGTACCATAACCGTCTTTGAGGGGTTAACTCCTATACCGTTCTGCTCTGCCCACCTAGAGAGTGCTCCTAAAGCAGACTCCATGATTTCACTGATGGTGGAAAGAAATGTTCCAGGGATCAGGATAGTGACATCGTCCGCATATGCTACTACTCGTAGCCTCCTGGATTCGAAGATCTCGAGGATGTTGTTTATCACAAGCAGCCACAGCAGAGGCGAAAGGACGCCCCTCTGAGGTGTTCCCCTTGTGGTTAACCTCCTCACCGAGCACGAGCCTAGGCTGGAGTGAACCCTTCTGCTACTAAGCATGTCGCTGGTCCACCTCACCACTTTCTCGTCTACTTCGAATTTTCTAAGTGCACTAGTTATTGCCTCTAGAGTGACGTTATTAAAGGCCCCCTCAATATCGAGGAAAGCGGCTAACGTATACTCCTTGACGCTCAGCGATTTTTCGATCGTCTGAACAACCTCATGCAAGGCGCTGTCTACAGATTTTCCCCTGCAATACGCATGTTGCGTCCTGCAGAGTCCCCTGGACTGTGCCACTCCCCTGACATAGACATCAACCAGCCTCTCCAAAGTCTTAAGAAAGAACGATGACAGGCTGATCGGTCTGTAGTGTTTTGCAGCGATGTGGTTTGACTTCCCCGCCTTGGGGATGAACACTGAGACTTTGACCACTGCCTCCTTAGACCATTGCAGCATAGCCGGAATGACACCATCGGGACCCGGAAATTTGTACGGGTTGAAGGTGTCTATCGCCCATGCCACTTTGACCTCATCGATAATCCCCTGAACTAAAACATCCGGTCGTGACGAGTGCTGTCTATGAGGCGTGGTCGTCTTAACAACACTCGTGCAACCAGGAAAGTGGGTGTTCATGAGAGTCTCTAGAGGCTCCTCCCTCGATTCTGTAAACGAGCCGTGAGGTTTCCTAATGCTGCTAGGGGTATGTGATGCCCCGGCTAGCACCTTGCGAACTCTGGTGGCCTCGTTGACATTGTCGAGGGATTCGCAGTACTTCCTCCAATTATCCCGCTTGGCCGCCCTAATAGTCTTCTTAAACTTATTAAAGCTAGCCCTGTAGGCTCCCCAGTATTCTTCAGTTCGGCTAAGCTTAGCCTTATTGAAGAAACGTCTAGTATCTGTTCTTAGTTGTCTTAGCTCTGGGGTCCACCACACCGCGTTGGTTCTCCGTGGAGCTCGACTTTTAGGACAAGATTCATTAAAAGACTTTTAAGCACTTTCGTTAGAAGAGGAACCTACTATTGGTGTCAATGTGGTTTCTCTCGAATGTAGCGCTCGCTTTACGCGATGCCAGTTTCTGAGAAACTAGTGCACTGAATTTAGGTCAGTTAGTCTTTCTCGGATTCCTATAGGTTTGTGGACATCCAACCTCAATGGCCACTGAAAAGACTATACGGTTGTGGTCCGAGAACGAACATTCCATCAGTACCTTCCACTTGACCACGGAGATAGTATTGGAGTCGGTAACCAAGGTAATATCTATGACCTCCTTCCTAACCCTATTGTGAAAAGTCGGCGTATTGCCTCTATTGCACAGCGCAAGGTTAGAGCCAAGAAGAAATTCAAAAATTGACTCACCCCTACTATTGGTGTCGGAACTTCCCCACAGCATGTGGTGTGCATTGGCGTCACACCCGATGATGAGGTCGAGCCTCCGTGATCGGGCGTGCGCAGCAAGGTCCCGGACTTCCTTCGGCGGTGGTTCCTCCCCTTCGAATGGCATGTATGCGGACGAAAGGATCGCCCATCGCGTCGTTCGCATGCAGCCACGCACAGGTCACCAATACTGTAATGAGACAAAAGAAACAAATTCATGCACTTTCTGTATACAATACAGGCTCGTATCTTACCTTCACCGCGTGAATGAAGCAATCTAAATTGACCTGAATCTAACCCACAAACCCTGTTTCCTACGATCCAGGGTTCCTGAATTAATCCCAAGTCAACTCCAGTCTCCTCAAGGAACTGCATAAGGTCGGGGGGGCGGCTTTAGAGTGGTGCAGGTTTATCTGCACTACCTTCAGCCTTCCCTTGTGTGGCGCGCTCCTTGTTAGGGAAGTGAGCTTTGAGGGAACCCAAACTGAACTTAACAACTCCCAGGGAGCTCGCAGATGGGCAAAGGACGATTGATCTACCGCGATCACAATGTCCATGCCTGCCTCATTTTTACAAGTAGTGGAGGATACAATTCTCCACTCTCCTGCGTTCAGGCCACTATTCTGCCGGCCAATCAGCTTCACCGTGTCGGCGTCCTCCATAACTGGAGGGGGGACCCACAGTGTGACGATAGGCCGGAGTGGCAGACGGTCACGAGGTATGACCTCAAGTTTTGACCCCTGCCAGAGGGGCTCAAGACCGCCGATAGTGCGCACCAAGAAGTTGAGGGACTCCTTGTTCCCACAACAGACGATTTTGACATCCTTCTGCCAGCTAGCGCCGTCGAAATCAATTTTACCGTCAGCCGCCTCGAGCATCGCTCGCAGAATGCGCACCTCTACAGAAAGCCAGTTTTCCGGGCGAATTTTCCCACCAGGATCGCTCCGGTCCACCCCTTTTTACGGCCTTTTCCACCGTGGTGGAAGTGGGCCTTGAAGAAGTGGTTGGTCTCTGACCAGTCTTTCTTGACGGGGCGGCCGCAGCACTGTTTCCAGGTTTTGCCGTCCTCATCTTTTCTCCCTCCGGTCGTGCAGTGACGGAGGATGTGGCCTTGTTTGTAGGCTTTCCCGCCTCCACTGCACTTTCGGTGGGCCGTGCATCCGTGGGACTGTCACCAGGCGTTGCTGCAACGGTCGTGCATTTTGCACCAGAAATCGCCGCCTGTTTCTTCTCGAATCTAGCCACGATCTTCTGGTGCTTCCTTACCAAATCCCTGTCCTTATCAGACAACGATCCAGGCTCTCTGCTCATTCTACGGAGAAACGCAAGAGAGCGCCGGTAGCCATTTCTGGCTTTCTTCGCAGCACTGCTCGCCTTGCGTTCCCCCGTCGGTAATGTTCCAGGAGTGGAGCCAGTGGCCGCAGGTCCATCTCCCTCCTCTAGGAGTGCCGCCTCCGCCTCAGAGTCCACCGACCCGGCGCCGCTACTTTGCGAGAGAATCATAGATTCCCCTATATAGCCTCCCTCTATAGCACCGTCGAGTCGAAGGCCCCGGAGCTGAGGCACCACCCCCGAAAGTGAGGGACCATCCTGTGCGGTGGCCTCCTGCGCCTTTTGCCTGCTTAATGCAGGCTTGGGCGCCTCCTGCTTCCCAGTAGCATTTGTAGACTGCACAGCCTGGGGTCCCGCTACACAGCCTATGGCGAAACTGTAAAAAAACATGAATTAATGGACCCACTGACTTCAAACTTTGTGAAAGAACTCTAAGTGAGAAAGAATTTGACACGTGTTTTTCACTTTTTTGAAAATCAAAATCTAACGGGGTCAACAATGGGTAAACAGTTTGTATGGAGAAACACGATTTATTGGTTCCTTTGAGTTCAAACTTAGACAAAAGGCACTTCAATCTTGAAATAATAAAAATGTGCTTTTTATATTTTTGAAAATCCATATCTACCGTGGTAAACTAAGGATTAAGAATATGTTGAGAGTAAATGTGAAAACTCATGATTTAAAGGGCCTTTTGACTTCACAGTTTTCACAGAACCACTTGAAATCAAAGATCATAGACATATGTTTTTTTTTTTAAATCAAAATCCGACAGGGTTGCGTGCGTTATTTTATATATTACATGCGTTCGAAATTTGTATCGGGTGAAAGAAGAGAGCTTGCGTGCGAAGCCGCGGGGCCCAGCTAGTCTATATATATAAAAATGAATCGTGGTTCGTTCGGCTGCTTAAAAATGGCTGGACCAACATGGATACTTCCTTCGGCGGGCTTGTTTGAAATTGTTACGTGAAGGTTTAGGAAAAAAGAATAGTCAGGAAAACGGGGCGTGGCACTACAAGAATACATTTTTTGACAATAACTTTAGAACCATAAGTCACCCATCAATTAAAATTTGGTACAAACTTACTATTTAATCATTTCTTTCGCCCGAGGGAATGGGGTGGGTATTGAACAAAGGGGTGTGGCACCGCCCATACAACTCAAACCTTTTAAATGAAATAGCGTCCGAATTGTTAGTCGCACAGCATTTAAATTTGGTATGACATCGTCCCGTATAAGTGTCCTTCTACTGTTAAAATTTGATGGGCGTTGAACAAGGGGCGTGGCACATTTTTCATGCAGCAGAACTGTAAGTCGTACATCAATGAAACTTGGTATGAACCTACCATTTAATCATATCTTACGGCAGAGGGAATGGGGCGGGTATTTGCCAAGGGCGTGGCACCGCCCTTACAATTCTGTTCTTTTATATGGAATAACTGCGGCATTGTGAGTCGCCCAGCATTGAAATTTGGTGTACCGTCGCCTCATAGATGTGTTATTGTATTGTTAAAATTTTATGGGCGTTGGACAAGGTGCGTGGCACATTTGTTTGACCCAAACTATCCGTATAATTTTGGAACTGTTACTCGCACTTAAATGAAACTTAGCACGAATTTACCATTTAGTCATATCTTTCCACAGAGGGAATGGAGCGGGTATTTACCAAGGGGGCGTGGCACCGCAAGTACAACCTAAATCTTTTATATGGAATAGCTTCGGAATCGTAAGCCGCACAGTATTTAAATTGAATATGCCATCGTCCCATAGAAGTGTCATGCTACTGCTAAAATTTGATGGGCGTTGAACAAAGGGCGTGGCAAATTTTTTATGCAGCAGAACATCTCCCATACAACTCAAATCTTTTAAATGGAACAGCTTCGGAGTTGTAAGCCGCACAGCATTGAAATTTGGTTTACCGTCGTTTCATAGATGTGTCATTCTACTGATGAGATTTGATCGGCGTTGGTCAAGGGGCGTGGCACATTTTTATGATCCAACTGTTATGCAGTACACACACATATCAGTGAAACTTGGTACGCACTTTCCACTTAGTAGCACAATTCGACTAAAAGAAAGTTGTGAGCATTGGACAAGAGGGCGTGGTACCGCCTCCATTTTGATATACATACATTGTTTGCCCTAACTGACTGACTGATTGATTGATTGATTTATCATCGCTCAGTCCAAACCGCTGAAGCTACAAACATGAAATTTAAACTGTAGGTACATCTTGAAAAATGAACCTCCGCTAAGACGGGATTTTTTTAAATTCGGGGTGTTAAGGGGCAAAACATGTGTTAAGGTGTTGTATGAAGAAAAGTGATTTAAGAGACATACCAAAAATTATTCGACACGTATTTTATAATTTTTCGAAAGTCAAAATTTAACAGGACCAATGCTGGGTTAAGAATTGTTTAAGGGTAAACTCGAAAAAAACATGAACCGATAGGCCTATTGACTTCAAAAATTGTAAGAATACTTGAAATACAAAAAATTATACACGCGTTTCGCTTTATTTTCAAAATCGAAATCTAACTGTATCAACGACGGGTTAAAAGTATGTTTGGGGAAACAATTTTTTTTAGCCTTTTGACTTCAAACTTGGTGAAAGAACTTCAAATGTAAAATAACTCGATACTTTTTTTTTATTTTTTCCGAATATTAAAATGGGCCAGGGTCAACGACCGGTTAAAAGTTTGTATGGGGAAACTGTAAAAAAATATGAATTCATGGAGCCACGGACTTCAAACTTTGTGAAAGTATTCTGAGTTAGAAATAATTTGACACGTGTTTTTCACTTTTTTGAAAATCAAAATCTAACGGAGTCAACAATGGGTGAACAGTTTGTATGTAGAAACACGATTTATAGGTCCTTTTGACTTCAAACTTAGACAAAAAGCACTTCATTTGGGAAATAATTAAAATGTGCTTTTCTTATTTTTGAAAATCGAAATCTACCATGGTATACTAAGGGTTAAGAATTTGTTTAGAGTAAATGGGAAAACTCATGATTTAAAGGGCCTTTGGCTTCACAGTTTTTAGAACCACTTGACATCAAAAATAATAGACATATGTTTTTTTTTTTAAATCAAAATCTGACGGGGTCAACAATGCGTTCAAAATTTGTATCGGGTGAAAGAAGAGAGCTTGCATGCGAAGCCGAGGGGCCCAGCTAGTTAATTCATATTTTTCGCAGTTTCTTCAAACAAACTTTTAACCGGCGCTGACCCCGTCCGATTTTAATATTCGGAAAAATTAAAAACATGTAGGGTCAGGTGGGGGAAATCAGTGTTGGCATTAATCAATTAGTTTTTTAATCAATTAATTAATTTGATTAATTTTAATCAAATTAAATTAATCATGATATTTTAATCATTTAATCATGATTAAAAAAGTAATCTTAATCCTGATTATTGGTGTTAATCATTAATCATTAATTGATTAACTTGATTAACTTGATTATGAACTAATACATACATCAATGTTGTCAATTCTAAGAAAAATAAATAAAAGACAGGAAAATAATGACACAGCTTTCTTAAACCAGTTTTGTTAATTATTCAAAAATTCAAAAAATAATGTCTAATATTCAAACGCACATCAAACGCATATTTCAATTAAATAACCTTAGATCTTTACATTTATGTTTTTTTATGTTCAAGTTACATTTCATAACTACTCTTTTTTGAAATAAATCGTCGGATAATTTGTGTGACCTAGGTTTATTCAGTAGCATAAGAAAACATTCTTTCTACTGAGCCAGAGGATGGCATTGGTGTGTTGTATTTAATAAACACTTTGCCTATAACAGGATAACTTCGTAGAAGCTCTAGTTCTTGGCTTCCCTCGGCAAAAAAATTTGAAATGATCATGTCTGCTCTCTTTTTAGCATCTACTGATTTTGCTTCACTGCCAGAGTCGGAATTGAAATCAAAGAAATCTTCTTCTCGGTGGCGTGTATTTTTGACTGAATTTTTTACTGTTAAAGGCTCTGAGTTTTCTGATATTTCCTTCCTTACGACTAATTTAAACAAATTTTTACACTTCTTTTGATTAGCGGTAGTTAGACATACTAGCCACTTTTTCTTAAATCGTGGATAAGACAGGGCTGCAACGGCTGCATGTTTACCAGTTTCACTTGAAAGAGTGTAAAACTCTTCAAATCTTTTCTCTATGCTTTGTAAATATTTTTCAGCAAGTGGTTCACAGAATTTTAGATTTGGAGTCGTCGTGATCTTTTGCAATTTTTTTTTTACAGCGTGCAGACAAGGTAATAATATTCCATAAAATGAATCATCGCCCTGCAATACGTCCAAAGCGGTTGCAACTGGAGCTGAGCATTGGCAGTATTCCTCCATATATTGAAATTCAGATTCTCGTAATGGATTTCTTATACCAAGTGTTTTGACTAGTTGAGAGTAACTTGTTTTGATTTTCAGTATATTTTTCAAAGCGTCATAGTAACTATTCCATCTAGTTATGCCAGGTCGTGTTAACGTATGTCCGAGAATGTTATGTACCACCTCAGCTGATTTTGGGCGAACAGCAGAACTCCACAAATCGTTACATTTTTCCATTACTGTGGAATGCATTTGTCCAAGACATGTCGATTTGTCAGTCAACAACCCTTGGACGTCCTTAAGCAATCAGATTTACACCTGAAGTGAAATGGTAACGAACTGCTTTGTGGATTTTCGTATATTATATTTTCTTCAAACAAAAGATCATCATGTTCGTGTTCCTGTCTCCTGCCGAACTCTCCTTCAAACTCTCCTTCACTCTCCTCTTCAAGCTCTTCTTCACTTAACTCGTTCTCGCTGCCACTTGGGTTTGAAGATTCATTATCTTCATCATATTCGATTAAGGATGTTGTATTTACTCCGAATATCTTGAACGCTTTCACAAAATTTGACCCATTGTCAGTAACGGAACATACTATTTTCGTGGGGTCAATGTCAAAATCTGAAAATATTTCCAAAAGCAAATCTTTTATGCGGTCAAAGGTGTGTGCCCCTTTAAACCGGCGACAAGCTAAAGCTGCGGAACGCCTCTTGTAGTCATTATCAATCCAGTGTACTGTAACACCTAAAAAACTCCTCTTTTCCCTGACCATATATCAGCAGTAGTGCACAAATATTTCACTGCAGCTAGGTTTTCTTTTATATCGCAAATCTGATCAAATGATTGTTTAGCAATTTTTTTCTGAGGGAACGTCGCCCAGGTATCTTAATTCCACTATTTGTCACATTTAAATCCTCCATCATCTTAATGAAGTAGGGGTCTTCTACGGCTCGAAAAGCAATCATCGAATTAACGAAAAAATTTACTAAGTTACGATCACAATTTTCTTGAGTAACAGGTGCTTTTGGAGTTTGCCTTGAGGTCTGAACTGTATTATTTTTGTTCTTCTTTTGCTTAATGTCCTTCATATACTTTCTACATTCTTCTGCTGTTTCAGGGCCATGTTTCCGTTTTAAGTGTCCCAAAAAGTTAGATGTCGTTTTGCCATAGCCTTTAACTTCTTTATTTTGCTGGTCCGAACACTTCATACAAACTGTTACTGTGTTCCTGTCTGTGCATTTGTTTGGTAGAAGCAAAGATTATGAAGTGTATAGAAGGCGCATCTGAGCTCAAAAAGCTCTAAGAGCGGGGGGAAGCCACAAAAGGGAAAGAGTGGTGCCAGCAGGAGAGCAAGCGCTTCAGTTTACGCTCATTGACTGTGCGAACTGAAGCACGCGCTACAACAAACACACATGAAGTGAAAGTACCGCTTCTCCTGTGTACTTTGAGGCGTAGGTGGTTGTTTTGGCAACACCAGCCAGCGCAATGATCGTCGTTTCAACGACGCCATTGTTTGTTGTTTTTGTAGTATTTATGTGTACACAGCTCGAGAAAAATGTAAACATCTCTTCTTTTGTTGTTTTTTTATTGTTTATGTTTTGCATCGTTTGGAACTTCCTTTTTTTAATTTACTGTCACAGCATTCACCAGGAAATCTGAAGGAGCAAATAGGTAGCAAATGTCTGTAACCGATTGATAATTTTTATGGAAAATGTTTCACTTACTGGCCGGCAAAAATCCTCCTCCAAACCCTCCACGTGGGTGCCGGCTGGTAATGGCTAAACAGTTCACCTTGGTGATAGCCAGCTAAGGATGTGGGCTTCGCCCCACGGACCCCACTCTTCAATAGTTCGGTCGGTAGGATAGGTTGTTGCTCCTTCCATAGGATCGGGGTAAGGGCTGGACCAAAGTGTCATACGACCCGTGCCGATGGTCAGCCTGGCTGGGGGCCCTTTCAAATAGCCCAGTCGCGAACGGAGTATCCGGATACCTGGCGCCCTCCGGATTATTAGCCTTACCTGTGCACTGCGGATCTCTGCACAGGTGGACCACCCCATCTCCCCCACTCGTGGGACTTAATTATGGACAATTTAACAAAAAACACAAACACAAAACCAAAAACAACAACAAACGTACGAACATCGACGGAACCAGAGGCCGGCCCTCTTAAAAAGCCGGGGATGGGTGAAGCAGACAAGCCAGCGCCCACCGCCAAAAAAGGAGCATCCTTGGTTGATCAGAAGATCCCATGCCAAGGCTCTGCCTCCGCAACTAAAGCAACAAACATTAGTGCTACAGCTGACCCCAGCAACGTTGTGGTTGCCAAAGCCGGACCTCCGTCCAGCAACAGCAACAAACATAGCGGAGCTGCGGTAACAGCAAGCACTCGACAGATCAAGGACTCCAAAGTCCGCTATAGAGAGCGCCAGAGTGCCAAGCGAGTACTCGAACGGATACAATGTATCCCAGAGAACCGCAGGACTCAAAAAGAAAAAGAGTCCTTTACCTGGGCCACTGCTAGGTTAGCGGAGCTTGACGGGGCACCGACCACTGAGACCGCCGCCAAAAGGCAGCGTTCTACAGAGGAAGAGGCCCCGACTGCCAAGAAGGTGCGCAGCCCGCTCAGAACAGCAGCCACCTACAGCGACATGTTGAAAAGCAGTCTCATTAAGGCGGTCGTTGACCGCTCCGATCCTGACGGAAGTATTACTCCGTCAAACTGGAAACTGGTGGAAGATTTCCTCACCGACATCTTTCTGGACGTCATGAAGGAGAATCCGGGCCCGGTGCCACAATACCAGATGTGCGGTTGGCATCAAGGCCACGTAAAGCTGGTTGCGTGTGCGGACAAGAGGGCCCTGGATCTCTTCTGCGTGGCTATTTCCAGAACGGGAGAGATCTGGCCGGGTGCTAAACTCGAGGTAGTACCCAGGGAATCGATCCCCAGCAGACCAAGGACTAGAGCCTGGATCCCATTAAAACCCACGGATCCGGCTAAAGTCCTCGAAACCCTCCAATTGTCCAACCCGATGATACCCACGCACAATTGGAAAATTGCCAAGTTGGAGGAGCTCAAGGGGTCTCGTTGTGCCACAATAATTGTTAACAAGGAGTCCCTTGAGCACCTTTCAAAGTCCAATGGTGTCGTGGCCTTCGGTTTTGGGCACATTAAACTGAGGGTATACAGGAAGGACGAGCAGACTGAAAGTGGCCCCCAGGGCTGCTAGCCTCAACAGACTCTGGCGAAGGCGGCCAACAAGGGCTGCCAGCCACGACGGACCCCGGCAAAGGTGGCCCGCAGGGGCTGCCAGCCGAGACGACTACCCTGGCAATAGAGGCGATAGATGACCAACCGTCTTCCTCCAAGCCGTTACGTCGCCTATCCCGGGCGGAATCAATCTCCTCGGGATCGGAGATGGCCACGGCTTTCGGGAATTTCTGGAGGGAGTCCGAGCTTCTCGCCGAAACGGACGATGACCTCGACGCTACTGTGGTGGAGGTAGACATGAGCGAAATAGACAATGGTCTGAGTAGTTCAGATAAACCTCCATCACTCTAAAGCAGCTTCGGCTGCGCTACTCCTCCGCCTTTCTAAAGGCGGAGACGACATCGCTCTCATCCAAGAACCATGGCTCGTAGCCAACAAGGTTTGTGGATTGAGAGCGACAAACTACAGGCTGGTCCATGCTAACAGCACAGGTCCTGTATCCTTGTGAAAAAATCACTAAATGCATATCTGCTCCCTAATTTCAGCGACGACGATCTGGTCTCCATCTCCCTGATGCTTAAGGGGAGATGCCACTGGTTCGCGTCTAGCTATATGGCTCATGACCATCCAGAGCCTCCACCGCCGGATCCAGTCAGGAACCTGGTAACTGAAGCCGCCAAGTCCAACACTGCACTCGTGATTGGATGCCACGCAAATGCTCACCACTGTATCTGGGGGAGCACAGACATCAACGATAGAGGTGAGTCACTGTTTGATTACATTTCGACCTCAAACCTTCTTGTGTGTAATATAGGGCGCACTCCCACCTTTGTAACCAGAAATAGGGAGGAGGTTCTAGACCTCACCCTTGCCTCGGTGAATATAGCCGACAAGGTTAGGAACTGGAGGGTCTCCAATGAACACTCTTTTTCCGACCATAGGTATATAGAGTTCACTCTTGACAGCGACCCCCGGAGGGTCAAACCAGTAAACAACCCCAGGAAAACAAATTGGGAGTTATTTACCCGCACAGTGGATAGGCACATCAAAACGATTCAAATCTCTGAAATAGACACCCAAACGATGCTAGAATCGGCTGTTAATCAACTAACTCTAGCATTTTCTAAGGCTCAGGACCTCGCCTGCCCTAAGTACATGCCCAGAGGGAAATACAAACCCCCTTGGTGGAACCATGATCTTAGTGAGCTTAGGAAACACTCTAGGACTCTTTTTAATAGAGCAAGGAGGACAAAAACAGAAGAAGACTGGGAGTTTTATAAAGAATCCCTCAGGTCCTATAAGAAAAGCCTCAGAGAGGCCAAGAGAAGCTCTTGGAGCGATTTCTGCGGTAATATTGAAAGTGTCTCCGAGACTGCTAGACTCAGGAAACTACTTGCCTCTTCCTCCTTTATTCCAAGTGCCTTACAAAACCCCGATGGTTCTTGGACATCATCAGAAGGTGAAGCACTTGCACTTCTTACAAATACCCACTTTCCGATCAGCCAACATGACAGGCTGCTAGGAACTCAGGCCAGCACTAACTGTGTTGCCTCTATAAACAGTATTGTATCGATTGAAAAAATTAAATGGGCAATTGCCGGTTTCCACCCGTTTAAATCACCAGGACCAGATGGCATATTCCCAGCACAACTCCAACATGCCGGACCGTTAATCCTAACACTCCTCAATTCAATATTCTCAGCCAGTATTAGCTTAAACTACATACCAGAGCACTGGCGCAAAGTACGGGTGGTTTTCATCCCCAATGCGGGCAAAAGTTCTCACACTAGCCCTAAGGATTACAGACCCATAAGCCTTTCTTCATTTCTTTTAAAAACATTAGAAAGACTGCTGGATCTGCACTTACGACAAACGATCAGGCAGGATCTGATTTCAAATAGTCAGCATGCCTACATTAAGGGTAAATCTGTAGATACAGCTCTACATTCATTGACCCACACGATCGAGAAATCACTCGAACACAAAGAATACACCTTAGCAACTTTCCTGGGCATAGAGGGGGCTTTCAATAACGTCGAGCTTACAGCCATCACGGGCGCGCTCGCCAGGCTTGGGGTGGAGGGTGGCTTGGTGAACTGGGTGGATAATCTTCTGCAGAGCAGAGTTATCTGCGCTGAACTGGGCGACTCTTCCACCTCGAGAGGAGTGAGCAGGGGCACTCGCCAGGGCGGAGTCCTCTCCCCCCTCCTTTGGAACCTGGTAGTTAACGAACTGCTCCAGTCCCTGGGAGGGGGGTGCGGCAAGGTAACGGCGTATGCAGACGATATAGTTCTCACTATCTCGGGCAAGTTTCCCAACTCCATCAGAGATCTAATGCAAATACTGCTTAACAAGGTAAACAGCTGGGTTACCAGTCGGGGATTAGGCATCAACCCTGGAAAGACAGAGGTTGTCCTATTCACGAGGAAGTACAAACCCCCACCCATACCTCCTCTATCACTAAACAATACAGAAATCCCTTTCAAGAATGAAGCACAATTCCTTGGAATCATTTTTGAAAAGAGATTGAGCTGGAAACCGAACATCCTCAATAGGGTCAAAAAGGCAACGATTGCCTTATACACCTGCAAAAGAGCACTGGGGAAAACCTGGGGCCTAAAACCAAATATGACGCACTGGGTTTACACGGCTGTCGTACGACCCATCTTAACCTACGGGTGCCTGGTTTGGTGGAACGCTTTGGAAAAAACATTGCTCCTCCAACACCTCCGCAAAGTTCAAAGGGCAGCCTGCGTAATCATCACGGGCGCTCTTAGGACAACACCAACTTCAGCTTTAGAAGCCCTGCTTCACCTTATTCCGCTAGACCTGCACTGTAGGAAATTTGCGGCCATAACAAGCTATAGGCTACGGGCTAACGGCCAATGGTCGGAGTCTAACCGGGGTCATGCCAGGATACTTACTCTCTTGAAGGAGTTCGGGGAACTGGATTCTTCACCCCCCCCCCCCAATTGCAATTTAACAAACAGTTCACAAGCACCATTCCAGACAGGAACAACTGGGAGGAAAGCTCAACATCCTTAATAGGAAACTCACACCAGATCTACACCGACGGCTCCAAGTTAAACGGAGCTGTTGGTGGAGGCGTCTTTTCAGACTCACTTAGTATAAATTACTCTTTTAGACTGCCGGACCACTGCAGCGTATTCCAAGCAGAGGTTTCAGCCATTGAAGCTGCCCTGAATTGGATCAAAGAGGGCAGTGTCTCTAGGCGAGATATTAGCATTCTCTCTGACAGCCAAGCGGCTATCAGGGCCCTAGGGTCTCATGTTCTGACTTCCAAAACAGTGATCAGCTGCCGCAAATCTCTTGACGAGATGGCTGAGCAGCTTAAAATCCACCTTATATGGGTGCCTGGTCACAGAGATATCCCGGGGAACTGCAGGGCAGACGAACTGGCTAGACAAGGAACGACTAAGGAGCTATCCTCAGAACTCGCCGGCTTAGGTATTCCATTGAGTACCTGCAAGCTGGTGATAGAGGAAGCGATGACCAAAGCCGCTAACAATGCATGGGCGGCCTCAGAGACAGGCAAGACAGCGCAACAGATCTGGCCAAAGCTGGACTGGAAGCGCACCAAAAGTCTGCTAAACCTCAATAGGGGCACGCTCAGGGTTGTTGTCGGAGTCATCACTGGTCACTGTATCCTTGGTAGCCACGCTATCAGATTAGGGCTGGGCCACCTGGCCAACGACTTCTGCAGAAGCTGCAGAGACATAGAGGAGGAAGAAACAATTCTCCACCTGCTTTGTACTTGTCCTGCTCTTTGTAGGAAACGGAAAAAACATCTAGGGTTTTACCATACAGCCAACCTCGCGGACTTATCGGAGGTTGACGCCAAGAGCCTAATACGCTTCATCACCTGCTCGAGCTGGTTTGAGACATCCTAACAACAAATAAAAGGGGTTAGAGATCCTGTGGTATCACAATGGGCCTAGCTTGGCCTAAGTGAGCTCTCATATGAGAGCTGCCACTCCCACCTACCTACCTACCTTCACTTAGCGCAGTGGAAAGGTTATCATTTCTTAGTTTTTGGAAACATATACCACAATTATTATCCATGTTAATTTTTACTCGATTGTCGAAGTTTTTATCTACAAAATAATTTGTTGTAATAATTGTTGTAATTACTGCTGAAATAAAATAATAAAAAGACAGTTCCGTCTGTCTCAGCATGTAGTAGGTTTTGATTCATAGAATCCTGTGTATCTTCGAAATTAGTTGTTACACTTGACCGAGTACTACTTGAATTTTCTCCCAAAATTGCAAAAGTATTTTCTAATTTATCTTGGTTAAAAAACTTGGTTGTTATAAAACATTTATGTGGGTTATTGCCTAATTTTATCAGTGATTAAAAACAGATTTTAGTTCTAAAAATACAATTTGAATCATCCATACATTTAACATCTTTCAAATAATTAAAAAAATCTTTATAAATTCGTACGACTCATTATTTAATTGTAAAGCCGATCTAAAGCAATTTTCCGATTGCCCTATTCATGCAATCAAATATTACTTACTTACTTAACTGGCCATAACAACCCGTTATCGGGTTACGGCCTGCCGCAAAACTTCTCTCCAGGCGCCTCTGCTTCGCGCGCGCCTTCTCCAGTTGGTCACACCAAGAGATACCAGTGCCTCTTCCACTTGGTCCTTCCACCGGAGACACGGCCTCCCTCTTCGCCGTCGACCTCCAACCATCGCATCGAATACCTTTTTCGCCGGAGCTTCGTCGTCCATGCGGCAGACATGACCGAGCCAGCGTAGCCGCTGGATGTTAATTCGCTGCGCTACGTCCATGTCCTTATACAGCTCATACAGCTCGTTATTGGTTCGTATGCGATAGTCGTCACCAACCCGAACAGGGCCGAAGATTTTGCGAAGCACCTTCCTATCGAACACTCCAAGGGCCGCTATGTCGTTTCGTGTCATTGTCCATGCTTCAGCGCCATAGAGGAGCACGGGCAAGATAAGCGTCCTATAGAGTGAAAGTTTTGTCGGTCGAGAGAGGTCTCTACTTCTCAATTGCCTACCGAGACCGTAGTAGCACCTGTTGGCAAGAGTTATCCTTCGCTTTATCTCCAGACTGGCATTATTGCTGCTGTTGATGGCGGTACCAAGGTAGACGAATTCCTTGACAACTTCAAAAGCATACCTGTCGGCCTCGACGTGAGACCCTAGCCGCTGCGAGTCCCTGCGTGTACAACCATATACAATCAAATCAATCAGCAATCAAATATTAGGTCTACTTTTTTGATAAATTCTTCAGGAACTTTGTTTGTAGCGACCACATAAGTCGTCACGCCAACCATATTTTATTTTCTTTTCTATGATTTTGCGCACACTACTGTCTGCAATAAGTTCAGGAGCAATATGCGACGCCGTTCAGGCTTGTAGAAGAAGAACAAAAGCCAGCCAGAAATCATAAATCGTTTTACAATTTCAGCTTTTCGCCAGCGCAACAACAACAACAACAGCGTTCGTCTTCACCTTGCAATAATTTCACGCCACAACAATGTGCTAACACACACTCGCTGCAGTGAGAGCAACACATAAAACTATGTTCTCGCTTGTAAAGCAACGCTCTTACCACATACGTGATCTGTGCGAGCAAAGCGCGGGTTCCAATGTTAGAACCCGCCATACAAAATTTTTGCTTGTATGACATGCGCATTCTGTTTGTTAATTTTCTTTGGTAGAAGTTTATAATAGGTACCGTCAAATAAAGCAGACGAAGAAAGATCCGATTCCGATTGCAATGCTACTGTTGAAACGCCAGAATTCTTTGAAGACACCGACGGATCATTTGACACACCACCATGATCAGCATTCATGTTTGTTTTTGAAGTTAATCACTGAATGAAACAATATCACAAATTTTTGCAAAAGCCGAAAAAATTATAGCCAACTGAACGCAAGGCGATCGTGTGAAATCGAGATAGTGTTAAAGCGTGACTGACCACGTGCAGCGCACCGTTAGCTTCTCTACAAGCACTAGCTCTCTAGTACTAAAATACTGTAGAGAGCGAGAGAGAAGAGCTAAGCTAACGTAAAGTACTTCGGGTCCCACCCCCCAGTGTTTACATAGTAAATAGTCCATGAATGTAGAGTCTGTATTGGGTTGTATTATTATAAATTTTATTTGAACAAAAAAATTAATCAAACAATTTTTTGATTATGATTTTTCATCATTAATTTTTAATCGTTAATCTGATTAACTTTGGGCGAACACTGGGGGAAATGTAAACACTTATTGCTTTTTTTACGCAAGTACTTTGAAAAACTAAAAAAAAACATTTAAGGACACCCTTCCTACTTTCGAAAATTAATATTGATATTAAAAAAACCTCAGGTATTGCACTGGTCATCAGTACCTCGCTCTTTAAAACCCATGAAGCGCAAAAGAATGGTGTTTACGTTTACCCCGGTGTTGTTTACATTTCCCCAATTTTTTTTTTCAAAATTCAGGGGTAAATGAAAACAGTGCCTTCGCTCCCTGTAGACACTAGGGATTTCGGTAGCTATAGGGTGAAGCTAAGCACTCACGAATTCGCTATTGATTTTTTACCTGCAGTACGTTTTCGCAATGTTTACATGCAAAATGTTCTCAAAACCACTTCAAGATGTCTTAGTTAAAAAGGAACACATTTTATTCAGTTCTTTTTTTAATACAAAAATGAAATTAACTTTTTGTTGGTACAGACAATGTCTTTACATTTTAAATTAGGTTAGATTTTAAAACCTACTTTCTCTTGGGTTTAGGTGTTTTCTTTGCTACCTTTTTGTCTTCTTCTTCGTCTTTTGTCCTTAAGTCGGTTGAGGACTTCGTTCGAAGTTGAAACTTCGCCATATGTCATTTTCTTCAGTCTTGGTACTGGCTTTTTTTGTTCGACCGAAGGTGCAATAATTTTGGATGATGAAGGGCTATTTAAAAACAAATCGCTGATGTGGCGAACAGGGTGAGCTATGGGACAATGGTAAGTGGTCCGATGTTTTACGACCCTTAATCCGGTTAAATATAACGGATATCGGAATGCCGTAGTATCTTTCACATTGTCAATATGTCATTTTCTTCTGAATTGTATCGTTAACAGCCTTTTCTATTTCTTTAGCGTCGTACGCTATACGTGGCTTCTTTTTTATATAGGATCTTGGCATTTTGATCACTGGAAATGATACGAACAATCAGGGGGCGTAGCCAAGGGAGGGGTTTTGGGTGTCAGAACCCCCCAAGACCTATAATTATTTAAAATTTTCAATCACTATGCATGGTATATACGTTTCCACAAAGAAGATCTTTTCACCTTTAAACATTTAAAAGAATATTAACAAATTTTTTGGTGAAACCGATATGATATTTTTAAAAAGTTCCCTCAGGCTCAGTACAGCTATTTGCATGATCTAAAAGCATGTTTAATGAGGGTTTTAAATCGTCGGCTGAAATGTCCTTCAGGGTGTCGGTACAAGCCTTTTGAATGGCTTCTACGTCCTCAAAACGCCTTCGTTTTTTTAAGGTGAAAGTCGCACCATGCCGCATCAGTTGAAAACGAGGAGTGGTTGATGGTTAAAATAAGGCTTTTAGTCCAAAAATCAGTCACAGTTGTCTATGGATGAGATGGCGTCCTTTGATAGCCAAACTGTTCAGTTAAAATGCGATAATGTTATGTTTTTGAGATGCTTAACTTTCGCCTTACAAAAGATTTTTGTAATCGTGATAGTCCGTTTTTCGGGAAAAAGCCTAACTTTAAAGATTTATTTTGCGACTATCAAAAATATTTGAAGATTTCTTTCCAAATGGTTCTTTGGTGGATTTAGTGTCCACCAGCACTTTTTAGTAAAACACTGCACTTCAAACAATAACTTTTTTATTTCACAATTTAACATACACTATTTACTGCTGCCGGTGTCGCGTCCTGACGGTGACTGACTGATCGATTGACTGATGATTGCTGGTGATATTTCAGATGATATTTATTGCCCATTATTTCATTGGTACATAAGTAAGACTAAATCTAGTTAACATTAAGTACATTAATGATTTCCTAGCACATAAAATATTTATCTAGGAGTGTTTACATTCAAGTAGTGAAATATCACATTATGTTTGTTTATTTGAGATCTGTTACATTGTAGTATTTTCCTAAAAAGGGCATGTAAAAAAGGGAATCACATTTTCATTTTGTTTATATTAGCTTGCAGTACCTGCCGGGCAATATGGCCTTCCCTTTCCGTGAGGAAAACGCGATATGTACTGTCCCTGAGTCGAACCTCTATTAGGCAGCTTGTTGGAGTCATCACTGGACACTGCGCCATTGGATCTATGCTGGTCAAATGGTGCCTCTCGTCCAGTGATGTCTGCAGAAGCTGTGGAGATGAGGAAGAAGTGGAAACGATCCAACACTACCTGTGCCACTGCCCGGCTCTGCAGGAACGCCGACTCCGTACCTTGGGGTCAAGGTTCCTGGTAGACTTGGCCTGCGCAGCAGTAGTTGAAATATCGGATCTACTCTCCTTCATCAAGAGGTCGAACTGGTTTGCCCCGAACTGAGAGCCACTGGTTAGCTCCGGAATCTTCCATGAAGGGATTCACAATGGGCCATTTTGGCCTCCGAGTGGAAGTGCTGCCCTTGGGACGCACACACCCTTCCCTACCTAACCTAACCTAACCTTATATTAGCTTATTCTAACTTAAACTAAGTAACACTATATACACTATACACTTTGTACACATGGAGGAGTACACATCAGAATTGATGAGTACAGTAAATTGGATCATTGATATTAAATGTGCGGAATCGCCTGTGGTAGAACAAAAGCTTTTCCTGTCGGAAGACCTGATTGTTTCTTAACAAAATTCGCAGATGGATAGGTGATAGGAATTTATCTTGAAATGGGAAAGGTATATTTGGTTCCTTTAGTAGGTATTTTTTGACTAGATTATTGTCCAGTCTTCCTAAATTATCTAGGAATCTTACCGCTGCCTTTACTAAGTGACAGTCGATTCTTTCCGTTTTGCATTTTTTATAAAGTCTGTAGTTTGATATGCATTTGTATGTGCCATTGACCCAAGTTGTTGTGGTGCCGGAGCAGATGCGTAAAATCTTTCGTTCAAACGTGCGTAACCTTTCCATTTGGTGCGAAGATATATCAAACCATATGGGGAAGGCATACGTAAGAATTGGCCTAATGAGTTGTTTGTAGCAATTTAGTTTAATGCGCATTTTCAGGCTCTTAGCTCTCCTCAGTATCCCATAATAAGCATGGAAACAATTTTTGGCTTTAGAGAGAATGTAGTCCATGTGCCGGTAGAACTTGAAAGATTTGTGCAAAACGACACCTAAGTATTTAATTTGTTCCTTGTTGGCTATTCTAGATTGGTTGAACATAATGTTAGGAGAGAATTTTCTGGCATTGGGGTATAGGTACTTTTTAACTCCTGTAAATAAGACGCATTCGCTTTTGGCAGTGTTCAGTTTTAGTTTCCACTTCTCAAAGTAAGGGGATAGCTCGGAGAGGTATTGATTAATCTCTTTGTTCATTATTGAAATTCTAGGTTTGGATCCAAGAATAAGAATGTCGTCAGCGTATATGATAATTTGTTTATTGGATTCGGGTTCTGGGTTCTGTATGTCAGCTAGGTAGATGTTATATAGGATAGGGCCAAGAATGGATCCTTGGGGGACACCTGCCGCAATTGGTTTTATTATGGAATTTTCGTCCTTGTGGGTTACATAGAATGAGCGATCTGTTAAGTAGTTTAGGAGAAATCTACAGATGTGCTTGTCAAACTGGAAAGTGTTGTACATTTTGTATATAATTCCTTCAATCCAAACTGTATCAAAAGCTTTTTCAAGATCTAATGCCACTGCAATGGTGGCTTGGCGTTTGTTTAAGTTAGTGGTAATGAAGTCAGAAAGCACGGTTAGGGCGTGGTTGGTAGAGTGAAGAGTTTTAAAACCAAATTGATTGTCTTTTAAGATCTTACTTTCCACGATATGCGTTTTAAGTTTTCTCAGAAGAATCCTCTCAAATAATTTACTAATATTAGATAACAGGGAAATTGGTCTGTAGTTATTGGCTAAATTCGGATCTGACTTTGGTTTTAAGACTGGGATAATTTTGGCACATTTCCATGATTCAGGAAAATAGCCAATGTTGTAGGACTGATTGAATAGAATTGCAAGGAAGTCGCAAAAGAAAGCAGAAGTTTTTCTTAGTAGAAAATTCGGGATCCTATCGTCGCCATAACTTTTTTTATTGTTAGTGAAATAGATACCGAAGGCAATATCTTCTGACGTGGTGAGATGTGCGTAATTTTCTACGATGTCGGGAGCATGGTTTGTCAACTTATCAGATTCGCCGTCCGCAGTGATTTCATTATCAAAGGAAATGATTGGGACGTTGTTTCTTAAAACGGATATTGAGCTACGGACTAGATTATCATGAGGCTGGTTGGGCATATCTTGATCTCTTAAATGAACTTTCTCAAAACGATCAGCCAATACATTTATTTTGTGAAAATTTTCAGTGTGAGTGTTCCCATTGTCATCCACGATGGTGGGCAATTCGATTTTGCTGTTTGTTCCACTTAGGTTTTTGATTTTCCTATAGGTCTGATTATTCATTCTAATCTTTTTGAAGAAGTTGTCCCAGTATTTTTCTTCGTGTAGCTGAATTAGCTCCTGGACGATTTTTTCAATGTTGCGTATAATTGCTTTTAAGGTGTTTTTCCGGTCCGGATCAACGCATCTATATGCCGCTCTACGTAGCCTCTTTTTTTCCTGGATATAATGCAAGATATTTTGTGGGAGGTTAATTTGACCTTTTCTTTGAATTTTTACTTTGGGTACAGCAGCTTCGATAGCAGTTTGGAAAGATTGATTTATATAGGAAATACAGTTATCTATTTCAGTTATAGATGCTACTCTATTGTTGGGTAAGACATGGCTATTAAGGTTTTCATATAGTACGCTGTTGAACAACTTTATATTAATTTTATTCCAATCTAGAGTTGTTTCCGGTGACTTTCGTAGAAAATCACTGGTTACTATTAGAAGTTCAACTGCGTCATGATCGGAGTCAAAGTCAAAAGTTCTTAGGGTATTCAGGAAGTCTGTGTGGTAGTTAGTACAAATTGGTAAGGAGGTGATGAAAAGGTCTAAATATGAATTGTTCCTCGTTGGATTTTTAGTTGGATTGATTTGCATGGAGGGGGTTTTTAAAAGCCATTCAGATAAAATATTCCCATTTTTATTGCAGACCGTGTCTCCCCAATTGCGGTGTCTAGCGTTAAAATCTCCACCCAGGACTATTTGCTCTGTATTAGAGGAGCTGATTAAGGTGTTTAAATCAGATTCTGTAAAGGTGTTAGAAGGTTTGTTATAAGCTGAGATGAATGCTATTGTTGTGTTGTTGCTGAGATTAATTGTGATGGTGGTATTTTCAATTACACAAGTGTTGCATGTGACTTTCTGATAAACGAAGGAGTCTTTGATACAGATTGCTGTACCACCACCTCTGCCAGAGGTACGATCATCCCTTATGAGTTCATAATTAGTGAACGACAGCTTGTGTCTGTGATTCAATTTATGCTCTGCAATTAAAACAATGTCTGGCTTATGATGTTTCAAAAACAGGTTGAAGGAGTGTCTCTTTCTCTTACTAACCAGTGAACAAACATTTATGAAGAAACATTTTAAATTCTTAGGTGTCAATGCGAAGGTCTATGAAAAGTTTAAATAGTGCCTTGGATTTGTCTTCGTCGTTGACGAGAGCGTTATAGTATGTGGAGAATTCCTTTACTTTATTAAGGCAAGTAAAGAAATCTCGCCCTAGCAACCTCTCGCAATCATTGCTGATCATGTTGAATGTTGAGTCTGTGCTTTGGGTGGTTCTAGCTTTGGGATAGTTTGTAGTATTAGCTTGAGTATTTGCTTTCAAGGCCTCAGAATAAGACTTGTTTGTCCTGGTTGTAGGGATATAAGCCAAAGGCGGAGGGGGTGGGGGTAGTGATGGCTTTTTTTGTTGGTTAAACTTACTTATTAGCTCTAATCTCTTGGGGCATATTTTGGCATTAGCCGTATGACCCTCTAAGTTGCAGTTGACACATTTTACTGGGAGACCTAACCGCTTGTTTAATTTCCCAGTAAGAGGATCAACGACCGCAATTTCCTCAGTATTTAGCTCCTTTGGAGGCACTTTGCATTCTTTGGGACCGTGAGAGTCTAAACATTTCACGCATCTGTAAGGCATGTTGCAATTACTGGCAACGTGTCCAAACCTTTGGCAATTTTTGCACTGTATAGGGAAATTTGACTTATAATCCGCAAACTCAATTTTGCAATTGAGGATGTAATTTATTTTCCTAAATTCAGCAATATCCGACTCTTTGGATAGCTGTATGAGGAACTTATTACCGATTTTTTTAATTTTAAGTACATTTACATTTAGTTTTAAATCATTGATATAATTAATAACTTCCTCTTCCTCATATGAGGATGGAAGTTTCTTGATGAGCAGAGTGTATGGCTTTTCCTCTTGGGGAGTGAAAGTGTAAAATTTAATAGAGTTGTTTATCAGAAAATTCTTAGTTTTAGTGTAGTCCTCCAAAGTGTAGGTGCTAATGTGAACTACATTTTTATTGATTTGCTTACCAGCAAAGTTTTTATGTTTTAAAAAGATACCTAACTTAAAGTTAAGCATTTTTTGGTCTACATTGTAGCATACTAAGATAGGTGGCGGCTTACTAGCTTCCTTCTTCGGGTTAGGGGTCTTCAATTTCATTGCTGGCTTAACTGGCATTTTCGGTATTCGTCCTGCATCACTCGGTAGTGCCGGGAATTGATCCATAGCAGCGTCGTTGTTAGTTAACATTTGGTTGTTGTTTTGCAAAATTTCTCGTTCTTGTTTGAGTAGTTTTATTTCCGCCTTCAGCGAGCTCATTTCCTTTGTGAGCTCTTTAATTTTGTCAATGAGTTTCGAGGTTTTGGTACTCGAACCATCGGAGGAGACGTCTTGTCTCTTACGTTTCTTTTTCACCTTTGCAGTGCCTTTGGTCTCGCAGTCACTTTCTAAGCTGAGGTCTTCATAGATGTTCATCGGATTGCTGTCATCCTTGAAACTCATTTTATTCTTTAGCCTTGAGCAGGCGCTTTGGTCCACAGACGGCAAAAGTTTGATGTAACTTATTTTTTTTGTTTCTTTTTTTTTCAAAATTGGTAGCACGATCTTACGCAATCGCGCACGACCGAGTTTAAATAGCGAAAAGTCTTTTCTAAATCAATGACACTTCAATCAAAAAACGAACCGTCTCAATCGCGAATCACTGAATGAATCATGATTGCTGGTGTCAGGACCGCTTCTTTTATAGCAGCGAGCCGGCCGTGGTCCGTTCTGCCGGTCCGCTATGCCGTTGCTGTCGTCGTGGTACAGCTGCGGCCCGCTATGTCGTCGCTGCCGTAGACCGCTATGCTGTCGTCGTGGCACAGCTGCGGTCCGCTATGCTGTCGCTGCCGTGAACCGCTATGCTGTCGTCGTGGTACAGCTGCGGTCCGCTATGCTGTCGCTGCCGTGGACCGCTATGCTGTCGTCGTGGCACAGCTGCGGTCCGCTATGCTGTCGCTGCCGTGAACCGCTACGCTGTCGTCGTAGCACAGCTGCGCCACGCTGGCACCGTTGCTGATATGTCGAGCGGTACAGTATGTGCCGCCACAGTTCATTGAACACGTAGATAGATTTGAAAGGGGCAATGTGCACTGAGACCTATTGAACACATACTGACGTACGTAAGAAAAATTGTGTGAGTTTTATTCAAAGTTGTGGCGGAAGCGCCTGGGATCGTGTAGGTGTTTGGTATACAAAATAACAAAAAACATGAATAATATTTCCAAAACAATTTTTTTTGCTCATGTTATTGAAAACTATGTACTTTCGAATTTGTTCAGTAAGTCAAAATAATAACTACATTGGATAAATACTAAAGAGCTGCACAAAATGTTCTATTTGGCACACTTCACTACTGCACAGTACTGTACTTCAGTGTCGCAATGACAGCAAATTCAAATGCTCAATAGTTCTATTCTGCAACAAAGCAAGCATTGCATCATTCCAAAACCTTTTCGCTACAGCAGCGACAGTGCTTGTGTTCTGTTGCGAAACAAAACATCAAAACAGAAAGCTATAATGAGGTTAAGTAACGGTAAATCATAGCAAGCACACGGAGTGAAGTAGAACTTCTACTTCACACCGTGTGAAGCAGAACTTCTACTTCAAACCGTGTGAAACAGAACTTCTACTTCACAACGAGTGAAACATGTTTTAAACCTGCGTTTTTTTACATTAATGTTGTTGTAATGCTTGAAATGCAGCCCAGATTCCATACAAAATACCAGAAACAAACATAAGCTACTCCGATCGTGCAAAACAAAACACAGTATGCTTGAAAATGTTCTACTTCAGTGCTGCAAAACACAGTATGCTTGAAAATGTTCTACTTCAGTGCTGCACTTCAGTCTTGTTCTACTTCAGTGTTGTTCTACTTCCGTGTTGTTCCACTGCAGTATTGTTCTACTTCAGTGTTGTTCTATTCCAGTGTTGTTCTATTCCAGTGTTGTTCTACTTCAATTTTGTTCTACTTCAGTGTTGTTCTATACTTCAAGGTGCTTGAAGTTCTATTGTCGTTTCGTGCAGTATTTGTATGAATATCAAAAGCTTCCTTCACTGCAGTGCTTGTTTTGTAGTGAAAGTGAAGAAGAGCGGCAGTATTTGAAAGCACAGCGATGGCTTGCAAGTCATTTTTATAGTGCTTGCGCAGCTCTTTGATCAGTGTTGGGACTTATTACTTTTGACAGTAACATATTATGTTACTTATTACACATTACTGGCATTTTAAAGTAATATCGTTACATAACTTATTACTGGAAATGTGAAGTAATGTATCACAAAAAGTAATATATTATTTTCCTTCAACAAATCGAAATATTTGCGGAATTTCCAGAATTTCCAAAAGTAGTCATTCTGCAAATAAACAACCAGGTTAAATGTTTATTTCACTTTGAATTAAAATTTGAATTTCGTTACCTTGTTTGTTAAAACCGCTTGAATTTGCTTGCAAATGTTAATTTTTTCTCCACTAACAAACTCAGTTGGAAATAAAACATGCGAGCTATATTTAGTATGAACAAGTGCAGCGTTGTATAATTGTAACAGATCTTAACCCGGCGTTGGTGTGGTGAAAAAAAATTACGTTATTGGTGTGGTGGGGTATGACATACCCCAAAACTTTATATAGCACCAAGCCCACGAAACAACACAAATATAAAAGATAGCAATTACATATTATTCTTCATTTCATTTTACGTAAGAAAATGCAAAAAAATTTCTTGTGCAAGGAATTTTTAAAAGAAAATAACAAATATAAGAAAAATAAACGAAAAATACTGAAATTTATAGGTTGACTTCATAAAATGGGGTTTAAAAAAATTACATTGCATACTTTTCCAAAAACCATAGTCGGTTTTAAAAACGATATACATGTAGTTATGTGACATATAATTTTCGGTAGCTACGGTGAAATAGTAGTGAAATACAGGGTCTCCAAATTAGCGCATTTTTTGCAAGATGTATAAGGTTTTTGCTCTCAGACAAACCGAACATTGTGTGCTGTACTGACGACGTTTTGGTACAGCTTCGCATTATCTCAAGGATTTACAGAATCATGATGATGTACAAAAATAATGATATTTTTTGGCACATATGATACGACAAACGATTGTCGTATGTGCTATTAAGTTCAATGGAACATACGACATTCGTTTTCTACGGCGACGAAATGCGAATACTGAACTGGGAGCTTTTCTTGCACGTAGCAGTTGGACAGTTGGTACTTGCCTCTTATGTTTCCGTCCGGTGAGTTTTTTTAATAAATCGATGACTACTAGACCATCAAAAATATCAATTTGAATTAAAAATCATTTACAGAAAAAGTTACGTTATTGGTGTGGTGGGGTATGTCATACCCCAATGAACTTTAGCGGGATGTGACTGAAATCTGGTAAAACTCAAGTTGTTTTTGGATAGCAAATGTGTAAGGTTGGACTGTTATAAACAGCTACTAGAAGCGATAGTGCCCACAAAAAATGGATAGGCGTAATATTTACAAAAATACAACCTCTGGGGTATGGTATACCCCACCACACCGATGCCGGGTTAATCATGCTATCAGTGCTGCTGTTTTACATGAAAATTAGAGCTTTGTTGACTAAAAAGTAATATTGTAATAAGAAACTTGAAAAAAAGTAGTAATATTACTGGAGGTGATTACTTATGGGAAAAGTAACTAGTTACACTATATTTTTAACCCTTTCGGGACTACTGGGATAATACGTCCCAGCAAGTTTTTAATTACCCTCAACAAAATTATTAAAATCTTACAACTCACGCAAACTATTTTTTCGATTTCGGTGATCCCGCATAAAAGGATGATTTCAGAGTTTGTGAGCATTCAATATAATTTTCTAACCCCAACTTTCATAGCATGAGAATATTTCTACTGACAGTGTTTTGAATTTCAAAATTAAACTCCGTCCCGAAAGGGTTAAAGCAAAAGTAATATACTACGTAATTAGTTACACTACTTTAATATATTAGTCACAACACTGTCTTTGATAAATACTCTGGCAGATGTTGAACATGAACCATGAAAAAGATCACCCGGGTGGGTATAATTAAAGCGAAGTTAAATCCAATTACCGCCAAGTTTTGATGAAATGTGCGGTGGATCATTTATGTCCTGGCATTCGTTTTTAAATCGCGAGTACCACTCATGAACTCTGCCAAGGGATAAAGGATCGTCACCATAAACTTGGTTCATCAATTGTTATGTTTGCTAAATTGGCAAATAATTTTTGTTAAAACCCCTCCCATGACCAAGTTCTGGCTACGCCCCTGCGAACAAGGAAGGCTTTTAAAAAAAAACGTTTACATTTACCCCAAAAAAATGTTTACATTTACTCCACATGCTATAAATTATTGGGGGAAATGTAAACACGAAAATAACAATAAATTTGCAGTTATTTTATTGTTATACTTATTACTTACTAGTAGGGCCCTGCGGCTTTGCACGCAAGCTTGAAGTCAATGGGTCCCATGCCCCTATTCCCCATGTCGAAGGGCACATCTAAAACGTAAATCTTTGATGTGTGATTTGTAGTTCCACAGTTATTCAAAACATTTGAGTTGCTTAAAAAATGCCACGCCCCTTGTCCAACGCTCACCAGTGAAACGGCATATCTAAACGGTAGCCCCGCACCAAATTTTAATGCTGACCGATTTTTCATTCCGAAGATATTCCATATTGAAAATTTAAGTTGTATGGGCGGTGCCACGCCCCCTTGTGAAAAACCCACCCCATTCCCCCTACTGAAAAACACATCTAAATCGTACGTTTGTACCGAGTGTCGTTGATGTGAACGCGATAGTTCCAAAGTTACACCGGCATTTAAAAAGTGGCACGCCTCTTGTCCAACGCCCATTAAATTTTACCAGTGACACGGCACATCTAAACGATGGCCCCGCACCAGAACTTGATGATCTTAATCTTTATATTCCATATTGAAAATGTAAGTTGTATGGGAGGTGCCACGCCTACCTATCGGGTCGTATTCGCATTATGTGGTTTACCGAGACTTAATACGAACATTCCGTGAAAAATTCAACTAATCGGCTGTTTAGTTTTTGAGTTTTAGTGTCGTGGGACCAACAAACAAACATACAACATATAGATATTTGCTGCAATGCCTCGCAACATTTTTTTGTATCCGTATTGTTTTGCACAATTTCTTTGTTTTGCAGTTAATTTCTGTCATCATAAAAGGCATTGCAGGAAGGCATAAAAGGTAGGCACGGTCAACTTTATATACATAGCTTATGTTTACCGCTATGAAACTTATAGGGGAATTCTTTGTAAGGTGCCACCCTTGCTCGATTTCGATGTTCCAGCAATCCAAGAAAAAAAATTCCTATTGTCATTTAAGGTATATAATATATATATATATATAATATATAGGTATATTATATATATAATATATATATACTATATATGTCAACATCAATTCTAATGTGGTTTTTGCGGGAACATACGTAATGGTACGGTCTGGGTAAATAAAAGTGTCAAATTTGGTTAAGAAAAAACATAAAAATTGAAACTGAAGGTTTTTCTTGCGGTGAAAAAGTAACCAAAAACTTGTAAAAAACTAAGGTAAATATCAGTGTTGGACTTAATTTTTAATGGTTTTTCATAATCCGAAATGATATCCGAGCATATCGTAAAAGGAACAAATTTATACAATGATTTCCAAAATGGCATAAAAATGTAAAGTGCCACCTTTTTTTCTTTGTAAGGTGCCACCCCCCTTTTTTCATTGTTTTGTGGTCCTATATCGGTATAATTACTTTTTTTGCTCGGAATCGTCATTACAATGAATTTAAAGTGTTCTTAGTCAATTTTTCTCTAATTCTATCATGAGGAATAAATTAGTTCAGTTTTGTTTATCAATTTCCATACAATTATTCGTTTTATTCGTTACCATTCAATTTGCATTTTGCTTTCGGTCATTTTCTATTCAATTCAAATTGAATTCAATAATCTTTCGTAAATTTTCTAAATCATGCATTTTTGCTTGAGATTTTTACGTTTTTAGCGGTTGTTTTAGGGGGTGGCACTTTACATTAAAAAATTTTAGGGTGTCGATTTTGAACACTTTGGGAAATTGGCTGTAAAATTCGTAATTACGAAAAACTCAATTGAAGTGTTACCTCGGATCCTAGCGCCTTTAACCCTCTTTCGAACGGTATATTAAAATTGGCGATACGTTAATTTTCTGACGAATTATGCGCCAAAAAGCTATCGGGTGGCACCTTACAAAGAATTCCTCTAATCATTTTACATCAACATTAATTTTCAGACATGCTCCGTAGCTTTGTTTTGATAGTTTAGAGGGCGTGGCCGATTATATTATAGCCTATGTTTGCCGCAATGACACGCTGAATCGTCTGATACCCATATTGCTATGACAAATATATCATGGCTGATTTGTTATTATAGTGGGCGTGACGAAAAGGCATATCAGGTGGGTGTGGTCAATCTTATATATCCTCTGTTAACATCAACGAAACACGGAATCATTTGATATTAATACTGATTTACCGACATGTACCGTAGCTTCGTTTTGTTAGTTTAGTGGGCACGGAAAGTGGGCGTGGCCTATTATAATATAGCCTATGTTTGCCGCAGTGAAACGCTGAATCGTCTGATACCCATATTGCTACGACAAATATACCATGGCTGATGTGTTATTATAGTGGGCGTGGTGAAAAGGTATATCAGGTGGGCGTGGTCAATCTTATATATCCTACGTTAGCATCAATGAAACACGGAATCATTTGATATAAATATTGATTTACAGACATGTACCGTAGCTTCGTTTTGTTAGTTTAGTGGGCACGGAAAGTGGGCGTGGCCGATTATAATATAGCCTATGTTTGCCGCAATGACAGGCTGAATTGTCTGATACCCATATTGCTACGACAAATATACCATGGCTGATTTGTTATTATAGTGGGCGTGGTGAAAAGGCATATCAGATGGGCATGGCCAATCTTATATATCCTGCGTTAACATCTATGAAACACGGAATCATTTGATATTAATACTGATTTACAGACATGTACCGTAGCTTCGTTTTGTTGGTTTAGTGGGCACGGAAAGTGGGCGTGGCCAATTATATTATAGCCTATGGTTGCCGCAATGACACGCTGAATCGTCTGATACCCATATTGCTACGACAAATATACCATGGCTGATTTGTTATTATAGTGGGCGTGGCGAAAAGGCATATCAGGTGGGCGTGGTCAATCTTATATATCCTCTGTTACCATCAACGAAACACGGAATCATTTGAAACTAATACTGATTTACAGACATGTACCGTAGCTTCATTTTGTTAGCTTTGTGGGCACGGAAAGTGGGCGTGGCCGATTATATTATAGCAAAGAATATACAATATAAAGAATACGCATCTTCACAAATTCGTCAAGCGTGTTTCTTGACGCGGGCGGGAAGAGATGAGCGGAGGCATAGGTTGCGGGAATTTGCTCGCAGTTCACAGTTTGCGATCTTGTTCGTCGAAGCGCAAGCGGAGAGTAAACAACGAGCCAAAGCATCGTCATCGTCGTTTCAACGAAGATGATTCGGGATTCGCTAATGTTTTTGGTGTTGTCGTTTGTTGTGTGTATGCTTTTTTGTGTTGCCGATTGAATCAATCAATCGAATCTTTGTGGTGTATGGCTTTTTGCTGGCCAATGCTTTGATTTAAAAATTTGGTGGTTGATTCCAATTTAAAGTGTTTACAAATATTTTTACGTGGCGAGTTCGAAGTAAAATTATTCGTTTATATTATCGCATGGTTGATTACAATTTTGGGAATATGGGAAAACTACGAAAAAAAATGAACTGATAGGCATATTGACTTCAATATTCGTAAAACACTTGAAATCAAAAATAATTAGATGCGTGTTTTAATTTGGTTTTTTTTTTTGAAAATCGAAATCTAACGGAGAAACCAAGGGTTAAAAGATTGTATAGAAAAACATAATTGAATAGGTCTATTGACTTTCAATAGGGCGATAGCACTACTAAAGCACTAAATAAAGAAATAAATGATAAGACAACTATTTTGTCATAAGAAAAATGTAAAAAATATTCTACACCTGAATGGTTCCATGGCGAATGATGTGACCATAAATTTACAATATTAGATTTTCTTATTTTAGTTCTTTTAATCAAGCATTATATGTGGGCCGTAAGAAAAGTTCCAAAGAACGGGACGGACAATTATTACGGGCTAATAAAAACGTTTTCTTTTCTTTCCAATTCCATTTTTATTTAATTGTCTTTGTTGATTACTTATAATTTATTTTTTAATTGCCTTTAGCGATCATATAGGTCGCCATGACAGCCATATTTTATTTTTTTTCTATGCTTTTGCGCACACTACAGTCGGCAGTGAGTTCAGGAGCAATATGCGACGCCGTGCAGGCTTATAGAAGAAGAACAAAAGCCAGCCAGAAAATAGAAATCGTTTTACAATTTCAGCTTTTCGCCAGCGCAACAACAAGAACAACAGCACATCGTCTTCCTCCTCTTCGCACAATTGAGCGAGAATGAACGAGTGAGCACAGAGCGGCATTCGTGTTTCTATGATTTGCGCTCAGAGCATTGTGCTGTCGTTTCAAATGTTTCCTCTCGTTGTCTACTCCCCGCATCTAGAAGACGGGTGGCGATATCAGCACCCGCATTCAAATTTTTGCTTGTACGTGATGCAAACTCTTTATGTTTCATACTTTTTGATTATAGCCTATGTTTGCCGCAATGACATGCTGAATCGTTTGATACCCATAAAAAGCAAAAGCATACAATAGAAGAGTTTTGTTACCATAGTGGGCGTAATAAGGGGGCGTGGTCAATCTCATATAGCCTATGTACCATTCCGACAGATTAAGAAATGTATGGTGCTTATTTCATCTAAATCGGTTCTGTGGTTTTTGCCTGATTGTGGCTCAAAAAACGTCACACTTGCTTTTATATAATAGTATAGATACACTCTAAGATTGATAAACAAAATAATAATATTACTCACCTTTAAAGTATACGCACTTCAACAGAAAAATCACGAAATTCTTGCGAAATTGATTTTCACTTTTTTTACACACGTGTTCTTTAAAACTAAAATGTTCATTGATTTTTGAAAGTCAATGACGTGAAAGTTCGGCGACAGTAACGGGACATGTCAAATTTATTTTTTTGGGGTCATGGTCTACTGCGGTTAATTTTAAAAGCACAAAATAACCCCTTGTTTACATTTCCCCCACCTGACTCTATTATATTATTTTACATTTGAAGCAAGTACTTTCACAAAGTTTGAAGTCAAAAGACTCCAAAAAATTTGTTTCTCCATACATACTAACTCGCCGTTGATCCAGTTAGATTTGGATTTTGAAAATAATGAGAAACACCAGCCTAATTTTATTTATTTCAATTGTTTTTACAAAATTGTTTAAGTCAAAAGCCCCATCGGTTCGTGTTGTTTCGGAGTCTTTCCGTAAATAAACCTTAACCCATTGTTAGTTCAGTTAAATTTTGATGCTCGAAAAATTATAGAATACATGTCGAATAAGTTTTGATCTAGGATATTTTGAGGAAGTTCAAATTCAATATGTTTATTAAGGCAGGTTTCTACCTTGTGCGGCCGAGAAAACATGTTTTTTTTTAATTTTTGTTGGGAAGGTTTTTAAGATAATCACTGGATGTAGGTATATGTTTATTGTACAAGTAAAAAAAGTTTCAAGATAAAATATGCAAAGGGGGGGAGGGGGCCATCGAGCAATGGCGGCAGGACTTCCTTACTGGCGGAAGTCCTGCCGCTGTTTGAGATGACTTGAAACACAAAAATGAAATTTTTTCTTATTCTGCATCCTTTTGTCTATGGCTGGAACTAGGATTTAAAAAAAAAATGAAAAATGAAGGATTTATGCGATTTTGACTAAAAAACTCAATTTTTACCTACTTTTTTCAATACAAATTTCTATTTTTAATGAAAAATAATTATTATTTCTTGAAGATCCTAGTTCCAGCCATAGCTAAGACCTTGATAAATGACTGTTTAAAATTTCGTAGCTATTGCTCAACTCGTGTGGCCTAAATCACTTCCGCAAGGTCAAAAATTTAGTTTTGAGAGAAACGCGTTCAAAGTTTTGCTTCAGTATAAAGTGACACCGACACCGCTACCTGTTTCGATAAATTGCTTCCGTAATTCGAAAGATTTCAACTTCAAATTTTGGGAGCGTATTCTACAATCATGTATTAATCCAAAAATGCATGAAAAAAAATCGATTTTTTTGACCGCACAAGGTAGAAACCCCCCTTAAATCACTTTCCTTTATACAACACTTCACACTCATGTTTTCCCTTTTTAGACCCTGAATTTAAAAAAAATCCGGTATTGACGAAGGTCCATTCTTCAAGATGTACCTACAGTCCAAAATTCATGTTTGTAGCTTCAGCGGTTTGGGCTGGGCGATGATAAATCAATCAATCAATCAATAAATTAATCAATCAATCAGTCCGGATAAACAATCTATGTAAAAAAAAAATGGAGGCGGTACCACGCCCCCTTATCCAATGCTCACAACTTTCTTCTAGTCGACTTGTGCTACTAAGTGGGAAGTTCGTACCAATTTCGCTCTGAATTTAAGGCAGCTGAAAGAAATGTAAAGCAGTCCCCCAACTGCTGGCGGCTGGGTGATTAGGCACAGAAGCACAGTGGGTGGACACATTCTTGCGGCAGTTTTGCATTGGTAGCGGCGCATTTTATATTTTACAGGCGACGGGCCAGTAGCCGCAAAACAGCAGCACTTAATTTCCGCCGGCCAAGTGAACGAAACGCCGGGAGGAGGCAGGAGTTGGAGGGTGGGGGCAAGGTTGTTGGCAGACTGGCGAATAGCGACCATTTTGTGGCACAGTCAGCGTTTTTCTTATTCTTGCCATGGCGTCTTCCACTAGTGGTAGCGCGCGTGGAAAGGTGCTCGACCGCCTGAGTTTGTGCAAAAAAGAAAAATTATAATTTTACCGTAGAGTCGTGTATATCTTTTAATGTTGTCATATATAAATGCAATAAAGCAGTCTGATGTCTGCCAGCCAGTGGAGTGGTGCGGCGCGGTGATTGCTGCACTTAATGGCAACGTGGCTGTCGACCCCCGCCTCCACACATTGCCAACACTAGTCGCGATTAGGACGAAACGGAGAAGAAATCTCTCCAACACAAATAAGAAAAAACAGGGGAAACGGGGCAATAAGCAGGCCGGTCGCGGCGGAGGAGCAGTGCCACACAGGGGGGTTGGCCGAAGGTGCTCGCCATTCTGATATTTTGCATTACTTATGGCCAAACTCCATAAAGCGCGTTTCAGGCGTTCGGGGTTTGTCGGGTTATGGCGTTTCTCGCGTTATTCGCGTTGCAAATGGTCAAACTCCATAAAGCGCGTTTCACGAGTCAGCTTGTTCTTCTTACGGCAGCTGATGCTAATTTTTAATTGGCAAACTGCTGATTGATTTCGTTGTGAATTGTGAAAAACAACGAAATGAAATTGCTATACGACGTTATAGACTTTATAGAATTTACTGATTTCATTTTAAACACAATAAATGCATATCGAACATTGCAAAAAATAAAAAAAAAGATTCAGGTGAATTCAATTTGTAGCAATTTATTTCACAGGGATGAGCAAAATTCGATCGACAACGAATAAGCTATCGAATTTCCAATACAGCGAAGACTAAGTTTCGTCTGTCAAAAGATTATTCTAATTTTTAGGAATTTCTCCACATTTTATGTTAAAATATTGAATTTCAAATGTTTCTTAAATGTATTTAATAGCTTTCATGAAAAATAAATGCATTCGACTTTTGCGATAACACAAGTTTGTTATCGGCATTACCATTTAACCACATAATGTATGCCATCTTTAGGAGCTCTGTCAGCTGTTTGACGTCGTTTAGCGAGAAACGCGAGAGAAAGTTGAAAATAGTTCAACTTTTGCCGCGTTTCGGGCGTAGTCATGGAGTTTGCTTCATACAAATACACTGATTCAACTTTTTCTCGAAACACGAGAAACGCCAAAAACCACGATACGCCTGAAACGCGCTTTATGGAGTTTGGCCATTACTTACTTACTTAACTGGCCATAACAACCCGTTATCGGGTTACGGCCTGCCGCAAAACTTCTCTCCAGGCGCCTCTGCTTCGCGCGCGCCTTCTCCAGTTGGTCACACCAAGAGATACCAGGGCCTCTTCCACTTGGTCCTTCCACCGGAGACACGGCCTCCCTCTTCGCCGTCGACCTCCAACCATCGCATCGAATACCTTTTTCGCCGGAGCTTCGTCGTCCATGCGGCAGACATGACCGAGCCAGCGTAGCCGCTGGATGTTAATTCGCTGCGCTACGTCCATGTCCTTATACAGCTCATACAGCTCGTTATTGGTTCGTATGCGATAGTCGTCACCAACCCGAACAGGGCCGAAGATTTTGCGAAGCACCTTCCTCTCGAACACTCCAAGGGCCGCTATGTCGTTTCGTGTCATTGTCCATGCTTCAGCGCCATAGAGGAGCACGGGCAAGATAAGCGTCCTATAGAGTGAAAGTTTTGTCGGTCGAGAGAGGTCTCTACTTCTCAATTGCCTACCGAGACCGTAGTAGCACCTGGCACCTCGCCATTCTGATATTTTGCATTACTGTTCATTATTTGATTACACTGCACAACAGCATGTCTGTTGCATGGAGTTTTTTACATGAATCTGAATTCTAAATTGGCGTTGTAATAAGGTTTCAAATTAGGAAAATATTGAATTTTAAGGCGTTTTTTCTGATGGCGAAAATTGTACAGATGTTTCATAAAACAAGTTATGAAGTATATGGATATCTTAAGAAAAAACATCAAGCAATCCAACACAGCCAAATTATTTGGCGGAATATACATTCGCATCGAAATAATAACAAAAATGTACCGTAGTCAACTTCATACTTTTTCCTTAAATAATTAGGAGCCTCAAAATATGCTCTTTTATATGATCCATTTATAGTCTGGAATACAAGCGAAAAACAAAAAGATTTTGAATTGCTCGAAACAAAAAAAAATTAAAAATTTGCATATTTTTAGGCCTCTAATTTTTTAAGGAAAAAGTATGAAGTTGACTATGGTACATTTTTGTTATTATTTCGATGCGAATGTGTATTCCGCTAAATAATTTGGCTGTTTTGTATTGCTTGATGTGTCGACTTTCATTATACACCTAACTCGTTAATTGATTAACAAAAAATTTGCATGTTTTTGACCATCAAAGAAAACGCCTTCAAATTCCATATTTTCCGACTTTGAGGTCCAACTACCGCGGCATTTTAAAACTTATAAACATAAGTTGCATCGGAAAAGAAGCCGTGTGGGGTTGTTAATGCGATAAGGTGAAAATCATGCCAATCGGGTTTTGGTTTAGAAATTACGATCAAAAATATGGAACAAGTAGACGAAAAACTGAAAAAATGACACGGTACCTATATCTCAATAACTAGAGCTGCTAGAAAAAATCTGAGGATAGATTCGAAATCAGCGCACCCAAATTAGTAAGAAACAGTAGAAAAACTCCACGCAACAGAAAAAAAGTGTTTTTTGTTGTGCTGTGTTATCATTATTTGCACGACGGCGGCGCCGGCGGCTGCTGGTTGGCGCAGCGCATATTTTTCTGCACAGCCCCCTCGCCACTTTTGTAGAGTTCATTAATTTTGTTGTTGTTGTTTTTTAATTATATATATTTATTAACAGCGTCGAGTCAGCGCTTCCAAGGACATAATTCGACTGCCACCAGTCGCGCAAACACTGCGTTGTATTTGAGTGAAAGCGGGCGGGGTTGAGGCAGCTGACGACTAACGTCTTTCGACTGTGCGCTGCGCCAGTCGGAAGTCTTTTGTGCTGCTTGTACTTTTTTCCCCGCTCACTATGCTAATAATCAAACTCCGACCGATTAATCGGCATCGGCTAGTATCGGCATCGGCCAAAAAAACAGGTACCGATGCCACATCGGCCGCTTTTTGTTGATGGTGCATCGGTCTATTTTTCTGCTATCATTTTTTTGTTTTCATTTTTTGTACCAACGGGTTCTTATACCCCTTTTCAGTAATGTATTTTAAGATACCGTTTAATATAAATGTTTCCTAGAAATGTTTTTTTTTTTAAACTAGGTGTTCTTAAAACCACAGATTTTTCGAAATGTCTACGCATTTCGTCTCTTAATGTGGATATCAGAAGAAGGGGCATTTAATTTTTAAATTAAATCAGGTATTTAAATTTTTCAGTTTTTTATTAAAGAAAAAGTTAGTTATTATATAGTTTTCTTACTAATTTTCCATAAAAATAAGTGTTTACAATGCTTTTATTATACATTATTTGTGATTAGTTTACCAGCAGTATAAATAATGTCTTCTTCATCAGATGTATAGTATGTAAGGACTCGTGATTTCGATTTGTTGTCAAGTTTTTAAAGTAATTATGGTTAACAGGAGGAATGAATTTAACCCTCAATCGCCCACCCTGAGTCCAGGGGACTCACTACGAACTTTAATAAGTTGGTACACGTTGTGTTTTTATGTTTCGGCGCCCAGCTTTCGTAAACCTTCCTAAAGGGTCACTCTGAACGCGAAGACGATCAGAAGTTAGCGCACTACAATTACAAGGCTGAGTTTTGGCACAGAGTGAGTCCCAGGGACTCAGGGTGGTGTTTTGTGTTACAAAAATTGTACTTGTAATTTTTTTTAAATTGTGTTAATTTAAATTTAGGATGCCAAAAATGGCCGCGAAAAGTTTAATAATTGAGAGTGTTAAGCCTTTGAGAAGTTTTGCTACTAACAATTTGCCTTAGTTGTACTGGAAAAGTATGTGAGGTATGTGCACAACATATGAAATTCAACCTGATGCACGTTTTCTTATTTTATATAATGAAGTATTAGTTTAAGTTTTTTTTCTGAACAGTTATTTAATTTTTAGGTTATTTATGTAAAAAGAATTGTTTTTGTTAATTCATTTATATCTTTTATTTTTATAAAATGCTTAGTGTATGTTTTTTAGAGTATGTTTTTTTCTGTCAATTAAAAGGTGAATTTTTATTTGAGTTATGCAAAAAAAAGGAATGATATCTGTAACAAGAGATCTTAATGTGTCCTACAAAAATATAAAAAACCATAAAAATTTAATAGATGTTGCGTTATTTCGTAAACAAAAATTTTGAGTCCCGGGGACTCAGGGTGGGTAGATACGTGATTTTAATAGGGGTGGGTGATTGAGGGTTAAGCATATCCATCATGTCTCTTCTTTTTCCCCTTGTCACAGTTCTACCTTTAGGATATAATAAAGGCTGATCTACATTTTTCATACTCTGTGGCCTACCTGCTACAGATTTCCTTATGTTATATTAATTTCGTTAAATTCTGAATCTTCATTATAGTCATATTTGAATTGTATGACATGAGGTTTGGACCGTTCTAACTTTATGCAGTGTATTTTAAGCCAATTTACTGGAAATCCTGTGACGGTTACTTTTCTGTTAATGATGGATTTTTCTTAAGGTTTTGTTGAAAAAAAATCTTGGTGGGTCATTTGGATTACATGAAATGGCGCTTTCTTTTTACATGTTTTGATTATATTGTACCAGTCATTTGGTGAATAAATGTTTTGAATTTTTTTCGCATGTGACTCAATAATGGCAAAATCTGAGTCATTGGTCAATAGCTGTGACCACTTACCAAAAATTTCATCTCGTTCGTTCGGCTGCTTAAAACTTGAAAACGACTGGACCAACTTGAATACTTCCTTCGGCGGATTTGTTTGAAAATTTTACCACAAGAATACATTTTTAGACAACAACTTTCGAACCATAAGTCACACATCGAGTCAATTTGGTACAAACTTACTATTTAACCCTCATCCGACGTTCAAAAAAACTCACACATAAGATGTTCGGGTGATATTTCACCCATATGGTACTTTGCATCGTTTTAATGAATTTTTTGACCAATTATAATAAAAAATAATATGTTGTCTTTAATCTTTATTATCTTTGTTATCTTACAGATAAATAAGTTAACACATTTTTCTATAATTTTTTCCAATTAAGGCAACTAGGTTCGGTTAGGTTATTGTGGCTGCCTCTGTAAGAGACACACTCGACGGCCTATTATGAGACCCGTTGTGATATACCACAAATTTCACCCGCTTTTAAATGTGTATGTAATACTGTTTTTCGAACATATGTTACAGCACTCATTTCAATCGGAAAGGCAAGGAAAGGCAGTAGTTAACTAAAACTTTGTGTTCACCACATGTATACTTTTTTCAAGGAGAATATGCCTCAAGAGGCAGAATATGCCTCTCGATCGTTTTTGATACCAAATTGGCGCCGTGTTCGAATAGTTTTTTTACTTTTTTACGCTCTGATTTTCTGACAAGGTTTGCAAAAATGGCTGTATTGAGATAAGAAGTCAGCATGAAGATTTTTCTTTCGCTACTACGCTCTACGCAAAATCTTTAACTTTACTAAACTCAAATCTAAGTCTTCAACAAAAATTCGCCGCTTGTACTTTTTGTACAAGCGATCCAGATGGAATCGACAGCAATTAGTTTTTCGCTAAAGAGTAAAGTTAGTGAACAATCAATTGGTCTTAAGTGTCAACTACTGCTTTTGACTTATTGTAAAACGATAAAATTTCAGGTAATTTTTTGTCACCCACATATCCTGGTTATGATGAAAAGTGCTCAAAGGGGCATCTTCTTCTTGTTAACTTAGTGTGTCCTTTTCATAGGACGTACATGGCAGTTGTCGCTAAACCCACTTTTATCATATATCTCTTATGGGTGTTAACGAGCTTCATTCTTGATTACAATCGTTACGTTCTTGCCGAATGGTTTTGTCACCGATAGAACGAAAAATTGTGTACCCCTACAGATTATCAAGGGATTCTCCATTCGACTTATAAACACAACTCAAAATTGAAATACCAAACTATGCCTAAATATCACCAACGCTGATCCATGCACTGCCAAAAACTCGCACACCTTCAACATTAGTTTTGTCAGTTACTTTCTTTAACAATGGTCTTCATTAGCATCTTTTATTACTGACACACGACTTCAAGCATAACGAGTTATACCAACCTTAGTTGAAATAAAATAATTGGCTCCTACTTTTCCGTTGAGTTCAGGAGGCCCATTGATCCATAAAAAGGTTTTGCCTATAAAAGCAGTTCAAAACTTTCAGTCCAGTGACGTAATTTTATGGCATTTTCTGTATATGTTGTGTTGAATTCCCATACAATTTGTATATGGGTGAAATATCACCCGAACGTCGCCCACGTAACTTTTTTTGTAATCACCGTTATAATCAAATAATCAATATGTTGTAGATAAATTCTAAAACTTATATTGGTTTGCTACAAATACAAGAAACCTTAATCATTTTGATAAATATATAAGAAAGTTATAGCATCTCAAAGTTGAAAATGGGTGAAAAATCACCCGAACGACGGATTAGGGTTAATCATGTCCTTTGACTGAGGGAATGGGATGGGTATTGAACAAGGGGGTGTGGCACCGCCATACAACTCAAATCTTTTAAATGGAATAGCTTCCGAATTGTAAGTCGCACAGCATTGAAATTTTGTATGACATCGTCCCATAGAAGTGACATTCTACTGTTAAAATTTGATGGGCGTTGAACAAGGGGCGTGGCAAATTTTGTATGCAGCATAACTGTAAGTCGTACATCAATGAAACTTGATATGAACGTACCATTTAATCATATCTTTCGATAGAGCTAATGGGATTGGTATTGAACAAGGGGGTGTGGCATCGCCCATACAACTCAAATCTTTTAAGTGGAATAGCTTCGGACTTGTAAACCACACAGCATTGAAATTTGGTGTACCGTCGTTTCATAGATGTGTCATTCTACTGATGAGATTTGATCGGCGTTGGTCAAGGGGCGTGGCAAATTTTTATGATCCAACAGTTATGCAGTACACACATATATCAGTGAAACTTGGTACGAACTTTCCACTTAGTAGCACTATTCGACTAAAAGAAAGTTGTGAGCATTGGACAAGAGGGCGTGGTACCGCCTCCACAATCTATGTATATCAAATAGATTGTTTGCCCTAACTGACTGACAGATTGATTGATTGATTTATCATCGCTCAGTCCAAACCGCTGAAGCTACAAACATGAAATTTAAACTGTAGGTACATCTTGAAAAATGAACCTCCGCTAAGACGGGATTTTTTTAAATTCGGGGTGTTAAGGGGCAAAACATGTGTTAAGGTGTTGTATGAAGAAAAGTGATTTAAGAGACATACCAAAAATTATTCGACACGTATTTTATAATTTTTCGAAAGTCAAAATTTAACAGGACCAATGCTGGGTTAAGAATTGTTTAAGGGTAGACTCGAAAAAAACATGAAATGAAATTGTAAAAATACTTGAAATAAAAAAAAAAAATGATACACGCGTTTTTCATTATTTTCAAAATCGAAATCTAACTGGATCAACGACGGGTTAAAAGTATGTATGGAGAAAACATTTTTTTAGAGTCTTTTGACTTCAAACTTGGTGAAAGTACTTTAAATGTAAAATAACTTGAGACGTGTTTTTGATTTTTTCCGAATATTAAAATCGGCCGGGGTCAACGACCGATTCAAAGTTTGTATGGCAAAATGAATTAATGGACCCATTGACTTCAAACTTTGTGAAAGTACTCTAAGTGAGAAATAATTTGACACGTGTTTTTCACTTTTTTAAAAATTAAAATCTAACGGGGTCAACAATGGGTTAACAGTTTGTATAGAGAAACACGATTTATTGGTCCTTTTGACTTTAAACTTAGACAAAAAGCACTTCAATTGGGAAATAATTAAAATGTGCTTTTCTTATTTAAAAAAAAACGAAATCTAGCGTGGTAAACTAAGGGTTAAGAATTTGTTTAGAGTAAATGTGAAAACTCATGATTTAAAGGGTCTTTTAACTTCACAGTTGTTAGAACCACTTGACATCAAAGATAATAGACATATGTTTTTTTTTAAATCAAAATCTGACGGGGTCAACAATGTGTTTAAAATTTGGGCTTAAGTGCAGAATAGCGTACCCTCGTGAAAAAAATTAATAAGTATGCCTTTACAAAGAAGTTTCGCTCCTGAGTCTAACAAACTAAAAATTTTGCCGGGGAAACGCCTACAAAAGGCGTGGCACGGGGTCAAAGTTCAAAACTTTTATCAAAATAACTCATTCAATTTTCAATCGATTTATATGATATGGGTATCAAACGAAAGGCCTTTTTCATACCTTTATTTTGGTGTACCACATTATATACTTTATATGTACGAGTAAAAAATTATAAGCAAAAAATTATTTTTTTTTTATAAAATTTACAAAACCCGATTTTTTTCTCGAAAAAAACCAAAATAAAGATATAATAAATTTGTTACCATATATTCTCTACGGAATTCCCTTTACAATGAAATATAGAATATTTTAACTTTTTTTGTTTTTATATTTAAATTTATATTGAGTTAAAATAATGTGCCTGCAAGGGGATTCTACGGTTTCCGTGGCGCCGCCATTTGATGATGTTTTTAGATAGATTGACCGAAAGTAAATCGAAAATGAAGAATAAAATTTTTCGATATCTCGCTTCGTTTTCGAGATATCGAGGTTCAAAGTTTTTATATTTCCATATTGTGCACACCTGACTGTTACCTAATGTGGTGGTGACTCCCATGAGGGTTATTTTTCATGCGCCCCGGCCGAAGGCCGGCCACCTGGGAAAAACTTATTGCCAAAAAAAACTATGGCTTGGAACTATGGATTTGAACAAAAAATACTGTGCACACCTGACTGTTGCCTGATGTGGTGGTGACTCCCATGAGGGTTATTTTTCATGCGCCCCGGCCGAAGGCCGGCCACCTGGGAAAAACTTATTGCCAAAAAAACTATGGCTTGGAACTATAGATTTGAACAAAAAATACTGTGCACACCTGACTGTTGCCTGATGTGGTGGTGACTCCCATGAGGGTTATTTTTCAAGCGCCCCGGCCGAAGGCCGGCCACACAAAAGGTACTTGAATGCAGAAATTCTTTGCTTAGGCGCGATATTTAATTAAAACACGCATTGAAAAAAAACAAAATTGTATGTTTTTATATTTCATTGAAAAGATAATTCCACAGGCTATAATATAGTGTACATTTTTTTGTATCTTAATAACGACGTTTTTCTAGAAAAAAATCGGGTTTTGTAAATTTTATAAAAAAAAATCATTTTTTGCTTATAATTTTTTACTCGTACATATAAAGTATATAATGTGGTACACCATAATAAAGGTATGAAAAAGACCTTTCGTTTGATACCCATATCATATAAATCGATTGAAAATTGAATGAGTTATTTTGATAAAAGTTTTGAACTTTGACCCCGTGCCACTCCTTTTGTAGGCGTTTCCCCGGCAAAATTTTTAGTTTGTTACATTCACAAAACCAAGCTCTATACAGCCAAATTTTTTTTTTTTTTTTTTACGAGGGTACGCTATTCTGCACTTGTTCCAAAATTTGTATAGGGTGAAACAAAAGAGCTTGCGTGCAAAGCCGCGGGGCCCAGCTAGTTTTAATATAAAAATCGTAATTTGAAGTGGAATAAAAAACTGATTTTGTATGCAATATTTACGTCACTATTTTTGTTTCTCTCTCAGTGGATAAATGTGATATATTATTTTTTTTAATACATGTTAATGTATTAGAATTCTGAATTCTCTTGTTATTTTATTTAGTTTTTAATTATTTCTTTTATCGTTGTTTTGTTATTTTGTGATAAATATTACAAACAATATGTAATAGTTCCTTTTGTTATTTTATAAAATAGACAGTGCTTTTGATTGAATTCGTTCCTGTTATTTTTTCTATTTTTTCGGCATCGGCCATACTCGCCCTTCCGGCCGATTAATCGGCATCGGCCAAAAAAATTGGTATCGGTCGGACTCTACTAATAATTACTTGCGTGGTTGTAGTTGTTGTAGCTGTGGTTGGGTGCAGCTAGTCTGCACGTAAGCCGCGCACAATCACCGGCATTATGGTGTGTGCAGTCAGTCAGGGTGTCCGAGTGCGGCGGCTGGATGAAGTTGCGTCTATGGGGGAATCGAAAATTGGCGCACACACGGAAATTAATTTGCCCAGCGCCAAGTCAGATTTAGCGAAGCAGGCACACAGCATTTGGCTGTATGCATATATTTTTATAATATATATTATAGGTATATATTGTGTATAACGGTTTCGTGCTGTGCAATAATGCGAAGACGCTAAGGAACAACACAATCGAAGAGGAAAATGGAGCTAAGACGGTGAATAAGAAACGAAAACCTAAGACAATGTACTAAGGGGGAGAGGAAACTAAGAAGAAGTGGAAGCTAAGAACAAAAGAATGTCAAAAAGAAAGAAGAGCTAAGAAACGATCAAGCAATTTTCATGCGTTCATCTGCTTGTTCGTCAGTTCTTGCGTTCGCCTATCCAAACGCCCGTCATTCATCGTTCATTCATCCTTGTGTCCGTCCAACATCCATTCTGGTCAACATCCTCTGTCTGTTCATTTGTCCGTGCATTTTTCTATCCGTTCGTCTTTCTATCTGCCCATCTGCCTACCAACCCATTCCTCCTTTTATCTTTTCGTTTGGCCTCGCGTTCGTTCGGATACATGTACTACATGTCATTTAGCTATCGAACTCAAGAAGAGACCAACAAAAAAAAAATTAGTTTTTGTGTGCGCCGCGCACTAAAAAATAATACCCAGTGAACAAGAAGCGAATGCGTTTGGAAGCAAATTGCTTGTAAGCGAGTTAGCAAACGTTTTCCAAGTTTAAAACGCAAATGGTTTCCAAACTTATTTTCAACGAATTAAGTTTATTTCAAACCTTCCAATGATAGGAGGAAGTTTTTCGCAAAGGACAATTTCATTTGCCTAATAATTTGATCCGAACGGTGGTTGTGAAATTGTCAAAAAAGAAATATTCGCAGGGTAAAATTACCAATTATCAAGGTGCGCTAAGGTTATTCCGCTTAGCTGCATTTTTCGCTTAAGTGCCCCAAATGATGTGCATCGACGGTGAATGCTGCTAAACGGAATGTATTGTATGAGCTTGTTGTTAGTTTATTCCAAATGGAAATTGTTTATGGGGTAAAAACACAAGTAGTGACTGTGTGTGTGGGTGTGTGTACGTGTCCGGCCTGCGTAGTCCACATTTGTGTGCGGCAGCTGTTGCCGTCCTGAGCGTTGTCCAGCGTAGCGTTCGGCCCGCTCGAGTGTGCCTTAATTCTTTGCTCCCTCCGGATATTTCGAGCAATTCATTTAATTTTTATTCTACTGACCGTTGTTCGTGCCTGCAGCGTTGTCGGCTGGCGCGGCGGTGTGTGTAAACATTTAAATTGTGAAATATATGCTTATTTGCATAACAAAGAAAGGACGCTTAAGTGCGACAAATCCAGCCGGCCAGCCCACATGGCACACGCAGTCCGCAAGCGCGAGGGAAAGTGGGGCGAGAAAGCGGGGAATGCTGCTGGTTCATACAAAATGGGGCGTAAATGTAAAAATAGCAGAGATTCATTTCATTAAAATGTTTGCGGAGCACGGCAATAATGAGCAACGAGAGGTCGGATGGTGCTGCCGAGTGTATGGAATTTTTTTATTTTATTTATATTAACACAATTGTATGATTTTTAAATTTAAATATGTCAATAAATATTCGATCAATTAAATCGGATTTCTTTACAAAAAATATTAGAAATTATCAAAAGAAAATATAAACATTTTATAAAATATCCTAAACGAATTATAAAAAAAATTAGAAGAAACTAAAATGCTGTAATTCAAGTTTTTCAATTATTGCAAAAAAATCTGTCCCTGAGCTGACGTTCTCTTGCCCCATGCGCCGCACCGGCTGTCCGCAACAGTCCACTTGAGCTCAACAAGTTAAGTCTCCTCAGACTCCTCGTTCGTGTTCATGTGCCACGTCGTCGCGGAAAATGTGTGTTTTGCTAATGTGTAAAACAAAATACTGAAAATACCAAAAACTGTGATATGGATGAAAAAATTAAAGAAAAACGACGAAAACCAGAACAACAAAAAAAGCATAAAACCATTGTGCAAATCACCCCAAAACAGCGTTTTTTCAACGATGACAGCAGAAAAAATTCCCTCAAAAACGCGTTCGGTTTTCACTTTCTCCTCTGACCCCAACCCGTGCGCCCCTGCGCGGAGGAAGCGCAGCTGCGGCACTGCGGCGCGGCTTGTGACCGCACAGCCACATATGTTAATTAACATAACTTTACGGTCGAGTCGAAAGTGCGCCGCTCTTCATACTCGAAAATAAAAAAGAAATTGTTTTCCATTTGCAACATTTTCGTTTTTGCATAAAAATGCACTTCGCGCTCCCCAACCATGGTGGAAAAAACGCACGAAAAGTTTTTGAGTTTTTGCAGAAAAACAGCACGCCTTGGGTACGGGCTGGACAGGATAGAGTGGTGGCAGCACGGGCACACGGCAGAGTGGTGGGCCATTTGGCGACAAATCGCATCAATTATGACCGCAAGCCGCCCCAAGCGTTGACCCCGTGGGAATTTTTGCATTTTGCCTTTCTTTTTTTTATTGTATTTTGCGTCGCGCTGCTGTTTTACTCTGCGGTTTATGTTCATTTTTTTGTTGCATTTTCTTTTTATCTCCTTTTGCTCTCTTTGCATTTTGTTGCCTTTTGTTGCGCCAAATCGGATTTTTATGAAGCCAGCAGCGAAAAAAAAAACGAAGTTAGGAGGTAAGCAGCGGCAAACATATAGGGTTTTCCAACAAGAGGTGTTATTTTGAATCACCCAGTATTTCGGTAGCTGTCACTTTTGAAGCTTTTATTCTTTGACATTTGACAAGTAGAAACTACGCCATTACTAAAAATGGAACGATACACGCTTCAACAACGCATTGAAATTATTAAAATTCACTACAGAAATGGTGAAAATCTTACAGTCACAGTTCGCAAAACTAAAGCATTTTTGGGTCGTCGTGAAGCACCTTGTCGGACCGCAATACAGAAATTGGTGGAAAAATTCGAGCTGTTGGGACAAGTTAGTGATGGGAAGAATAAAACCCGTGCACGTCGCTCAAGAACAACTGAGAATATTGCTGCTGTAGCCCAAAGTGTTGAAGAAAACCCAGGTTTGTCGATTCCTCGTCGTTCTTTGGAATTGGGCATTCCAAAAACGTCATTACACCGTATTTTGCATAAAGACTTAGGTTTTAAGACTTATAAAGTTCAGTTAACACAAGAACTCAAGCCGACCGATCATCAACCTTGCGACTTCTTTCTTTGGGGCCACGTGAAAGATAAGGTGTACGCCAACAGCCCAGCGTCGATTCAAGACCTCAAAGATAGAATTCGTGAGACTATCGAGGACATAGGCAGCCACTTTGCGATTTAGTTATGAAAAATTTCATGAAAAGGATATGGTCCTGTAAGCATGGTCGTGGTGGCGTTTGGCTGATGTTGTTTTTCATTATTAACGGCATACCTTCCTCTTTATTATGAAATAAACATCCGATCATTTATCTCAAAGAATGGCATTTTTCTTGGAATACCAAAATAACACCTCTTGTTGGAAAACCCTATACTAATGAATTGAAATTAAAAGGACATATATGAATAAAGCAATCCGCAACAACACTGGCAGCATTAATTGCTTGGCGGAAGTGTTCAAATTAAATTTCGATTAGGCGTGCCCAGGACAATACACTCACACACACACGTGCATGGTAAATAAATTAACGCCGTGACATACAGACACTCGATACTCTCGAAAGGAGGCAGTTGGCAAAAGAGCTTAGTAAATTTTTGTTTGTGCTTGTTTTTTAACTTAAAATATTTGGAAAATCAATTTCGATGTCAATACTCTGACGTATATAAAGTAATAAGTGCTTAGTAATTTTTTGTTTTTGTTTTAGAAAATATTTTTTTTTTAATAGTTTCACTCTGCTTAGTGGAATGCTTTGAATTGCTCTTAAAAGTCAATACGTTTTATTAATTTTGGAATTTATATAACCCCTTTTAACTGTAAGGAAATTTTTCAAACAGGATAAAAAAGTGTTTGGGATCTACGCAAAGTCCTCGATTCTTGATCGTTATCCTGGGAGCTTAAAATTTTCAGCAGTTGAATGGACATGTAAAATGTGTGAAATATAAAAGCCACATTATTGCAACGAATAGTTAAAGCTTATTTTGTTAAGCTTCTTTCACCAATCATTGGGATGCCTTAGGTTTGTAAATACATTTAGCAGTACAAAGTTATGCGTGTTTAAAATTTACTGGGGCTTTTTTGGCTTAAACAATACATTAGAATGATAAAAACAATGCTCAGTATTTCTAATGGTCAAAAAACATTTCAACAGTTCAATGCTTGATTTTTGCACAGCTTCTTTTTTAGAGCATTACATGCATTTTTTGCAAAACAACTTTTTGCAATCTGGGTGGACAGATTACTCCAACACCGTTGCATGGAAATGTTACTTGTCATAAACTGCTTGTCATAATTTACTGAAAATTGTTTGGGTAAAAATCGATACTTTTTTCAAAATTGCATCATTTCTCCAAAAATTAATTTAGAAAAACCCCTTTTATAATACCACAGAGAATAGATTATAAAATGTATTTTTGTCCCTTCACCCCTTTGGAAGTTAAAATATAAGGCGATTTCAAAGCGTGACGCTTCCACCGCCATTTTGAATAAAAGTAATAATAAGCAATTTTGTTTCCACATTTGAATGTATGTATAACACCGTGCGACAGCATTTTTCACACTGGAAAAAATCCATATGGCCGTGAAACTAGCGACCAAATATAGTAATACTGCGTACTCAGTTTTTCATTTCTACATCCTTTGTCCTTTTAAAAGGACTTCAAAATTTTGAAGGGGATAAAAATAAAAAAAATATAAAAAATACTTAACCTAGTTAGAATATGGCGATTTGTATATCAAATGAAAGAGGAAAGGCTCAAGAATTTAAATAAAACTGATTTTTTATCTATTTGTAAAAAAAGGATATGAAAAAGGTCCTTTGAAATTTTTAATCCTTTATATCCTTGATGATCCATGCCATGATCGAGCCATGATATATATGGCACAGCAATATAGGTGTAAACGATTTAGCGATTCAATAGGGGGTGTGGGGTGGGTTTTTGAAAAAGGGCGTGGCACCGCCCATACAACTTAAATTGTCAATATGGAATATCTTCGAAATGAGAAATCGGGCAGTATTAAAATTTGGTGCGGGGCCACCGTTTGATGTGCCGTTTCACTGGTAAAACTTTGTGAGCGTTGGACAAGGGGCGTGGCACTTTTTAAGCAAATCAAATGTTTTGAATAACTTTGAAACTACAAATCACACAGTTAAGAGATTTGACACAAACTTACGATTTAGATGTGCCCTTCGACATGGGGAATGGGGTGGGTATCGGACGAGGGGGCCTGGCACTGCCCATACAACCCAAGTTTTTAATGTGGAATATATTCGGAATTATATCATGGCTTAGACGTGTCCTTCAAGTGGTTAAATTGTATGTGCGTTGTCACACATCAAATGTATTTGGCACATACTTACGATTTAGACGTGCCCTTCGACAGGGGGAGTAGGGTGGGTATTGGACGGGGGGCATGGCACCGGCTATTGAACCCAAAATTTTAATGTGGAATATCTTCAGAACAATAAGTTGGAAAACTTTGAAGTTTTGTATACCATCGTCCCATAGATGTGTCATTCTACTGGCGGTATATTTTTTGCGACTGAAATTTTCCGCGTAACTTTGGAACTGAAAGTCGCGTATCAATGAAACCGGGTCACACCCTTCGACTGGAGGAATGGATTGGGCACTACATAAAAGAGACGTGGCATCTCCCATAGAGTGTATGAAGAAACTTGATTTATTGGGCCCATTGACTTCAAACTTGCGTGCAAAGCCGAAGGGCCCTACTAGTGTTAAATAAATGCATTTAAATGTAGCAAGTAAATTCGTCTTAACTTTCGAATTCGCTGTCGACTTTGCTCAGTGCGAAAATTGTTGTTGCAAAGTGCACTGACTTTTCCCACTGTTTCCCCACTTGTGTGATGCTCATGACTGGACTTCCCATTTTTTAACTGCTGCAGTGTCTATTGCCTTCCTGTTTTTCTCAGCGCCGCTACTAACCGAGAGATGTCGCGTGCAGCGCGTCAGATCAAAGCAATCGTCTTCGAGCTTCGAATACGAACGATCGAGAGTAGTCGATTCTTATTTATTATACGGGGAAAACAGCATTGGCCGCTCTACTTGAGGGGTCGGATCCACCGCGTTCAAAATATGGATCTCGCGCGGACACTAAACATTTCCCGTTGCAACCCAAATTCTGCCAGCTCGCAGCTTCGTTGCAGTCCATTACTGCCGCTCATCTGCCCTACGTTTGGGTTCAACAGCGCTCCAATGCTTCCCGGAATCTGCTCATGACCGTAGGAACACAATTGGAGCGTATGGACGTATGGGCGCACGGCGCACAGTGGCTGATTCTGCCGACGTTGGTTGCAAAAGTCGATTTTGTCATGTTCGATTTGGGGAAAACTGTTATACTTGTCCGATACATAAATGCTTGGACCTAAGAAATCCGAAAACCTTAACTAAATTGGTCAAATAGTTTTGCTTGTAGAGCCCGTCAAAGTTGAGCAATTTTTAGAGTGTGAAATAATATCAGAAATTTGTTTTAAAATACGGAAAGGAGCAAATTAATTGAAACTTTTTGCACCAGCATCGTAAAAGAAGGCATTTGTAGTAAATAATTAAATATAGAAAAAAAAATTTGGTTGTTGTTGTTGTCTTTTCATAGGCACTCACTTGAAGCACTGTTTTTATCACTCTTTTTGAACTTTCGATAGACTTTCAAAAAAAAGGCCATACTTGCCACGGTTCCGTCTTTGGGAAAATTGTTCACTAGTCTTCTGTGAGTACTGTCCTGAAGAGATCGGGTGCCCGATTTTGCCCGACTGGATTTTACAGCGATTTTTCTGTGGCCACCTCGCGCAATTTTGAGCTTTCGGGTGCGTGCGTTCGAACAAGTTCGTCAAGATTTTGATAGTTTATGAATTACACGCGATTATAGTCGTTACCAGGGCATGCAAATTTGGATTTTGGCTTCATTTTAGATGTGATACAAGCTTGCAACTCCATATTAAGTCGACTTTTTTTTGGCGAATATTGCTGTAAGCTCGAAGTAAAGAGTACTTTTGCTGGATGCGCAGTTCGCACGTACGAAAAACAAGTTGGCTTTCATTTACGGCAATCAGCTCTCATGTATCCTTTGATGTAATGCTTTTGTTTTTAACAAAATACTAACACTGTGTCTCTCATACAATTTTTTTTTTTAATTTGAGCAAAACTCAGTCAGTCGCCATTAGTCTTTGAGTTCAACCGCGACAATGAAACAATTAGTTATTGAAAAACAAAAAGCAGACTTATATCTATGTGTACTGTCTAAAATCCACTTATGTGTCTGGGCTGTTCAAAAATCTCACAACGGGTAAAAACCTAAGAACTGCAGGTACCTGCTATTATTAGAAGCTTAGTGCCTGCTATTTGAATGTATATAAAGTTAGTTTCGAATTTAATTTGAACTAAACATCGCCGCAACTCCGCCCCTGCAACTAAACCGAAGAAGAAGCAGAAACATGTTTTTAAAAAATTCGAAGCTGTTTGAAATATTTACTATTTCGAAGACAAAGGAACAGTTCGTTCTGGTTACGTCGAATTGGTTACGTCGAAGGAAGTTTGCCTGCAGCCAAAACATCTTCGACTAAAGAGAAGATATCCAGGACTTATCGCACTATCAAGTTAAAATGGATTGCGGCAAATCGTACCAAATTCAATTTTGTCTAGAGTAATGAGGAGTGGTTAGAAAAAATGATATACTTCGATGCAAGAGATGCATATAGCATAAGCGATGACCAACCATCGACATCAAAGGCGGCAAAAGGAAGGCCGAAAAAGTCAACTCAGGACTGTGCGTCAGTCACTAAAAATAGGAGGCAACGGGAAAAATAACTCTCACCCACTTTCCAGAAGATTTGATCATAAAATAAAATAAGGATCAGGAGAAAATGAAAGGTGTTATAGTGAAAGCAGTTTTACCAGCAAGCCCGGGTCGCGTTAAAAGAATAAAAAACAGTATTCCCACCCCACCCAATAAGCTACCGAACAAATATAGTCCTAATGAAGCTTTAGCATTGTTTTTAAACTTCGGATTGTCCAAAGAAAAATTGACTTTTTTTGTACATTTTTCGAATTCTGGTTCTCATTTTGAAAGCAAAATTTATGAATTTTTATCTTTAAATTTGACTCTTTCAGCTTATTTCTTAAATTTCTTATTACTTTTCATCTTTTTTAATGCATTTTCATTAATTTTGCAACTAAAACTTATCATTGTTATTCGCATTCTTCTTATTTACAGTAAGCCGAACTTTGACAAAGTATTACGTAGCACCCTGTACCTCGATTGAGTTCAGGTTTGAGAATACAATAGCCTGATGAATTTCTAATCAACAGCAAAAAAAATTTTCCAATTATCTCTATTCGTTCAGGAGTTATTAATTTTGCAACCTGAAATGACAAATTGAGCCACTGTGCGGCGTACGGCGTAAATACGCTGTCGAAATACATTCGACGTTGCCTTGCTCACAATTACAGTACAGTATAATAATAAAGTAGTCTAATCAAAGAGAGTGCCCCTATTTTTATTGACCAATACTATTATATGTTACTATGGTGGAAAAATGAATAATACGCCCATACGCGGCGTAAAAAATAGAATAGTGAGCGTACGACGCTTTTACGTTCATACGCTTGCGTCGTCAATTGTGTGCGCTTTCATAGAAATACAACATGAAATTTAATTTGACAACGCAATACATCGAACGTAAATACGCTCATACGCTCCAATTGTGTTCCTACGGTGACTCTTTTACAATAATGTTTTTCTAGCATCTTCTCGGTAACATTTTCAGCGCTGTCCGTCCACGGTCGACCTGCTTGCCTGCATCAGCCTGCGTCGAAGGAGCCGCTCTTGCGGCAAATTAAGAGCAGCGTTGCCACAAGAAAAACAAATTGATAACCAGGAACAAAAATAAAAATAAACCAAATGTAACAAAAATATCCAAAATGTTTATTCGACGTAAACAACTACTTTACTTTTACAAAATAACAATACTTTTAGAAAAAGTAGTCGTAAAAAAGGTGTTGTTGACTCTTTTCAAAACATAGTTATCGATTTAAACAATGCTGCTTAGTTTTTTAGGAGAAAAAGCAATGGCGATGAGTTGCCGTTAACAATCAGTATCAATATTATTGCCACTCCCAATAATATTGTGCAGTGCGCAATTTTCTAAAAGATACATTTTGTCTCAATATTCTAAGAAATAACCAAAATAATCAAAAATCACCTAATAACCAAAACCCATTTTCAAAAATAAAAGTAACCATTTTTTAGTTAAAAATAACCAAAACAGCAACGCTGATTAAGGGGAGGTTCTCATCTAGAATCTTGAAATTTTCAATTTTTTTTTGCATTTTCCGAAAGTTTAACATGTCTAGAATGTTGTTTTAAAATTATTAGTTGATCCGAGTTGTAGAACGTATTTTAGAGCCCGTTGATTGTTGCTGTGTCTTGATTGCAGCGGGACTTGCTCCAACTAAACAAGTCATTATCTCAGGACCAGATATTTCAAAACTGCCCGGTACATAACTCGAAAACGGTTCAACCGATTTTCTTTTAGTTAATTTCATTTTGAAGAAGACAATTTTTATTAAAGAATGACCTATTTTCGTTTCAATATTTTAACATTAACTATTTTTTTTTAAATAATAAATTCTGGAAAAAAGGTCTGAAAACGGCACTCAAATTTCAAAGTCGCGCCATTTTGTCAATTTTGATATTTTTTCTTAAATAATAGGTCATTCTTTAGTAAATTTATTCTAGTTTATGCTACATCAAGAATTTTTTTATTTCAGATTGATTTGCAACCTGTGGACACCGGGCAGTTGAGCAAACATGCCGTCGAAAAAGCCTAATAACGGACGCCATTTTGTTTTTTTCTAATAATAAAAATATAAATCTATAAATAAAAGTATTGTATCAAACTGCCAAATATCGTCTTGATATGTTTTTTAGTTTTCCTGTAAATAATTCCCAAAGTTAAGCTACTTCGCCCGGCACTTCCCCGCCAACGAGGGAGAGGAATTCGCTTGAAGCGCGCTATGAGAGAGTGCTCCACTTGCCGCAACTGCTCGGTTAACATTTGTGTCTGTCTAATTTTGCTTTTCTACTTCGCAGTGCCAGCCGGTCAGCGGAGTCGGCTGCACGGCCGGACTGGTGAGTGGTTGCTTTATGTTGCATTTGGCGTCATTTACGCGCGCGTTACTGCGCCTGAAATGCAGACAATTCTTGAGTTGCATTTTTATTGAAAACAATTTTATTTTGAGAAAACTAGCAAAAAAATAAATGTTGTAAAATAAAACAAATAAAAAAGCAATAATGGTAGTCAAACTGATCTCGCGATGACTAAATGGACGGTCCGCTTTGGGATTTCAACGGTATTTGGTCAAAGCCTCCAAGTACTCGGCATACTGATAGTAAAGGATTCAGCAGTGCTATCACCGTGAAGACGTCCAACTTTTGGCTAGAAATATACCCCTTCGAAAATACCTCGAACTCCGCTGTGCGACCTCTTGAGTCACGAATGTGTTTCGCACCGCCAACGCTACATTTATTGATCGGCTCGTGTGGTTGACTGACGTTCCCACTCCCATTGCCATCGCTGGTAGCCGCTCCCTCCCTCCTAAATACTGCGGAATTGATTTGTTGGCGCTGCGTCAGTCCGGCACGCCATTCTGCAAAGACGTGTGCAGCGCCGAACTGCATTGTCGCTGTCTCTTTCGCACACACGCACGCGTACGCGCCGTCATTCTTGTTCAATTCAATTGAATCGAATGGAATTGAATTAATTCATTTTTAGGGGGGGCGAGAGCCTTCGAGCCCCATCAGCCGATTAGCGAATACTTTAATTGTTTGCATTAGCGGAGGTGAAAGTTTTTCAAAATGCTTACTGTTGGACACACACGCGGTCGGCGCGCCATCTCACACCACAGCATAGTGGCCGGTGTTGTTGCTACATTGCAAAAAACTGTAATGAAAACCAAACGAATATCATTTTAATTTATAATACAATTTAAATTTTAATAAACAATTTTAAATATTTTTGTTAATATATTTTCTATTATATTCTATTTACGTTTCAATTATTCTTATTTGAATTTATTTTATATTTTATATATAAACATCTCAATTTACTAAAAAATTGAAAACGGATTTTAAAAATATCAATTTATATACCGATGGTAGGCCACCAATCTTGCACTTTGTGAAGGTTGGGGACTTGGGTAGAAATTAATGCAATTTGTTGAATGTAAATTCGAGGACTCTTTTTGAAAAATTTCCCATGGAACAGTATGTTAAGTAAATATATTCTATAAATATACTCTTTTTGCAACTCTGAGGAAGCTTTTGTTTTGCTTTCTATATTCCTTGTACAGTTAATTGAAGAAGCGTCAATTCGTAGGAATAAAAGTGCAGTGTCATCAAACTTTAGATAAACTAAACAAAAAAAAAGTACTTCTTACAGCTTCGAGATTTTACAGTGCAATATAGCTGAAAGTATGTTTTAATAGAAACCATGGGTTTTAGCTGCAAAAACTCGCACGTTTTTAAGAAATTCAACATTTTCAGTCGCGTATGCAGTCAAAAATAGCAAAAATTGCAACATGGTTGGCAGCAAAACATTTCAACCGCCGCACAGTGGGGTCAAAACCCGAAAACGTGCGATTAATTCGCGGTGCTCTGCATGAGACTCGCTGGACCGCGCACTAACCAACTGAGCCACGGCGGCTCTTGAGCTGCTTCGAATAAAAGCCCAATTGGTAATAATGCGTTGATTACAATTTCCGGACCGTGAATTAAAAACGTATGCACTGTAGGTGACATTGGACACCACCCATATAACGAAACGAATGTTCTAGCAGTATTTTGGGTAAAATCCCGAAATCTGTCAATATTAATGTCGTACCCTGAAGACCACTACCATTATAGTATGCATTTGTTTACTAAATCCACATCGATGTGGGTTATTGCGGAAGATATTTCGGCGTTCAGAAAAAAGCGTCTCGTCGTGTTGACATCATTCGAATTCCCAAATCCGGGTTTCGGTTGATCCACTATCAGTCCCATTTTATCTTTTGTATTCGCGCTTTCGAATCAGAAACAATATTTTTGTCATCTTCTGTCCTAGCTTGCCATTTTTTGAGAGGAAGTTTGTAAGAAAAAAAAAATCGTATCCAACCGTGAAGAGTAGATAACCCAAAGTTTAAATTTTCAGTTTTAACAGATCTTTTTAACATATTATCAATATTATTAAACTCTTTACTAGTAGCACACATACTAGTAGAACACATATATAACACCTTTGAGTAGAAGTAGTTTCCGTTAAGGCAGGTTCTCACCTTGTGGGGGAATTTTGGATTTTGTGGATTTTTTTGCCTTATCGTGTAGATATATGTTTCAAAAATGTGCTCCAGAAATTTCAGATCAAAATCTGAAAAATTACAAAAGTTACAGGCCGTTACATAGAGCAGTGTCGAGCACCGGCCGAGCGCGCTTTAAACTTTAAACGCGTTTTTCTGAGAGCCACATTTTCGGACCTAACGGAATTGATTGAAAGCGCTGGAATGAACCAATCGTCACCAAATTTTTTTTTAAATGTTCCTTAGGGTTTGTTTTAATAAACAAACCACGATCAGCCAAAAATATTGAAAATTGTTTATTTAAAAAAATAATAAGTGAACAAAAAAATGCGAAAATCTTAATTTTTTTCAAAACCTCATAACTTTTGTAATTTTGACTTTTTTTTCATGATCTTGGTTCATTCAATAGATAATACGGTACACATTAAGAATGTGTTCGATTTTTGTGTTTCAGATCACGGGTTTTGACGGAATCACTTCCGGCAGCGGGACACCTCCTCGCCGGCATGCCGCCACTGATAGACGCCCCCTCCCCCACTTTTTTGATTCATTCCATTTGAAAAATTATATTTTCTAAATAAATGTGTGTTCATATCCGTTGTATCTTTAACCGTTTTCTCCAAAAAAATTCCTAAAAAAAAGTGCACTTTTTCGGATCCACAAGGTGAGAACCTGCCTTAAAGCATTGCAAATTTTCCTATCAATCATTGCTAAGATTAAATTATGCTTAATTTCTATACGGGTTTCCCCATTTTGAACAACAGTATTAAGGAGTTGTTTTATTTCTTCTTCAACTCTATTCTTTTCGTTTTTAGAAACTTGTTTCTTTAATAAATTGAATTTTCAAGGGTCTGCACAGGCTCATAGAAGCAGGGCGAGGATTTTGCCAAATTATTTTCTCACCGCAAACTAACCTAAGAGGCACAATTGTTGCAATAAAAACCGATGAATCGGTCGATTCATTATTATAAAAAGCTAGTTTATAAGGAGTGTGGCCCGAACTGCCATCAAAACCCCATTTTAAATGCAAACAAAAGTTTGACAAATCGTCGGTGCTTAAGTCAACAACGTACAAGTACAAACGCAGTAAGTAAAAGGAAATGTAAATAACAACGGCACTAAACGCTTCACATTTTGCCTATGACTTCAAACACAAAATTTCTATTATTTTCAAATGGAGCAAAGTTGCGCAAGATTTTTTTAACAATATGTTAGCTGAATATCTGTAGTTTCACATGATATACGTCTTATCGCTAAGCAAGGCTTAGTTCACAACTATATGTCTACATATATACTCCAAAAACCATCAAATTTAAGGTATTTTTTTTTTTTTTTTAAATTAGTAAAAAAAAAACTAATGATTTTTTAAAACCTTTTTTCAAGACTAGTTTCAAAATACCTGAAGTTGAAGATTCCATCTTAAATTAAACATATATCAGGTGTACAACTTTGCTTCCGCCGTTTTTTTCCAAAATTAAAAGCTTTATTGCGAAAAAGTGCTTACAGATGTATTATTCAAAGTATTGTCCGTCGCTAGCGACAACTTTCTCCCATCTTTCCGGCAATTTTCGGATCCCGGCTCGAAAAAAGGAGTCCTCTTTTGACGCTATCCATGAAGCAATCCATTTTTCCAATTCTTCGAAGGGAATAGGTGGAAGTCAGAAGGGGCGACATCTGGGGAATACGGCGGGTGGGGCAAGACTTCCCATTTCAGCGTTTCCAGGTACTTTTTGACCACTTTTGCGACGTGAGGCCGAGCATTGTCGTGTTGGAGGATGACTTTGTCATGTCGCTCTTGATATTGTGGCCGCTGTTCTTTTAGCGCGCGACTAAGGCGCATCAGTTGCGTTCGGTAGCGATCTCCTGTGATGGTTTCACCCGGTTTTAAGAGCTCGTAGTAAATCACACCGAGCTGATCCCACCAAATACAAATCATAACCTTGGCGCCGTGAATATTCGGTTTTGCCTTCGACGAAGAAGCATGCCCGGGCTTTCCCCATGATTTTCTGCGTTTAGGATTATCGTATCGAACCCACTTTTCATCACCGGTTACGATTCGATGTAAAAACCCCTTACGATTTTGTCTTTGAAGCAGTTGCTCACATACAAATAGACGGCGCTCGATGTCCCTCGGTTTCAACTCGTACGGCACCCAGTTTCCTTCTTTCTGAATCATGCCCAGGACCTTGAGACGTTTTGAAATGGCTTGCTGACTCACTCCCAACGATTCGGCAAGCTCTTCTTGGGTTTGGCACGAATCTTCATCAAGCAATGCTTCTAGTTGTTCATCTTTGAAGGTTTTTTCTCTTCCACCACCATGTTTGTCTTCGACATCGAAATCACCATTTTTAAAACGTTGAAACCACTCCCGACACGTTCTTTCACTCAGAGCAGCATCACCGTAAGTTTCTGAGAGCATTCGATGCGCTTCAGCTGCATTTTTTTTCGAATTGTAACAGAAAAGTAAAACTTCCCGCAAATGGCGAGAATTGGGCACATAAACGGACATTTTCGAGCGTGAATAATACGAAAACAAGAACAACTGTCACTGAAACGGCGATGACAATTCGTTAGGCACTGTCCACACTCACTTTAAAGGCATTACCATCTATGTATTTCAACCAGCCTCAGCCGGTACAGCCACCTATCGGAAAACGGCGGAAGCAAAGTTGTACACCTGATAGTTTAAACTTTCACACTGAAATTTGCCTACGAAAATCACTCGCGCTTTTTGCACTTTCCACAAGATCACAACAGAAAAAGGTGAACTTTGACAAGGCACGGAAGGAAAACCAAAGCACAGAAAGCAATAGTTTATTCACCAGTGTTGTAAAATTTAATTTTCTTTACAGTCTTCGACTGACACTCATTGAGAGCAGACCTCACTTCTTAGAGCCCAGCTTAACCGCACTCATAGTGAATAGTTGGTGTTGTTTATTTTCGGTGTTTCTTTTCTCATCTTGCAAATCCATCAAAGTTCGGCATACTCTTTTTTCGACAGTTCTTCCACGTTAAGTGTGACTGGTGTAAGTGCAGTGTTAAATAATGGCCCCAGGGCTCCCTCTAATAGGGTCAAACCGTTTTGCGGTGCTAACAGAAGGCCCTGTCAACAAAAAAAAACTTCTTAATCAAAAAACCAATTCCGACTACCCTGGCCTCCCAGCTACCTAACCCGAAATAACACTTCGTTCAATAATGTGTGTGACTGACACATAGATGGCGGCACTAATACTAAATCAATATTTTTTTTCGAAATTGTGAACCTTTTTAGGCTTACTGTCAAAATTATATGTCAATCCGACCATTAGTTTACAAGTTACGGTGCTTTAAGTGACACTACTTTTGAGTTTAAAAAAAAATGAATTCAAAGCAATTCCGTGTGCTGATTTATCATTGTTTTTTAATGAAAAAAAATACTGTTCAATGCCAGGAATGGCTTGAAAAACATTATTCGGACTCTGCTCCATCAAAAAGAACCATTTGTTATTGGTATGCCGAATTCAAACGTGGTCGTACAGACACCGATGACATTCCATCTACTGGACGGCCAAATGACGCTGTTATTCCGGAAAACGTTGAAACAACACTCAAAATCATTATGTCCGACCATAAAGTGAAAGTGGGGGAGATTGCTGGCATTCTAAAGATATCAGCAGGCAGTGTACACACCATAATACACGAACATTTGGTTATGAAAAAGGTGTTTTCGAAATGGGTGCCGCGTTTGCTCACACCGGAGCAAAAACAACAACGAATCGATAATTCAAAGAGCTGTTTGGACATGTTTACGCGCAACAAGTCGGAGTTTTTGCGTCGGTACATCACAATGGATGAAACATGGATCCACCATTTCACTCCAGAGTCAAATCGGCAGTCTGCTGAGTGGCATGCAACCGGTGAAAGCCGCCCAAAGCGTCCAAAGGCACAAACATCGGCTGGCAAGGTTATGGCGTCAGTATTTTGGGATGTGCACGGAATAATATTCATCGACTATCTTGAGAAAGGGAAAACAATCAATAGCGACTATTATATAGCGTTGTTGGAACGTTTGAAAGAAGAAATCGCGATTAAGCGGCCCCATATGAAGAAGAAAAAAGTGTTGTTTCACCAAGACAATGCACCGTGTCACAAGTCGATGAAAACGATGGCAAAAATGCATGAATTGGGCTTCGAATTGCTTCCTCATCCCCCGTATTCTCCAGATCTGGCCCCCAGCGACTACTGGCTCTTCGCAGACCTCAAAAAGATGCTCCGTGGTAAGAGATTTGGCTCAAATGATGAAGTAATCGCCGAAACTAACGCCTATTTTGAAGGCAAAGAAAAATCGTTCTACAAAGGCGGTATCGAAAGATTGGAAAAGCGTTGGAATGATTGTATCTCCCTAAAAGGGGACTATGTTGATGAATAAAAACGAATTTTGGCAAAAAAATGTGTTTTAATTAGTTAGTCAGACACATTATTGAACGAAGTGTTATGTAGTTGCTTCTTCTACAAATGAGCAAAAGCCACTTTCGTCATACTCTTGTTTCGCCGGTCAAAAGGCTCTGCAATTGATCAGCAAGGAAATAATTTCAATCTCCGAGTTACGCGATGGCAATCTGCTCCTGCTCGTGAAAGACCTATCAGTCGCTAGCAAATTCCTATCAGCAAAGGAACTATTCGGTATTTGTCCCATCAAGTGCAGCCTACATAACACACTCAACGCCACAAAGGGTACAGTCTACACACCTTGCCTAAACAACATTCCTAATGAGGAGATCATAAAGGAGTTGGGAGGTCAAGGTGTCATTGGCGTATACAAGTTCACGAAAGTCATAGACGGCAAACCACAACCAAGTGGCGTCGCACTCTTAACCTTCGACCAATACCATTTGCCCTTGATATTTCTTGGCACTCGGTCTTCGTCAGAGAGTACATACCTAATCCCATGCGGTGTAAGTCATGCCAACTACTCGGTCACACAGCCAAACGATGCAAGAACAATGCTACTTGTGTCACTTGTAACCTCCCCCACACTCCCCCTCCGAATGCACTCGCACATATTGTGCCAACTGCGCCGAAAATCATCCCGCCTCTTCCAAAGAGTGCACAAAATGTATTCAGCAGAAAGAAATTCTGCAAATAAAAACAAAAACAAATGCACTATGCGTGAAGCAAAAAAAAAACACACAGAGCTCAGTCAACAAATCACACTTCCAATGCCAGCTACTCCACAGTTGCCGGTCAAAGCAATGTCACTCACACCACACAGTCCACAACTCATTCTGACACGAATAACACCCAACTCTCACAGCCCACTACTTCTCTCACAAACACACCAACCTCAATCAACCAACCCACAACAACAAAACCTACTCATACAGAAAACAATACATTAATACCTTCAAAAACTAAAGATAACCACTCAAAAATAAAATCCAGCATTCTAAATACATCGTACACATCACCCAAAAACGACTTTAGTCAAAGCAAAAAAACGTCCCCTACCTTACTCAACTTACCCACAACAACAATCGTAAATCACTTCAACCTTGAGACTAATGATAGCAGCTCAATATCAAGCAACGAAGACTTCTTAATAACCAATCCATCCCCAGCTACTTCCAACACAGCCAACGCAAAAAGAAAAACGCATACAAGTTGTAGTTAAAGACACAAACGGCATAAACTCCTTATCGCCTCTAAATCCTCCCCCTCCCTCTTTACAGCCCATGGTAATTAAAATCATTCAGTGGAATATGAAAGGATACACCAACAACTACCAAGAACTCCAACTTATAATCAAAGATTTAGACCCCGACATATTATCCCTGCAAGAAACTCACATCCCATTTAATTCCAGCAATATACCGACACACAAGCAATACAAGGGATATTTCAATAATCTCCCATCCAGCACCTCAGCCAAACAAGGCATTGGCATCTTAATAAAGAAACACATCCCATACAAATTGATTGCCCTAAATTCAACCATATCTACTATCGCCCTTGAAATACATTTAGATTTCACACTTTCAATCTTTAATATGTACATACCACCCCAACAACAATTCACATCACAGGAAATTATCTCCAGTATCCAACAAGTCCGCACTCCATATATTATAACAGGCGATTTTAACGCGTGGAGCCCCTTATGGGGATCCAACATATGCAATTATAGAGGCAAAATCATTGAAGATATTATTTTAAATGAAAATCTGATTATCCTTTGGTGGATTTAGTGTCCACCAGCACTTTTAAATGTTACGCACTGCACTTTTAGTAACAACTTTTTATTTAAAACTTTTAACAATGAAACTGCCGCCGGTGTCGCGTCCTGGCGGTGACTGACTGCTCGATTGACTGATCATTGCTGGTGTCAGGACCGCTTCTTTTATAGCAGCGAGCCGGCCGTGGTCCGTTCTGCCGGTCCGCTATGCCGTTGCTGTCGTCGTGGCACAGCTGCGGTCCGCTATGTCGTCGCTGCCGTAGACCGCTATGCTGTCGTCGTGGCACAGTTGCGGTCCGCTACGCTGTCTCTGCCGTGAACCGTTATGCTGTCGTCGTGGCACAGCTGCGGCCCGCTACGCTGTCGCTGCCGTGAACCGCTATGCTGTCGTCGTGGCACAGCTGCGGTCCGCTATGTCGTCGCTGCCGTAGACCGCTATGCTGTCGTCGTGGCACAGCTGCGGTCCGCTATGCTGTCGCTGACGTGGACCGCTATGCTGTCGCTGCCGTGGACCGCTATGCTGTCGTCGTGGCACAGCTGCGGCCCGCTATGTCGTCGCTGCCGTAGACCGCTATGCTGTCGTCGTGGCACAGCTGCGGTCCGCTATGCTGTCGCTGCCGTGAACCGCTATGCTGTCGTCGTAGCACAGCTGCGGTCCGTTATGCCGTTGCATGCCATCCGCCACGCTGGCACCGATGCTGATATGTACGCTGGCACCGTCGATTGTCGAGCGGTACAGTATGTGCCGCCACAACCAGCCCACCTCCAGCATGTGGCTCGGCCTAGAGACACAGGCGATCAGGAAAACGGGTGACGTTTTTGCTGCGGGTACCGTTTTAGTTTCGGGTGTAGTTTTTGTTGCGGGAGCCGTCGTAGTTTCGGGCGTCGTTTTCGTTTTAGGCGTCGTCGTTTTAGTTATGGGTTGCATGTCCCTATCGGTGATTGCGTTAAGAGCCCTGTAGTCTCCACACGGTCGCCAAGTTTTGTCCTTCTTGGGCGCCATGTGCAGTGGTGAAGCCCATTGGCGATTAACGTCACGTATTTGCTGCAGCTGGTGACGAATTTGATGCTTGTGATGCTTGCGGCTTCAACGGTGCCGAAAGTGTGCAAATTCGTTGTTTCGTCCACGAGTGAGTAGTTCGCCAAGAGTCGATAGTGTGTGAGAAACTGCGTGCCGATGATAGGTGTATGAACATTGACTATGCAGAATGTCCAGTCGAAGGCGCGGCGGAGTCCGATGTTGAGTTTGATTGGCGTGTTGTTTGCGTTATTTCATCGAGTTGGCGGCGTAGTTGGTCGAAGTTCTCCGCGATGGAGCTAGGCGGTGCGGCTTCGGTTGCCGTGCTCGATGGAGTCCATGCGGGATCTGGACGGGTCGTTGAGTCGCGGGTCGCACCGTCAAGTTAGCCCGGGTCAGCGAAATGTCCAGCATCGCTGTTTCTTCCTCGTCGCTGGCCATTGGAGTCATCGTGTGAGTTGGTTGTTGTACTGACGTCGGAAGTTCGTTGTTATCGAGTGCGTTTAGTCGTCGGTTCGTTGTTGTCGGCGGGATCACCACTTGTTGGTGGCGTCGATTCTTTATTGTCGTCGGGAGTTCGTTGCTATCGAGTGCGTGTAGTCGTCGGTTCGTTGTTGTCGTCGGGATCACCACTCTTTGGTGGCGTCGGGTCCATGTTGTCGTCGGGGTTACCACTCTTTGGTGGCGTCGGGCCCTTTTTGTCGTCGGGGTCACCAATCGTTGGTGGCGTCGGGCCCTTTTTGTCGTCGGGGTCACCACTCTTTGGTGGCGTCGGGCCCTTTTTGTCGTCGGGGTCACCAATCGTTGGTGGCGTCGGGCCCTTTTTGTCGTCGGGGTCACCACTCTTTGGTGGATTTAGTGTCCACCAGCACTTTTAAATGTTACGCACTGCACTTTTAGTAACAACTTTTTATTTAAAACTTTTAACAATGAAACTGCCGCCGGTGTCGCGTCCTGACGGTGACTGACTGCTCGATTGACTGATCATTGCTGGTGTCAGGACCGCTTCTTTTATAGCAGCGAGCCGGCCGTGGTCCGTTCTGCCGGTCCGCTATGCCGTTGCTGTCGTCGTGGCACAGCTGCGGTCCGCTATGTCGTCGCTGCCGTAGACCGCTATGCTGTCGTCGTGGCACAGCTGCGGTCCGCTACGCTGTCGCTGCCGTGAACCGCTATGCTGTCGTCGTGGCACAGCTGCGGCCCGCTACGCTGTCGCTGCCGTGAACCGCTATGCTGTCGTCGTGGCACAGCTGCGGTCCGCTATGTCGTCGCTGCCGTAGACCGCTATGCTGTCGTCGTGGCACAGCTGCGGTCCGCTATGCTGTCGCTGACGTGGACCGCTATGCTGTCGCTGCCGTGGACCGCTATGCTGTCGTCGTGGCACAGCTGCGGCCCGCTATGTCGTCGCTGCCGTAGACCGCTATGCTGTCGCCGTGGCACAGCTGCGGTCCGCTATGCTGTCGCTGCCGTGAACCGCTATGCTGTCGTCGTAGCACAGCTGCGGTCCGTTATGCCGTTGCATGCCATCCGCCACGCTGGCACCGATGCTGATATGTACGCTGGCACCGTCGATTGTCGAGCGGTACAGTATGTGCCGCCACAATCCTTAATGATGGTTCCCCCACCCATTTTTCTACCCACAATTCTTTTAGTCACATAGACCTTACAATGTGCACCTCCCATCTCGTATCTAAATACTCAAGCAAAACATTCCAAAATCTTCATGGCAGCGACCACTTCCCGATCCTCAAAGAACTAACCTCTAACCTCAACTTTGAAAAAATAAGGCCCATGCTTAAATTTAAAACTGACTTTGCTAACTGGACAGCCTTCCAAAACTCCTGCGATCAAAACACTAAAACAATAAAGATATCTCAAAACATAAATCAAGAAATTTGCTGCTTCTTGATTGATAGCCACAATAATTAGATCTGCCGCAAACGCCGCAATTCCACAAACAAAACCAATCTTAAAAAAAGCCTACCTCCCTTGGTGGAGTAGTAACCTCGAAATACTTAGAACGGATAAGCAAGCCCTCTGGCACAACTACAAGCGTTTCAGGACAATAACCCTTCTAATTTCTTATAAAAAAGCCAATGCGTTATTCCGAAGAGCAGTTAAATCTGCTAAAGCTACAAGCCTCGAAAAGTTAACCACCAAAATCAACCCTAGCTCTAGCGTAAAAAAAATTTGGGCCGATATCAATATGCTTAGTGGTAGAAAAAGCAGCACCATTATAAAGTCAATTAAAAGCGGACCGCAAATCTTAACATCCACCTCAGAAATAGCAACTTTTTTCGCTTCGACCTGGTCCAATCTTTCCAACGACAACAATTTCCACCAAGAATTTATTTCTAGCAAAACTCATAGCCTTCAAATACATTATACACATAGCTCTCTTTCCCCTTCAGCAAAAAAAACTCGAATCAAAAATAACATCTATCGAAGTAGAAAATGCTATACGTAACGCAAAAGGCAAAACACCTGGCTCTGATCGTGTTTCATACCCCATGTTAGCTAACCTTTCTACTTCGATGCGGGAAAGATTGCTACACATATACAACGATAGTACGATCAGTAGGTCAAAAAATCTTTAACTTTGTTAAAGTCTTTTTGACAAACCGCAAATTCCGAGTAAGAATTAACTCCGAACTCTCCCCGTCGTTTCCACTCCATAATGGGATCCCTCAAGGTTCTCCACTGTCGGTGATTTTATTTATAGCTGCATTTGATGAACTCAGCAAAATACTAATAAAATACAACAAATTAGAACACTCCATATACGCCGATGATGCTATAATATATTCCAAACTAAACGACAACACTAAAACGAAAGAAACCTTAACCACTGCCCTAAACGAATTAAGAAATTGGGGTAAAACATCAGGTGCTAACTTAGCTTTAGAAAAATGTAAACTTCTCCATATTTGTAGAAAAAGAAACTGTTCAAGATTTGCTCTAAGCTATAACAATGTAAATATCGAATTTGTAAATTACTTAAAAATACAAGGCATAATATTTGACTCTAGATTTACCTTTAAGCACCATTGTTTAGAAGTAAGAAAAGATCTGGCTGCCAGGCTCAATATCATAAAATACCTCTCCTCTAAACATTTCTTTATTCATATTACAACTCTAACCAATGTAACACGATCAATAGTCCTCTAAAAAAATCGATTATGGACTCCCAGTATTCGGATGGATAACGGATAACATTAAACAGCTGGGCGCCCCGTATCACGGCGCCGTTCGAAGAAGCATCAGCGCTTTCCCTACGACTCCAATAAAAAACATTTTAACCGAAGCCGGCCTCCCTTCAATACCTGAACGCATAACAGCTGCTACCTTCCAACTCATCCCGAAACTTTTTAACAGCAACAACCCGGCCATTCACAAAGATGTAACAAACGCTCTAAAGCGAAAAAGAAACAAAAAAATAAAATCCACAATCCAAAAATGCATTGATTTTACAAAAGCTATAAGCCTCGACTTAAAACCACGACGCACAACGCAACCTTCGTGGCAGCTTAAAGCCTCTTCCTTTATCACCGATCTGGAGCCATATGCCAAACGAACAACCAGAAATACGATATACAAGCAACTTTTTTCAGAAGTTGCACACCGCTACAAGCATGAAGTGGACACTACTCTTTACTGACGGATCCAAAACCCAAAATCATACCACATTCGCGATTGTTGACGAAAACGGAATAATAATAAACACTGGATTAGTGGCACCGCCTTGCTCGGTCTTCACAGCAGAAGCACTCGCCGTCAAACTCGCTACCGAACATGCCAAGAAAAATAGTGGTAGATTTGTCATTTGCACAGACAGCAAATCTACAATAGATGCTGTCCAAAATATAAACAACGACAGCGAACTTATAAAAACCATAAGAACCAACTGCATCCAAAACCCCAATAAAATAAAAATAATGTGGGTCCCAGGTCACGCTGGAATAAAGGCAACGAGCATGCGGACGAAGCTGCATCCCTAGCAGCCCAATCTCCGCTGCATGCTTTTTACACCGCCGTAAACGAAGACATACTCAAACACATCCATTTACATCTACAATCAACAAAAGCAGCCGAATGGTCCTCGTACACACACAGATACAAATCCATCAACGGCTCAAAACCGGTTTACCCTGCTTCTTGTACACGTCAGCAAACCCGCATATTTCTCCGGCTACGTATGGGACACACCAAACTCACCCACGAACACCTACTTCGCGGGGATATGACGCCCAACTGTAATTTTTGTAATACCCCAACATCCGTTTCACACATTCTGAACAACTGTCCAAATTTAATGACCATTAGGAAAAAAATATTTGGAAATAACATACCAGAAAATTTACTCACCGAAGCATAAAAAATATTACAAAATTTGAAAAATTTATAAAATCTTGCAACCTAACCCCTCTTATATAAACATCACTTACAGTATTCAGTCGAGCTGAAAGCCCTGGCAGCTATTGCTCCTCTCAGTTATAAAATTTTATATTTTATAATTAACAATAATAATAATAATTTTCTTTAAGATGGCATCACAATTTTTGAGATTGCCTAACATTTCATTTTTGAATTAATCGCACGTTTTCGGGTTTTAGCCCCACTGTGCGCCGCGGGGCTTCGCTTGAGCTACAAATTTTTCTAATCTAATAATATCGATCCCTTCCCGCGTTTTTATTGTATGAGCCAAAAACCAAATTATACAGGAGACGTTTTTTTTTCTTTCCCTGCATTGGCAGCAACATAGTTGCATGATTTTTGGCATACACACTTTATTTAGGGTTACACACTTGGAATAGATTTTAGCAACTTCAGCAAAGCGCAACGGTGTAATTATGGACATACGATAATTTGTGCGGGCAGTATTATGAGCGATTCAAATATTGCAGTGTCACCAGTGGCGCAGACAGGGTTTAAACCCCCCTGAAATAATTTTAAGTTAGTACAGAAATTTAATTTAAAACCGTCGCATATATGTTCAATCATCAATAACTTTACTCGACATAAAAAATGCACCTAAAAAAAAATTGTTTTTAGACTAACTTTGGGCCGCTGAACACGAAACTGAAGATCAAAAAAGTTTTGTGAGAAGCGTTTTCAAATCTTCGAAAGACCAGTTTGTACCTTGTTGATTCAGTTATGAGCACATATCTCGCAAACGAACCATCCGACTAACACAAGATGTCCGTCGCTCAGAAGATAATACCTTAGCTTTTCTAACATAGAGATATACAGATTTTCCAAATCACATGAGATTTAGGGAAGTAACTGACGATGAAAATTGTAAACAAGTGAATTTTTCGACCATTTTCAAAAATCATAAATTGTTGAATGTTTTTTTATAGATAAAATAAGTTGTTTCCTTTGGTTTCAAACCCTAAGATGAAAAATATTTTATTTGTGCAAATATTAAGCCTACCATCAATGGAATCGAAAGAAAAATTACCAAGTTATGATGCACTGAGTGAAAACACCAACCTTACATTTATTACACCGTGACCCATCCAAATGTTGATATAGGCGTGAAACTCGAGGTCATTTACCTGGCATAGTCAGTTTTTCATTTTCTGACCCAAAGTGATTTTTAAAGGACTTGAAACTTTTAAGGACATACACATTTCAAATATTTTTTTAAATATTTGCGGTTGTGCAATAATGAAGATATGGGTATCAAACAAAAGAGGAAAATTGTCTCCTTTTAAATAAATTTTGTATTTTGAACTTTCAGGACCGAAGTAAGTCAGGTAGAGGAAACATATATGTTTTGGATCTCAGTCTGTAGATTCATACATCTTAATTTTATTCTAAGGACTGTACCGAAAAGAAACTGCACAAACTCTTTTGCTCACAACATAACGATTTCTATTAATTTTCGTCACAAACTTTTTTGTATTGAAGCTTATGGTATTTTTATTTGTTTTTTATTAAAATTTATTTTAAAAATGTATTCTCTTAATTTACGGCGAATTTTTTGTTTTACCCTCTTAATTAAATTCTACACACCCTCTTTTGTAACGGCAGTGCTGGCCTTTAAGCAGTTTTTTTAACTGCTCAACCTTCCTTCTTTAAATTTCGCTTGACAAAAGCCCAATATCTCTCTATAGAGCGGAATTCGGGACCGTTTGGCGAATTCTCCTTTTTTCAACATAATTAGGTTAGGTTGCGGTGGCTGCCTCTATAAGAGACACACTCGGAGGCCTGAAAGGCCCATTGTGATACCACATATTTCACCCGTTTTTGAACTGTGTATGCAACACTGTTTTGCCAACATATGTTACAGCACACATTTCAAGCAGATTGGGAAAGGGGAGGGGGACCTACAGTTTAACGCCGAATCCGAACGGCGATTGGCAGTTTTTCCTTCACACTTGGAGGTTTTGCCATTGCCTGCCAAGAGCGCACTTGTGCGATTCTTCTAGCGCGCCAGCGCGCTACCCGCTTGACTATCTAGGCCGACTTCAACATAATTGACATTGTATTTTTTTTCTAAGTTAAAAATTTACTTTTTGCAACTAGAGCAATTTTATCGTAACACATAGCTAGTCGCGGGCACAAAAAATGAAGGAAAAATGTGAAGTGGACACTGTGGATAATGTTTTTTCTCACACGATGTTTTTTCTCTAACTTCGTAACGGTTCATCGTAGAGAAGTGAGCTTTTAGGGACTGATGGCTAGTTTATAGTGCTATCGTTTTCGGTAAAAAAAAAGAATTTCGGTAAAAATGGCTCATACGAAAAAATCGCGGGAAGGGCTCGATATGTCAACTACACTTAATTTAGAAAAAAGTTTCGACAATACTGGGTGGCTTGCCATCGAATTAAGGTAACTTTTGAAAAGAAGCAAAACTTGGTAATGTTTTCAGAACCAATTAATAGGAAAATTAAAGTTAAAGAAGAAAACCGAAACTCGGATTTATATACAGTGGACGTCCAATATAACGAATCTTATGTTGTACCCCCAATTTGTTAAATCGAAAAATTCGTTAAATCGATCGAGATCTTGTTTTGGCCTAAACCATCCTTCTTAAAGAAATAAGTCTCACATATTCAGTTTTTAACCTTCTACCTGTCCCTTGGAGTCTATTTGACCCCAGGCGGAGTTAAAAAAACGGTTGAGCGGTTTTGTGCACTCGTCTCCTTGCGTTATTAAGTGTTAATCGCGCTTACAACCTAATAACAAATCGAGAAAAAATACTTTTCGGGGCTTTCCTCTTTTCTTTTGTGATTTATGTGAAAAATTTCTTCATGTTTTGTCAGTAAATTATATGACCGTTTGATGGGGGTCATCCTGATCCCAAAGGACAGCGAAAGCAATTTTAAGCAAAGGACAGACAGAAGGTTGAACAAATAATTTTAATTGAATAATAATCGATTGGCACGACAGCCCGCCCTCGCGAGACTAAGGCCTAGCTTCCCGCAACCACCCGTGTTGTGCGTGTGAATTTTGTACGCGGGTGGAAGGGACCTACAGTTTTATGCCGGTTCCGAACGGCAGGTTGGGAGCTTTTTCATAGGCAATTTTTACTCTCAGAGGTTTGCCATTTCCAGCTGATAGGACAGCCACCGAAAGAGAAAACGAGTTTCCCGTTATTTTTTTTAGGTGTTACTACATGCAGAATTCGAACTTGAGTCGCTCTGCATGCGATCCGCTGGACCGCGCACTAACCAACTGAGCCACGGCGGCTGTTGAACAAATATCTTGTTTTATTCCAGCGTTTTCAAAGTACAAATATAGCTATATGTGTACAGTGAAAAAGTCTTCGGTGCGCGATTGCCTCTTTACCCCAAGTAAACTTTTCTGTATAGACATTTTTCCTGATTGATTATGGAAATTTTAATTTTTAAAAGAAAAACGCCAACCAAACGCAAAACAAATCCTGTGAAAATGCATACAAACAAAATTTGAAAATGTTGGTAAATTGACGTAAATTTGAAAGTTTTAACGTAACAAAAACAAAAACAATTGGAATGGTGAAAAACAGCATAAATATTCGTTATATCGCAAATTTCACGTTTATAGCAAATTTCACGTTTGTTCGTAATATAGAACCATCAATGGAAAAAATTTGGCCGTACGTTAAATCGAAAATTCGTTAACCCTCTAGCAGGCCAATTTTTTTTTTCGATGAAAAAATTATAGACGGTCTAGTTTTGGATCAGAAAAGATGAGTCGTTTAGTTTCCAGAGGATAAATATGGGAACCCCGCCTGTAGGCGGACCTGCCGGCTTGGGAGTGAAAAAATTAAGTACAATTAAAATTTGGTATTTCGTTGATTTAAATTTGGTTTATTATGAGACAACGAATTAAAAGTGTAAAGAGAAACGTGATTTATTATTATCAACATTATTTTCATTTTTGGTAATAAAAGCATAAGTCCAGTTTACATTTCGTGCAAATTACTTGGGTTTCCGATTTGTACCCAGGGTTTTTGCACATTCGTTTACCCTTACGATCTAAAAAATGGAGTAAACGGTTATATCCGTCAAAGCGTACAACCGAAGTAGGTATGTAAGTCTTCTTTGGTGGTGGTGACCGGGCGTTTGAAATATTTTTGGATGGCCTTCCTGATGGCTTACGTTGTCCTTGCAGTTTCTAACAAAGGACAGGCGCTACTTCCCTGCGAAATTTAGGAAGTTCGAACATGGTCGCCCCATGAATACGTCGATGCAGTACAAAACCACAATGAGGTGCCTTCTTCTATGAGCAACAAAGATCGTAAAATGATACGTAGCCCGGCAGGTCCGCCTGTAGGCGGGCAATGAATAAAAGGCTTTTTTGTACCCTTTCAATTTTATAACACTTTCGTTAAAAACGCCTTTGGATTAAGAACACTTTTATCTGCTTACCAGTAATTTTCTGAGCTTTATCAAAAATCTCTAAATATTTTTAATTAATGTTTGAAAATCACAACGTTTCACAAATTAGTTTTATGCCTGTTTTACACAAATTTTACGCTTTAAGGGGGTCCTCTACTCTGGCGGTTTCGAAAAATCGATTTTTTTTCGCATAATTTCAATCTATATGTATCTGAAAATACGCCACAGAAAGGATTCCGTGAAAATCACATTTCTTTGCATGTTGCTGGGAACCGAAAGGTACCCGTCCCCAGCAAATTATACAACGTAATTTATCTTTAAACGCGTTTTCCCGAAAGTAATGTTTTTTTGGCTGCCGAGTAAGACTTTTTATAAAAGTATTAGTCCGATTTCGATAATTTGTTTTTTTAATTGTTCAGAAAACATACCGCTATGTTTTAACGAGTACGATTTTCAAAATTTTATTTTGTCCCTTTTTTATAGCGCCTAATAGGTCAAAAAAGGAGGTGGAAATTGTAATTTTTTACAAATTGTTGCATAACTTTTACACAGTGCAAAATAAAAAAATTCTGTCTCGTGCATATTTTGCATTCAGTTTTTGTGGAAACTAGTAGAACTATCTGAAATTTGTTTACACATATATTGTTGGAGTTGTTAGATTATCGTATTTTAGCCGTTATACACATTGAATGATATAGCATATTCTTTACAAAAATTTCAGTTTATTTAAAACTTAATTAATAAAAATTGGCTTTAAAATTTGAATGCTATAGCATTCACGTCATTTTGCATCACTATGAAAATGACTGCATTCACCTCCGCGAACGTGTTAAATTAGTATTTGGTCAGAGTGTTTGCAGCCATAATTTTAATGGTTTGGCATGTTTAAGTTTTGTTTTTTTTTACAAAAATGAAATTTTTTAATATTTAGTAGAAACAAATATTGTGTGAGTAATATTTGTCTCCGAATTCAGTCTAAAATGTGTCCCGGACCGCTAACTAGAGCACCTGAGAGCTAATGGCTTAAAATTTTGCGTATCTTTTAGTAGAACTTACGAGGTTTTCAAAAATTTGCTTTGTCCCCGATATTTTAACTAAAAGTCGAGAAAATAAATGACATTGAAACAACTCGACTTTTTTTAAATCGTCCATGTACCTGTAGCTCCCAACCAGTAGAGCTAGCGCTCGGATTTATGGCTTACTTGATAGTGTAATAGAAGAGTCCAGTTTTCCCAATGGAAAAGATAGCAGCGCGTAGCAGAGGCCAACACAACCGTATAAAACGCAATGAAATGAGAATTAACCAACTACATTTAGCGCAGTTAAAAATTATAGGAAACAACACAAAAACTTGCGGAAAAAAGGGCAAAAAGGCAGGTAAAGCAAAATAACCCCGAGTCTCAGAGGGTGGTAGCTAGGCGGGCAGTTCGGGGCCGTCCGGCAGCAAGGCCAAACCCCGTAAGAGTCGCAGCGCTAAGCCAACTATGATAAACACATGTGGAAAACGTAGAAAAAACGGCACAAAGCGGAAAAAAGTGTTAAAAAACACAAAACACCCAGCAACCACCACCGCCACGCTGCCGGTTGGAGGAGTGGCCGAAAAATTAGTTGAACGTTTGAGGCACAGCGGCAAAAGGTTAGCTAAACACACTCACATACACATACGCGCCGAACTAGCCCACTAAGTGGGAGCAAGCGAACACTCGGCTGCCGGGATAGACGTGTAAAAAATTGCTACAAAAAAACTAAACTATTAAAAAACTCAAACAGGGAGTGGCTAAGCTGCCGTTCGCGAGGACATAACTGCCTGACCTAACCTCGTAGAGTTATGTGTACATAGGTAGCTTCATTTTAATTTAATTTCTAATTTTTAATTTTTGCTTCATTTATAATTTCAAATTTTATAGTTTCGTTGTTTTTTGCATTTTTAACCCTTTCGGGACAACTGGGATAATACATCCCAGCAAGTTTTTAATGACTGAAAACAATTATTCAAATCTTACGACCCACGCAAAATATTTTTTTCGATTTCGGTGTTCCCGCATAAAAGAATGATTCCAAAATTCGTGAGCATCCTATATAATTCTAACACCAACGTTCATAGCATGAGAATATTTTTATTGACAGTATTTCGGATTTCAAAATTAAACTCCGTCCAGAAAAGGTTAAATTGTATTTATTTTTTCAAATTTAATTTGTTAATCTCCCGTTTAAGTGTTTTTGTTTTGAGTTGTTTTATTTATGTTTAACTAGCTGACCTAGCGAACTTTGTTTCGGACGACATTTGTTGTTGTTTTTATAATTAAATTCGCGAGATGGCGAATCTATGGCGATGCAAATTGATGAAGAAAACCAAATAAAGGAAGAGAAGGAGGAGCTACTGATTAACGCAATTGAGGCCCACAAATAAGCAATATTGCTGCTAAGTTTCAGTAAAGAAATGGACTGCGCATGAATCAGATTTAAATTATATGGGCGGTGCCACGCCCCCTTATTCAATACCCCACACTGTTCTCTGTCGAAAGCAAAAATGGTGGGTTCCTACTAAGTTTCATAGCTGAGTGACTTATAGTTCAGTTTGGGTCACAAAAATGTGCCACGCCCCTTGCCCAACGCCCATTAAATCTTGCCAGTAGAATGACTCATCTATGGGATGACGGGGTACTAAATTTCAATGCTGTGCACCTTAAAATTTCAAAAATATTCTATATTAAATATTTGGCTTGTATCGGCGGTGCCACTCCCCCTTGTTCAAGACCCTCACCTTTCCCCTGTCGAAAGATATGAATAAAACAAAAATGTGACACGCCCCTTGTCCAACGCCCATAATGGTGCCACGCCCCCTCGTCCAATACTCGCCCCATTCTCTCTGTCGAAGGAAATTACTAAATAGTAAGTTCGTAGTGAATTTAATTGATGTGTGACTTATTATTAGAAAGTTATTACCTGAAAATGTTCAGAATTCACGGTCGAATATGGCAGGGATTTTCCGACTTTTCCAATAGATTTTCCGGAATTTTCTTATGACACCAACCTGAACTGACTCAATTCGAATCCAACAAAACAAACTCTATGGAAATCAGCCGGTCCGTTTGAGCGTGATTCGCTTTTAGGTACAGGTCTCCCTCGTATATCACGGTACTTCTACAACACGTTTTCGATATAACGCGATTTAAAAAAAACAGTTTTTTTTCATTATGTTTTTTAATTTTTTAAATAAAGTATGAATTTTGATTTTGAGTTGGAATGTACATACATCTTTAATTTAGTACCTATTTTATTTTGGAAAAAGCATATTGGAACATAACCCTAAAATTTATATAAAAGTTAAGTCTTTTATAACTCGAATCACATAACGCGAAATTTTCCTGGAACGTAACCACCGCGTTATACGAGGGAGACCTGTAAATTTAATTCGTAAATGTTAACCTTAACTTTTTATTCTTATATTCACTCAAATTTTCATTGTTTATTTTAACAAATATTTGGTTACACATTCTTTATTTATTACATTAAATAAAAACTAAAAAATAGATAAGATGAAGGAAAAGGATCTCAAAAACGAGTTCAATTCAAGTTTGTTAGTCGAGACTGGGCTGAGAAGCAGAAATCTTGTCAAATTGTGAAAGGTTCTCACCGAAGTACTGTTCAAGGCATAATTCGATTTACTATATAGGAACAAATGGCAAACAAGTCGTAGTGACGGATTACCCGAGGAGGAACGTTAAAACTAAGTTGACGCAGAAGGTAGAAACAATGAAAAGATCCAGTAAAACTATAATGGACAAACAACAAGCGAGGAGAGAGCAGCGTAAACTAATAGGATCGGAAAGCTCTGGAGAACAATGAACAAAATTCAAATATAACGAATTCAAATCTCGTGTTCGTTTAAAGATGCTACGATATGCGGACCTATATTATTTAGATACTTGCCGAGCTGTGTAATTATGCTTCAAACATTCAAACATTCGCCTTTATATAGAGTTTTAAACATTTGTAATTTCGTATCAATCTAGATTTGTTTTATTCGAAACATGTTTTCAACAAAACATTAAATCAAGTTTTCTAGTTTTAAGATTATAATGCGTCTGTAAGAATTACCTGTTCATAAACTTGGAATAAATAAATAAGAAAACTAAGAACGTTTTTTGGATTCTTTCAATACAGTGGCAGTGAGCCATGTTGCCTGGATTCCATACAAAAGGACACTGTAGACCATGATGAAATAAACAAGGTGAAGATAGTAGCTGACAGTTGTCTCACCCTATACCCTTGTTTTGAAACATAGCAATTGACTTCCAATTCTGTTTTGACATTGAGAGAACGTAAAATCAAAAATGTTCGAGTGCATGATGTTTGTGTAAAGCAGCACATGGTAATGAAGTGCCGATGGATGCGGAACGGAGAAATAAATGAACGGGTGTGTGCGGGATAAACACTTCGGCTTGTTTAAAAGTGTGCGCACTCCAGGGGCGTAGCCAAGGGGGTTTTGGGTATCAGGGCCCCCATGGCCCATAATTATTCAACATTTTTATTCACTATGCATGGTATGTACGTTGTCACAACCTGAAGAAGAACTCTTACGAGCCGTCGGCGGATCGCTTAAAGAAATAAAAAGGCGCGGGATTGCGAGTTCTGATGCGGTTTATTCCGTATGCTAAACACGAATGACAATATTAAAAGAGACATTGGACGAGACAAACGGCCGGAGCCGGTGGATTGGGAAAGTGGGACATAACTACATAGGGGACTGGAAGGGAGAGGATTGGATCATTGCAGGATCCACAAACCACTGGAACAACACATTTAGCCATGGCGGCCCGCGTTGCCTCTGGCAACATTAAGGCTCGAGCTGCTCACTGAGTCGGCCCAATGCCTCCAATGCCCGCTCGATGAGGGCGCGGGCTCCGACGCGCGGCTCGGGGGTCCCGGAATGGAGGCCTCGTCCTAGCTGAAGGCGATCAGCTGCCGTTGGTCTGCTGCCTCGGCTGCGGGACAGCTAGTTCGTTGGGGCTGGCGGCGGTGGCATGCCAGCCGGTTGACGATGGCGGAGCGCTGCACAGGGCGCTGTGCTGGAGCGAGTTGCTGCCGCTGAAGTTGCGGCTTTTTGCCGCCCTTGGTTGAAGCCTTGGGCAGCGTTGCTGGGGCTGGCCTTCCGCCGAAGTGCAGCATGGTGTGATGTGCTCGGCCGCACTTGCTGCAGCGAGCTGCGGAGCTGCACCGAGCGGTGGGGTGGGATCGCGCCAGGCAGTTGGTGCAGTAGCCCTGGACGCGGGCCACCTGCTGTCGCTGCTGCGGTGCCCTCGCCAGGAAAGCCCGGCAGTACCTAACGCCATGAAGGTGGTGGCACAGCCGACACTGTTGGACGATCTGCTGCTTGGTTGCCCTGCAAGAAACAAGAACAGTGTATCACTAAAGGATGGTAGTGATTGGGTAGGGTATGAGAAAGTGTGTATGAGAAATCAGGGCAATGAATCGAGATTAAGAAGCTATTAGGGGGCATAGCTTGACTACAGGTCTTGTCAGGATGCCAGAGTCAGTGCGGATATCCACGACACGGACATGATTGTCGGGACCGCGATGTATCTTATGAATGCGGCCGAGCCGCCATTTATTGGGGGAAGCAAATCGTCTTTAATGACGACCATTTCATTTTCTTCCACTTCCCTTTGCGGATGCTTCCACTTATATCGTTTGTGGAGATCCTTCAGATATTCGTCCTTCCATCGTCGGGCGAATTGATGATGGAGGACTTTGAGTTTTTCCCATCGGTTATGAGTGATAGCTCGGAGCACTCGGGTTCGGGGGATGCGGCGATAGGAGCGCCTCGGAGAAAGTGGCTGGGGGTCAGCGACACTAAATCGCTAGGGTCCTGCGATTGAGGAGAGAGCGGACGTGAATTAAGCGTCCCTTCAATTCGAGTGAGAAGAGTCGTAAACTCTTCGTATGTGAACTTATGAGAGCCGGCTACCTTTTTAAGGTGGGTCTTGAAGCTTTTGACTGCCAACTCCCATAGTCCTCGCATGTGAGGAGTATGTGGGGGTATGAATTGCCACTCGACGCCCTGGGGACCATATCGGTCGAGAATGTCTTGGGCGATTTCTCTCGAGAATTTGGCAAAGTCTCTGACCATGGCACGTTGAGCACCGACGAACGTTTTGCCGTTGTCGGTCATGATTTTGAGCGGTTGCCCTCGTCGACCAGTAAATCGGGCGAATGCTGCGCGAAACTCTTCGGTTGTAAGGTCCGAACAGAGTTCCAATTGAACGGCTTTCGTGGAGAAGCACACGAACACTGCAACATAACCTTTCAGGTAGGTTGAGCTACGGAGCATGGAAGCTTTGATCTGGAATAGACCAGCATAGTCTATTCCGGTTGTGGCGAATGGGATTGTAAGTGTGCATCGTTCGGGGGGAGCGCTGCCATGATCTGTGTTCGCAGCTTTTGTTTGTGGATGACACACGTTTTGCATTGAAAAATGCACTTTTTGATTTGCGGCTTTAGGCGCGGAATGTAATATTCCTGCCGAACCATACGGAGCATGAGTCGTTGGTCCGCATGCAGTAATAGCTTATGAAGGAATTGAAGAAGCAAACTGCAGAAGCGGGACTCTGGGGGGAGAATAATGGGTTTTTTTTTTTTTTTTTTTATATTTAACGAGGAGGAAGCATCGAAAGCCTAATCCCGTCAGTGTGAGACTTTAACACACTAAACCTCCTCACGTCATGTACCGGTTACCCCTCCGGACACTACCGTCAAGTTTTTCGTCGGAGGGCGGATTTGAGCGCTAGGCTCATCGTTTGTCACTGTTCTTGTGCGGTTTGTCTCAAGCTGCACATGCTTGCCTCCCAACTGCCTGTCAGCTAAGTACCGCCCTGTTCGGTTCTTCAACCGCCCCACCCGGTTGGCACTATGTCCCGTCTGTTGGTCGCCGTACTAGGGCGTCTGTCGCTATTGCCAGCGCTGGTCCTCAGCTGTTGCCGGAGCGCGACGTCGCTGTTCAGCCTTTCTCAGCTCGTTGTGGATGTGCACCGCCGCATCGCTCACCGCATTCCATACGGCTCGCGAGATTAGCATTTTGGACGTGAGGTTCTGCGGGTTTATGTCCTCATCCGTCAGCGCATTGATGCGACCTCGGGCCACTGCGAAGCGAGGGCAGTGGAATAGCACATGCTCCGCGTCTTCGTCGACTTGGCAAACTGGGCATAGTGGCGACTCGTCGTGCCCGAACCGGTACAAATAGCTGCGAAAAGCTCCATGGCCGGTGAGCAGTTGTGTCAGGTGAAAATTCACCTCGCCGTGGTTTCGCCGCACCCATTGCTCGATTTGGGGGATTAGGGTGTGCGTCCACCTTCCCTTTGATGAGCTGTCCCACCGCTCCTGCCAACTGCGTATTGACGCTGCTCTCTCCGCCGCTGCCCTACTGGCAGGGGGGCCATTGCGCTCTTTTTGGTTATGCAATCGCCTGCATTCATCGGCCAGGATGTCTATTGGGACCATTCCTGCCAGCACTAGCGCCGCCTCATCCGACGTCGTGCGGAAAGCGCTGATGACTCTCAATGCGGAAAGTCTGTAGACGCTCTGGAGCTGCCGCCTATTCGTTTTTAATCGCAGCGACGGGGCCCAGACTGGTGCGGCATATAGAAGCACTGAGCTTACTACTTTCGCCAGAAGAAGCCTTCTGCTGCTCCTTGGGCCACCCACATTAGGGAGCATCCTCGAGAGCGCACTGCATACTCTCGCTGCCTTCTGCGCAGTGAGCTCTGCGTGGTGCCTGTAGCTTAGCCTGTCATCGATAATGACGCCAAGGTACCTCAGGTGTCTACGAGATGCGATGGTGCAGCTGCCCACAGTGAAGTTCGCAGTTTCCGGCTTCTTCCGGCTGCTAATTAGCACCGCCTCCGTCTTCTCTTGTGCCAGTGATAGACCGACGTGTTCAAGCCACTGCCTTATCCTTTCTATGGCCGAGTTCGCGTTTGCTTCGACCTGCGCGATGTGTTTTGCCACAACCGTTAAGGCCACGTCGTCCGCGAAGCCAATAATCTTTACCCCCTCAGGGTAAGACAGTTTGAATATGCCATCGTACATGATGTTCCACAAGGTTGGCCCTAAAACAGACCCTTGTGGAACACCTGCTGTGACCGTGTAGTTTTTCGGCCCCTCATTGCTGTCATACTCGAGGATTCTATTGCAGAAATAATCTTTGATTATCCTGAACAGATATGCTGGCACGCCCATATTTTTAATTGCCGATAGCATAACGTCCCATCGCGCGGTGTTGAAGGCATTGCGGATGTCCAAAGTTATAATGGCGCAGTAGTGCTTTGCTCCCCCCTTCCATCTTTTGCCCGCTATGGCACTGGTGGCTATAGACATCGCCATGTTGATGGCATCTATCGTTGAGCGCTTTCGTCTGAAGCCAAATTGGCATTCGGATAAGCCACCTTCCGCTTCCGTGTGCGGGAGTAGCCTATTTAATATGACTCGCTCTAGAAGTTTTCCCAGCGTATCCAGCAGGCAGATAGGGCGATAAGCCTGAGGAGTACCAGGTGGTTTTCCTGGCTTTGGAAGCAGGACCAGCTTCTGCCTTTTCCAGCTGTCAGGAAATATGCCTTGCTCTAGGCACAGCTGGAGGACGTGGGCTATAGTGTCCGGATGTTCGCAAATCGCCAGTTTCAGTGCCTTGTTTGGAATACCGTCAGGGCCAGGGGCTTTGCGGTCCCCAATCCGCCTACAGGCTGTCAGAATCTCATCCGCCGTCACTTCTTCAACCTCATCTATCACCACAGCATCACAGGGTGCGCTGTCTGTTTTGCGATGAGGAAACAGGGTCCGAATTATATTGGCCAAGAGTTCTGGGCACTTTTCTTGTGGCGCGCTTAAGGTTTTCGCCATAACTATACGATAGGCGCCGCCCCAAGGGTTGGTGTCAGCGTCCTCGCACAGTTGCTTGAAAGCGTCCTTTTTGCTACGGCGAATTTCATCTCGCAGCTTCTTGCGTTGGGCTTTGTATATGTGCCGCAAGGCTTCACGTTCTATGTCGTTTCGGCATCTCTGGAAGCGACGTCTCGCGTGCAGGCACTCCGCTCTGAGCTGCCTGATCTTCTCGCTCCACCAGTACATTGGTCTGCGATTTGCTGCCTTGGCTATCCTAGGCATCGACGCATCGCAAGCTTTAACTATGCTTCTGGTTAGCTTATTTGCAGCGGCTCTGGCGTCTAGCTCGCTGCCGGATGACAATATCGTTTCGCCAAGTACTATCCGAAATAGTTCGGCGTCGAGCACATTCACCTTCCAGCCCCGTCGTGTGCTACTCGCCGTCGTTGACTTTTCAGTCGCTTGCTTGGCAGTGTCATAGATCAGCGCCTGATGATCACTGTGGGTGTAGCGCTCGCTTACACGCCACGATGTTTGTCTGGCTAGACTGCTGCTCACAAACGTAATGTCGATGACTGACGATTTCTGGTCCTTGCGGAAAGTGCTTGTACTGCCCACGTTGGCTAGCACAATGTCGAGCGTGGAAAAGGATTCCAGCAGTGCCGCGCCTCTTGCGTTCGTTCTTTTGCTGCCCCATTCCGTGGACCAGGCGTTGAAGTCGCCTGCGATTACAGCAGGATGCCTGTGCCTTGCTGAGTTCACAATGTTGTCCAGTAGCGCTTGAAAGTCCGTGTGTGGCAGACTTGGTGGGGCATAGCAGCTACATATGTGAATTCCACACACTTTTACCCACACGAAGCCATCGTCGACTTGCCGATTCGCCTCCTGGAATGGATGGTTGCCACATGCCCACACAGCCGTTTTTCCCGAGCTATCGGATGCCCAGACACTGCCCTCTACAGTTTTGTAGGGCTCTGATATGATGGCTACGTCAGCTTCTATTTCGCTCACCGTTTGCTTTAGCAGATCCTGGGCTGCCTCACAGTGGTTTAGATTAATTTGAATTATCCTCATTTTGATCTAGCCGAAAGCGCTCTCTGGTACGCAGGACACCTAGTACTTCCAGTAATATGCTTTGCGTCCACTCCCTCTGTTTTACTGCAAATTATGCATTCTGGCTCGTTTTCACATTCGCGCAGAGCGTGGCCCTCCTTTCCGCATCTTCGGCACATATTGGAGCGATCACAATTTGTACACTCCTTAGCCAGATGACCAAAGTCAAGGCAGCGGAAGCAGCGCGTTGGCTGCGGAGTAAGTTCTCTTAGTCTGCCCACCACCCAGCCAACTTTTAGTTTGCCTTTTTCCAGCAAAGTGTTTGCCATTTTAGCGGGTAGGACAATATGTGCGGTTTGCGTATTGCCGTAGGCTGCTCGGAGGCTTTTTACAGCAGCTTCGCTCACATCCTTAAAGCCAAACTGGTCATGTATGGCGCGGACTATGTCCTCTTTCGTAGTGACCTCGTCTAGGTCTTTGCACAGTACGCCCATATTATGCGTGAGCGTTCTAACTTCCGCTTCATCTCCCAGTGTTTTGCGCACCATGTCGCAAAAAGTTGCATTGTCGCCTTCACCACTTGTGCCTAATTGCAGCAGCATTTCCCCCTTCTGGGTTTTCCGGATCCGGCTCACGCGACTTCCAAGTTCGGCTAAGCTAGGCTCCGATTTAATTTTTCGCAAAATATCTGCGTACGAGCTTTCGCCTTTTTTGGCAATGATAAAAGCGTCTGGCTTTGGCTTGACTTGCTTCTTCACCGGAGCGCGCACCACCTCACCATCACGTACTACATGCGCATACGAGACATTTCTGCTGCCACTCGTAGGCATGTTTCCGGCTATGGCTGGCTTCCGCTTTGGCTTTTGCACTTTGACCCATTCTGCGTCATCATTGGTCGATCGCTGCTCGTCAGACGCAATAGGCAATGTTTGTGCTTTTTCGCCATTTCCTGCTTTGCTATTTTTGCTTCGCTCGCTCACTCGCACTCTTGGCGAGAGTATACGGGTTCGCTTGTTGGCAGGCCGTGGTGAAAATTCACTTTCTTTCCTCAGCCGCTTGCCTTGTGCGCTATCGGTCGGCATAGTTGTTTGTGTAGCTATTGTAAGCCCTGCTTGTTTTGTTGTTGCGCTTTCTTCTGCAGCCTGCTGATACGCTCGCGCAGCCGCCGCTGCTAAACTCCTCATCTGGTTGTTCACCCATCTCTGCCCCACTAACATTTTCACAAGCGCCTGGACATTTCTACCCATCTTGCCGAAGGCAGATTGGACATCTGGTGAGAACGCTCCGCCTTCTTTCCAGAAGCTCTCTTGGAGAATGTTGGAAAGCTCTCTCGCTGCCAATGAAGAAGCTCCCGTGTCTGAATCCACCTCGTTGAGGGGGATCGTGTTGGGTGCGTGAGCTTCGCATTTAGTCGCTTGGCTCTCCCCATTCGGTTTGGTTGTGCTAATGCGCGTGGGCGAGCGCTGCACTTTGCAGCTTCGAGCAAACGCAGCCACACCGTCTTCTGTGTCTGTCGATACATCACTTGTAACATACGCACTTACCGTCGTTGCGTTGTTTTTGCTTGGCATGCGGCGCTTACTCGATCGTCCACCTCCAGCAGAGTCCGCCATTCCACCACGATGCTGAGCTTTACCACGCTGAGGTGAAAAGCTGGTCATTCACTGATGTTGCTTGGGTTGTCACCACACCCTGTCACTTAGCGCCTTAGTCGTGCACAGCACCTTGTGCTGGCCGCTTGTTAGCGCTGTTTAGTGGGTGGTTGGAAATTGCTTTATGCCGGCTCGCGCTACACTGATCACGAATTTGCAACGAAAAGCAGTAGCGCAGAAAACAGCTGATTTTCGCGCATAAACGTTGTTGTTTTGTTTTTTGACCTTGCTTAGGCCTTTGTGGCGACCGGATTTTTGACCACTTAAATAATCACTATAGTGTCCCGGATAACACGCACAGTAGATACACTGCTACGTCACACCTTCGCACGAATTTTAGGCGGGTTGTCTGCGTTCCTGCGGCTTTAAAAACACCACCGGAGCAAATTGTATCCGGAGCACAAATTTATCACGTCTTACTCACTCACAAGTAGCACTCTACTTATGGAATAATGGGGTGTCGTTCATTATACGACAATGCCGCAGCCCTACAGCTTAACGCCGAATCCGAACGGCGATTGGCAGTTTTTCGTTCACACTTGGAGGTTTTGCCATTGCCTGCCAAGAGCGCACTTGTGCGATTCTTGTTATTCTCATTCCCTTCATGTGGATAGCGATAGAAGTAGACGAGTTGTTCACCAGCCAGAGCCAGGAATCGAACCTGGAGCCTATCAAGGCTGGTGTCGTTCCTGGGAATAATGGGAACTTTGCGCGAGAGTTATAAGGCAATTTTTAACAAATGCCAACTCTGCTTGGGACAACAGTGTTCCGTGTATGGGATTATGTTGGCGACGGGAGGAGATGCCGTTATGAATAAAGCGGAACATGTATGCGATTACTCGCAGGGCTCGAGAGAAGCTGGAGAACCGATCGAGAATGTCGGTTTGCTATTCGAGATGGTGGTGGTAGTCGATCGCTCGTTGTTCCGGGATTGCAACTTTACGAGAATGACCCTTTGCCAAGCATCGGACGCTTGCTGCAACCATTTGGGGCCATTCCACCACAGAGTGTGATCTTTGAGATCTTGCGTCTAAGTCCGCGGGATTTTCAGCGCTTGGGACATGTCGCCAGGGAGCGTATTCAGTATTCGGCGTATTTCGGTCGTGCGGTTGGCAACATAAGTTTTCCATGTGGTTTTTCAACCAAGCAAGGACAATTTCAGAATCGGTCCATAAATGTATTTCTGATTTGTCGAACCCGAGGTGAGAGCGGAGGGATTTGATGAGCTGGGAGAGTAAAACTGCTCCGCAAAGCTCTAAGCGAGGTAAGCTTATTGTTTGGAGAGGTGCAACTCTCGTTTTCGCAACAAGAAGATGTGACGAAAGGCTGTCACCATTCGTGCTAATGCTTGTGTATAGAGCTGCACTATAGAGCTGAGTATGCCTTTTCGGAGGCATCGCAAAATCCATGGAGCTGAACGTTTCGATTGGGGGCGTAGTGAACCCACCGGGGAATTTCGATAAGTTCTATGGCAGGCAAATTCTCAATGAATTGCTGCCATTTGATAAGTGATCCTGGCTTTATGCACTCATCCCACTCAGTGCCGTCAAGCCAAAGCTCTTGAAGAAGCTTTTTGGCAAGAATCATTATAGGCGAAAGCCATCCTGCGGGATCGAAAGGTTTGGCAACGGAGGAGAGAATTTGCCTTTTTGTGAATGAGTTTGCAGGAGTAGTGGGAGAGATAGAGTATGAAAATGAGTCCGGTAAGGCATTCCAACGGATGCCAAGAGTCTTAGTGGAACTCGAACTAAGGATTTCCGAATCAAAAAGGTCGTCTTCGGGAATTCCCACTAAGAGTTTTGCGTGATTAGCCGTTATCTTTTTAAGAGGGAAACCTCCGGAGTTGAGGGTGGCTATCACTTGAGAGAGAGCTTCCTTAGTGGTGGGAAGATCATGACCTCCGGAAAGAATGTCGTCGACATACGTTTCCTCGAGAAGTATTTTTACCGCTAACGGGCTGGATGGCTGAGAATCATGGGCCAATTGATGGAGCGTTCTGATGGCCAAATATGGCGCACAGTTAACCCCAAATGTCACCGTTTTCAATCTGAAGTCTTGAATAGGAGATTCCGGGGATTTGCGAACGAGTATTCGCTGGAATTCCTGGTGATCATTATGGACCCGAATTTATCTATACATCTTCTGGACATCGCCATTGAAGACAAAGCGGTAAAGGCGCCATCGGAGAATGCGAGCTGTGAGGTCATTTTGAAGAGTGGGGCCAGTATGCAGAACGTCGTTAAGTGACTGACTAGAACTTGAGGACTTTGAGGCATTGAAAACCACTCGGACTTTGGTGGTCTTCTTCCCGGGCGGATGACTGCGTTATGAGGCAGATAATACGAAAGGTATTTGCCATTTTGGATTATCTCACGGGGATTTGTGAGTTCCATATGGTCAAGGGTGAGATATTCCTCTAAGACGCCATCGTAGATGGTCTTGAGGTTTCCCTTTCGGGAGAGATTTCGCTCCATGCTAACATATTGCTGGAGCGCGTTGGGTCGGGAATTGCCTAACGCTATCGAGCATGGAAATTCTGCCTTAAAGGCAAGTTTAACCGTATATCTACCGTCCGATCCACGGGTTGTGGTCTTCTGGTATAACTCTTCGCAATATGTGTCATCCGAGGAGACAGGTGTCGGGAGTTTGACTTCTTCCTGCTCCCAGAATTGCCTGAGTTGTGAACTAAGTTCCTCATTAGAGACTTCTGCTACGTATGTCGAATAAGATGACACCGTATGGGGTATTGGCCCGCTGAGTATCCAACCGAAAATGGTGTTTTGGGCTAGCAAACTGCCACACACATTTCGAGTAAGATCTGGGGAATCAGATCACTGCCAATTACGAGATCTGTCTGCGCTGACTCGAATGGACTTGGGTCAGCGAGATTTAGGGTGGCAAATTCTTGCCAATTGGGATGGCTAATTGTGAATGGGGGTAGCAATTTTGTTAATTTGGGGAGTACGATTGCTTGCACATTGAGGGTCGTGCTGGAGTTTGGAACTGCCAACGTCAAAAAGCAAATGTGATTGGCATTTTGCACAATTTTACCGCCCATGCCTGAAATTTCGAAGTGTGATCTTTCAATAGGCAATTTTAGGCGTTTTTGCACCTTCGAGGAAATGAAGGTGCGTTGCGAGTAGGCTTGCCACCCGTCCTCCATTGTGGAGGACAGTCCTCCAAATTACTCAAATGTCCTCCGTCCTCCAAAGAGGGTAAAATGTCCTCCACGAACACGAAACTACTATTTCCTTTGTTACCAAACACGAAATGCATCATAATAATTTGAGTTGAGTTTATGATCTCATTAAATAATATATGTAAGTCTGATTAAAGCAGCAAAAAGCAATTACAAATTTTTATTTAGCAAAGTCTTTGAAAAGCAAATAGTCTTTGAAAAAGACATATCGCACACGCACTACAAAAGTGACACAACTAAAAATTTTTCATTTTCGAGTTTATGTGTTAATACTGTGCACAATGTATAAATCTACCAATCAGCATAAGCTCAGAATATTTTGGTGTTGTTAATTGTTGCAAAAATACAGTTAGGTCTCTCTTCATTTCAGAAGTTTGATGCTATTTGACCGCTACAGCTCGATGCAAAACAGTCCTAACTCAAATTGTGTCACTTCTGACGAAATACATTTTTTGTTAAAGTTAATTTTAAGCAAAATTCTGACATTTTTTTGCATATATTATTAATTATTAAAATTAATCATGAATTTTCAAAATTTTTCTTTCAACTGTTTAACTGTCATTTATAATTATTAAATTCAGAAAAAGTGGCATAACTTGAAATAATTCCGTAATTACTTACTTACTTACTTAACTGGCCATAACAACCCGTTATCGGGTTACGGCCTGCCGCAAAACTTCTCTCCAGGCGCCTCTGCTTCGCGCGCGCCTTCTCCAGTTGGTCACACCAAGAGATACCAGGGCCTCTTCCACTTGGTCCTTCCACCGGAGACACGGCCTCCCTCTTCGCCGTCGACCTCCTTAATTCGCTGCGCTACGTCCACGTCCTTATACAGCTCATACAGCTCGTTATTGGTTCGTATGCGATAGTCGTCACCAACCCGAACAGGGCCGAAGATTTTGCGAAGCACCTTCCTCTCGAACACTCCAAGGGCCGCTATGTCGTTTCGTGTCATTGTCCATGCTTCAGCGCCATAGAGGAGCACGGGCAAGATAAGCGTCCTATAGAGTGAAAGTTTTGTCGGTCGAGAGAGGTCTCTACTTCTCAATTGCCTACCGAGACCGTAGTAGCACCTGTTGGCAAGAGTTATCCTTCGCTTTATCTCCAGACTGACATCATTGCTGCTGTTGATGGCGGTGCCAAGGTAGACGAATTCCTTGACAACTTCAAAAGCATACCTGTCGGCCTCGACGTGAGACCCTAGCCGCTGCGAGTCCCTGCGTGTAGACAGCATATACTTCGTCTTGCCCTCATTTACCACCAGACCCATTTTGACAGATTCTCTTTCGATAGCCGCAAAGGCAGCGGTGACATCTCGCTTGTTACGTCCGATGACATCAATATCATCAGCGTAAGCAAGGGGCTGGACACTTTTGTTGAAAATTGTGCCATTACGATGTACACCGGCCTTGCGCAGAACACTTCCCATGGTGAAGTTGAAGAGGTCGCAGGACAAAGGATCGCCCTGTCTGAAACCTCGAACGGTATCAAAGGGGTCGGAGAGGTCACTTTCAACCTTGACGGAGCTGCGCGTATTGCTCAACGTCGCTCTGCAAAGTCTAACGAGCTTTGCAGGGATACCAAGTTCAGACAATGCGGCATATAGGCGATCCCTTGTCGGGCTATCGAATGCTGCCTTGTAATCGATGAAGAGATGGTGTGTATCGATTTGGTTCTCATGGGTCTTCTCCAGGATTTAGCGTAGAGTGAATATCTGGTCGATGGTGGGCTTACCAGGTCTAAAGCCGCACTGATAAGGTCCAATCAGCGCCTTGGCGAGTGGCTTTAGTCTTTCACATAATACGCTTGTCAGGACCTTGTACGCAATGGGAAGTAGGCTGATACCTCTGTAGTTGGCGCATATTATTGGGTCGCCTTTCTTCAGCACAGAACAAAGGGCACTGAGGTTCCAATCGTTGGGCATTCGTTCCTCCAGCCATATTTTGCAAATGAGCTGATGCATGCACCCAATTAGCTCACCGCCGCCGGCCTTGAACAATTCAGCTGGTAGCCCATCCGGCCCTGCAGCTTTGTTGTTCTTGAGTCGCTGGATAGCGACCCGGACCTCGTCATGGCTGGGCGGTGGCACATCCACACCGTCGTCGTCGATTCGTGCCATCTGGACATCTTCACCACTGGCGGTATTGTTCCTTTCGTCGCCTGCGAGCAGCTTGGTGAAGTGCTCCTTCCACAACCTCAGCACACCCTGCACATTCGTAACCAGATCCCCGATTTCGTCTCTGCAAGAAGATGCCCCAGGCTTAAATCCTTCCGTAAGACGCTTAACTTTTTGGAAGAATTTTCGGGCGTCATTGCTGCTCCTGCACTCCTCGATTTCCTCACGCTCGCGCCTTTCTTGCTCCCGTTTCTTGCGTCTAAAAAGGCACCTCTCTTTCTTCCTCTCCTCCCGGTATTTTTCTGTCATGGCTCGCGTGGCGGCCGACTGCAGGGTCTTCTTGTATGCAGCATTCTTCACTGCAGTGGCTGCGCGACACTCTTCATCGTACCATTGGTTTTTTGGTGGTGGGCGTCGAAAACCAAGGACATTTTCTGCGGCGGCGCGCATAGAGTGGGATAAGTGAGCCCATAATCCGCCGATGTCATCAGGTGGAGAGGGGGAGCGACCGAGCTGGTTGGAGAGTTGAGCGGAGTAGGCTTCGGCTACCCCTTGTGATCGCAGCTTACTGATGTCCAGCTTTCTTCGCAAACTAGGTTGTGCGGTCTTCGCTGCGCAAAGACGCATGCGTACCTTGGCTGCAACAAGGTAGCGGTCCGAGTCGATGTTGGGTCCTCGGAAAGTGCGCACATCTAGAATGCTAAAAGCATGCCTTCCATCAATCACAATGTGATCAATCTGGTTGCGGGTGGATTGATCGGGGGATAACCAGGTGGCCTTGTGGATATCGAGGTGCTGGAATCTGGTGCTACTAACTACCATGTTTCGTGCCGCGGCGAAATCGATCAGCCTCAGACCGTTGTTCGAAGTGGTCCCATGGAGGCTGAACTGCCCGACTGTGGGGCCAAAGATGCCTTCTCGCCCGACCTTTGCGTTGAAGTCCCCGAGGACAATTTTGACGTCATGGGCCGGGCACCTGTCGTAGACGTCCTCGAGCTTCGCATAGAAGGCATCCTTGGTCGCATCGTCCTTCTCTTCCGTCGGGGCGCGCGCGCAAATTAGGCTGATGCTAAAGAATTGAGTTTTGATGCGGATCGAAGCCAGCCGTTCGTTCACCGGAGTGAACCGAGAGACGTGGTGGCGAAGTCTCTTGCTGACCACAAATCCGCAGCCAAATTCGCACTTCTCCGCATGGCAGCTGTAGTAGATGTCGCAGTCTGCTCGGTTGGAGCAACCTTGTCCTGTCCATCGCATTTCCTGGATGGCGGTGATGTCAGCCTTACACTTTGTGAGGGCTTCCGCCAGTTGGATAGAGGCACCTTCCCTATAGAGGGTCCGGACATTCCAGGTGCATATCCTCAAATCGTGGTCCTTAAATCGGTTGCTGTGGTCGTCAACATTGTGGGTTCCTTCCGAGGCTTGCTTTTTGGCTTTCATTGGTAGATGATTTTCCGTGGCGGGCACCAAACCCTGCACACATTAGTTCACTATTCAGCGGATGCCAAATAGCTATCCAGAAGAGCCGCGCGGAGGCTGTGCATCAGCTTGGATTGGACAGGGACAAGGATCGTTCTGGCGTTCGCCAGGTTGAACGCAATCAGAGACTTTACCTTGTATGTCCGCTCCCTTCCTTCCAATTCCGTAATTATTGAATTAAAATATCATTAAAACGGTCACAACTGAAAATTTTGGATTTTCTAGTGTAAAATTCTTGCAACTTATCATAAAGCAGAATCTGTAAGGATTTTCTACTGAACGGTCTATTCGTTATTTAAAAAATGTTTATTTAGCTCAAAAACAGTTTTTTGCGTTTCCTGAAAAATCAAAAATTTTGAGTTGTGTCACTTTTGTTGTGCGTGTGCGATATATTTATGTAAATGAATTAATAATTTTTTTATATTGTTTTCGTACTTATGTTTTTATGCTTTATTGTTTTGTTATTTTCATGTTTATATGTTAAAGTTTTTTGGAGGCTGTTTCTGTATACATGTGTATGAACTATATATGGATGTATGTATGTATGTAAGATCGGTGATGCCCGATCGCTTTATTAATGAACGTAAACAGTTTATGATTCAAAGTCAAAAATGATTGAAAAGATTTGCCCGACCGACGGCTGCCTCCCGCTCCGCGATTCTTTCTTGTTCACGACTGACTGCTGCCCATGATACAACAATAGAAGGTAGAACCGCTGTGAATTGTTTTGACACTAAACGTGCTTATTGACTTGTTCGTATTTGTCAAAAGCTTGAGCCGTGATGCCACTTCGATGTAATATTAAACTAGAAATATTTAAGGAATTTTAAGATCTGTTTTAAAATAAACACGGAATAGACATTTCACTGTGACCAGTGGCGTCCCCAGGGGGGGGATTAGGGGGATGGATCCCCCCCCCTTGGTCGAAGAATTCATTTATGCAATTTGATATAACAATATGGAATTGTGAAACATTCTTACTATTTGCTTTATCTCATCTGTAATCACCCACTTAAAACCTAATAATTGAACCTACCATGATCTGGCCAGACCATGATGTGAGCAAGAGGATAGTCAAGGATTGTTGTTAATGATATAAAAAAAAATCAGAAAGTGTGAACACAATAATTTCTTTTGCTTGCCTACATTATTTTTACGTAAAACGGTGAAAATATACTAAAATAATTAAGTAAATAGCAAGTTTCAACTTCAATGAATTCATTTTGAAATTAAAAAAACTGTCAATAATTCTGAACTGCTTTGCCAAAGAAAATTATGCAAAACATGCTCAACATGTTATTGTTCATGCTGAACTGGCCGGATATCTTTCTCCTTGTCGTCTTCGGTGTCGCTATCTTCACATTGAACTATCTAAACGACCATTTTTTCTATCAGTGTCAGAAGCTTGGTTTTGTTCAAGGCCAAATGACAGCGTGAAACTGACAACACCGTTATTATTACCTGTAGCAGCAAATTATTTAATATCTTAAATTCGTTGCTCTAAAGCATTAGTTTCCGCTATTGCTTAGACAATTTTTTTAGAGAAATTTTCTTCTCTGATTTAACTCCAGCGTCGAAGTTCAAAAATAATGTCCACCTGATCCTCAAAATAGCATTCCCTTCTTTTCATCTCTGCCACAGAAAACACCCAATCGAATTGATAAAAAACCAGACTCGACAAGACCACAAATGCTTCCTTCACTTCAGGATTGTACTTGAATTGACACCAAAACACGGACATAACCATGAATACAATGGAGAAGTATTAATTTTGAATATGTGTTTTGAATATGAATAAACGCCAAGGCGAATGAAAAAAACACGGGGACCAGGTACATTTTGCGTCAGCTAATTTATGTCACTATTAACGGATAGCACGAAAAAAATGCTTCAAATCGGGTCAGATGGAAAAGCCTTGTTGAAAATATATATATAAAATAAAAAAATATTTATAAACAATTCTGACAATAATTACGTCGAAAATAACAAAAAAAACTGAAAATAACTGGCAATTTTGTATGAAAATGCACCATGGTCTGGCCAAACCATGGTTTTGGGTTTTGTGCTTAGAAAGGATCAGTTAAGGATATCATGAAATATGAGCTTGATTATAACATTGCTAAAGTGGATCCAAAGTTCAATATGGTCTGGCCAGAACCGGATGCCCGCAGAAGTGTTAAGGATAAATGATTAAAAAAAATCAGCATTGCATTTGTTCTCGCAGAATAGTTGTATTTTCAGTGTTCCCAAAAGTATCGACTATTCACCAAGGTAGTAATCAAACGCAGACTTCATGCCAACCCTGCATCAGCTGTTGAAATTTGAAAAAAAATTGACTTACATTTTTTTGGTGAATTGTGTGTAAACATGGAAACATGGTCACTTCTATCATAATTCAATTTCAGAACGTCATACATTTTGTAAATGTTGGATTTATTTTACATAGCTGGAGTGTTATGCCTTTTAAAATACGTCTTTTGAGTTTTTCGTAATTCTTTTAGAAGGTGTTTTCAATATGTAATAACTCAAAACAAAGTTGAATTTTTTAGTTGGGATTTTTTGACTTTAAAATACATGTCACTAAAATATTTTGTTTTAAGAAGTTTATGTTATATGTATACATATATGTATGTATGCACAATCTTATTCAACATATATTAAAAATAATACGTAAAGATGAAAGTATAAAAATGGCGTTAAACTGGATTTTTTGCATATCCCCCCCTTCCCGAAATCCTGGGGACGCCACTGACTGTGACCAATACATTTTGGGCGAAAGTTTAAACATGTTAATGCACATTTATGCACTTTGCTTTATTAAAAAAATGTTCAAGGGATTTTCTAACAACAGTACGGGAGCACATTTTCAAAGAAGAACGTCAAAAAGGCCCTTTAGTGTCAGATGCGCAATATGGCGGCTGAGAAGAAGCATCGGCTCTACCTTCTATTTGTGTATCATGGGTTCTACCTTCTATATTTATATCATGGGTAGAACCGCTGTAATTTGTTTTGACACTAAACGTGCTTATTGACGTTTCTCGTATTTGTCAATAGCTTGGGTCGTGATGCCACTTCGTTGTAATACTAAATTAGGGCTATTTAAGGTTCTAAGGATTTTTAGATCTTTTTTAAAATAAACACGAACATTTATTTCAATGTGACTAGTACATTTTGTTGCGTAATATTATTAACTGTTAGACAAGCAACAACGCAATAAATAATACAAAGGTAAATTATTATGTAATGGTTTTTTTTAATTTCTTACTAATATTCATTTTTTTTGTGGCTTCAAATTGCTGTTTAAAAACCGTGTCCTAAAAATGTTCGGCCTAAAAAGAAACGTTGCATTGTTTACATTTGAAGTTTGAAAAAAAACGAAGCTTAAAAACAGGAACAACCCACCAAGCAAAATGTGAGAAATAGGCAACTATTGTCAGTGCCAACGAATTGGCGACTCACCGATTATTTGGCACGGCGACAAATTAAAAAAAAACTTTGTTTTCTAGTACTTTGAAATATCGAATTGAAGTATGTTTTGTATTTCAGTGAGATTGATCGTAATTGAAAAATTTTTATTCATTCGTCAAAACATCAAACACCAAAACTATAAGTATGATGAGTTCATTGCGGAAAATACATACATACGGAACTAATACATCTAAACCTAAAAACCTGCAACATGGCGGCTGAGAAGAAGCAACGGCTCTACCTTCTATTTTTGTATCATGCTGCTGCCTTCTCGCATCATCGGCCGCAAAGGGTTGCACCTGTCGTGCGCTCGTATGCCGTGTTGCCACCTTACATGTATACGAAAGTTTTAGTACATGTGCACTCTGTACTCTGCTCTGAAAACTAAAAATGTATGATTGTTTCCAGCAGCTCTTATGTGTCCTCCATAGCCATTTTAAAAAGGTGGTAAGCCTAGTTGCGAGCCTTGGTCGATCAACGCTCTAACCTTGAACAACTCACCTAGGTGGGCAATAGACACCAGTGCCGTAGGCAGAAGGGATTGGGTGCCATTATTGGAATGAACGGCTTGTACTTGAGGCGTACTTAGCCTTGACGGTGTGCTGGGTTGCGCATCTGAAGTGGGGGAATGAGTTGTGGAGTTAATGTTCGGTTGTGGATGAGCTGTTGCGACCTGACAAGTGGTCGTCTGAGACCTATTGAAAGGCTGCGGGGCTTGAGATTTATTTTTGGGGAAGTGAAGCAATGATGCTTCCTTTGGCAGTAAACACACGTAAAACTGCTTGTGCAATCCTTTATGGTGTGCGTTGTGGCAAGACAGTTTTCACATAAGTTGTGCTCTTTGACGTATTTCAATCGGCTGGGGGCTGAGCTTCTTGAAACTCTGACATGTCCGTATAGGTTGGTTTGCGTTGCAGAGTTTGCACGCGAAGTCTTTTTTCACCTCAGTATGGAAGAGCTGAGATCTATTTTGAAGCCGATTTTGGGGAGTATGAAAATTGGAGGGTTGTGGTTTTGGCTTAGCGGGGCAAATGCTATTGAGCCGTTCCACCACCTCGTACCTGCAGGTCAGGAACTTGTCCATTTGTGACCAAAGAGGCAGGTCTTTACGAGATGTAAGGGATTGTTCCCAAAGAGCTAATGTTTCTTCTTCCAGGGACCTGATAGACAATTATTTATTGTACTTTGAATCCGCTGCAGCGCTTCGCTATTTTCGGTAGTAGCCGGAGTAATATTTAACAGGGATCGGATTTGGTAGTCAACTAATATGCGTCTGTTTTCGTAGCGGGATTTCAGGGTTTCCCATGCGAGTCCGAAGTTTTCGTCACTTAAGGGGGTCTTCCGGTTTGTTGGGCGATTTTCGAGCGTATATTTAGAAATTTCTTGTGAACAAACCATTGACGCTTTTTGAATCAGTTTTGGTTTTTTTTATTGAGCAAGAACAAATGTTAAACATATATTTTTTACAGTATTTTGTCAACCATGTAAGTAACCTCTAGATGACCTTGAGTGTGCCTCCTCTAAAACGTCGAGTGAAACGGTGCGCACGATTCCGCTCGTATAAAGAATCTGAAACACAAAATTTTTTTTATTAACTTTCATTATGTTGGCTATCGTTCGATCGAGCGGTTTTTTGTTATTCAGATTTTTTTCGAAATGGCGAGCGTAAATCAAAAAAAACGGAATTTCTGTTCTTTTTTTTGTCGTTATAAGCTGTAAAAATTAAACTAATTATAATTTTCGAAAACCGTTCGATCAAACGATAGCGACATTCATCCTGAACGTTACAAAAAGAAGTGTCCCAAAAGACGAAGTGGATTTTTCAAAATGGTGCGCACCAGCTGCAAAAACACAACTTTTGGGAAAACGCATTCAAAGATTTATCGTTTTAGAAAAAAAAATTGACGAGACTCACATTTAATCCGCAATGCCGGGTCCATAGAGTTCATCTTCCTGTTCATTGAGCAATTCTCGATTCGCCACCTGCTCCTCTCTTTGATTGATTCGTGCTTTTTTTGCTCCGTCACTCATCCTGCGTTCCGAACGGTCAATCCTTTCCGAGTTAAGTTCGATGGCACAAGTCTCCGCATGCTCCCCGACAGCGAGTCCCATGGTGTCCATTGTCTTCAATATCCCTTGGTATCCTTCATTAAATATTATGACAGCCAAAAAAGTGGCAATTTCAATCACATTCTTTCCAGAGTGTAGATGTTTCGGAGCGATAAGCCATATGCAACTATTTAATGATTCATTATTGTTCTGCGTGTGAGCTCCCAAACAACGCTCAAGCAATTCATCAGATGACAATGTGGTATAAATTGGAGTAATCACTTCCAAAACAAAAGGACTCAGAGGATCTCGCTTGTGTTTAAAATTCTTGAGAGTACCAGCAGCTTATGCTTTGCGCCACTCACACCAACTCTGCGCGCCAGGGGGGCATAATGTATGATTCGGATTTTTATCAGACGAGCTATAATGATATAGTGATGCGAAAATAGCATTTCTCATTTTTTCAATCGAATCATTATTTCTTCTTATTGCCAAGCCATAATATTTCGTTAATTGTCCAATGATCTTATCTGTAAGTTTCCCCTTTTCCTTTCCCCCCCAAACCTTTGTTTTCTTTCTTAGCATTTCGGAGCCGCCGCCCCATCCGCTTTTCTACGTGCCCAACACATTCTTTTTTTGTACGATGACATCTGAGTAAGGGTTTTGGGAAATTATTCCTGTAAAAGTCTTACTATCGCCGTCCCCTACGTTCGTGCAATATTTGATTCCGTATTTTTCCTCTGATCGTTTAAACATTTCTGTAATGCCGTCAACTTCCATTTTTCCTCCGCTACCTGAATGATTTGCAGTGCAATCTTTTGAATGGCTCTCATACCACGCTTCGAATTCAGCAGGATTCTCATTTTTCAACTCTTTATGGCTCATGCATGCTTGGCAGAAACTACTTTTCACGATTGTATCGACAACTTTTTTACTATATTGTGGCCACTGCAGTTGCTTGGCAGCACTACCTACCGTGAAGATGGGAAGACAGACTTGGCAGGACTGACGAGCTGTCAGAAGTCAAGCAGCGTCATTCAATTTGATTTTAAATTCCGTACCAAACGGTTGCTTATCAGCGACCGTCCTTTTGTTAGGTTAAGTTCTTATTTTAAATAAAGAGTGGCAAGTTCGTAGCCACATTGGTGACCCCAATGAACGCCGACCAGACTCCAAAACCGCCTAGTGCGCTGGGTGACCACACATCGACCGACGCAGCATCCTCGAGTACGCTAATACACGCAACATTGGACAACGCCAGCTCCTCCGGCACCGTATTGGCTGCTCGCGCAGTGAAGTTGCCTCCCTTTTGGAGGGAGAATTGCGCACTATGGTTTGTTCAAGTGGAGGCAGCGCTCGAAATCGCGCAAATTCGCACCGACGCGGCGCAATATCGATACGTTATAGTCCACCTCGACGAGGCTACATTGCCGGTGGTGGCTGATATACTTACATATCCACCCGCCGACGGCAAATACTTGGCTCTAAAGAAGAGGCTCATCGACGCATTCGGGGAGTCGGAAGATACCAAACTTCGCCGCCTCCTGCACAGCACGCAGTTCACTGAGGGCAAGCCGTCGCATTTCCTGCTGCGACTCAAGAATCTGGGCGCCGGCAAGGTGCCAGACGCTATCATTAGTACCCTCTTCATCGAACAGTTGCCGCAAAACATGCGCAGTATCTTGGCAATCAGCGATGCCAAAGATTTGGACCACTTGGCACTTCAGGCGGACAAGATTTTAGACACTCAGCACAGCCTCATGTCGCTCGGCAGCAGTACGGCCACACATGACATCGCGGTGGACGAGAAGGCAGCAGTAACGACCACGGCCAGTATCGACGAGCTGCGAGCCGAGGTGCAGGCACTGTGTATGGCGGTGCAGAAAGTAACGCGAGAGGTTAAACGCGACAAGACAGCGGCGGGTGAGAGCAGCGTTTGCTATTACCACGCGCGTTTCGGCGAGAGGGCGGTAAAGTGCCGTCAACCTTGCACTTTCAACAGCAAACACAATCGCAACGATTTAAACCCGCACGGCCGTCAGTGATTCTCGTAAGCACCACTGAAGGCCCGTTCACATCGCGCCTACAAATTACCGATTTCAAAAACAAAATTACATTCCTCCTCGACACTGGCGCTGACATTTCAGTTCTCCCTAGGAGAGTTTTTAACAATTTCAAAGCAGATTGCAAAAAACCTAATGTCACCCTATTTGCAGCAAACGGATCAGCGATACGCACTTACGGCACGCGATCGTTGGCACTCGATCTGGGGCTCGGCCGAATCTTCAACTGGCCGTTCACAGTCGCTGATGTCGCAGACCCAATACTCGGTGCTGATTTCCTGAAGCATAATGCGCTGCTCGTCGACCTATCCAACTGCAGATTACTCCCCTCGCAACCAACCACATGTTCACGTGCGTCCGAGGGGTGCCGTCCGGTCATGGCGCAGCGACCAGCCAAGTCCACACCACCTGCAACGGCGGCACAAGAGCTCGCAACAACAGCCCGCCCAGCGCAGATCACATCGATGGCGGCCGGTCACCCGGCATATCGCTTACTACAACAATTCGAAACGGTTACGAGGCCGGCCGAACACCAGACGCCCAAGCACGGCATTCAACACCATATCACCACGCGAGGCACACCTGTGGCGGAAAGAGCCCGTCGCCTCGCTGGTGAGAAATTAGCAGCGGCTAAGACAGAGTTCGACATCATGCTCAAACAAGGCATCTGCATTCCATCGAAAAGCGAATGGGCGAGCCCTTTACACCTTGTTAAAAAGAAGGACGGGCGCTGGCGCGCTTGCGGCGACTATCGTCGACTCAACAGGCTGACGGTACCGGATAGATATCCGATACCTCACCTCCGCGACTTTACGTTTTTATGCACGGCTGCAAGGTTTTTAGCACGCTGGACTTTACTAGAGCCTACTACCAAGTACCCGTAGCACCCGAAGATCGCCCGAAAACCGCCGTAATAACGCCCTTCGGATTATTCGAATTCAGCGTTATGACTTTCGGCCTTTGCAACGCAGCGCAGTCGTTTCAGCGGCTCATGGACTCGATTTTACGTGGCCTGGACTTCTGCCACGTATATATTGATGACATCTTGATAGCCTCCACGTCGCTTGAGGAGCATCTGAAGCACCTTCACACAGTCCTCGAACGCCTCCAGCAGCACGGTCTTGCTATCAACGTCAGCAAATGCGTCTTCGCCCAACACGAGGTGACATACCTGGGCCACACAGTTAACAGCAAGGGACTAAAACCGACCACGCAACGCATCGAGGCCATCCGCGACTACCCAAAACCTGAAACGATAGCTGAACTACGTCGATTCCTGGGATCTTGGAATTTCTATCGACTAAATATTCAACACGCCGCGGAAATTCAGGCTCCATTGGTCGCGCTCACAGCAGGCGCTAAGAAAAACGACAAACGTCTTATCGTGTGGGATGAACGTACGTCAAAGGCTTTCGACTCGTGCAGACAGTCACTCGTAGATGCGGTTCAGCTGGCATACCCCGCGCCAGATGCCACTTCGTTGCGACGCTTCCGATCAGTCAATAGGAGCGGCGCTGGACCAAATTGTAGGCGGAGTCCGACAGCCTCTGGGTTTTCATACGAGCAAGCTAAGTAAAACGGAACGCAATTACAGCGCCTACGACCGCGAATTGCTAGCAATTTTCAAAGGCATAAAATTCTTCAGACACTTGCTAGAGGGCCGGCATATTATAGTAATCACGGATCATCGACCGCTTTCCTTCGCATTCGCACAGAACTCAGACAAAGCGTCCCCGCGTCAACAACGCCAACTGCAATATATTAGTCAGTTCACTAGTACCATAGTGCACACTCCCGGTAGTGAGAACGTAGTGGCCGACGCTCTGTCGCGAATTAACTCCATCAACCTTCCAGTTAACATTTCGGCACAGGAGGTGACGCACCAGCAAGCCGAAGAACTGCAACATCTGCTGCAGTCAACGACAACTTCGCTGCATCTGCGAAAATTTAGAATCGACGATACGAATGCTGAGGTGTATTGCGACGTATCAACGGGGACGAAAAGACTGTACATACCGCTGGAACTGAGACACAGAGTTTTCGATAACGCACACAACATTGCACATCCTAATGGACGCGTTTCACAAAAGCTCATCGGTCAACGCTACGTTTGGCCCCACATGAACCGCGACATTCAAAGATGGGCCCGTGTGTGTTTGCCATGTCAAAAAAGCAAAGTCCATCGCCATGTTCACAACGTTCCACAACGAATCGAAATGCCCAGCGAACGTTTTAGACATGTCCACATCGATATCATCGTCCTGCCGGTATGCGAGGGGTACCGATATTGCCTCACAATCATTGACCGTTTTACCCGTTGGCCGGAGGCAGTACCGCTGAAAGACATTTCGGCAGACAACGTCGTCAGCGCATTTTTTGCGGGTTGGATAAGCCGCTTCGGAGCGCCTGCCACATTCACGAGGTTCTCAGTTCGAATCCAAATTTTTTGAGCCGTTCACCATACTCATCGGCTGTCATCGCACTCGCACAACCGCCTACCACCCCGCAGCAAATGGCATGGTCGAAAGATGGCACCGGTCGCTCAAGTCAGCCATTATGTGCCACGCTTCACCGAACTGGGTCAAAACGCTCCCAGTGGTTCTACTTGGTTTGCGCGCGAGTTTCAAAGATGATATTAAAGCCAGCGCGGCCGAAATGCTCTACGGCACCACACTTCGACTACCGGGCGAATTTTTCTTGGACGAGGAGATTGTTCCTGACCCGCAACCATTCATCGAGAAGTTCAGGGAGTTTATGCGGAACGTTCGCTCCGCACCTACCGCCCATCACAACAAGGCCAGGGCGTTTACTCACAAAACGCTACACACTTGTACACATGTGTTCGTACGGGCGGACGAAGTCAAAAAACCGCTGGAGCAACCATATCGGGGGCCGTTTAAGGTACTAAAGCAAATCAGCGATCGCGTTTTCGAGGTGGACGTTGACGGCCAGGCGACAACGATCTCAACAGAGCGGCTTAAACCGGCGTTTATCGAAGCAAAAGCGCCAACGCCTTCCGAACCAGGAAACGTAACAGAGGGCGACGAGGAAGCGCCAGGGCAGCCAAGCCAATCTAGGTGGCCAACTAACTTACGTACTTATGGCAAAGGAAGTAAGCATTCGTGACTTTTCGTGCACAATCAGGTCACTCCGGAGGGGCTCCTGTGGCCACTGCAGTTGCTTGGCAGCACTACCTACCGTGAAGATGGGAAGACAGACTTGGCAGGACAGACGAGCTGTCAGAAGTCAAGCAGCGTCATTCAATTTGATTTTAAATTCCGTACCAAACGGTTGCTTATCAGCGACCGTCCTTTTGTTAGGTTAAGTTCTTATTTTAAATAAAGAGTGGCAAGTTCGTAGCCACAATATGAAACCGGTAACGACATCTAGCGGTAAATAGCCGAATATTTATATACTTCGGAACCGTACCAAATGTCATGTTTACTTCTTCTGTCATATGTCAACAATATTCAGTTCACAATTTGTCAAGTTTCATCCAACAACGTATTGTTTGACGCTCCGGAAAATGTCGGATTACGTGCCTACAAATTACGATTTGCGGACACAGTTAATTTTGTGTTACCATTTGAAGAAAAACGCTTCTGAATCGCATCGAATGCTTGTGGAAGCTTACGGCGAGCATGCTCTTGGTCGCACACAGTGTAACGAGTGGTTCAATAAATTTAAAAGTGGTGATTTTGATGTGAGAAACGAGGAGCGTGGTCGGCCACCAAAAAAGTTTGAAGACGCCGAATTGCAAGCAAACTGGTAACTGGTGATGAAAAGTGGGTCTATTTCAAGAATCCCAAACGAAAAAGATCGTATGTTAACCGCGGCGAAAGTGCGCAATCGACCGCAAGGCCAGATCGCTTCGGAAAGAAGGCCATGCTATGTGTTTTCTGGGACCAGCGTGGTGTCATATGGTATGACCTTCTAAAACCTGGTGAAACGGTTAACGGTGAACGTTACCAACAACAATTGGCCGATTTGAACCGTGCTATACGTCAAAAACGCCCAGAATATGAAGCCAGGCAACACAAAGTGATTTTCCTTGATGACAACGCACCACCACACCACACTAGAGCCACCAAAGAATTGGTTGCATCGTACAACTGGGAAGCTCTTGCTCATGCGGCTTACTCACCAGACTTGGCGCCTTCGGATTATCACATGTTCGCATCGATGGGCCACGCATTAATGGAACGGCGCTTCAATTCTCACGCAGAAGTCAAAAAATGGATCGATGATTGGTTTGAGGCAAAAGACGAAACATTTTTTTGGCGAGGCATCCATAAATTGCCTGAGAGATGGGAAAAATGTGTAGCTAGCGATGGCCATTATTTTGAAGAATAAAATTGTAATAATTTCCTCACAATAAACGTGTTTTTCAAAAATAATTACCGGTTTCATAGGCATAGGCTGGTAGGCTGGTAGTATCCTATGAGAGTCGATATACCAAACAAAGATGAGAACCCCCTTTTTTTCCAAGTTCCATCCCCGGAAACTGTAAAATGATTCGAAATTTTACCACGTATCACATTGGCTTCCTTTTCCTCGTCTACAGCTTTTCGCAAAACTATATCGTAAACTGCAGATGTCGCAATTTTGATGCTTTCGAGACTCGCGTAGTAAGCTTCATTTGAGATCCCTTTACAAAGGTCCATTAGGCCACAAAATTTATTGAAACCTCTGATGCCTATCCCCAGCAAACGAAGCACGAAAATTAGTCGGCGGTTGATTTCATAAGTCTTATTTCGAATTTTTGAACTTGACGGAATAAATCTTTCAGCGCAGTTGCATTTCATCAAAAGCTTGAATCCGACACCTTCTTTGTTACTTTGTGAGAATGTAACATTTCCATTGCAGTCCTTACATACAACATAGTTCGATAGTGCAGAAAACAGCGAAAAACTCGAGGATGCAATATTGAAAGTTCGAAGTGATCGAGGTTTCTAGTGACGGTTCATTCAGAAGCTTCGATGAGTTTGATTGACTCAAGTTTTGTGGTTTGCGTTTTTTTGTTCGATACGCGTACGTGCGTTTATTTCGCGGGCTTTTACGATCCATTTGACTTAAAAAGATTGTTCAAATCAAATGAAAATCACGAGCACAGACGACTTGTAACGATCGAGATGTTTTCAACGTGAAAATCGGTTTGAAACTGAATTTCTGGGCGATTTTTTCCAACAGCGCTGTGACGGAGCTGGGTGGCTCAAAGGTGTGTTTACGGATCGCAAGAATGTTATGCTCGAGGGGCAATAATTCTTGAACCATGAAAGATTTTGCTGAATCTTTTGACCACGAAATTCCTAAGACTTCAGAGATTAAAAAAATGTTACAAAAAAATCGATTTTTTGAAACTGACAAACCGGAAGACCCCCTTAAGGCATATTGTTTCACAATAGCACCGGCTTTGCCTTGTATCGGAGGTGATACAATTTTTAGGCTGGAGTGAGCTTGGGGTGATTAATGTAAACTGCCGTAAACATGTCCCGGAAGAACGGCCATTGCTCATAATTTAATTTTTAATAATAATAATTGATTGGCACGACAGCCCGCTTACGCGAGACTAAGGCCTAGCTTCCCGTAACCACCCGTGTTGTGCGTGTGAATTTTGTACGCGGGTGGAAGGGACCTACAGTTTTATGCCGGTTCCGAACGGCAGGTTGGGAGCTTTTTCATAGGCAATTTTTGCTCTCAGAGGTTTGCCATTTCCAGCTGAGAGGACAGCCACCGAAAGAGAAAACGAGTTTCCCGTTATTTTTTTTAGGTGTTACTACATGCAGAATTCGATCTTGCGTCGCTCTGCATGCGACTCGTTGGACCGCGCACTAACCAACTGAGCCACGGCGGCTGCTCATAGCCCCCGAAAAATGTTTCGGTATCGCAAGGTGGAACTTGTAAACAAATGTTTGGAGTACTATATGTGTTGGTTCTAGTGATCGAACCTGTTCCGTATGCGCAGCGTGCTGAGTGGGCTGAGGCTGGAGCATCTCAATGATGTCCGACATTTGAGCCATGCACAACTCGTACTGGTCTGTGCAGGCTTCGATTTTCTGCCGAGCCGACTCCTTGAAACGGTCGGGCTGGCTACTGTCTTCCGCAATGGAGACTGCCTCATAAGCGCACATAAGCCTTGTCCTCAATGGGGGTCGCAGAAAACTTTGTGCATAATTGCACGAGCCGATCGGACCCGAATATGAATTTGGCAACGCTAGGATCGGTTGCTTTGAGAATGGGGGATTTGGAGTTAGTTTTTGGCGGCTCACGAGTGACAGTGTCTGTCAAAAACAAGTCAGTTGACACCTTAGGGGGCTGTTTGGAGGCGGTTGACTCCATCGCGTCTGTCTGCTTTTTAGCCGAACGCTCTACCGGCATTGAAAATAAAAAAGTGAAGCTTGAGAGAGAGGGGGGTCAGGTGCGAAAAGTTGAAATTAAATTTCCACCTGAGAATGTGAATAAATGAGAGGGTTATAGTTGGCCGCGTCCCACAGTGCTTCGACTCCATACAAAATTGCGGCAAAAATAGAAGGAGTACGTTAAATTCGCTGAAAATTTGCAGTCTAAGTCATTTTGAGCTGCTGATTTCAAAATTTGTGTTTGTTTCAAAAAAAATATATAGTTAAAAAAAATCGAATATATATGGTTATATATTATCTTGTCATCACAGAGCCCAAACCGCTGGAGCTATTATGATGAAATTTGGTCAAAAGTTGTATTTTAGAAAGTCAACCCTTAAACAGAAGCGATTTCGAAAACGTCGACCTGGAAAGGGCGGAAAGGCGGTGGTGAAGCTTATATGGACAGACATTGTTTTTTGGTCGGATTGTTTAAAAATTATGTATATGTATACTAAAAAAGCAATAACAAAATACATATCTTAGCGTTTTTCTAAATTCGATATTTAAAGGGTACAAAGAGGGCGGTAAAGTTGCTAAAGGCATATAGTTTTTGTTTATTTGATATTCGTAGAGCTTAACATGGAGATGAGGCAGGTGAATATGCAATGCAGCTCAACCTATAACGGCGAGACTATTCTTCAAGACTTATTCTTCAAAATTGGACCTTCTTCAAAGTTATACATTCCTCCTTTTTTTAGAATATATTAGCGTTAAATCACATTTTAGCTAACAAATTTCATAATAATGAAAAAATTTGGATTGTATGGCTCATAATGGGTTAAATATGCGTACCAAACCTATTTTTTATAAAAAACATTCATAATTCGTTGCATTGCCTTAGTTAAACATTTTAATCGCAATTTTAACTCAAGCGATTTCTATACAAAAATCAACATTAGTAGTTTCGAAAAAATTGAATATTTTCCATAGGCGCAAAAAGACGCAAAATTTTTTTTACGGATTTAAGAGAAGAAAGTCCATCCAAAAAGGGCCATAAAAAGGATTTACGCCAGTTGACGCCATTCGATATTAATTGCCTTTCTAAATTTGGTTCTTTTTAATTTTCATGGGTTTGAAAAACATTCATTTTTGAAAATTCGTACAAAAAAAATTATATATGCTAAATAAAAAAAACTGATCAGTGGTCTTGCTCCTATCAATTAAGTTTTAATATTACAAGAAATTGGAAGCCTATCTACAACAACACATTTTCTACCATTTTTTTTATACAAGCACCTAAATTTCATTTTTCCCCTTCATACATTTTTGTAAAAATATATCCGACTTTGACAAGCTATATCTCCTAATCTCGACAATTTTTCGATAAAGTATTTCGGATCCAGCTTAATTAAACAATTACCTTTAACATGATACTACTTTTGTCAAAATCCGCGATAATTTTTTTTCTTATTTTTGTCCACTCTCGAAGCACTGTGCGTCCGCACGAACGGCTTAAAATTAGAAACAATCTAAAAATTACACGAATGTGTGAAGATTATTCGATTGAATGGGAAAATGCCTTTAATTGGTTGGCCAACTTTGTTAAACGTATGAGAATAATACGAGAAAATATCGAAAAAATTGTAAATTTGAACCGCGGAATCCGAAAAAATGGAAATTTGTATAAGTGTTGTGTGTAATTTAAGAAAATAAAAACAACAAGTGACAGTAAATATTATTTGTATATGTGTATTTGTATTTAATTTATTAAAACGAAAATGAATAAATATGTGTGTGTGTATAAATGTGTATAAATGTATGTGAAAAGGAAAAATAAATATGTATGGGTATGTGTATATGTTTGTATAAGTGTATGTCAAAATATATTTTTGAATATGTTCGTTAGTAAAATGTCTTTAAGTATATAAGGGAGAAAGCAAGTTTTTAATTTTGTGCAGAGGTGGGATTTCTTTGTCCCACTGTATGCATGTGTAGTGTATGCGCAGTGAACGTTTGTTATGTACAATTGAAAATTTACTAAGTCGAAAATTTTCAATGTACTTGGGACGGGTCTTGTTGTCCCACTGTATGTGATAACGTGTATGTGTGTATTGTGTATGAGTGTATATATATGTATATATATATGCACGATTGAAAATTTTCTAAGTCGAAGAAAATTTTCAATGTGCCGTGAAAATGTAAAACTTGTCCCACTGTATCCGCTTTGTGCTTTATTGTTTACGTATGTGCACTTGGGCCATGCAGCGGGAATGCGTGCTGCCAAGTGCGTGCGAATATAGCACAAAGAGAAATGCGGAAATGAGTGCAGCAGTGGGCGCGCAGAATGTACACAGCAGCTGGGCTGTCGCTGCTGATCTTATGTACAAGCGCAAAGACGAAGTGGGCAACTGGTGTGTGCGAATTTAGCACAAGGAAAAGTGCGTGAATATGTGCACAAGTGGACGCGCAGAATGTAGAAAGCAGCTGGGCAGTTTGCTGCTGATTTTTGTGCGAAGCACAAAGAAAAGGAGAGAAATTGAGTACGTGTGCACACGGAAAGGCGCGAAAATGGGGATGGGCGCTAATTTTTATGCGCAGGGGAAATCAGCAAAATATGGAAACCGTAGCATTAGCGGAACGGAATTTTGCGGGATTTTTGATCCAGTTGAATATTGTGTACACCCAGAGAAATGTGGCCGTTCAGTAAATAACATGATGCATGTTACATCCACATGATACAAAAACAACACGCAAAACAAAAACAATTTCAAAAATTTACACGACATTTTTAACACGTAGCCACCTGTTCAAATTACATGAATATTGTTTGGTATATTTAAAAAGATTTCCTGTCAAATTAACATGAAAATTGTGTTGAAAATCAGAACATGAATTTTAGTTGTTTTTACAGGTATTATTGTCATTTGTCACGTGATTTCTTGCTAATTTTGCACGCGTCATTCTTGTCGCGTCATTCGTGTCGTATCATTCGGAGTGAATTGAAGTGAAGAGTTATAAGTGACTAATAAGTGCAAAAATGGAGAGTGGTTTTCAAGAAACCGACCAAGAGCCAGATATATTTTTCATTCTTCCTGGCGATGACCTTAGAGCAGTCGAGACTCCGTTGCAGCGGAGCCCGATCATTCAGCCCGATCACCTTAAAGAAATAATTTGTGGGAAAATGAATTTCACAGAAGATATATTCGAAAGAATATTAAGTAAGTAACAAAAGCGGCATAGTATATAGTAGTTTACGGTAGTTTACATTCACAGACTGCGGCATGGATGTAGAAAGTCTCTATTTAATCAAAGTCCATGACATAAACGAACTTTTCCCTCTCCCAATGCTTGGAACTCGTATTAAATTCAAAGAAAGACTAGCACTCTGGCGCCAAAATGATGTGAGCATGACAGCTCATAAGTGTGTACCAGTGTACCAGGTAGACGACGTACACTTATTTCTCTGAGTAGCAATTGTCAATGTGTCAGTTCGGTTAACCTTTATTTTTGTTGTAGTTAAATTTAAAATTTCCTTTCAGTACTCCAGATATATATATTTTCGTAATGTATATTATGTTACAAAAACATAGGAACTGCATTGCCGTGCGTTTTTTTTGCAGATACAGCACGTTTTTCCTGGCATCTAGATGCGTTTTTGGTGTCGGTTTTTGTACAGAAAGTATTTTCAAACACCAATTTATTTTGAATTTTTTCATACAGCACAGACGTGTTATGAATTATGACATTTGGCAGCAATATGCCATTAATCGTCAGAAAATAAGTGTACGATGAAGAGAGAGGTCCTGCTATCTGGCACACTTTATTAATTTCACTATGATAAAAAACATTTTTTTTATAATTAAATAATATTTTTGTAGGCGGATACTCTTTCTCTGGGATCTTGTTCCAGTTGGGTGAATTCAAGCCAAGAATACCCACGCTCTGCGGAAAACACAGTTGTAAAAACTTTGGATGCAGTTCTTAGTGCTACCCCAAGAGGCCAACATGTTCTGCACCAATACAAAGAACATTCAATATTATTGGATACGCACAGGGAAATTTTAGTGAATACCATCGTGGACTATTTCGCAGAGCGGTCGCTGCCTATGGCGATGAGAGATATTGTCCATTTTTCAGAGCAAATAATTTCTTTATTCCCAACTGAGGACGTGGTAAGGCATGCACATAAACACTTATTAATTTGCTATTTATCTAAATACTTTTTCACAGCGTTATTACTGCAACCGCCGAATCGGCAAAAACCCCACTGGGAAACTGTACGATAAGGCAACAAATGTTCGCAGAAAGATTGACAAGAAGAAGAAAGATGTAACAAAAGAATCACTCGTTACCAAGACAAAAATATACCCCGGTCGCACACCAACCGTTAAGTGCAACACGTTTATTCGACACGATTTTGATACGATGTAAAATTTAATTGACTGATGTTTGTAAATTGTAGGCGAGAGTGCTTTAGCTAACAAGGTGTGGCTTTCAAATAATATGGAGCCTTGGAGCGAGGTGTTGGAAAAATGGAAAGACTCTTTTACTCTAAGAAGCGCTGACATTGCAAATAAGGAAAGCAACATCGTTGCTGATTCGGCATTGCTCAACACTCCCTTGGATATTGCTTAGTAAGACCTATTTTTCACGTTTTTACCCTTAGTTGTCTTCGTTATAGATCGAAATTGACTTCGAAGCAAAATTTCCAAACACTTGGCAAATTTTACTTAATGAATGGCCGCACTTTAGAAAGACCATAATACCCTACATGAAATCTAAAATTAAAGATAGTTCATCCATCAACATGCTAAAACAAATTGATGAAAATGTCAATTCGGGTAAAATACTTTAATAATTTTCTATATTTGAAATTATCACTGTTTTATGTACGCTAATAATTTTTTATTGGTGTATTTTTATGTACGTTAATATGCAATCAATTGAATCGATTGCATATTAACTCTTCTGCTACATGCAACATTCAAGCCGTCAGTTATTTCAGTTAAGCAAGCTTCAGGAGACAAACGACTGAAATGGAAGCCATCGATTTGCGATGCACAAAACGTCAGTGTACTTCACTGTGAGTGCGTAAATGACTACCAAAGAATGTACAATGAATTAAAGTCTAAAGCTATAGAGAAGAACCATCCACTACAACCATTAATTTTGGTGACTGGCCAGGAGCTAACAAACAAACCCCATTATTATTGTACTAAGCAATTAACATATTTAAAAGAATCCAAAAAATAACTGAAGTAAAATGTTTGTATGCTTCATTTGTAACTTGTTTACGTCTACATCAAAACAATTAATCAACCATTTGAAATCGTTCCATGCATATCACAAAATAGTAAAATTTATTTGTACTGTACCTAAATGTGGTCAATGCTTTTCAAACGTATATGCTTTTCAAAATCATTTAAGAAGAGTTCATACTTCTGTACCTATTGCACATAGTTAACGTAAGCAAGTGCATGTTTCTGATAAGACTAACTCAACAACAAACGATCAAAGAAATGAGGTAATTCCATATTTAGGTAACACCGAAACAAACAATTTAAATTTTAATAAATTTGTATTGTCCTTACATAACAAAAATAATTTTACTAGAAAGAACGTACTCTCTGTTGTACAAGAAATTAATGAGAAAGTTTTAAGGCCAATACAAGAACATGTTTTGAAAGCTATGTTACCATTAATAGAAGACTTAAGCAACAGAATATCCGCAAAAAATAACTTCCTCGACATATTTTCTCTTTTTGATTTTTCAATTTCCCATTTCATACATAATAAATGAAGAAATTTCTGAAATAGTAATTAGCAATAATCCTGGATTAAATTCAAATAAAGTTGTGGGAGTGTTGATGCCAATACAATTTCAAATTCAAAAATATTTTGAAACAAAAAATAACTTAAAGGAAACATTAACTTATATGCAAGACCTAAAGTCAAATGAACAAAAGTATGCAAATATAATTCATGGAGAAACTTGGAAGAACAAAATGTTAGGTTTTCCAAATAAGCTTGTTATTCCTTTCATAATATATTACGATGAGTTTGGAATTGACAATCCGCTCGGTCCTCATGCTTCGGATCAAACCATTTGTGGTATTTATTACAACTTTCCTACAATTCCGAAACATCATTTGTCAACATTGGAAAACATGTTTGTTGCTGGTTTTTTTAAATCTCGGCATCGGAAAGAACATGGAAATATATATGTATTTAAGCCTCTACTTAAAGTTATTCAGCAATTAGAAACAGAAGGAATAGTTTTAACGACTTCAGAAGGTGAATTCCATATTTATTTTGATCTTGTGTTAATTATTGGCGATAATTTAGGTTTGAACTCTATTTTGGGATTTTCGACTAGTTTTAATTAAAATTTTTATTGCCGAAGTTGTAAAAGACATAAAGTTGATTTGCAATCGGATGTAAAAGAATATGCAAATTTTTTACGAAATAGACAATCTTACGCTTCTGATTGTGCTCTTAAAAACGATAAATTAACAGGTATTAAAGAACCTTGCATTTTTCATGAAATAAAAAGCTTTCATATTATTGACAATTTCTATTTCGACTTAATGCACGATGTTTTTGAGGGCGTATGCAAGTACGATATTTCGGAAATTCTTTTTAAATTTTATTGAAACCAAAAAGTTGTTTAGCCTTGAAACACTCAACTACCGAAAGCAAATGTTTCATTATGGTTAAACATTTTTTTTTTTTTTTGTGTGGCTGTGTTATTGTTTGCTTGCTATTGTATTGCTTTTTTTGTTACTGTTAGAAATTATTGATATATTAATGTTGACTGAAATTGACGAAATTTCCTTAAATTCATTGAAGCTGCTAATTGAAGAACATAATTTATTATTTATGTCATTGTTTAAAAAACAGTTAAAGCCGAAATTTCATTTTTTAGTCCATTATGTTTCGTCCATAAAGAAATGTGGACCATTAAAAAATTTATGGTGCATGAGGTTTGAAGCAGTTCACAAAACATTTAAAACTTATGCGGCAGTTTTGAAATTCGCATTTAACCTGACGAACGAAAACTTTTTTCAGCCGGACTTAAACGTTAGTATTAAATATTTATTACCCAGTAACACTTCTTATAAATATAGTTCTGACTTTCAAAAAGAATTTGAATTGACGAAATATAAATTTTATTCTAAAATTACTTTTAAAGGATTCGATTTCAAAAAGGGTTTTTTTGTTGTTGAAAAACACAGTACTATGTCCTTGTTTCAAATCGAAGACATTTTAGTTAACTCGATGCACAAACTGTTCTTTATATGTTTTCAGTACGAAATTATTAATTTTAACTTACATACGCTGTCCTATGTGGTGGGTGAACAATTTTGTAATTACAGCTTTATAAGTGCAAGCCAAATACACTCTCAACCTTAACATATCCACTTGCTGCGAAACAATCAAAAAGCTATTCGTTTGACAAGTATTTAAGCATAATTTAAGCATTTATTCATAAGCAATGTTTATCGAAAAGTAAAGCTGCAACCGTAAACTGAAACTGTAAAGTACTCGATATGTTTTTTTCTAAATGTCTTTTATGTGTTCATAAAAACTAAGTGTAAATAGTTAAGTTTTCTGTGTATTATTATTATATATGATCTCATGTACCTATTTCGAATGAATAAAATTCCCATTAAAAAAAATTTAAATAATGTTTCATTTCATACGGATAAAACGGATAGAACAACAATGGACAATGGTATATTAAACAGGACACCATGTTGGTTTGCCACGATGGCATAATGTTATCTTAACATTAACCATGTTAATATAACCGGTACTTTCTTGTTAATTATAGTGTTAATTCAACTATGCGCTTTGTTAATTTGAGCATACTTTCAACGTTAAATTGACATTCAATACCATTTTAAATCAAAAATAACGAATCATGTTAAAAAAAATGGTTCATGTAAGCTAATTACACGATAGATCGTGTTGAAAAATATTAACCACAAAATTGATTAAAAATTGGTTAAATTAACACGATTTTTTTTCTGAGTGTATATATACAATATTCAACGGGAAATAAATAAAACTACAAGAATTTTGTAAATTTGTAAAATATATGTATGTGTGTATGGAATTAATCCGTAAATTAATAATCGGGTTGGTAAGTATATCGGAAATTAAAATATTCTTTACAAAAAATTTGTTCTTTGTAAAATATATGTATGTGTATGTGGATGTTAGTATGAATGTTAATTATACAGTCTGTCCAGTGATCGCCGTAACTTGGAAACTATTTGACCGATTCGTTTCAAACAAACTGCATTTTATGCGTTTATAATATTTATTGTACGCAATATTTTTAATAACAGGTATAGTCGCCGCCATTCGCTATTATGGCCTCAAACCTCCGACCCATATTTTGCGCTAAGATCTGAGCAAGTTGCCGAGGCAATCGACTTCAAATCAGCCGAATTTGCCTCGATAACGGTTTTGCTGTCAATATACTATTTCCTCTGCTTTACTATTTCCCACGCATTTTCTATCGGGTTGGCATCAGGCGACTGTTAGGGCGAATCTAACACCTCTACCCCATTTTGCTGTTTCCACTCAGCACACATTCGGCTGCGATGTTTGTGGTCGTTGTCTTCTTGTACAATCCAAGAGAGTCCTCTTCTCCCGAACATTTTCGCAGCTGATGGTAATAAAGCTTTTTCATAACTTTTGTTCATCAAAACTGCGTTCAAGTTGATGGTAATAACGAAAAGTCGCCCAAATATTTTTTCTTAGAAGCAGCCCCAAACATGGTCCTTTCCTGGGTTCTCACCTTGTGGATCCGAAAAAGTGCATTTTTTTGAGAAAACGGTTAAAGATACAACGCTGAAAATTGTTTCTGGATATGAACACACATTTATTTAGAGAATGCAATTTTTGAAATTGAATGAATCAAAAAAAGGGGGGAGGGGGCGTCCATCAGTGGCGGCATGTCGGCGAGGAGGTGTCCCGCTACCGGAAGTGATTCCGTCAAAACCCGTGATCGGAAACACAAAAATCGAACACATTCCTAATGTGTACCGTATTATCTATTGAATGAACTACGATCATAAAAAAAAAATCGAAATTAAACGATTTTCGCATTTTTTTGTTCACTAATTATTTTTTTAAATAAACAATTTTCAATATTTTTGGCTGATCGTAGTTCGTTTATTAGAAAAAACCCTAAGGAACATTTGGAAAATTTGGAAATTTGGTGACGATTGGTTCATTCCAGCGCCTTTAATCACTTCCGTAAGGTCCGAAAATGTGGTTCTGAGAAAAACGCGTTTAAAGTTTAAAGCGCGCTTGGCCGGTGCTCTACACTGCTCTATGTAACGCCCTGTAACTTTTGTAATTTTTCAGATTTTGATCTGAAATTTCTGGAGCACATTTTTTAAACATATATCTACACGATAAGGCAAAAAAATTGTTTTTTTTCCACAAGGTGAGAACCTGCCTTAACAGTTCGTTGGAACAATCGGTTGATGGCGGCACACCAAGATCGATTTATGCTACTATTTGCCCAAAATTGGAATTCATCCGTAAATATTACATCATTCTAATTCCGATCTGAATTGGCATAAGCCCGGGCAAGCCGTTTTTGAACGTGTGATGATGAGAGCAACAGTTTTTTCAAAGAGTTCCGGTATTTAACGTCGATAGTTCCTAAACGTCCTCGAACCGTCTCTTTGTGTTGTTCCACTGATTTTGTCTGCCTTGAGTGCTTCCTCCTTCGTCTTCGTTGGGTGTGTTTTGTAGTTGTGGCGTTTTTCCGTGTTGATATTGCTGCCGCACTGCACTGCACTTTATATTTGTTTTCGAACTGCACTTTAATTTGTATTTCTTTTCTTTTCTTTTCTTTTCTTTTTTTTTTTTTAAGGGGTGCCGGGGATGGCTTTTGATTTTTGTTTTGAATAGAGGGGGCGGGGGATGGCTCTTTATTTTGAATTTTTTTTTTTTATCAAGGGGGGCCGGGGGTGGCTTTTTAGTTTGGTTTTTGTTTTTTGTACGGGGCTAACTTTTCACTTTATTTCTTACTAGTAGGGCCCTGCGGCTTTGCACGCAAGCTTGAAGTCAAGTCAGTTCCAAAGTTAGGCGGAAAATTTCAGTCGTAAAAAATATACCGCGTCCCTTGTCAACGCCCATAAAATTTTGCCAGTAGTGACTCACATATGGGACGATGGTATACAAAACTTCAAAGTATTCCAACTTATTTTTCCGAAGATATTCCACATTAAAAATTATAGTTCTATGGGCGTTGAATAGGGTCGCTTAAAAAGTGCAACGCCCCTTGTCCAACGCCCATACAATTTAACCACTTGAACGACACGTCTAGGCCATGACGCTATATCAAATTAATTTCAATGCTGGCCGACTTATAATTCAGAAGATATTTCATATTAAAAACTTGGGTTGTATGGGCAGTGCCAGGCCCCTCGTCCGATACCCAACCCATTCCCCATGTCGAAGGGCACATCTAAATCGTAAGTTTGTGTCAAATCTCTTTGATGTGTGATTTGTAGTTCCAAAATTAATCAAAACATTTGATTTGCTTAAAAAGTGCCACGCCCCTTGTCCAACGCTCACAAAGTTTTACCAGTGAAACGGCACATCTAAATGGTGGCCCCGTACCAAATTTTAATGCTGCCCGATTTCTCATTTCGAAGATATTCCACATTGAAAATTTAAGTTGCATGGGCTGTACCACGCCCCTTGTCAAAAACCCACCCCATTCCCCCTATCGAATCGCTAAATCTTTTGACACCCATATTGATGTGACAAATATATCATGGCTGATTTGTTATTATAGTGATCCTGGGGAAAAGGCGTATCAGGTGGGCGTGGTCAATCTTATATATCCTATGTTAACATCAATGAAACACGGAATCATTTGATATTAACGGGGTCGTCTACGTACAAAGTTGTACAAAATGGTTTTTTTTTACATAATTTTCATTTGGAAGACGTGAGGAATGTTATATCCAAAGGATTTGGGTAAACTCTTCACGGTTATTGAGCTGTAGAGCATTGAGTTTGCTCGCTCACGGTGTTTCCGCACGCGCCCTGTGAACTTTAAACGCGTTTTCCCGAAAGTCGTATTTTTCTAACTTACTTGCACGATTTTAAGAAAACTTACTTGCTCAGAAAACATGTCGCTATGAGTAGACACGAGCTTTTGACAAAATATTGTTTTTTTTATAATAACAGGCAATAAACATTTGAAAAAAAGGGGAAAAATTACTTTTTTTTTCAAAAATGTCCACCATTTCGAAAGATTTTTGAATTTTACAAAAAGCTCGTGTCTAAGTATAGCTGATGTAATATCAATTATAGATTAGTTTCATTTTTTGTTGTAGGTTACGTGGTTGACCCAAAATCGTGCAGGGAAATTGATATAAAAATTCTGATGAGGGCAGGTTCAAGGTCATCCCGCACTCGAATATGTAGAAATATCATTTTTAGGAGCTTGCCACTTGAAAGATTACGATTAAATAAACAAAAAACCAAAAAGGGGTGAATATCTTTTTTCGTTATTTCGTAATAAATTTTGAAAAAAAGGCTCGAAAATCGGGCCGCTACGTAGACGACCCCCTTAATACTGATTTACAGACATGTGCCGTAGCTTCGCTTTGTAAATTTAGTGTTCACGGAAAGTGGGCGTGCCGATTATATTATAGCCAATGTTTGCCGCAATGACACGCTGAATCGTTTGATACCCATATTGCTTTACAAAAGCATACTATAGATGAGTTTTGTTACCATAGTGGGCGTAAGAAGGGGGCGTGGCCATTCTCATATAGCCTATGTACCATTCTCCCAGATAAGAAAATGTTTGGTGTTTATTTTCTCTAAATCGGTTCAGTGGTGTTTGCCTGATTGTGGCTCAAAACACGTCACACTTGTTTTTATATATTAGTATAGATAAACGTTCTAAACCACTGGTAATTTTATAAGTGCGGGGGCTTACATAGAGGCGTGGCCAATCCCATGAAACCATGCTTGCCGTAAGGAAACGCGGAATCGTTTGATATCCATGTCGTCTTATATTTTAACGTCAAATACTATAACTGAATTATTATAGCGTGGCGAAAAGGCGTATTAAGTGGGCGTGGTCAATCTTATATATCCTATATTAACATCAATGAAACACGGAATCATTTGGTATTAAAACTGATTTACCGACATGTACCTAAGCTTTGTTCTGTTAGTTTAGTGAGCGCGGAAAGTGGGCGTGGCCGATTATATTATAGCCTATGTTTGCCGCAATGATACGCTGAATCGTTTGATACCCATATTGCTATGACAAATATACCATGGCTGATTTGTTATTATAAAGCGTGGCTAAAAGGCATATTTAGGTGGGCGTGGCCAATATTAAATATCTTATGTTAACATGAATAAAACACGGAATCACTTGATATTAATACTGATTTACCGACATGTACCGTAGCTTCGTTTTGTTAGTTTAGTAGGCGCGGAAAGTGGGCGTGGCCGATTATGTTATAGCCTATGTTTGTCGCAGTGGCACGCTGAATCGTTTGATACACATATTGCCTTAAAAAAACCATACCATAGATGCGTTTTGTTACCATAGTGGGCGTAAAAAGGGGGCGTGGTCTTTCTCATATAGCCTATGTACCTCATGTATGTACCATTCCCGCAGATAACAAAATGTTTGGTGCTTATTTCATCTAAATCGGTTCAGTGGTTTTTGCCTGATTGTGGCTCAAAAAACGTCACACGCTATTGTATAATAACATAGTATAGATTGTTTTATTTTTTCTTTTTTGTATTACCTCATATTTTTTTTCCGTTGTATTTTGTTAATTTTTTTACTTTTAACTTGTTCACTGTCGTATGTTGTTCACTGTTTTGTGGTATGTTTCACTGTTTTGTGATATGTTTCACTGTTTTGTGTCACTGTTGTGTTCGGTTTGTGTCACTTGTTTGTTTGAATGTTTTTATGTTTTATCGCGGGTTCGCGGTGGCTCGAAGGACCATGAAGAAGAACTCTTACGAGCCGTCGGCGGATCGCTTAAATAAATAAAAAGGCGCGGGATTGCGAGTTGTGATGCGGTTTATTCCGTATGTTAAACACGAATGACAATATTAAAAGAGACATTGGACGAGACAAACGGCCGGAGCCGGTGGATTGGGAAAGTGGGACATAACTACATAGGGGACTGGAAGGGAGAGGATTGGATCATTGCAGGATCCACAAACCACTGGAACAACACATTTAGCCACAACCAAAAAGGTCTTTTCACCTTTGAACATTAAAAAATATAATACTTAAAAACAAATGTCTTAGGTAAAACCGATATAATTTTTTTTAAATAGTCCACTTTAGGCTCAATACAGTTATTTTCATGACCTAAAAGGTCAAAAGGTCAAAGGTAATGGGCGTTTTAATTCTTTGGCTGGAATGGCCTTTAGGATGTTGGCACAAGCATTTTAGATGCCTTCTATGACCTCAATGGCTTTTTTCATCCGCAATTGCATTATCTGAAACGGTGCCGCATCAGGTGATAACGCATAAAGGTTGATGGTTAAAACTCGGCTTGGCGTCTTTCGATAGCCAAATGTTCAGTTAAAATGCGATATATTTATGTTATATAGAAGCTTAACCTTGCCAAAAGATTTTTGTATACGTCGCACGTTGGGAAAAAACAGGCAAAAAACGCTCGCATTGGAGGAAATCCAAAAGTTGCCAATCTGAATTTTAGTTTTTTTATTTGTCGTAATATAGATAGACTAGCGAGACAGCAAATAAACTTTTCAAGTCTCTTCATCCCATGTCCTGGACTTTACGGCCTTTCAAAGTTGAACGTTTTATTATATTATTTTCACTCATAAAAAATTATCGTTAACAAGGCTGTCTTCAGATGCCCGTAGAATCTATATTTTTTTAATGAAATTACCGTATGTAACTTGTGTGTAGATTGTTGTTGTGCACAAAAGTGTAAACGGGTTGCCGTTAGGTGGCCTGTCTGCATTGTTTGTGCTTTAGTGCTTGAGCTCAACCAAGTAGCCTTAAGGGGGGAGACTCGTCTAGGACATCTAAAATGAGGACAAATTCAAATTGCTGTGTATATGTATATATTACAAAAATCGATGAAGTAACCTTACAAGTACAATCTGCAGGATAAAAATTGACAAAAAAAATGTTTTTCACTTTCAAACAATTATATTATATCGTCCAAAAGCAAGGTTGTTTGGAGCGCCGAGCTACCGGAAGACCTTCAATGCGGGCGTGATAGCAGTCGTGATTTTAATCTGAAACACATAAATTCAACAAAATTTTAATCTACATGAAAATACCTTCTATTTGAACTAAAATATAAAAAAAATTTTGAAAATACGAAAAGTTGTGGGTCTCCAAAATAAAAGTTCGATTTTTACAGCGAAAATTTATAATTTGCACGCAACAAACAATTATTTATTATTAATTTTTATGTAATTTTTTTAGTTTAATTAGAAGCCTAATTCATAAGCTTTCGAAAAAGTCCTGGTTTGTAGAAATCCGTCAAGAAATATTGTTTTTATTACGCCCGCAGTTTTAAAAAATACTGTTCTGAGAAAATCACCTTCAAAGTTTAATTTGCGCTTATCTGCTTAGTCTACGCGTGGCGAGTCAGAGGCTGTTACTTCGAAAATATTTCGAATTTCGACTTGAAATTTTGTAGGATTATTTTTAGATATGTATGTATTCGAATGATTAAAACTATTTTCAAAAAATGAATTTTTTTGACCCTCTAAACGAGTCTCCCCCCTTAAGGCACTTGTGGTGTGTATAGTAGTTGTTGCTACAACTACTTGAGTTGCGTGATTGTTCTAGATTTACCCTACAAGACGCGACTGACCGAAACTCCACTACATTCGCAACATTTTTTAAATTTACCAATACATTTGCATGAAATTTGTCCCATATGAGACAACATATCGCTGCAATTTATCTTTCATTTAAACTGAAACAAACCATTTGACAACCATAGAAACATTAATTGCTTATACACGCATGTGTAAGAATGAGACAACAATAGAAATAACTGCTGACAAGAATTCGCATCGGAGTTAATATAAATGATTAAGAGCCGTAGGCTGCCAAAGCTACGTAATTCAGCTGGCTAACGCGCGCGCCGCGAGTCAAATACGACGCGCGAGCCCAAGTTCAAACTCCGTTGTTCCGAAAAACAGAAAGAAGGTAAGAAATCGAATTGAAATTTAATTTAAATAATATTATTTGAATATTTAAATAATTCTGCACTTTTCAGTAACTTCAATATTGGGCCATAACAAGTACCGAAGCGCAAGACCAAGGAAGCCGATGCCAATGATGTCGCGCTAAGCGCAAACGCCTTCGATTGCGACAATATGGGGTCATCCAAGCAGGACCGCAAATTCATTTTTTTTTTAAATTAAATTTTTTTTATATTATTTTACTTAAATTAATTAAAAATAAATTCAGACAGAAGTAAAACCAAACGGTTTTTCCAAAAAATTTCAATAAAAACCTGCATTTTTGCAATATTGAGTATTGGTCATGAATGACCGATTTATACATCACATTGTGACCGATATTTGCATTAGCATTTCAGTCAGTAATTTCGACACATGACCGGTCAACTGACTGGCATTTCCTTTTTTTTCGGTGTTTGCTGCAACACCGAAAAAAAAAAGTTTGCTGCAACGGTGATATGAACTCGCGGAGTCTTGACTCGCGGCCAACGCACTAGCCGCTGAGCCATTAAAAACGAAATATTTGGAGGTTGGAATACGTATGCGTTAGAGCAGAGCAAACACAGTTTTCTTAATATGCAAAAGGTGTGTGTTAGAGTGAAACAAAACATCACACGTACACGAGAGTTTCGGTCAGTTTTTTCACACCGCCTGTACAAAAATGATAGAAACTTTGTTCGGAAAGCTGACCGAAACTTCGGTCCGGCATGTCGGTCATATGACCGATCATATGACCGTCACTGTTCTTGTAGGGTAATAGAATAAATAGTCTAGCGTTAGTTGTTAGTGTGAGTAGGGAATGAATGGGGCGCCCTAAGCGCAAAGGAAGTGTGGGGGCGACTCTGCCCGGGAGCCGTCTGGTCGGGACACCACCGACTTGACGTCTTGTGACGCGGAGTCGGTGTCAACGGACGTACGGTCGCCGCCTCGTAAGAGGCTTGGGCACGCGGCTTCGCCCGGCAAGGGGCGCGCGCTTTGCCCGGGGTAGGGATTGGGCGCGCGGCTTCGCCCGGAGAAGGGCTTGGGCGCGCGGCTTTGCCCGGGGTAGGGCTTGGGCGCGCGGCTTTGCCCGTGGGAGGCAAGGAGCCTGGGGGCGCGGCTTCGCCCGCCGACACTTTAGGCGGAGTGATGAGTGTGGATGAGGCTAGCACGAGCGCAAAAGGTGCTAAGTCGTCGGCCGTGAAGGCGAGTGCGGTCGTACCCGTCGTTGCGGCTGACGGTGAGGTTTCGGATGCATCGTGCATTGTAGCGCGAAAGAAGAAGTAGAAGGGGTGAAGGCGGCGGCTGTTGACCAGGGGCCATCTGCGTCAGAGGCGCATGCGTCGGTGGTTGCCCTGAAGGCCATCATAGCGAAAGTCATGGCTACTGTGATTGGTGCGGATGGTGTCAGCGCCGCTGCCATGAAGAAGGTGGTTGAGGTCGCGGGCGAGTATGAGCTGTTGCTCATGAATGTTGCCAAGAATGCCACGTTGAAGGGTCGCATCGCTGGCCTGGAGAGCGCGGGGGCTCCGGCCTCACGGGCCATGCCGGCGCCGATTGCGGTGCCTGTAGGCGCCCCCCAGGCGGCCGCTACTTTGGCGCCGGTATCTGTACTGGTTGCGCAGGCCATGACTGTGCAGCAGGCGCAGACTTGGTCCGTTGTTGTCCGGAGCCGTGATGCCAAGGCAACGGGGAAGGAAGTGGCCACCAAGGTCGTAAAAGAGGCGGGTCCTTCACTGGGCGTGAGGGTTCACGAGGTGAAGCCACTGCGTGGTGGCGGTGCGATTATTCGCACCCCCTCCAAGGCCGAAGCAATGAAGCTGACCCAGAATGCCAAACTGAGCGACCTTTGGCTTGACGTGAGTGCGAACGAGAAGCTGGGCCCGCGCGTTGTCGTCCATGGGGTTCAGTCGGAGATTTCTCCGAGTGAATTCATGGAAGAGCTCTATGAGTTGAACCTCAAAGAGCGGATAAGCCCGGTTGCCTTTAAGAAAGGCGTCCGCATGGTGAATCGCCCGTGGACCGTGTTGGCTCTGGTGGAGCATCGAACGTCGTGTTGGAAGGGAACGAAGGCTTGCTTTCGTCCCTTCTGGAGGCGGAGCGGTGCTACATTAAGTGGTTTTCGTTCCGCATGCGGCCTTTCATGCCGATGCCTGGCTGATTTAGGTGTTTGAGTTTTGACCATAGAGTGGCTGAATGTGGTATGAAAGCGGACGTTTGTCGGCGCTGTGGCCAGAGCGGTCATCGCGTTCAGCAGTGCAGCAATGAGCTGCATTGCCGGAATTGCGCGTTCCGGGGCAAGCCGCCTGGGCTTATATGATGTCCACCGACTGTCCGGCGTATAGCCAAATTCTGGCCAGGGCGCAGGCTCGTCATTGATGGGTCTGCAGGCAGTACAGTTAAACTGTCAGGGCGCGTATGCCGTGATGTGTGAGCTAGGTGCATGTATGAGTGAATGTGGCAGTGCAATTGCCCTGTACGGGGAATACCTGCAGCAATGCGGGTCTTTTCTGACACCAGGGCAAATGCAGCTGTAATTGTGAATGACGTCCATCTGGACTGTATGGTTGTGTGTGCGACTGAATATGCTGTTTGCGTGAGCGTGCAAGGTCACTTTGCTAAAGTGATTGTGGGCAGTGTCGAATGCAAGTATGGTGAGCCTCTAGAGTCCTACTTGGACTATCTTGACACGGTGTTCCGTCTAGCAGGCGGCACTCCTGTCCTGATAGGTATGGATGCGAATGCCACATCCCTGCTGTGGTTCAGCAAGGTATCGCGGCATTCTGCCGGCTACCGGAGCCACGGTAGGGGTGAGAAAATGAGTGAATGGTTGATTCCGCGAGACATTGTTGTTCTCAACGAACCAAGTGAATGGTATACGTTTGACGGGCCTAGAGGGGTGAGTGATATGGACGTGACGCTAGTGAATGGGGCAACGAGCAGAATGTTTGAATTCAGCTGGCGTGTCCGTGGTGGGTGGGGCATAAGCGATCACAATTTGATTGAAATTGTGATTACGGTGCCCGCCCACAGTGTGAACGAAAAGGCGGGTGTGTGTGACAGGCGATGGCGCACCTGTGGTGTGAATTGGGAGACCTATGGTTTCCATGTACGTGCAGTGGTCACGGAAGTGCCACTTAGTGAATTTGAATGCATGAATGTGGACGACGAGATCGCTCGTCTTAACGAGTGTGTCTGGCGTGTGAATGATAGCATGTTTCAGAAATGGGAAAGAGTGAACTAGAGGCGGGTGAAGTAGTGGACGAATGAGTTAAGTGCAAAGAGGCGGTCGGTCAGGCGTCTGAGACGTAAGTTTCAGCGCGCCCGGGCGGCCAATTCTGAGCACTTAGCCCAGCGCAGGTATGATTTCAATAGGTGTATGACCGAGTATAAGAGTATGCTTGTTCGCGTAAAGGAAGATAATTGGCGGGAGTTTGTGGCAGACCATAGGGATGACCCATGGGGCCATGTCTATCGGATCTGCCGCTCCAAGAAGAAGCAGGTGGATGTGAGCGCCCTCCGTGTTGGTGACACTATGACATCAACATGGAGAGATAGTGTGAATGTTCTCTTAGCCGAGTTCTTTCCTAGGGCGGATGAGTAGACGCCACCAGCACAAGTGGCAGCTGCTGAGCCATTAGAAGACGGAGAGTTAGGTTATGCATTTGCCCTGGTTAGGTCTAGACGGTCACCGGGTGTTGATGGTTTGACTGGCGAGATGTGCAAAGCCTTGTACAAAGTCATTCCGGAGTACCTGGAGGCCATCTATGAGGAATGCCTTTATGAGGCTTATTTTCCACTCGCGTGGAAGATAGCTAGGGTCGTAGTGCTCTTGAAGTCTCCTGATAAGACCAGGACTAACCCCCGTTCTTATCGGGGTATCTGCCTCCTACCGGTACTTGGTAAAGTACTGGAACGGATTATGGTGGATCGGCTTCAAGCGCAACTGGGTGGGCTATCGGATAGACAGTTTGGGTTTCGAAAGAGACTCGGCGTGGAAGATGCGTGGATGTTAAATCGGTGGTGCGTGAGAGTTGCGAGAACTATGTTCTCGGTGTGTTTGTAGATTTGAGATAAATGATCGGATGTTTATTTCATAAAAAAGAGGAAGGTATGCCGTTAATAATGAAAACCAACATCAGCCAAATCGCCACCACGACCACGCTTACAGGACCATATCCTTTTCATGAAATTTTCCATAACTGAAACGCAAAGTGGCTGCCCTCTGTCCTCGACAGCCTCACGAATTCAATCTTTGAGGTATTGAATCGACGCTGGACTGTTGGCGTACACCTTATCTTTCACGTGGCCCCAAAGGAAGAAGTCGCAAGGTGTTAAATCACAAGATCTCGGTGGCCAATTGTGATCACCTCTTCCAGAGATAACACCAAGAGGACTCAATCAGCAAAGGCTCGACGTTGTTGATGATCTGTCGGCTTGAGTTCTTGTGTTAACTGAACTTTATAAGCCTTAAGACCCAAGTCTTTATGCAAAATACGGTGTAATGACGTTTTTGGAATGCCCAATTCCAAAGAACGACGAGGAATCGACAAACCTGGGTTTTCTTCAACACTTTGGGCTACAGCAGCAATATTCTCAGTTGTTCTTGAGCGACGTGCACGGGTTTTATTCTTCACATCACTTGTCCCAACAGCTCGAATTTTTCCACCAATTTCTGTATTGCGGTCCGACAAGGTGCTTCACGACGACCCAAAAATGTTTTAGGTTTGCGAACTGTGACTGCAAGATTTTCACCATTTTTGTAGTGAATTTTAATAATTTCAATGCATTGTTGAAGCGTGTATCGTTCCATTTTTAGTAATGGCGTAGTTTCTACTTGTCAAATGTCAAAGAATAAAAGCTTCAAAAGAGACAGCTACCGAAATATCGGGTGATTTAAAATAACACCTCTTGTTGGAAAACCCTATATATGGAAACACATGATGGATCCACTACTGCGACGTCTGGCAGCAGTATGCAAGGGTTGTGCGTATGCGGATGATCTGCTTATCCTTGAGGAGGGCAGATCAAGAGCGGATGTAGAGCGCTTGGGGGAGTAATATGTATATGTGTATGGTGTGTGAATGGGGTGAATCGGTGGGTGTGGAAGTGGCAATGGACAAGACGGTGACCATGCTGCTGAAAGGCAAATTGGCTCGCAGTCGTCCGCCCATTGTGCGTGTGAATGGTGTTAGCCTCCGGTATGAGACGCAAGTCAAATACTTGGGGCTAACAATTGGCGAAAGAATGAGTTTTGCTCCTCACTTGGTCATGCTGAAAGAGAGGGTTGTGTGCATGATGGGTCAGGTGCGCCGGATACTCAGGAGTGACTGGGGACTCGGCCGACGAGCGGTTCGTGCCATTTACCACGGTCTGTTCGTAGCTTGTGCTGCGTTCGGAGCGTCGGCGTGGCACGAATTGGCCTTGACGGTTGTAGGCCGCAAACACTTGCTGTCTATTCAGTGTGCCGCACTGTATCAACCGATGCATTGCAAGTGTTGATGGGTGCGGCTCCTCTGGATCTCGTAGTCATACGGCGTGCCCTGGGCTTCGGGCTAAGGAGGGGGAATAGAGAGGTGCTGCTGCAGTATGAGTGGCTGCAAGGCGAAGGTGTGGAGAGTGCTGACAGTATGAAGCGTAAGCGAATACTGGAGGACTGTGTTCTGCAACGTTGGCAGCAACGTTGGGACGAAAAGTCCCCATGGCAGAACGACATATGAGTATATACGGGATGTGAGGTTCGTGGTAGGGCTCAAGGATTTCGGCTTCGGCTTGAGCCTTGGGTTCCTACTCTCTGGACACGGGTCACTCAATGCTTTTTTGCATGAGAGAGCCCTGAATGCAAGTGCTGAGTGTATGTGTGGGGGTGCGCGTGAGGATTGGTTGTATGTGTTGTGTGAGTGCCCGTTGTACTCAGATTTGAGTGCCCTCTTCCGGATGGGCATTAGTCGGACGGACGGTGTGTGCGTGAAGAACTCTCCACCAGCCAGCTGATTGCCATATTGAATGAATATGCAAATGCTGTGAATGTGTGAGCGGGCTGTGTGGGGGGCCGGTCTATTGAGTGGATGAATGAGTGCGCACGTAAATGAGGTCAAGTGCGGTGCGGTGGTCACCAGTCCACGAGCTAAATGGGGCTCAACTGATAGTAGCACGGCTACGAAGTCTGACCAGAGGCTTTGTCTGGTACCACGGGAATCAAAGTGCCCCTGGAGCCTTGTGCTTCAGCCTGATTATGGGAATGGCCCCCTCGGGGAGTTCCATGGTGGCGTGGTTTAACACCCAAATGCGGATAGAGTTTCGACTCTGCGTGGAGTTGCGTTTACAACCGGGTGCCGGACCCATAGCACGGCAGAGGTTTAGATAGGCCTCGATCCCTACCAAGGAGGGGTAATGTCCATTTGCATTAACCCAATTGGTACCGGGAGCTAGTCTCTCGGGGCGCTTATTAATGCTTACTTTTGATACGCTGTGATTTTGAGCACCGTGGGGTTCGGCCACACTGTGGCGGCACTCACGTTAAAAATTCGACATTCAATGTCAGTGGCGTCCCCAGGATTTCGGGAAGGGGCAATATATGCAAAAAAAATCTAGTTTAAAGCCTTTTTTATACTTTCATCTTTGCGTATTATTTTTAATACATGTTGCATAAAATTGTATATATCGCAAACGCACTACAAAAGTGACACAACTCAAAATTTTTAATTTTCTGGTTTATGTGTTAATACTGTGCACAATGCATCTATCTACCAATAAGCAAAAGCTCAGTATATTTTGTTGTTGTTAACTGTTGCAAAAATACAGTTAGGTCTCTTTTCATGTCGAGAAATTTGATGCTATTTTCTTTCCTCTGTGCGACAGTGAATCGATTCGTCTATATTGAGATCGTTTTGCTCGGACACTTAATTATTACCATGCCTTGTGTGTGCGGCCATAAAGTCGACCGCGGCCAGTCAAAAACTCAATGTGCCAAATGCAATATTATTTTCCATATGGAGTGCGTAAACCTTATGCAAGCGGATTTAGATTACTTGCAAAAAACAAACAAACAATTTGTATGCAAAAGCTGCACTTCGGCGCGTCGAAACTCGATTCGGTCACCAATCCGTTCGGCCACCCCGACAGCTAACGCAGCATCAGTTGGCTCTCCGCAAAGGGAACGCGAAAAGAGTGAGATCTCTTTGCAAGCTGTTTTTGACGAACTTAAAACTGTAAGATCAGAGAATGCTCATATGCTCTCTGTGATTAGCTCCTTGCTTGGTGAAAAGGAGGCTCTTGGCAAACAAGTTGAGCACCTACAATCGGAAGTGCAAGCCATTCGTCGTGAATTGCACGTTTACGCTCAATCGACTACAATATCCGATCTGGCTAATGACGTCAGAAGCCTGCGTAATGAACTTAAAATCAACCTGCCTACCGCGAATCAATTCCAAGCGCATAAGCCTGCGCTGAGCTCAACCTCATCGATGCCAGCCTCGTCTCCTTCTCACTCCTCTTCTTCGTATACCGCTGCCGTTGCTGCTGCTGCTGTTGCTGTTGCTGCATCTCCAGCTCTTGCAGTCTCAAATGCCTCTCTCACTTCGCCTAATTGCAGTGCTGTCAAGAATGCACCGTCGCTCCCATCTCAGAATAGCATGCCAGCCCATTTAGATGCTGCTGATGCCCGCTTTACTGCTGTTGTGAGAAAGAAAAACCCCAAACAAATTGTTGTTGGACGCAAAACTAGCAGCGAGCTAAATGTGATCGCCCAAATGAGATGGATACATTTGTCATCGTTTAGTCCCACTGTGACTGAGGTAAACATAATGGATTACGTCCACAGTCATGCTAATATTGACAAGAATTATCTCTTGTGATACAAATTAGTGAAAAAAGACACCGAAGCTAAGAACATAAAGAGAATATCATTCTAATTAGGTGTAGCTGAGCAATTCTATGATAAAATTTTCGATCTTTCTCTGTGGCAAGAGAACGTAAGAGTCCGGCTGTTTGAAAATTTTCCAAAAAGAGACTTGAATCCACCGCAAACTTAGCGGACGCAGGCGCTCTTAGTGGATCATCGAGTATTGCTGAATTTCTTCTCTACTATCAGAATGCTGGTGGAACTAAAATTCTGCCACTGCTGTTTTTCTCTTCTTCCTGTCTATACGACATTATAGTGTTAACGGAAACTTGGCTCACATCATGCCATAACACCGCTGAAATGTTTGATTGCCGTCTTTACAACGTTTTTCGTAAAGATAGATCGTCAAGTACCACTGGACTGCTTAGAGGCGGCGGCGTACTCATTGCTGTTCGCTCTTCTCTGCCTTGTACACAGATCAAACTGCCAACTGATGTTACCTCAGTCATGAGAGGTTACGACATAGACCAAATTATTATTAAAATTGTAATTGATAAATCCCATGTTATTTTTATATCTGCTAGTTATATTCCACCGCTTAGTCCTGTTGAATTATACAATGCACATGTAAATAATTGTTGTTCTATACTCAGTGATTGTAGGGACGATCAGAATATTATTATTGTTGGCGATTTTAATTTGCCTAATGTTAAGTGGAGTTATGTTAGTGATATAAACCAACTGACACCATATGAAGTCTCGAGTGAGAGTGAATGCGCGGTTCTCGACACATTTGCTGAGTTTAATCTCAATCAAATAAATAAAATCCACAATGAAAATAATCGGTTACTCGATCTGATTTTCGTAGACAATCAATTGCAATCTGATGTCGAGCCCCTCTCTTCACCCCCGCTGCCTAACTCAATTCACCACAAGGCATTGTGTATAAGCTTCCGCTTTATTAATTACATTAAGCCCACTAAAAATAGTTGCGATATTTATAATTTCTCTAGAGCTAAGTTCAATGATATTTCGCATTGTTTAGATTCTGTAAATTGGAAGTCCGCATTAATATCGCCTCTATTGTCGGAGAATTACGACTTTTTCAGGGATAAGCTCAATTCGGTGGTTGATAGGTTTGTTCCAAAGAAGCCCAGAAGAAATGCCACTAAACCAGTTTGGTTCAATAGTAGGCTTATTAACATCAACAATAAAAAAACAAAAGCATATAAACGGTATCGTAAATCTAATAATGACAAGGATAGCTATGAAACTTACTGTCGTTTGAAAAACGAATTTGACGTTTTAAACAAATTCTTATATCGGAATTATATTCTGAATATGGAGAGTGAAATTTCTGGAAATTTATAAATAACAAAAAGTACTGGAATTCCTGCAATCATGGAACTATCTGGCGAATCTACTTCTGATGTTCAAAAAATTTGTAATTTATTTGCAGAAATTTTCCGTTCTGTATATGTTTCTCCCTCTGTGGTGTCACCTACATGTAGTATTATGTCTCATGCCCTGCTGAGCATTACCAGTCCACAATTTTCCGTTGAGGAAGTGTGTCGGGCCCTTATGTCATTACCCGATGACCCTATAGCTGGAGAGGATGGCATCCCTCCAATATTGTTGAAAAGATGTGCCTCAGCGCTATCCCTTCCATTATCAATAATCTTTAACAGATCACTGGCTCATGGAGAATTCTTGTTGGAATGGAAAAGATCATTTCTTATCCCTATTTACAAGTCTGGGAACAAATCTGACATCCAGAATTATCGTCCCATCTGTAAAATTTCTTGTATACCCAAGCTACTTGAGAAAATGGTACACGATAGGCTATTATTTTTGGTAAAAGAACACATATCTCCCTATCAGCATGGCTTCATAAAGGGTAGATCTACGTCTACAAACTTGACTTTATTCTCTAAGTTTGTCCTAAAACAACTTGAATATGGTAACCAATGTGATGCAATATTTACTGATTTTGCAAAAGCCTTTGATAGGGTTAATCATAGCATCTTACTCAATAAACTTGATCGGATGGGATTCGACTCGACCATCCTCAAGTGGCTCGCTTCATATCTGAGTGACAGAACTCAGTTTGTCCGCATAAACAACACAAGTTCCGATGTTATAAACGTTACCTCTGGAGTGCCTCAAGGCAGTCACCTAGGACCACTTCTGTTTCTGATCTTCGTTAATGACATCCCTGATTTCATCTTAGAGTCGTCCTGCTTAATGGATGCGGATGACTTAAAAATATTTCGTACAGTGAAATCATTGTCTGACTGCGTTAAACTTCACGATGATTTATCCAAGTTGCAGGCTTGGTGTGTGACGAACTCATTACCTCTTAATTCCGCCAAATGTCAATATATGTCATTTAGCAGGCGTTTAGACGTAATCGATTATCAATACTCAATTGGAAATGATACTCTTTCCCGAATCTACAAAAAAAAGGATCTGGGGGTTATATTCAATCACAAGATGTGCTTCTCCAAGCACATAGACTTTATGATTGCCAAAGCAAGGTCTATGCTCGGGTTTGTAATTAGAAACTCAAATGAATTCTGTGATATTTTTGCCCTCAAAAGCCTATACTTTTCTTTTGTTAGATCCAACCTCGAATATTGCAGTATAATTTGGGATCCTCTCTATTCTGGTTATTTTTTAAGAATCGAAAGAATCCAGAAACGTTTTACCAGGTATGCCATTCATCGCCTGCACTGGAATGGTAGCGTGCCCGAGTACAAAAGCAGGTGCCTCTTACTTGGCACTCGTAGGAAATTTGGAAACTCGTAGGAAATTTTATGCTATAATGTTTATTAGAGACGTGGTGACGTACCACATTAATTGTCATTTTTTGCTAAAATTAATAATTTTCAACTGCCCCTCGCGGGACTTAAGATCATGGGATACATTTCGTATTCCCCTTTGCAGAACTAACTACTTCTTGAATGAACCGCTCAACCGCTGTTTAAGGCACGTAAATGAGTTAGGTCGTCAGTTGGACCTATTCTCAGAAAGCAGGGATAGTTTTAAGGCTAAATTAATTGCACTGTTGCATAGTTATTTTTGCTTATAATTACTTATAATTACTTATTTTGTTCTAGTAATCTACTTGTGTAAAAACTAATTGATGAATAAATGAAATATTTGATCGCTGCAGCTCAGTGCAAAAGAGTCCTAACACAAATTGTGACACTTTTCACGAAATAAATTTTTGTTGAAGTTAATTTTAAGCAAAATTCTGACAGTTTTTGTATATATTTTCAAATAAAAAAAATACTTTCGAATTTTAAAAATTTTTCTTTCGACTTTTTAACTGTCAATTATAATTATAAAACTCAACAAAAGTGACATAACTTCAAATAATTCCGTAATTATTGAATTAAAATATCATCCATACAGTCACAACTCAAAGTTTTGGATTTTCTAGTGTAAAGTAAGAAACAAAAATTCTTGTAACTTATCCTAAAGCAGAATCTGTAATGATTTTCTACTGAACGGTCTGAACGTTATTTTGAAATCATGTTTATTTAGCTTAAAAACATTTTTTTGCGTTTCCTGAAAATTCAAAATTTTGAGTTGTGTCACTTTTGTAGTGCGTGTGCGATATGAACATACATACATATACTAACATAAAATTCTTAAAACGAAAAATTCAAGTGACACGTATTTTTAAGTCATTTTATGACCACCAAAAAAATTCAAGTTTGAGTTAAGTTATGACATTTTGAAAACACCTTCTAATAGAACTACGAAAAACTCAAAAGACCTATTTTAAAAGGCATAACACACCAGCTATGTAAAAGAAATACAAGATTTATTAAATTTATGACGTTCTGCAATTAAGTTATGATAGAGGCCATTTTTCCATGTTTTTCATGTTTACACACAATTCATCAAAAACATTTAACTGATTTAACTGAAAAAACTGCTAGTTTTATTCCGCAAGACATAAAACTAAAACTTGTTAAAACCCTGATAAAGCCAATAATATCGTACCAGGAATTAATATATGGTCACCCTGATAGTGCGTCTCTGCGAAAGTTGCAACTATTAGTCAATAATGCAGCTAGATATGTATACTCCAAAAGAAAGTTTGACTCCATCTCTAAATTCTCCATAAATATACTGGATTGCAGTATATACTCGTTCTTTAATCGTCGCTCCTTACTATTCTTGCATAAACTAATTCATACTCGTTGTCCTAGCTATCTTTTCCCAAAACTGAGCTTTGCACAATCTAGTCGTACATGCAACTTTATAGTGCCACGTACAAATTTTGTCGCTTCATCAAGAATGTTCTTCGTTAGAGCTGTTCAATTATGGAACTCGTTGCCGAATAACATAAAGGCCGAATTCAATTTACGACGATTCAAGCGAGCAGTTTATAATATTTATACCATGTAGATTAATACTCTCTCTGTCCTTCTATCTTATGGGTCCCTCCTCTCTTTTTCTTCCTATCTTTCTTCCCTTCTAAATTTCTTTTTCTCTTCTTGTTATTTTGTAAGCAAAAATTGTTAGTAGTCTATAGGTATAATATATATAGATAGGATATAAGTTTTGTTAAGCACTATAAAAGATGAATTCTTAATTGTGCAATGATTGTTTAAATGAATAAATGAAATGAAATGAAATTTTTGCCAAATTTCAACAGCTTTTATTACTACTTTTTATTACTACTTTGGTAAATAGTCGATACTTTTGGGAACTCTAAAAATACATTTATTCTGCGAGAACAATTGCTGATTTTTGTATTTATTTATTCTTAACCTTTCTGCGGTCTGTTCTATTCTTCATGAAATCTGTGGCCGTAAGGAATAACAGCCAAAGTCGAGTTAGGACAAAATTTAGTTATTACCACTATTGCATTCGTCGTATTCAAATGTACTACTACAGAAAATTCTATGGCTTTTGCTCATAAAATGAATGTTTTATGCCAAATTTATCTAGTGTAATCTAAAGCAAATTCCAAAATTAAAAGTGCTCTCCTGAAAACTTCATAAAATCGACTTTGGTTGTTATTCCTTACGGCCACAGATTTCATGATATCCTCAACTGATCCTTTCTAAGCACAAAACAAACTGACCAGACTATGGTGTATTTTCATACAAATTTGCCAGTTTAGTTGAAATTTTTTTTGTATATTTCCCACATCATTACCGTCAGAATGGCTTAAAAATATTTTTTCGTTTGTTCCTTTTCAGTCCTTTACGGCTTTTCCATTTGACTCGAATTGAAACCCTTTTTTCGTGCCATCCCATGTAATCAAGATATATTTTTGGTTGGAAAATAATGTCGGAACATATTCAAAATTTATATTTATCCATTGTATTCATGGTTGAGTCCGCGTTTTGGTGTCAATTCAATTACATTCCTGAAATGAAGGAAGTATTTTTGGTCTTGTCGTGTCGGGTTTTTTATCACTTCGATTGGGTGTTTTCTGTTGCAGAGATGGAAGGAAGGGAAAGCTATTTTGAGGATCAGATGGACATTGTTTTTGAACTTCGACACTGGAGTTAAAATAGAAAAGACAATTTCTCTGAAATAATTTAAATATAAATTGTTTTTTTTTTCTTGCTTTACTGTCGAATTTTTTTGATTTTCAAAATTAATTCTTTGAAGTTGAAACTCGCTATTTGCTTAATTATTCTAGTATATTTTTACCATTTTACGTAAATAAAATGTAGGCAACCAAAAGAAATCCTTGTGTTCTTACTTTCTGGTTTTTTTAGGTTTTAGGTGGCTGCTCACAGAAGAGATAAAGCAAATAAAAAAGTGAAAATTTTTTTATATATTTTTACATAAAATTGGATAAATGAATTTATCCACCAAGGGATCAATCCCCCTAATCCGCTCCCCTGGGGACGCCGCTGCCGTCTGTAAATATGTCTTCCAATTCGTCTGTCTGATGGAGAAGGTATTCACAATTGCTTTCGAAAAAGTTGAGACACGAAACTGAAATTTCGTACAAACACTTTGGAAATCACGAGAACAACATATTTCCTAAAATGGGCGTGGTTTGCCCATTCTTAATAGGGTTGCCATATAAAGATATTTTTCAAAATATGAACTTTTAAATATTTACCGTCCGTTTAGGGATATTTTTGTCTGGAAATAGGTGTGACATGCCTCTTTAACCCCTTGAGATACATAATAAGTCATTAGTTTAACTTTTAGTGAGGAAAGTTATACTTGTCAGTTAACCTTTTCCGTGCTTTATAAAAGTAAATGAATAGTTTAGATTTTTTTAAAAAAGAGTTTGCCTACTTTTATACAAGTGGGCTAAGAGTCTCTAAAGAACATTCTAATGCATGACAGCAAAATTTTAGCTTATTTTAATATTGTTAAAAATAAAGTCTGTATGGAGAGTAGGCGTGGCCGTTGGGGAATTTTTTTCATTTTTGGAATAAATCATCCATTCAATCCTTTATCTTTTTTATTTCCGAAGTTATTAAATCTTTTGTTATACACTCGGAAAACATAAACTGTGCTGCGAAAAAGTGCTCAAATTAACCCGGCGTTGGAGTGGTGAAAAAAAATTACGTTATTGGTGTGGTGGGGTATGACATACCCCAAAACTTTATATAGCACCAACCCCACGAAACAACACAAATATAAAAGATAGCAATTACATATTATTCTTCATTTAATTTTACGTAAGAAAATGCAAAAAAATGTCATGTGCAAGCAATTGGTAAAAGAAAATAACAAATATAAGAAAAATAAACGAAAAATACTGAGATTTATAGGTTGACTTCATAAAATGGGGTTTAAAAAAATTACATTGTATAATTTTCCAAAAACCATAGTCTGTTTTAAAAACGACATACATGTAGTTATGTGATATACAATTTTCGGTATCTACGGTGAAAGAGTAGTGAAATACAGGGTCTTCAAATTAGCGCATTTTTTGCAAGATGTATAAGGTTTTTGCTCTCGGACATACCGAACATTGTGTGCTGTACTGACGACGTTTTGGTACAGCTTCGCATTATCGCAAGGTTTTACAGAATCATGATGATGTACAAAAATAATGATATTTTTTGGAACATATCATACGATGAAAACGATTGTCGTATGTGCTATTAAGTTCAATGGAACATATGACATTCGTTTTCTACGGCGACAAAATGCGAACTGGGAGCTTTTCTTGCACGTAGCAGTTGGACAGTTCGTATTTGCCTCTTATGTTTCCGTACGGTGAGTTTTTGAATAAATCGATGACTACTAGACTATAAAAAATATAATATATATATAATATTTGAATTCAAAATCATTTACACAAAAAGTTACGTTATTGGTGTGGTGGGGTATCTCATACCCCAATGAACTTTAGCGGGATTTGACTGAAATCTGGTAAAACTCAAGTTGTTTTTGGATAGCAAATGTTTAAGGTTGGACTGTTATAAACAGCTACTAGAAGCGATAGTGCCCACAAAAAACTGATAGGCGTAATATTTACAAAAATACAACCTCTGGGGTATGGTATACCCCACCACACCGATGCCAGGTTAAAAAACCCTCAAACACGTGTAACTTTATTTTTGATCTGCTTCGAGAACCAGTTATCAGAATATTGACTTATTTTTATTGCTTCTGATTCTGCATATTTCTAAAACTCTTAACTTCCAACTGTAGGGTACCAGCTCCTGGTAGGGGAAATAAAAAATATATACCATACAATTCTCTGAAGAATGCGATGCGAGCGTTTTTGCCTATTTTTTCCCAACGTGCGTCGTTTACCAATACCCACCCGAATGACAACAGGCGCTCTCGCCGCTGTTTTGAATACAAATAACAATAAATAAATAATGATAAATCATTTGTTTCATACCTCAGTATTTCGTATCTTCCTGTGGTAATAGTCCGTTTTTTCGGAAAAAGCAGAAACAATTTTATTGCAAGTTTTTTTTTTAAATGGCGGCAAAAGCGCCACACAGTGTCGCGAGTGTGGCCAAAAATGGTAAAAATCAATGTTACAAACTGACTAAAATGGATATGGCAGTCGACAGATAATATTTCAACTAAGAAAAATCCGTTTTCCGATCTTCAATATCTTATTTCGTTCCATTTTTATGCAGCTTCAAAGTTGATGTTAAAAAATACGCATTCGTTTCAAGTTTGTGGGTAATTCTTTATGCTGAATGAAAAATCAAATAAAAATATAATTCATATACTATCAGGTGTACAACTTTGCTTCCGCCGTTTTCCGATAGGTGGCTGTACCGGCTGAGGCTGGTTGAAATACATAGATGGTAATGCCTTTAAAGTGAGTGTGGACAGTGCCTAACGAATTGTCATCGCCGTTTCAGTGACAGTTGTTCTTGTTTTCGTATTATTCACGCTCGAAAATGTCCGTTTATGTGCCCAATTCTCGCCATTTGCGGGAAGTTTTACTTTTCTGTTACAATTCGAAAAAAAATGCAGCTGAAGCGCATCGAATGCTCTCAGAAACTTACGGTGATGCTGCTCTGAGTGAAAGAACGTGTCGGGAGTGGTTTCAACGTTTTAAAAATGGAAGAGCGACATGACAAAGTTATCCTCCAAGACGACAATGCTCGGCCTCACGTCGTAAAAGTGGTCAAAAAGTACCTTGAAACGCTGAAATGGGAAGTCTTGCCCCACCCGCCGTATTCCCCAGATGTCGCCCCTTCTGACTTCCACCTATTCCGTTTGATGGCACACGGCCTGGCAGATCAACATTTTCAATCCTTCGAAGAATTGGAAAAATGCATTGCTTCATGGATAGCGTCAAAAGAGGACTCCTTTTTTCGAGCCGGGATCCGAAAATTGCCGGAAAGATGGGAGAAAGTTGTCGCTAGCGACGGACAATACTTTGAATAATACATCTGTAAGCACTTTTTCGCAATAAAGCTTTTAATTTTGGAAAAAACGGCGGAAGCAAAGTTGTACACCTGATAATACACTGCAGAGCATAACTATAGACGCACCCACATTTTTACGTTTCTGAGCAATTATAAATTGTTGAGAAAAATCTGATGATGCAGGATGAAAGAGCTTTAAAAGTTATTAACTTTAGGTCCTTGTGCAAATTAAAAAAAAAAATTTGCTGAACACTGCGATTAAAAATGTAGTTTTTGGCTGGTGCATAACTATAGACGCACTGTAAAAATGTGAGTTATTTAGTCTGTTGATCGAGTAAGTCAAGAAATAGCGGTACTTCTTTGACTTTTTTTGATTTATTTCGATATTATTTAAAAATGCCTTGTGGTTCGTACTTGTCGGAAATCGAAAAAGGCATAATTTTAGCTTTTCGCGAAGAAAGTGCTGGACTTCGCGAAATCGGTCGAAAATTGAAGCGATCGGACAAAGTAGTGCGATCGTTTTTAACAGATACAACCAATTATGGCATAAACAAAAAAGGAGGAACAAAACCAAAGCTTTCTGAACGGGATAAACGTCGTGTAAATGGTGCCGCTAGTAACTTTATGAGAACAGCTAAGCAAATTGGAAAAGATTGTGGAGTTAATGTGTCTCGTTGGACAGTGAACAGGGTGTTAAAGGAGTCTCCGAACATTTCCCGGCAGAAATTGAAAAATATGACACGATTATTGCCACGCCATAAGGAATCCCGATTGCAATTCGCTTGAAACAATATGAGTACGGATTGGAAAAAGTTAAGACAGTTTTCCGAATCCCCAATTATGCTTCCTTAATTGTCTAAAGCATAAATTTTTCTATCAGATAATATTCTCCGATGAAAAGAAGTTTAACCTTGACGGTCCAGATGGATTTAACTCGATGGATTTAACTCTTACTGGAGAGATTTACACAAAGGACCGCGATATGTTTCCAAAAGAAGTTTCGGAGGGGTTCCTTAATGATGTGGGGAGCATTTTGTGGGAACGGTATGTTGGAGCTGGCTTTTCCTAGTACGCAAAGGAATTCGGCAGAGTACACTACACTCTTGCAAACGAATCTGCTACGATTTTGTAACCGATATTGGCGAAGTGGACTAATTTTTCAACAAGATAATGCATCTGTTCACAAAAGCAACGAGACAAACACTTGGCTCCAGACACATCACATTCCTTTTCTTCAATGGCCAGCTTGTTCTCCAGATTTAAATTCCATGGAGGACATGTGGGGAATACTGGTTCGCATTGTGTTTGCTGAAAACAAGCAATACGACATGGTGGAGAGCTTAAAAATGGCAATTATTCAAGCTTGGGAGTCGATAAGCAATTCTGTGCGCTTAAACCTTCTAGAAAGCTTGCCAAACCGAGTTTTCGAGCTTATCCAAAACAAAGAAGGACCTACTCACTACTGACACTCACACAACTTACATTTGTTTTCTTTAACACGTTATTATTGTACTCAAAATATTCAAAGTGCGTCTATAGTTATGCACCAGCCAAAAACGGCATTTTTAATCGCAGTATTCAGCAAATTTTTTTTTTTAATTTGCACAAGGGCCTAAAGTAAATAACTTTTAAAGCTCTTTCATCCTGCATCATCAGATTTTTCTCAAAAATTTCTAATTGCTCAGAAACGCAAAAATGTGGGTGCGTCTATAGTTATGCTCTGCAGTGTATAGTCATGTTATATAATAAATGAAACTTTGGAATTTTTCCTGTATGGCGACACTATTCTTTGGTTTGTGTTTTGAAACAACTATGAAATCCCGTTACATTGAAAATTACGTTTTTCGGTTTGATTCTTACAAAGAACCAAAAGTTTGGTGGAAAAAAGTTTAAAAAACGTCAAAAAACACTTTTTTAGTTCCAACCCTAAATTACTCAAAAAAGTATGTACACCTAAGTCTGTTTTTACACGGTAGATTGGTTCCAGAAGAAGCCGTGTAAAAAAAAACCGTGTAAAAAAAGACATTGATCGTATACAAAAATGGGTGATTTGTTCCTAATCTCTAAAACCTATTAAAATTTCTTTACCAAACACGTCTTATTGCATTGACAGTTCACAAAATATTAACACGTTTCAATTGCTCTGACCAGTAAATTTTATTGTATGCACATAAAGGGAATTCCCCTAAATTAGTGCTATTCACATTTGCTTTGACCAGTAAAAATTGCTTGTACGCGCTAAAAGGGAATTCACTTAAATCTTTAAGCTAGTGTTCGCAAACTATCGATAGCACTAGCGATACTATCGATGGTTTCAGACTTTTTTCTTTCATAAATACTTTTTTGTGATATGAACATACTTCGCAAAAATTAAATTTGACAAAAAAAATTTAAGTACATAAAATTTCAAATCGTGCTAAATGGAATAAAATCGTGTAAAAAAATTAAAAATATTCAATTTTCAAACCGTGTTATATCAAAACCGTGTAAAAAAAGACCGTGTAAAAACAGACTTAGGTGTATTAACATAATCCGGAGTAATTTTTTGCCTTTAACTGCCTATTTGGTTGTTATTCGCATTTTTCTAGTGACGCCTCCACTAAAATTACATGATTTCTTCGAAGTGTGGCGTAAAGCTGAATCCAGGAAGCGGTCAACAAAAATTGATTTTCTTATAAATGTACTGAAAGATAAGACGGGCGTCGATGTAATTCATGAGGAAAAGCAAAGTTTGCGGCTACTTGAATTAAAGTTTACCAAATTTTGGGCCTCCACCAGCCGGACATATGCCGCTTTTAACCAAAAATATTCCGACTGGCTCGACTCTGATTTCATATTGGCTGCAAGCAATGTGTAGGTTTTTCAGACATACCCTTCTATATATAGATTAATTAAATAATTATACAAATTCAAATAGACACCTAGTACAATCCGTGGTAGACAGGCAATGAAATTTGAGGAAAGCTCTGAGAGAACGAAAAGGAGGAAAGTTCAAGAGCTAGTAGGTGCGAAATCGCCTGAGGAAATTACGAGAGAAAAAAAAAATATTTTACCTAATGCGGGATGCATGTCTGTGAAATTGGATTTGTCTGTGAAAAAGTATAACATTCTTCGACGCGCAATCAACACCTTCTTTATATACCTGTATTATGACTGTGAATTATACTTTTAGTTATGCTTATGTTTATGAATGAAAATAATGAATGAAAATAAGTGTCCAAATATCAATTTGGTACTGCTACCTTCTATAAAACAAAAAATATGCTATTTTGAAATTTTGCTTACTATGGGAGTGGGCGTGGTTATGATCGGTTTGCGCCCATTTTTTTACCATTCCTTTGTGTTGAAACAAGTGGTGCATACATCGAATTCCATGGCACTACCACAGATAACTCATCATATAGATGTCCAGCGGCCAAGGAAAAAATGTGTCAAAAAGTTCGACAAATTTGGCCTCCGATAAGAGCTTTTTGGCCTCTAATGTCACTCACACAAACACCGCTTCACACGCATTGTACTCTGTTTTGAGATACAGAAATATGTGATTTTCTAGTCAAAACGGCGCTTGTCTGTTATCATACCTTTTAAGCAGCCAGTCGGGATTGAGTGTTGATGGTCAAACGCGCAAGCGGGAGTGTCTCGGACGACGAGTTCGCGGTTCAATCCTCACCGCCAAGAATTTTTTAATGGCTTTCTTTTTAAATATATATTCCTTTTTTTACGACCCGTGAAAAAAAGATGAATGAACAATTTATTTGGTTTCTAGATCTCTTGATTAGTGAATTGTTTGGTTTTGGATACACATATAATTGTTCGCAAGTTTTAAAATCAATCAACCAAGCGCATACGGTTACAAACAACCATACGGTTACAAACAACCATACAGCAAAAAGATTCGGTTGATGATGACAGGCGCTCATGGGCGTACCTAGGTATGGGTAGAGGAGGGTAGCTCCCCCTACATAATTCTATATTTTATATACATATGCTCAGAAATCTATATTCTATTCTATTTGAATTTTATATTCTGAATTCGGAAATGTAGTTATGTCTTGCCCCTTTAATTTGTTGCTGGGTACGCCCAGGCACTTGCTTTTCGCAAAAAAAATGAAAAGATCGGCAAATATTCTAAAACGAATGTAATTGTTCAGCGGTCACTTCATTGTCGCAATACAGTTACGCCGACGCAGAGGATAGACCTGCTGGCGCCGCAGCTATTGACAATGCGTTGCCTTAGCAACGATGTGTATGTATCATGCCAAAGAAAATTATTTTCTTTATATTCTTTGATCATGCACAAAATTTTTAGTGGCGATTCATTTATATCACATTTTTTGAACACATTATTAATTTCCGGTATAACCGATTAAAAAGGTTTATAAAAAAAAGCGTTAAATGTTAAGAGCAATTTTGCTTCCCGCCCAGCCTTGAACCCGAGGCGAAATTTACGAAAAAGAAATTACGGATATCTGATTTGATGTCTACCTGTTACACCAAATACAGTACGTGATCGTCGTAGCTAAAATCATAAATATATGTTGCAAAAAAGAATATCACAAGTAAGAAACGAAATTCAAAATTAATTCAATCCGGCAAAAGTTCTGGATGAGCACATGCAGCTGTGTGCGTAAAATAGCTTTGCGGAAAAAAGCTGTAATTCAGAGCTTGAAATTTTTGTGCCGTTTTCGTCGTATGAGACTGGACATCTATATGATGAGTTATCTGTGGCACTACCTTCCATAAAACACGTTATGCTAATTTGAAAGTTTGCTTACTATGGGAGGTAGGCGTGGTTATGATCGGATTGCGCCCATTTTTGGTGTGAGCTTCAAAGTTATTATCTTAAGCTCAGATACCAAATTTCATAATTCTATCACTAATATTAAGCAAGTTATTCCTGTATTACAGTTCATTTCGTATGGGAGGTGGGCGTGGCAGTGGTCCAATTTTAATGATTTTTTGTAAATTTCTTAATTTACACCACGAAAACAATCTCACCAAGTTTCATCGAGATGGGACAACGCGAAGTATTTTTGGCCACGGCTTATATGGGACCGCGACACTGTGCGCCACCCTAACTCAAGCTTAAACATGAACAAAATTTCCAAACAAATATTTGCTTATGTTATTAAAAACTACTTTCGAATTTTTTCAGTAAGTCGGTATCATAACTACTTTGGATAAATACTCTGGCAGATATTTAACATGATATATGTATATAACCCGGGTGGGTATAAGGAAAGCGAGGGTAAAATCCAATTTCAACAATTTCAGCTGATCTTTAATGAATTACCGCCCAGTTTTTATATAATCTGCGGCGATCGCGGATTTCAGTTGGTCGTCACTTATGTCCCGACAATCGTTTTTAAATCGTGTGGATCACTTATGAACTCTGCCACAGAATAAAAAATCATCACCATAAACTTGGTTCATCAGTTGAAATGTTTCGGTTGAAGTTTACCAAATTTAAAGCAAAATTTAATATTTGCTCTCAGTATTAAGCTGACATTTGGAGTTATCGGTTCTATTTACTCCCTCGTGCTGATCATTGCGTCTCTCTGCGTGCATTACTGACTTTTACGCTCACTTCGCTAATGCAGTTATTTCGTGCTCATCACTCTCTTTTCTTTTTGCTCGCTTGGACATACGGAACTTATACACATTTTGTTCATAAGCACGTGCTTTCGCAATGCCTCCCGGGGCCACCAATCTGGGGGATAATAGATTCGCCCTTTATCCCCATGCATAAACCAAAACGCAAAAAAACTAATTCAACACCGCTGGACCTTTTTCCCGATCTGCCTGTAACAACAAAAGATGACCCAAACTACCTCCTGATGAAATCGCTGGACGACACCAAACCTCTCTCTACTCTTCTACGCCATCAGTAGAGAAGTAAACAACATTTCTGAACTCCACGACGACAGTCTATTGCTACTGGTAAAAATCAAAAAGCCGCTGAAAAATTGCTATCTGCCAAGATATTACCGGGAGCCGGCCAAATAGCAGTTAAACTTCATCACAGCCTAAAAAGGGACTATATTTGCACCTTTCCTCTGCCAACTTTCAGACGAAGAAATAGTCGATGGCCTCAAGGACCAGGGAGTCTCTTCTGTTTTTAAGTTTACTCGAATCATCGATGGCTCCCGTAACCCCACTGCCGCCATCTTATTAACCTTTGATAAATAGAACCTACCTGACAAAATTGAAGTTGCCTGGAAAACCCTAGATATTCGCCCGTACTTCCCCAATCCTATGCGCTGCAAAGTCTTCCATATCCTAGGTCACACTGCCAAACACTGTCGCAATTCCAAAGCTTGTGCCACGTGCAACCTTCCCTCCGACCACTCGCCTCCTACTGACTGTTCTAGAACTATGTGCGCTAACTGCGCTGGCAATCACCGAAACACCAACAGTCAAAAGAAATTCGAAAAATCAAAAACATATCCAAATGCAGTATGCTTGAAGCAATCATAAAATACAACAATCAGCTCTCTACTACTTCCAACCCAAATTCGTTTGCCAACGTCACAAAAATCGCAACACTTAATATTTCCAATATAACACCAAAAAACAACAACATTAATTCAACCCCCAACACTAAAGCACCTACAAACAAGACCGATACTTCAATTAAACCTTTTCTACCTTCCCCTTCCTTCCTCCCTCTTCTCCCTTCTCCCCCCTTCCCATATATAGTTCCTCACCCTTTCTTAACCCTTCTCCCTCTACCAATACCCAGTGATGTTAACTGTAGGGAAAATTCCCTACATTGTGTGCGTAGGGAAAAAAAGGACAGATTTTTTAAATTCACTAAATGTAGGGAATTTTCAAACAACCCTGGTTATGGAAAATTTTGAAGTCAAATTAGTCAAACTAAAAATTGTAACGATCAAATGTTGTTTCCCAATTTGTCAAAGTTGGCCAAATATGTTTCGGCACTACCACATTCTAATGCAGACTCTGAAAGAATATTTTCGAACAAAAAAGGAACACATCAAGCCATGACAATTTGACTTCAATTTTTATAATTCGCTCTTACTTATCTTATCTACTTATCTTATCTACTGGGGATCAGGGTTTGGATCCACAAGGCAAAGCACCTGACTGCACGGATGTAGACGTGGTCCACATCTTCGGCTGCGATCCTTGTGGGTACCAGGCCAAGTGGACTCAACGCCTTCACGAAGGTTGCTCTGGTGACCGGGCGGTCCCCGGGCGGCTGTTGAAGCTTGACTTCTCAGCTGACGAAGTTTGAGATGCGGAAATCCAGGAGCGTCTGACCCACAGTGGGCGGCTCCCTGGTCAGCGTCTGATCTCCATGTTAGGAGCGGCTGTTTTCTTATCATCTTTTGGTGGCCTGATAGATGTCAAAGAAACGCCACAGGCGAAGGCGACCCCCTTCATCAAAACCATTCTGGAGGGCTCCCATAAGGACTCTTTTACGGTGCAGGGAGTCGGATCCCCAGTACCGGCGGCAGACAGTGGGCGAGCGGGCTGTCTGGCGTCGTTATCCAATGACCGCTTAGGCTGCGCAGCGGGACCCCAGGCTGCGCGGTCTACTAACGCTACTGGGAAGCAGGAGGCGCCCAAACCTGCCTTAAGCAGGCAAGGAGCGCAGGACACCACCGCTCAGGCCAGTCCCTCAATTTCCGGGGTGGTGCCTCAGTTTCAGGGTCTTCGGCTCGACGTTGCTATAGAAGAGGGATCGACGATTCTCTCGCAAAATAGCGGCGTCGAGTCTGCTGACTCTGACATGGAGGCGGCACTCCTAGAGGAGACGGACGAACCTGCGGCCACCGGTTCCACTCCTGGAACGTCCTTGGCGGGGGAAAGTAAGGCGAGCAGTGCTGCGAGAAAAGCCAGAAATGGCTACCGGCGCTCACTTGCTTTCCTTCGCAAAGTGAACAAAGGTTCAGTACCCTTGTCTGACAAGGAGAAAGACCTAGTTAAGAAGCACCAGAAAATCGTTGCAAAATACGAAGAGAAGCAGGCGGCGATTTCTGGTGCTACGACATCGACTACTGCAGCAACGCCTGGAGAAAGCGCCACTGCTGCACAGTCGACTAGTGGTACAGCAACGGCGGCAAAGCCTGGTATTAGGGCCACGGCCGCTTCAGCTGTACGACAGGACAGAGGAGGGGCGGCGAAGCCTGGAAACAGTGCCACGGCTCGTCAGTACGGAAGGCTGATCAGAAGCCATCCACCTCGACAAAGCCCACTTCCACCGCAGTGGAAAAGGCGGTCAGACGGGGTTGATCGGGGGACGATCAGCCTACAGGGGAGGGGAAAAGGCTGAAACCCTCAGCGAGCTTCTCCTCTCCACAGGAACTACAGATTGCCGTAGTGGACCGGAGCGATCCCGATGGGAAAATTCGTCCGGAAAACTGGCTCTCTGTTGAGGCGCGCATTCTGCGAGCGATGCTCGGGGCGGCGGACGACGAGATCGACTTCGACGGCGCTGGCTGGCAGAGGGCCGTAAAGATCGTCGGTTGTGGCAACAGGCAGTCACTTGACTTCCTGGTGCGCACGATCGACGGTCTTGAGTCTCTCTGGCAGGGTGCAAAACTCGAGGTTATACCTCGCGACCGATTGCCTCTCCGACCTATCGTAAAACTGTGGGTCCCCCCTCCAGTCATGGAGGATGCCGACACGTTGAAGCTGATAGGTCGGCAGAACAGCGGCCTTAACACTGGAGAGTGGAGAGTAATTTCCTCCACTACTAGCAAAAACGAGACGGGTAAGGACCTCGTGGTCGCTGTTGACCAACCGTCCTTTAGTCATCTACGAGACTCCTCTGGTATTGTCAAGTTCGGTTTGGGTTCCTTGAAAGCTCGTTTCCCCAATAAGGAGCGTGCCACACAGGGAAAGGCTGAAGGTAGTGCAGATAAACCTGCACCACTCTAAGGCCGCCACCCACGATCTTATGCAATTCCTGGAGGAGGAGGAGGTTGACTTGGCCTTAATCCAGGAACCCTGGCTCGTCGGAGATAGTGTTTGTGGATTGGGGTCAAGTGAATTCAGAGTACTTCATTCGCGTGGTGAAGGTAAGATACGAGCCTGTATTGTTTATAGAAAGTACATTAATATGTTTCTCTTGTCTCAATACAGTACTGGTGACCTTTGTGTGGCTGCATGTGAGCGAATTGAGGGGCATGACCTTATCCTCTCGTCCGCATACATGCCATTCGAAGGGGAGGAACCACCGCCGAAGGAGGTCCGGGACCTTGTTGCGCACGCCCGATCACGGAGACTTGATCTCATCATCGGGTGTAACGCCAACGCTCATCACGTTCAGTGGGGAAGTTCCGGCACCAACAGCAGGGGTGAGTCCATTTTTGAGTTTCTTCTTAATTCTAACCTTATGCTATGTAATAGGGGCAATACGCCAACCTTCCATAACAGGGTTAGGGAAGAAGTTATAGATATAACCTTGGTTACCGACTCTAGTACCATCTCTGTGGTCGACTGGAAAGTACTGACGGAATGTTCGTTTTCGGACCACAACCGGATAGACTTTTCCGTGGCCATGAAGGTGGGGAGTCCACCAGCCTATAGGAATCCGAGAAAGACTAACTGGCCTAGATTCAGTGCACTAGTTTCCGAAAAACTGGCGTCGCGCAAGGCGACAGCTACCTTTGAAAGAAACAACATTGACAGGTCAGTTAGTCTTTTAACGAAAGTTCTTAATACATCTTTCAAGAAATCGTGTCCAAAAAGTCGAGCTCCATGGAAAACCAACGCAGTTTGGTGGACCCCAGAGCTAAGACAACTGAGGACAGATACTAGGCATCTCTTCAATAAGGCTAAGCTTAGTCAAACTGAAGAAGACTGGGGAGCCTACAAGGCTAGCTTTAATAAGTTTAAGAAAACTATTAGGGCGGCCAAGCGGGATGATTGGAGGAATTACTCTGAATCCCTCGACAATATTAACGCCAGACTCCGTAAGGTGCTAGCCGGGGTTTCACACACCCCTGGCAGCATCAGGAAATCTGATGGATAATGGACGGAGTCGGGGGAAGAACTTCTTGAGATCCTCATGAACACTCACTTTCCTGGATGCACGGATGTTGCTGAGGCGACCACGTCGCATAGGCAACAAACACCGCAACCGGATGGTCTAGTTCAGAGGATAATTAGCGAAGCCAAGGTGGCATGGGCAATTGACTCCTTCAGCCCGTACAAACCCCCGGGCCCTGATGGTGTCATTCCCGCTATGCTACAATGGTCTAAGGAGGCGATGGTCAAGATCCTGACGAGAATCTTTCGTGGATCTCTCCAGCAAAGATATGTCCCGCGTGCCTGGAAGGAGGTTAGGGTGGTGTTCATTCCCAAAGCAGGGAAAGTGAACCACTTGACAGTAAAAGATTACAGACCGATCAGCCTTTCATCGTTCTTACTTAAGACTCTTGAACGGCTGGTAGATGTCTATATTATAGAAGTGGCACAGTCCAGAGGACTCTGCAAGGCGCAGCATGCGTATTGCAGGTTAAAATCTGTCGACAGCGCCCTGCATGAGGTCGTTCAGACGATCGAAAGATCGCTGAACTCTAAGGAGTACACTTTAGCCGCTTTCCTCGATATCGAGGGAGCCTTTAATAACGCTACCTTGGAGGCTATAATCAACGCACTTAGAAAGTTCGAAGTTCATGAGAAGGTGGTAAAGTGGACCAGTGACATGCTCAGTAGCAGAAGGGTCCACTCTAACCTAGGCCTGTGCTCAGTGAGGAAACTTACTACAAGGGGCACACCACAAGGGGGTGTACTTTCGCCTCTGCTGTGGCTCCTTGTAGTGAATAGCATCCTCGAGATCTTCGAAACCAGGATGCTACGAGTAGTAGCATATGCAGACGACGTCACTATCCTGATCCCTGGAAGATTCCTGTCCACAATCAGTGATCTCATGGAGTCTGCTCTAAAGGAACTTTCCAGGTGGGTAGAGCTTAACGGTCTAGGGGTTAATCCCTCTAAGACTGTTTTGGTACTGTTCACCCGGAAATACAAAATACCGAAGTTTGAGATGCCTAAACTTGGCGGCACTACTCTCACCCTATCACCCGAGGCTAAATACCTTGGCACCATACTTGACTCCAAGCTCTCTTGGGGGCGCAATGTGGAAGAGCGGGTGAAAAAGAGCCTGAGTGCTTTTTACATTTGTAAAAGGACTTTCGGGAAAAAGTGGGGATTGCAGCCGACTATCGTTCATTGGATGCACACTGCGATTATACGGCCGATCCTAAGTTACGGAGCCATTGTCTGGTGGCCGGCTACGGGCACCAAGACCCTGGTAACGAAACTGACGAAGGTGCAGAGACTAGCGGCTATGGGAATATCAGGCACTGTCAAAAGCACCCCCCAGGCCGGGCTGGAGGTGATCTTGCACCTCCACCCGATTGAGCAGTTCATTAAGTGTTGCGCTGCTAAAGGCGCTCTCAGATTGAGGGAAGCCAACTTGTGGAGACAACACGCTTATGGACACTCTGGAATTCTAAAGTCTTTCGCGAAGCCGGATATCGGTTATCAGGTGGATTCCTGCACGGACTATCTGATCCCATACCTGGATTTCGACACGCGAGCACTAGCCTCATATCCCACAAGGGAGGAATGGGAGGTGACAGGTGCGATGAGAGACGCTTCTATCACCGTTTTCACCGACGGCTCCAAAATGGAGGAAGGTACTGGAGCTAGTCTCTACTCCGATGTACTGCAGACACGCATGTCATTCAGACTGCCGGACCTCTGCAGTATTTTCCAAGCAGAGATCTATGAAATTTGGAAGGCTGCCGAACTTATCCGTGACAGTGGGTTACCACCCACAGATGTCACAATTTTCGTGGATAGTCAGGCGGCGCTTAGGGCGCTGGAATCAGTTGTTGTGAAATCAAAGGTAGTGCAGAGGTGTCGTACCGCACTTCAAGGCATTGGGCACCACCAGGTCACTCTCTGTTGGGTTCCGGGCCACTCAGGAGTGGCAGGGAACGAAGCAGCGGACGAGATGGCAAGAAAAGGGGTGGCTTTGTCTGCCACCGAAGTGGGTACCTCTGTGTTTTCTCCGATATCTGCCCTGTACATGTATATTGACAGGTTGACCAAAAAGGAAATTGAGTCGTCCTGGCGTACCAGGACCGACTGCGGCACCTGCCGGGCACTGTGGCCCTCCCTCTCTTTGACGAAAACACGATTCGTACTATCCCTGAGTCGTACCTCTATTCGACAGCTCGTTGGAGTCATCACCGGACACTGCGCTATTGGATCTATGCTTACCAAATGGCGCCTCTCGTCCGGTGATGTCTGCCGTAGCTGTGGAGATGAAGAAGAAGTAGAAACGATACAACACTTCCTGTGCCACTGCCCGGCTCTGCAGGAACGCCAACTCCGCACCTTGGGGTCAAGGTTCCTGACAGACCTGGCATGCGCAGCGAAAGTCGAAATCTCGAATCTGCTCTCCTTCATTAAGAGGTCGAACTGGTTTCCCCTTGACTGAGACTATTGGTTGGCTCCAGAACACCATAAGAAGGGATTCACAATGGGCCATTGTGGCCTCCAAGTGGAAGTGCGGTCCTGCCGCACACACCCTTCCCTACCTAACCTAACCTATCTTATCTACTTATCACCTGTGTAAATTTTCAATGTAAAGAACAGCACTTTAAGAAAATTGCATACACTGAGTAGTATGACCATAAATAATTAGTCTTAGTGTAATTTTTGTACTGATTTTTTTAATGTGATGAAATGGTATCTCAGTGCAAAGCAAAATTTTTATTATGCTGTTATGTTTCCATGTTTTAAATCGTATCTCAGTACAAAGCACAACTTTGTTTTTATGTTGCAAATGAATTAAAAGAAGAATTAATAAATGTTATGGTTTTTACTTTTGCGACTTTTATTCACAAAAAATTAAAAAATTCTTAAATATTACAAAATACTTGGAAAATAAGTGTAGGGAGTATCGTAGGGAAAATTGCTGGGCAGCGTAGGGAAAAGTAGGGATTTTTTTGAAGTCGCGTAGGGATTTTTCAAAAAAAAAGTTAACATCACTGCCAATACCTACCCGCCCCTCCCATTGCCCAAGACCCTCTTCAACCCGACGATAAACCCCTTTCACCCCACCCACACTTGACAAATCAATAATAGGTTAGCCACTTTCTAGTAATACCAATTCCTATCACTTCAATCCTATCTTACAACACTACTAGCAAACAAGGTATCGCCATCCTGGTTAAGAGAAACCTTCCTCATCTTATTCCACCCCACCCTCAATCCAATATTTCCTGCCTTGCCATTGAACTCCAATCCCCCTTTAAAACCACAGTTATCTGCGCTTATTCCCCACCTAACCAAACGTTTACTTCAGCTGACTTTAGCAACTTTTTCCCCTCTGGTCCTAATCCCTTCATCTTGGCCGGCGACTTTAATGCCTGGAACCCCATTTGGGGCTCGGCTTCAACTAACCCTAAAGGTCGCACAGTGCGGCCGAATGCCGCGGATGCTGCCAAAAGTCCAAAAACTTTAACGATCAACCTGAAATCTTGTACTCGGGGGTTTTTGGGGTCGCTGATTACGAATCCATTGTCAGAATTACGAAATTCAAGATGGCGGGTCCAATATTGCATCATATCGCCACACCTAATACAGCCAAAAATGGAGAAATTCAAAAAACGATCTGTACGTATACATTGTGGAATGTAAAATATATATTTTTGTTTATTGTTAATAAAAGTTAATTATAAAATAGGGATTTTGTAAATTCACAACATTTACAGTTACAAGAACAAATATTTAAAATTATATTCCGAAATATTTTGTGCTAATGCTTTGAAGAAAAAATTGTAATCGAAGAAAATTCCTGGTTTGAGTTTTTATGTTATACTTACTTACTTACTTACTTGCACTTACTAAAATATACAAAAACTTTTTAATTACAAATAATTGGTAGGTCAATTATGTTATAATAAAAAATTAGTTTCGTAGGAATCCACATCTACGTCTGCTTCTGACTCTGAGGCAGAGGAACTGTTCAAACTTTCCGGCTCTTTTTCTTCGTCATGTACAGTAGTACAGTAAATAGAGACAAATAAATCACATTTACTAAAAAAATACTTAATGGCTGAAATTTTGAGGGTGTGTTCGGGGGCATGTCCTGAGTCTAAAACTGAGTTTTCGTATTCGAGGGGGGGGGAAGATACTACCCCCTGTTTATTTAGGGGTGAGTTCGTTTTAATTCCTTATCTCCGGTGCTATTGCTCGTTCCGTCAAGTCCGAGGGATCAAGTTTGTGGGGAAAATAATGTAACCATAGTTATTAATTGCACGTAGAGAGTGCAATGTACGCGCAATGAGTACTTTTCGCGCCGCGCGCGGTCAACATCGGCGCGCGCGGTCAACTTGGTCGTTGGATTGACCGCAAACTATTTATAGTAGATGAGTGTTCGAGCACTCATTTTGTAGGTAATTTCAAGTACTTTAAAATGGTATCGAAGCAGTGTGCAAAAAACCTACCGGTTTCACGGTATTCCCGAAAAACTATCCCTCACTTTTGACCTTTCACCGGCCATTGTGATTCACCTAATCGACCTATGACCTCGATTTTATTATCATTAGACAGATAATTTTATTCCCACAAACTTGATCCAACGATCAACGATTATAATCGCGTGTAATTGATTGACTATCCATATCTTGATGAACTTGTTCGAACGCACGCACCTGAAAGCACAAAATTGCAGACGAAACTGTGGCAAGTATGGCCTTTTTTTTAAGTCTATCTAAAGTTCAAAATGTGTGATAAAACAGTGCTTCAAGTGAGTGCCTATGAAAAGACAACAACAACAACCAACTTTATTTTTTTCTATATTTAAGGGGGTCCTCTACTCTTCAGGCAAGAAATTGAGCTGTTATTTGGGGAATTAATTACGAAAGATCTACTGCATACAATTAAAATTTTTTTTTTATTCTTAGAAATACATGTTTTGACTTTAAATTTTCATTTTTGAAGAGGAAAAAAACTCCCGCGACCTTGAAATGTCATTGATGACATGGATTTTAAAACTGCAATGGTCCCGCTTAAGCAAAGTTGTGGCCAATGGGGTGATCTGAAATCATAAAATTGATAATCGTTACAATCATAGTAACGTAGACTATGTTTTCCCGAGGCAGAATTTTTTTATTTTGCACTGTGTAAAAGTTATGCAACAATTTGTAAAAAATTCAAATTTTCACATCTTTTTTTGGCCTATTAGGCGCTATAAAAACGGAACAAAATAAAATTTTGAAAATCGTACTCGGGAAAACATAGCGGTATGTTTTCTGAACAATTAAAAAAAAAATTATCGAAATCGGACTAATACTTTTATGAAAAGTCTTATTTGGCAGCCAAAAAATCACGACTTTCGGGAAAACGCGTAGATAAAGATAAATTAGTTTCTCGAAAACGGTAGGGGACGGGTACCTTTCGCTTCCCAGAAACATGCAAAGAAATGTGATTTTCACGGAATCCTTTCTGTGGCGTTTTCTCAGATACATATAGATTGAAATTATGCAAAAAAAATCGACTTTTCGAAACCGCGAGAGTAGAGGACCCCCTTAATGATTTACTACAAATGCCTTCTTTTACGATGCTGGTGCAAAAAGTTTCATTTCATCATTTTATTTGCTCCTTTCCGTAATTTAAAACTTCAGCTTTGCCGAAAAAGTGCAAATTGCTGATATTATTTCACACTCTAAAAATTGCTCAACTTTGACGGGCTCTACAAGCAAAACTATTTGTCTAATTAATTTTCGGATTTCTTAGGTCCAAGCATTTATCTATCGGACAAGTATAACAGTTTTCCCCAAACTATAGGTAGCAGCCTCAGATAAAAGAGAAACGCACCATGTGTATATTTCGTTTCTCTCTCTCTCTCGCTGTCTATAAATTTGATTTCGAAAAAAGGGCATAAAAGATGAATAGGCAGCTCTTGGCAGCTGAATCTTGTTTTATTTGGTAGATAATATATTTAATTATCATTTCAATAAGGTTTCAAAGCAGCGTTTTGCAGCGTTTTAATGCAGTATCATTTGAAAAGTCTAATTTTCGGAAAAATTATGTGAAAAAATGACACTATTTTTTATGTTTTCCCTAATTCACTATATGGAGTTTTTTACATGAATCTGAATCGTTTTTCCACGCTGATTTCAAAACCATACTCCGTTTTTATGTATCAGCTCTAGTTTTTGAAAAAAATGGGCGTGTAACTTTTTCGAATTTTCCTCGGATTTTTTTTCGACTGTAGTTTCTGAACCAATAATCCTATCGACATGTTTTATATATCGTTGCACTTACAACATTTCACGCCATCTTTTCTGACATTAATCAATTTTATGTGTTCTAATAAGGCGTTTTTTCTGATGGCGAAAATTGTACAGATGTTTCATAAATCAAGTTATGAAAGTATATGGATATCTTAAGAAAAAACATCACGCAATACAACACAATAATAACAAAAATGTACCATAGTCAACTTCGTACTTTTTCCTTAAATAATTAGGAGCCTCAAAATATGCTCTTTTATATGTTCCATTTATAGTCTGGAATACAAGCGAAAAACAAAAAGATTTTTAATTGCTCGAAACAAAAAAAAATGAAAAACTTTGCATATTTTTAGGCCCCTAATTTTTTAAGGAAAAAGTATGAAGTTGACTATGGTACATTTTGGCTATTATTTCGATACTAATGTGTATTCCGCCAAATAATTTGGCTGTGTTGTATTGCTTGATGTGTCGACTTTCATTATACACCTAACTCGTTAATTGTTTTACAAAAAATGTGTATGTTTTTGACCATCAAAGAAAACGCCTTAAAATTCCATATTTTCCGAATTTGAGGTCCGATTACCGCGGCATTTTAAGACTTATAAACATAAGTTGCATCGGAAATGAAACCGTGTGGTGTTGTTAATGCGATAAGGTGAAAATCATGCGAATCGGGTTTTTGGTTTAAAAATTACGATAAAAATATGGAACAAGTAGAGGAAAAACTGAAAAAATGACACGGTACCTATATCTCAATAACTAGAGCTGCTAGAAAAAATCTGAGTAAATTAGTAAGAAACAGTAGAAAAACTCCATGCAACAGAAAAAAAGTGTTTTTTGTTGTGCTGTGTAATTAGTACTTTTTTTTACATGTTCTACTCACCTTCAGAAGTGGATTCCATTTGGTCTTATTTGATTTTCTTTATTACATAAAATTTTTCACCTGTATAACCGTTCTCAGTGTATTAACTGTAGAGTGACGCTCGAGCGAAGGCCACATTCCAACTGAGCCTAAGGAAGGGGCATGACGAATTAGTCATCACTATGAACAATTTTAGTTTCTTGAAGGATCATTGCAGCCTCAACTCAAGGGTGAAAAAACCCTAAATAGAAACTTGTTTTTTTGGACTTTTGGCCGCATCCGCGGCATTCGGCAAATAGTCTTAAGTTTCTTGGTATTGTATTAGACTCTAAGTACTCTTTCAAGCAGCATTGCCAGTATGTAAGAGACAGACTTTATGTTAACTTTATCGAACAAGCGATCACTCATCAGCTCGGCTCTGCTGGTGAATGTCTTGAAGGCTATCATCATATCGATTATCAACTACGGATTAGAGATATATGGTCACCACGCTAAAATCATCATCTGATTAATCTCCCTAAAGCCAGCACTCCAAACGCTGTGTATAAGGCCCGATTTTCAGAAGTAGCAGGAGTACAAAGCCTCCGTTGCTAGCGCTTCTCAATTTTTGTTAGTTTATATAATAATTGTTATTTTATATAAGCTTTTATAAATAAAAAAAATAAATGTGGGGCCGTTCGGCAAAGTTATTTCATTTATTTAATTGTTTCAGTTTTCACAAAAATTCATGCGTGTCGCGTCTTCGTTTCGACTGTCCTTTGTCTTCAGTACGTTCGTCCAGTCCGGGTTGTCTTACCGTCCGTCCGCCCGTGTTGCCGTGCTGGCTCTAGTCCCTTTCCGCCAGGGTTGTCGGTCCGTCGCTCTTACATTCGGCCGTCCTGTACAGTCGTACGACCCGAACGATGGATACCATGCTTTCATATACTCGGCGACTGTTGTTGTCTTATGGGGCCCTTCATGGTCACCCACTTTCACAACTTCATACCTTCCGTGTGGTGCCTTGCGTTCAATGGCATATGGTCCGAGAAACTTCACCTTTAGCTTGAGACCAGGGCCATACTGCGTCCTTTTAATGGCAACCAGTTCACCAACATTGTACTCCGTTTCTGCTTTACGCCTAGCGTTAAAAGTTCGTTTATTTTCTTCTTGAATCGTCGAAATATTTTCTTGCGCCTGTTTCCTGATGTCGTCGCGTTCGAGGTCCAGTTCTTCTACAAACGAATCTTCCAACAAGCTTCAAAGTTCTAGGTCATCAGCAGTACGCATCTCCATACCAGTCAGGACTCTAAACGGCGAGAATTTAACACTCCTTGGAGGCGTATTATTGATCAAGCGCTGCACTCTCTCCACGTGTATATACCAATTTTCGGGACTGTTATGACGTAATTTTGCAAGTAGGGGTACGATGATACGATGGATGCGTTCAACCTGCCCGTTACCTCGGGGCACGCCTGTTACGATGAGCAAGTGTTGGATCTTTTCCCGTATACAATATTCGTCGAAACTTTTCGCTGTAAATGCTGTTCCTCTGTCAGTTATGTGATTGTATCGTTTATGAGTTAATTACATGGGGCCTACATGGTCCAAGTGATACGTCTCAAGTGGCCTGTCTCCTTTGTCGATAGGGGGCCCACCTTGGCTTCAATGCATTCGATGCAACCGCTAACCACCTTGGATACTTTTGAATATATTTGCGGTATGTAGAACAACTTTTCAACGTAATCCTGCGTCTTTCTTGCAGACAGATGCCCTTGTAGATGTGCTAAACGAATAACTTCCTGTTCCATTGATTGTGGCACCACCACTAGCCTTATACACAACACCATTTTTCAAAAAGAAGTCCTCATATGTATCGTTCTCCAAAATTTTCACAATAGCCTTTATCCAATCATTAGTCTGTTGCGCTTCCCTTAAACGGAAACTGAGCGTGTCTTCTAGCAGCATGGATGTCATTCGGCCTAGGGCGTCGACATGCTTCATTTTTGTGGCAGGCCTTTACTCGATGACGTAATCAAAGTCTTGCAGGTACATAGCCCAGCGCACCACACTTAATGGTACCTCTTTCTTCTTCATTGTTAATGCAAAAGCATTGCAGTCACAAACGATTTTAAATTTCTTTCCGAGGACATAAATTCGCCACTTTTTCAACGCTTGTATGATTGCGAGGACGTCAAGTGCGTATGAATGAGTCTTACGACTCATATATTGAATAGGGTGAAACTGCTGATTGTCGGCGTCCTTCTGGAGGAGTACACCGCCGTAACCATGCATACATGCGTCTGTGTGTATTTCTGCTTCCGCGTTAGGGTCGTATAGCCTTAAAACTTGAGCATTAACCAGCGCCAGCTTAAACTGTTGGAATGTTAATAGCTGTTCTTCATTGATTTGAAACTTAGCGTCCTTCCTAAGTAGATCGCTTAAAGGCTTTGCGATTACGGCGTATCCTTCCATGAATCGTCTAAAACACGAGGTTAGACCTAAAAATCGTTGTAACGATTTCTTATCACGTGGTACAGGAAACTTCTGTAAGGCTCTAACTTTATCGTCTGATGGTTGGATGCCCCCGTTTTCTATGACGTATCCAAGAAAATTGATTTTGCTCAACAAAAATTGACACTTTTGCCATTTGATCTTCAGCCCGTACTGTGCGGCTCTGGCCAAGACAGTTTGCAGTCTCTGTACCCCTCTCTTCGTTTTGCGACGGAATAATAATGCCATCCATGTATATGACAATTAATCTTTGTTGGACCAAGTCCCGGAAAATAGTTGATATATAGCGGCAAACAGCAGGTGAATTACAAATTCCAAAAGGCACAAAATTTAATTCAAACTGGCCACTGTGCGTCACGAAGGCCGTGTATCGCCGAGACTCTGGCTCAACAGGTACATGGAAGAACCCATTTGCTAAATCGAGTGTTGTACAGATTTTGGCTTCCTGCAGTCTTTCCAAGACGTCGTCAATGAGTACCATTGGAAAATTGTCGCGTAATATTTCCTCCTTTACTTTCCTAAAGTCGCAGCACAGCCGCAGCCGTCTTTCTTCGACACCAGGACTATTGGCGATGCATATTCAGAGTTGCTTGGCTGAATAATGCCGTCCTTCAGCCAGTTCCGAACCTGCTAATCTATTACTAGTTGATCCGCGAACTTCAACAGTTATTTTATCCACCCTTATTTCCTTTACCATGCTACCAATCGTATTTAACTCGCTTTCTTTGACCCACCAGTCTTCGTTTCTCAGTACTTAATTGCGGATTGCTTAATTTCTCCAGCGTGCCGTATCTCAATAAACTTAAGTCGGATCCTGTGTCTATCATCGCATCGACGGGTGCATCACCGATGAAAACTCTTTTGAAAATTAAGCCACTGAGTATGCGGGGGCAACCGGTCATCGCGTTGACTACGTCTCTTTCCGTTTTAACTCGCTTTTTACCCTCTTGTTTACACTCAAAACATCGGTGCCCTACTTGCCCGCATTTAAAACAAGTATATTGGTTACTGGTATTGTTACAGTTGTTTGCTAAGTGCGACGTAGCTCCGCACCTATAGCACTTCTTCCCGCTTTCGTTCGATGATTGTGAGGTTGGTACCTGCATTGTGTTCTTACCTTGGCTCGGCCTGTTTGATGACTGACGCAACCCATGTACTTTTTCGTATACTTGCACATTTTCTTTTAACTCTTCCAGAGTTCTCGCCTGATATAAATTGGTTTTGTTATTTTTCGAATCCGGAATCCCTTCCACGAAGTACCCGACCAAACTACGCTCATCCATATTAATCGCCTTGCCCATCTCCCAAAAATAGTTTCGCTGCCCCTTTGAGCAGTTGTTTCGCGTATACCAATTGTTGGAGCCCACTCCAACCTAAGGTGAAGGCATTGTCTTCGAACTCTTGTATCCACGTATGCACTTCCAATGTATCAGTTCCCGAAAAAGAGGGCAGACTGTCTTCAATGTCCTTCAGAGTGAAGTTATATCTCATGATAGGCATTTTTGGCGTGTCATACGCTGCCTCTTCCTCCGCACATTCAACATCGCTTTCGTCTTCCTCACTTAACAACAAGTTAAAATGTCGAAGAAGTCTGTCTCTTAGTTCCGTCTTTCGTCCTTTGTCACTTAACCCCACCTGTATCAATTTATCTTTCAAGGTCTGTACCGTCATAGCTAAAATTGTTTGAGCGTCCATGGTCTTACAAAATGATTAACTTATTTTATAGAATCAAATGCAATTACAATTTACTATTTAATATATGAACATAAATTAATAAGAATTATTCCAAAACGTTTCTGCATATAATTTGAACAACTTCAATTCAATTCTTCTTTTTTTTTTGTTGTTTTGCTCACGTTATTCTACGTTGTCTACTGATCTACAAACTACCAAACTACTCGCCTCTCGCTGGCAGCGTTACTCGTCCTCGTGCTCGTTGTCGTTCTCCTTGCTTTCTTCTGGTTCAATTCAGCTGCGCTGTCGAATTTCGCTCGTGTCGTTTCTTTTGCACCTTTTGTAACCACCTTCCCTCGATGTGCTTTCTTCCGCTCCACGGCTTTCCGATTGTCGTCGTCCCTTCCTGCGTGTTTTCTTCAATCACCAGTGTTGTGACTAATATATTAAAGTAGTGTAACTAATTACGTAGTATATTACTTTTTCTTTAAAAATGTAGTGTAACAAGTTACTTTTCCCATAAGTAATCACCTTCAGTAATATTACTACTTTTTTTCAAGTTACTTATTACAATATTACTTTTTAGTCAACAAAGTTCTAACTTTCATGTAAAACAGCAACACTGATAACAAAATTAAGACGCATTACAATTATACAACGCTTCACTTGTTCATACTAAACATAGCTCGTGAGTTTGTTAGTGGAGAAACAATTAACATTTGCAAGCAAATTCAAGCGGTTTTAACAAAAGAGGTAAAAATGAAATAAATATTTAACCTGATTGTTGCAGAATGACTTCTTTTAATAGCTGAAAATTCCGCAAATATAGGGTGTTTTTTTTAGAGGTATAGAACTTCGAATTGAAATAAAACACAAGAAAATCGTTTTAATGTCCATCAATTTGGCTTTATTGGAAGGATAATTGTATGCCATTAATGTTTAAATATGATTTCGGGCATGTGGCCGCCGCGGCTGGCTCGAATAAAGCCAATTCTACAGGTCCAATTTTTAAAGTTGATGGACAAAGCTCCAATTGCTGTGCACGGTGGCGAATCGATTCATTCGGGTCCTCTTCAACATTTTGCTCTACAGCGGCAATTGTTTCTTCGGTGCGCACTGTTCGACGTCTCTGCGGATGCGTATTATCACATAGAGTAAACGTAGTGCGAAAACGACCCATGGTTAACCGATGGATGGACCGATTTTGCTCTGATGGACGATTATGTCGACCATAAAATGGACGGAGCTTGCGGTAAACTTCGCGAACTGAACCATTATTTTCGAAATAAATTTGCACGATTTGCAAGCGTTGTTCTTTTGTCAACCTATTCATGATGAAATGGCAAACCAAACTGAACATAAATGACATTAGAGTTGCCAGATTTGACCACAAAATGCCAGTTTTATCTCTATTCGAAAAACAAACCTCTAAAAAAAACACCCTATATTTCGATTTGTTGACGGAAAATAATATACAGTACTTTTCGCTTAAAGCGAACTTCGAGGGACCGGGGAAAATGGTTCGTTTTAACCGAAAGTTCGGTTTAAAAGGGGTCCGTAATAAGCGAAAATATAAAGCGCGTACTTTTAAAATTGGTTCGTTTTAGGCGGAAAATCGTTTTAAACGGGTTCGTTATAAGCGAAAAGCACTGTATTACTTTTTGTGATACATTACTTCACATTTCCAGTAATAAGTAATGTAACGATATTACTTTAAAATGCCAGTAATGTGTAGTAAGTAATACGTTACTGTCAAAAGGAATAAGTCCCAACACTGCCAATCACTATGAACGCTTCGTTCGTCGTTCTGCCACTTGTCGGTGTTTGCTGCTTTACCGCTTTTGCTCTCGCTCCTCGTCGTTCTCAAACTTTTCGGTGATTGCTGCTGTCACTGCACTTCGCACGCTTCCGTTAAACATTCGCGCACCTTCCCCTTCAATGCGCGTCGGGAAATTTAACTGCCCACACTCCTCCCTCGATGTGGTTTTCTTCCGCTCCACGGCTTTCCGATTGTCGTCGTGCCTTCCTGCGTGTTTTCCTTCAGTTCTCCAATCACTGTGATCGCTTCATTCGTCGTTCTGTCACTTGTCGCTGACTGCTGCTCAGTGTTGCCGTTGTGCGACTAAAGTGTCAAATTGACCCTTTTTGGAGACCGATGCCACCTGACACCGACTTTTTAAAAATAGGCTTATTTTGACACTTTTCTTCAAAATCATGCGACTTTTGCCCCCTTTTTTTATCAAAAAGTTTATATGTAAAGGAATTCTATGTAATGTTTTTTCATATAACTCGTTAGAAAATTAACTTATCGCCAATGTTAATATACCGTTCGAAAGATGGTTTAAAGAACTATGTTCCAAGGAAACACCTAATTTAAATTTCTTGTAAATACTTATTTTACAGCCAATTTCCCAACCTAAAAGTTTTAATGTTAACCTAAAAAAATCGCAAAAAACTTTGAAATCTCAAGTAAAAATGCATGATTTAGAAAATTTACGAAAGATTATTGAATTTAATTTGAATTGAATAGAAAATGCCAAATGCATATTGAATGGTAACGAATTAAACGAATAACCATATGGGCATTAATACACACAACTGAACTAATTTTTGCCTCATGATAGGATTAGAGAAAAATTGACTAACACTTTAAATTCATTTCAATGACGATTCCGAGCAAGAAAAAGTAATTTTACCGATATAGTATCACAAATAAAATGAAAAAAGAGGGGTGGCACTTTACAAAGAAAAAAAGGTGGCATTTTACATTTTCACGCCATTTTGGAAATTATTGAATAAATGTTCTCCTCTTACGATATGCTCGGATATCATTTCGGATTATGAAAAAGCATTAAAAATTAAGTCCAACACTGATATTTACCTTAGTTTTTTCGACGTATTTGATTTATTTTTCACCGCAACAAAAACCTTCAGCTTTATTTTTAAGTTTTTTCATAACCAAATTTTACATGTTTCCCCCTTAAAAACCGCATTAAAATGTATGTTGTCATATACACCTTAAATGACGGTAGGAATTTTTTTGCTTGGATTGCTGGAACATCAAAATCGAGCAGGAGTGGCACATTACAAAGAGTAGCACCTTACAAAGAATTCCCCTACATTTTGAAAATTGTTTCGTAAAGTTATTTTTTTTAATTTTGCGTGTTTCAAAATACTCAAAATATGCCTTCCGTTTAGTATTCACTTTTCAAAGGTGACGCTTAAGTACCAGGTATGCGCCTATGAAACCGGTAACGACATCTAGCGGTAAATAGCCGAATATTTATAAACTTCGGAACCGTACCAAATGTCATGTTTACTTCTTCTGTCATATGTCAACAATATTCAGTTCACAATTTGTCAAGTTTCATCCAACAACGCATTGTTTGACGCTCCGGAAAATGTCGGATTACGTGCCTACAAATTACGATTTGCGGACACAGTTAATTTTGTGTTACCATTTGAAGAAAAACGCTTCTGAATCGCATCGAATGCTTGTGGAAGCTTACGGCGAGCATGCTCTTGGTCGCACATAGTGTAACGAGTAGTTCAATAAATTTAAAAGTGGTGATTTTGATGTGAGAAACGACGAGCGTGGCCGGCCACCAAAAAAGTTTGAAGACGCCGAATTGCAAGCATTGCTCGATGAAGATGATGGCCAAACGCAAGAACAGCTCGCAGAACAATTGGGTGTTGACCGTCGGACCGTCGGAAAACGTTTAAAAGCAATGGGACAAATTTTAAAGGTCGGTAGATGGGTGCCACATGAACTGACTGAAAGGCAGCAAGAAAACCGAAAAACCACTTGTGAAATGCTGCTCGCCCGGTACAAAAGAAAGTCGTTTTTGCATCGAATCGTAACTGGTGATGAAAAGTGGGTCTATTTCAAGAATCCCAAACGAAAAAGATCGTATGTTAACCGCGGCGAAAGTGCGCAATCGACCGCAAGGCCAGATCGCTTCGGAAAGAAGGCCATGCTATGTGTTTTCTGGGACCAGCGTGGTGTCATATGGTATGACCTTCTAAAACCTGGTGAAACGGTTAACGGTGAACGTTACCAACAACAATTGGCCGATTTGAACCGTGCTATACGCCAAAAACGCCCAGAATATGAAGCCAGGCAACACAAAGTGATTTTCCTCGATGACAACGCACCACCACACCGCACTAGAGCCACCAAAGAATCGGTTGCATCGTTTTGGCGAGGCATCCATAAATTGCCTGAGAGATGGGAAAAATGTGTAGCTAGCGATGGCCATTACTTTGAAGAATAAAATTGTAATCATTTCCTCACAATAAACGTTCAAAAATAATTACCGGTTTCATAGGCGCATACCTCGTACTTAGATATTATACGTCTGGCAGCATTTAAACTACTTGCAACCCTTTTATAATGTCAAAGTTTTCCCGCAAAATGTACAAAATTAATCTGAATTAATGCGCTGTTCTGTGGCATTGCCTAAGTTATTTGTGCCAAATTAATTTTGATGGCTCCCAATGGATAAATAAGTATATCACGCATATGCTTTGAAATGTTTTCGTAATAAATACGAAACATGCATATTGGGACTTTTTAATATATTTCTTATCGATAATTTTTAGGAGAAAACAGTTTTTTCACAGAAAATTATCTTCTTTAGAAATTTATTAAAAATAATGAGTTTCGAAAGGTGAAATAATGAAAGTTTATACTTATATACATAGTATAACAAAATTGGATCACTTGACACTTTTTTTGCGGCTGTGACACTTTTTCGGTGACTTTTTTAAATTTTTCAGCGGCAACACTGCTGCTGCTTTACCCCTTCTGCTCTCGCTCCTCGTAGCTCTCTCACTTGTCTGTGATTGCTGCTGTCACAGCACTTCGCACGCTTCCGTTATGCTTTCGCGCACCTTCCCCTTCAATGCGCGTCGGGAAATTTAACTGCCCACGCTCCGAAATTCTCGTACAGTCCGCCTAGTTTTTGCTTATAGGCTTTTATAAAATCTTTCTGTTTGATAGCTTGGCGGCTGTTAATTGATTTGTTGCTTAGCGGCGTTTGTAAACCTTTTTAAATTTGTTTTTACTCTGCTTATTGGCACTTGTAAAATTTTTAAAATTTGTTTTTACTTTGTGCTTAGTGGAACTTGTAAAATTTTTTTCAATTTGTTTTGTAGTTTATTCCACTCCTGGCACAATTTTTGTGGGGCCGCACAGTGGCTGATTGTGCCGACGCAGGTTGCAAAAGTCAATTTTGTCATGTTCGATTTGGGGAAACTATTATACTTGTCCGATAGATAAATGCTTGGACCTAAGAAATCCGAAAACCTTAAGGGGAGGTTCTTTCAAATTTGGCCAAAAAAGGCCTAAGTTTGGAAATGATTTGTGGCATGATGAAAAAACATAGAAACATCCGGTTTTGACAGTTGAATGGGTATTTTATTATACAATAATATGATATATTTTTTGTAACAAAATTCAAAATGGCGGCTGAACCATGGCGGCTTTCGTCGATCACTGCCTGAAAAATCTAGTCTCCGAATTTCAAGCCTACAGCCTCTTATAGTAATCTGAAATGAAAAAGGTTTTTTTTAAATGAAAGTAGATGAAATTTTCTATGGCTTATACCTAACTATAATGATTTTTGACCAAAAATTGACTGAAATGTGAACGCTTGCCACTTTTTTTGTTATTAAACCTTAATTATAAATAACAATTTAATACTAACTTATGCTCGTTTTAGGTATAAGCCATACAGAAAATGATCACCTTTCAAACATGCTTTAGATTAAGGAAATTAAATCAATAGATCAAGAGATATCCTTGAAATTCAGATTGAAAACGTGGTTTCAAGAAAAACGTGTTGAAAGATAGCAGCTCCGGGCAAAAACTGGGGAAAACACTGTAGAAGAAACAAACTCGTGTGCGGACAAGGCGATCGTATCGAAAAATCCTTTCGTACACATATTCTACGGACATACAGCTTCCATTTTATGTGAAAAAAACACGATTTTTTCAAAAAAATTTGAAAGAACCTCCCCTTAACTGAATTGGACAAATAGTTTTGCTTGTAGAGCCCGTCAAAGTTGAGCAATTTTTTGAGTGTGAAATAATATCAGCAATTTGCACTTTTTCGGCAAAGCTGAAGTTTTAAAATACGGAAAGGAGCAAATTAATTGAAACTTTTTGCACCAGCATCGTAAAAGAAGACATTTGTAGTAAATAATTAAATATAGAAAAAAAAAGTTGGTTGTTGTTGTTGTCTTTTCATAGGCACTCACTTGAAGCACTGTTTTTATCACTCTTTTAGAAATTTCGATAGACTTTCAAAAAAAAGCCATACTTGCCACGGTTCCGTCTTTGGGAAAATTGTTCACTAGTCTTGTGTGAGTACTGCCCTGAAGAGGTCGGGTGCCCGATTTTGCCCGACTGGATTTTACAGCGATTTTTCTCGCGCAATTTTGTGCTTTCGGGTGCGTGTGTTCGAACAAGTTCGTCAAGATTTTGATAGTTAATCAATTACACGCGATTATAATGGTTACCAGGGCATGCAAATTTGGATTTTGGCTTCATTTACGATGTGATACAAGCTTGCAACTCCATATTAAATCGACTTTTTTTTTGGCGTATATTGCTCTAAGCTCGAAGTAAAGAGTACTTTTGCTGGATGTGCAGTTCGCACGTATGAAAAACAAGTTGGCTTTCATTTCCGGCAATCAGCTATCATGTACCCTTTGATGTAATGTTTTTGTTTTTAACATAACATGCCTGGCATAACATTTTTTTTTTAATTTGAGCAAAACTTAGTCAGTCGCCATTAGTCTTTGAGTTCAACCGCGCCAATGAAACAATTAGTTATTGAAAAACAAAAAGCAGACTTATATCTATGTGCACTGTCTAAAACCCACTTACGTGTCTGGGCTGTTTAAAAATCCCACAACGCGGGAAAACCTAAGAACTGTTTAGGTACCTGCTAGTACTAGAAGCTTAGTACCTGCTATTTGAATGCATATGCAAATCCTACTTATAAATAAAGGAGTTTGGAGTAAGTGAAGTTAGTTTCGAATTTAATTTGAACTAAACATCACTTCAACTCCGCCACTGCAACTAAACCGAAGACGAAGCACAAAGATGTTTTTGAAAAATTCGAAGCTGTTTGAAATATTTACTATTTCGAAGGCAAAGGAGAAGTTCGTTCTGGCTGTCACTAAAGAATTAAGTCACGTCGAAGGAAGTTTGCCTGCAGCCAACATATCTACGACTAACGAGAAGATATCCAGGACTTAGGTTAGGTTAGGTTGTCCAGAATAATGAGGAGTGGTTGAAAAAACTATTTACTTCGATGCAGGAGATGCATGTAGTATAAGCGATGACCAACCATCAACATAAAAGGCGGCAAAAGGAAGGCCAAAAAAGTCAATTCAGGACTGTGCGTCATTTACTGAAAAAGGCAGCTTATAGTCCAGTCAAATTAGTCCTTAACCTTTCGTTGAGTGAAATTACTCCTATTTCGGCCACTACAACCCCCCATAAAGTTACCATGTATTCCAATAGAATTTTGTTGCGCATCGTTTAAAAAAAAATCAAGGCGATCCGACCATTAGTTTAGGAGTTATTGAGGTTTTATTGAAAATAGTAAGCGGACGTGTGACAAGGTCCGTAGGGACCTTGTACTGAATTTGCATGCCTAATAAATGCATGCTCTTTGGGCATCATTATACTTTTTTTATTGTTTGAACACATAACTAATTTGTTCTTTCAATTCTGCCTACTTTTTGTTTTATTTTTATAGTGCCTTTCATTGAAAGCAATAAACCAGTTCTTTGAATTTACTTTATCCCTAAATGTCCATATGCGCAGGTGTTCATACTAACCAGTTCTTGGAATTTTTATACCTAAATGTTCACGTGCGCAGGTATACGTACCAAACCAGTTGTTTCAATTTACTTCATCCCTAATGTTCATGCGTTCAGGTATACGTACGAAAGAGTATATAAGAAGTTGTAGTTTCGTAAACCAAATCAGTCAAAGTTTAGACTGTGTGTGAAATTGTATTACAAATAAAATAAAAACAAAAATATAAAAATGGCAGATGCAAGTAATGTGGACATTGCTGAAATGGTTGTACGCCATACACGTTACCAGCAAATGAGTGCGGATGAAAGGCGTGCAGCTAATATGAGATTTGCAGACTTTATGGATGAAGAAGTTGATATTGCTACACTTGGTAATGAAGCTGAGGATGATGACGACTGCACATACCAACCCGCTGAAGAGTCAGATGCCGAAACTGAAGGATACGTAGAGATAAATGAAGATATTGATGACGACGATGATGAAGAGGAAGAAAATGATGGACCGGAAACAAATGAAAACTACTATATTGCTAAAGATGGCACCCAATGGTGTAAAAAAGTACCACCAACTTCTCGTACTCGTGTTCATAACGTGGTCGACTTCACAAGAAGGAAACCAGGACCATCAGGAACTGTACATGACCCCTACACTATATTTCGTTCAATCATCAGCGAGGAAATAATATACATCATAATACGCGAAACAAATCGTAAAGGCAGGGAGGTTACAGCTGCATGGAATTTGGCGAATCCCACGAAGAAAAGGGAGTGGAAGCCAGTGATTGTGAAAGAGTTTGACGCCTTTCTAGCTATCCTTTTGTATGCTGGATTCACAAAATCGAATCGTGAACCTGCTACGGAATTATGGGGCGCGACGCGTTGTCCAATATACAAAATAAAGCAATTAATTCGATTCGACAATGGAAATACTCGACAACAGCGACTTATCAACAGCAAAACTGCGGCTATCGATGATATTTGGCAAATGTTGCAGCATAACTTGGCAGCAGCTTATACTCCTCATGAAGCACTAACCGTCGATGAGCAGTTGTTCCCTTAGCAGTGTTGCCGTTGTGCGACTAAAGTGTCAAATTTACCCTTTTTGGAGACCGATGATACCTGACACCGACTTTTTAAAAATATGCTTATTTTGACACTTTTCTTCAAAACCATGCGACTTTTGCCCCTTTCTTTTATCAAAAAGTTTATATATTAATTTTCAAAATTGTTTCGTAAAGTTAATTTTTTCATTTTTGCGTACGTAATATTTATAATATGCCTTCCTTTTGGTATTCACTTTTTAAAGGTAACACGTAAGTACTTCAAAATTACACCTCTGGCAACATTTAACCTTGTGCCTGTCCCTTGCTCAAAATGGCTTTCGCTGTCCTTTGGGGTCAGGATGACCCTAACCAAACGGTTATATAATTTACTGACAAAACATGAAGGAAGGTAACATAAATAACAAAAGAAAAGGAGAAAGCCCCGAAAAGTGTTTTTCTCGATTTGTTATTGGGTTGAAAGAGCGATTAACACACAAGACGAGCGTACAAAACCGCTCAACCGTTTTTTTAATTCTGCCTGGGGTGAATTATACCCCAAGGGAAAGGTAGAAGGTTAAACTACTTGCAACTCTTTAATTATGTCTAAGTTTTCCCGCAAAAATGTACAAAATTAATCTGAATTCACGCGCTTTTCTGTGGCATTGCCTAAGTTATTTGCTAAAATAATTCAATTCAAATAATCACGCATATGCTTTGAAATGCAAATGTATTCATAATAAATACAAAACATGTATATTGGGACCTTTTAATATATCCTTCATCAATTAATTTAAGGGCAAAACAGTTTTTTCACAGAAAATCATCTCCTTAAGAAGTTTATTAAAAAAATGAGCTCCGAAACGTAAAATAATGAAAGTATGTATTTATATACATGGCATAGCAAATTGGATCACTCGATGACCCTTTTTTTCCGGCTGTGACACTTGTTTTGCGACTTTTTAAAATTTTCAGCGGCAACACTGCCCTTAGTGCGCGTACACACATGAAGCGGTGCTGTGCTGTGCGGCGCTGCGCTTTACCGAGCGTTGCTTTCAAACTGCCGTTATCAAATGCGAGTGTTCACACATGCTACTTTTTCAGCAGCGTCACGCAGCGCGACGCAGCGCTTGGTTTGAAACTTTCAAAATATTTGATTTCGTCGCCGCGTGACGCTGCTGCAGCAAGCATGGACTGTGAAAATATAATATCGGAAATTGTTATTCGGCATGCGTTGTGGGAGTTAATGATTTTAATTAATTAATTATTGATTTTTCTTATTTATTTTTATTTAATATGAATTAATATTAATTTTCTACTTTTCCTTCATTAGTATGAGTTATCTTTTTTTCACAATAATATTGATACGATGAGAAATTCTGTGCCGCACTGTACAGAAATGCTTTTCTCCGCACGAATGTTTTCCAAGCATACTTTTAGGCATGCACTGTGAAGTACAGCAAAACTGTTATAAATTCGCTTGGTATAGTCCGATATGGCAAGGATGTTTCTCGAAGAAATGGGCTGTGCGAGAATGGTCGAGCGCTTTCCAATTAGAAGTGCAAGAAACTTCGGCGCGATAAGAAAAGTGGTATAAAAGCAGCAGTGGCAGCGCAAGGGGTCGAGTCTGTGTTAAGCAAGCAAAGTGGTAACAAGTGTAGATACAAGCGAAGTGTGAATTCTGTAAATAAAGCGATTGTTAGTTTTGACTACGTTGCGCCGGATAACTGAAGTTGTTTTATTTTCAAATACAATCAAAACGAACCGTCGATAACGAACTGGGGAAATTCGTAACATTTGGTGTCAGAAATTGGGGATTGTATTACTGAAAGTAAAATAAAATTATAAAAACGGAAATGTTGTTGGCGGCGGCGGCTTCAGCGATTAAAGAACGAGAATACGTTTAACATCCAAGTTTTATTTAGGAAGTTTTATATCTAGAAATTACAGTATTTTAATTATAATAATAAAATAACTCGTATAGTATACCTACTTATTCGTTCGCTTCGCTGATGTGAACTGAGAACAAAATTTATTTAGAAACGAAAACGAAACGACTTATCAGACATTAAATACAAAGCTACTTTTACTTTTTAAACTATCTTCTGTACAGTGTATTTTCCCATCAGTACAGTACAGTATACTATTAATAACATTGTTGTTGGCGGCGGCGGCTTCAGCGATTAAAGAACGAGAATACGTTTAACATCCAAGTTTTATTTAGGAAGTTTTATATCTAGAAATTACAGTATTTTAATTATAATAATAAAATAACTCGTATAGTATACCTACTTATTCGTTCGCTTCGCTGATGTGAACTGAGAACAAAATTTATTTAGAAACGAAAACGAAACGACTTATCAGACATTAAATACAAAGCTACTTTTACTTTTTAAACTATCTTCTGTACAGTGTATTTTCCCATCAGTACAGTACAGTATACTATTAATAACATCCCACCTCCCGTGAATCGAAGGAGCGTTTGCGATCTAAGATTCACCACATCGAACATCCAGTACAGCTAACTTTGAAGCCGGTCGGTGCAAATTGCCTATAGTCGTTTTGATGAGTGCTGATCGCACTTGGCCATCTCGAGCAGGAAACACCTTTAGTACAATTCCGCGTCTCCAGTCGCCTCGGTTTCCGTTGTCATCGCATATGAGAACCACGTCCCCAATTTGAATTGGCTTTGCTGGCTGGTGCCACTTAGTGCGGCGAGTTAAGGTTGGTAGATATTCAAATATCCACCTCCGCCAAAACGTCTGCTTCAACTGCTGCAAAATATGCCACTGTTTCCTCAAACAAACTGTATCAGAAGAAGTGGAAGTTTGTATGTAGTTAGGGCAACCCAAGATAAAATGGTTAGGCGTTATTGGATCGGCGTCAATGCTGTCGATTGGCAAGTGTGTAAGCGGTCGCGAATTTATTAAATTTTCCGCCTCGATGAGTAAACTCTGCAATGTTTCGATTTGTGGAGCTGCGCTCTTGAGTGTAAAAGCCAATACTCTTTTAACGCTCCGAACCATTCGTTCCCATACGCCACCAGCAGAAGGATTAGCAGGGGTATTAAACACCCATTCAATTCCACGATGTGTGCATTCTGCCCCTAAGCCCTCTTCAATATGTAACCACTCGGCTTTACTTGCTCCCACGAAATTCGTACCCCTGTCGCTTCGTATGCGTACAGGAACACCTCTGCGATTTATAAAATTTCTCAAACACAAAATTACTGCGTCAGCTGACAGATCTCGCGCCAACTCCAGGTGTATCGCTCTTATTGTTAGACAGGTAAATAAAGCTACCCATCTCTTTTCTCGTCGTCGTCCAATGGCAACCATGGCAGGTCCAAAGTAATCGAGGCCTGTATATGAAAATGGTCTAACGTAAGGCGTGAGACGATCAATTGGAACCTGTCCCATCAGTGGTGTGGTCGGAAATGCTGATAAGTTCTTGCATTGTTGGCATTTGCGCTTCACTGCCTGCAAGAGACTACGAACGTTCGGAATCCAAAATTTACTTCGGATCGCACATATGATGGCTTCTTGGTTTTGATGGTAAAACATCTCATGGTAATGTCTAGCTATAAGCCAAGACATCGAGTGGGCTTTAGGCATAATAATTGGTTTTCTAGTATCTAGTGGCAGACACTTGGCATTGTCAATGCGACCACCGAGACGTAATACTCCGTATTCATCAAGAAAAGGCGTCAAACTAAAAATCGAACTACGTCTGGAAAGCGACAGTTCTTTTTTTAATGTTTTAATGTCTTCCGTAAATGCTATTTTTTGTACTAGCAATACGAGCATAATTTCAGTTTTTTTAATTTGTTGTGCCGTGATTGCGAAATTAATCTCTGAAGTTTTGCTGTTTGCTTTCGTATTAACCTTAAGTTTTAAAATTGCAAACCTGACCCAAGTCATGACTCTGAGGAACTTGTAATAGTTCGAAAACCTTTTGAATGGTACAACTTCGTCATCAATTAAAAGTGCATAAATTAGTTTTGCTCGTTTTTCTTCGTCATTATCGCTGACAATAATGTCTTCTGGTAATGAAGGCCAATTTTCTTTGTTGGCTTTCAGAAACGAAGGTCCATTAATCCACCGCGAGTTTATAGAGAAAAATTCCTTTTTTTGCGGCCTTGTTGCGTCATCAGCTGGGTTCAGTGACCCTGGTACCCACCTCCACTGTGAGACCTCAGAGGAATGAAGAATTTCGGATACCCGGTTGCATACAAATTGCTTGTATCGTCGAGCGTCAGATCTGATCCATTGAATCACTGTTTTAGAATCAGACCAAAATACAATTCCGTTTGGCTTAACAGTGTGGTTAATCAGGATTGCGTCCTTCAAACGAGTTCCTAAAATAGCAGACTGTAATTCTAGTCGCGGAATCGACAATGGTTTCAAAGGACTGCAACGAGATTTGCCTGCAACAAAGGCGACGTTAATTTCGTCTCCACAGCGTATACGCCAATATGCCACAGCAGCAAATGCGAGTTCACTCGCATCGACGAATACGTGTAACTCGATATCAGTAAGCGATTCTGTAAAGTTGATGTGATAGCATCTCGGTATCCTAAACTTTCTCAGATTGTCCAGTTCTTTATACCACTCATACCATTTCTCATAGATTTCTCCTGGTATTGTTTCATGCCAGCCAACGTTTAGTTGCCACAATCTTTGCAACAGAATTTTTGGTACAAGTGTCACATTGGCCAGAAATCCGAATGGGTCAAAGATTGACATTGTTAACCCTAGCAGTTCTGCTTTCGTTGGCCAGCGACTGCCATCTAAAACTGCATTTGGTACTCTTGCAAACGTCAAATTGAAAAAGAAAGTATCAGCTGTGGCATCCCAGTGCATGCCAAGTACTTTATTACTTGCAGATTCGTTGCTGCACATGTTTTTAGAACTACGTTCAACTGGCTCTGACGTCTCGTGTATGGATTGCAATAATTGATTTGAGTTCGAAATGAAACCTCGAAGCTCGAAATTCGCTCTTCTATGAATTTCAGTTACTTTCTTGGTTACCATTATGCTTTCCTCAAGCGTGGGGAAACTATCTACGTAATCATCAACATAGTGGCGGTTGACAATAGCATCTACTGCTCTAGGACATTCGTCTCGGAAATTGTTCGCATTTAGATTTTTTACGTATTGCGCCGAGCATGGCGAGCAGATCGAACCGAAAATCATGGCTTGCATAGCGTATGTGTCAGGTGGCTTGCAGTTATTACCTTCCCGCCATAGAAAGCGTTGAGCCTTTTGGTCTGCTTCGCGTATATTGACACGGTGAAACATTTCTCGAATGTCACCGCAAACAGCAATTCGACCTTCCCGAAATTTGAATAAGATTGCTTGCAGTGGCTTGGGTTGGTAGTCGTCTGGTCCTTTCATTAGTGCTGTGTTTAAAGACATACCACCGCTTTTTGCTGCGGCGTCGAAGACAAGTCTTGGCTTATTAGCTTTGTTTGCTTGGTATACCGCAAAATGTGGTAAATACCAAGTACGTTCATCTGACACTTCGGCTTCAGCCGTAGTTAACTTCCTAGCATAGCCCTTTTCTATATACTCATTGATTTTATCATTGTACCACTCCGCAAAGCCGATGTCATGTCGCATCTTCTTTTCGACATATTCGAGCCGTTTTAAGGCCATGCCATAACTTTCGGGCAAGCACACCTTATTGTCTTGCCATAAAAGGCCGGTCTCATACTTGTCCCCTACTAGCCTCGTTGTATCTTTTAGAATTTGTTCGGCTTTAACATCGGCAGCGGATCTTACAGCTGGCAGCTGTTTTGGCTCAAAACCTTCGAGGGCAAAGTAATCAGAGACTTCCCTTTGTAGATCGTTCAGCACACTGCTGCCGATATGAACATGGCAAACTGTTGCGTTATCAGGATTATTTTCGTTCGACCCGAACAACGCCCACCCTAACTTTGTTTCGTGTACAGTAAAGCCGTCATCGAAATTGACGACTCTCAGCGGGCGCACCAAGTTTGTGTGTGGCACGCCAATTAGTATTTGTGGCGCTGCTTTTCTATAGCTCGCAATCGGGATATTGGTTAATTCACAGTACTTTTTTTTAATTTGCTCTGCGTGTAATGATTGCGAAGGCAAGTGTAGCCTTTTTGTAGTGCGTACACCTTTCATGTGATGTCTGACATCATCGTCCACCCCAGAAATTTCGAGGTTTAAACGCATGGACATTTCTGTGGTCGTCTTGTCGTCAATCCATTTTAAGTTAAGAAGATCCGCAGATCCTTTTAACCCCAGGGAACTAGCAAGTCTGTCCTCTATCAGAGTCACCTTGGCGCCATCGTCAATAAATGCAATTGTATTCACACTGCCCTTTGGCCCGTGCAGTTTTACCGGCAAAAATTTTAATAAAGTTCCGGTTTCCTCTGTTTCTTCCGTCAATTGACTGTCGAAAGTTTGAGAGGCATTGACCGTAGCTACGGCGACTTCGTCGGACGTAGAGTTGTGTGATACACCGTTGTGTAGTAATGTATTGTGATATTTTTTGCAATTCGCCGTACCGCATTCACGGCGTCGGGGACAATTATGTACGTTATGACCGGTTGCGAGGCAACAAAAACATAATCGATTGCCCTTCACAACTTCCCAGCGTTTATCGTAATCGGCCTTTTTGAATTTGGGGCATTGATACAATTTATGATTTTCACTACAAAAACTACATTTCAATTTTTCCTCCGCTACGGTCAACACTGGTCTCGTAGGTTTGCTTGCTTTCTGAATTGACTCGTTATTGAAATTTGGTTTTGCCTGGTTGACTTCTGTTGCCATAGCAACATACATTGACATTTGTTGCAACCAGACGGCGAATTCGCGAATCGTTGGATATTGATTATTTAAGGCAAATTTGTGACGTGCCCATTCCTCTCGTTTATTAAATGGTAACTTACTTACCAGTTCATCGAGCAAGGTGGGGTTAGACAGATGAGGCATGGCACCTGCGTTTTCGAGAAAAGCGACGAGATTTGACACCATCGAACTGAAGTTGATTACTTCGCTGATTTTTCCCCCGGCGATAGTTGGAAAGGCTCGTGCCTTTGCTAGCTGGCTTCGAATCAAAAGTTCAGGCCTTCCAAAGTGGAACTCCAGTGTCGACATAGCGGCGTCTACGCTGGATGGATGTATCAGTAGGCATTCCACTGTTGTACGGGCATTTCCTTTAAGCGCTTTCTGCAAGCGAAGCAAATTTTCAAAGTTGCTGTATGAGAACATGGTGGTCGTCTCTTTGTAGGCGACGGCGAACATCGGCCATTCCTCTGGGGCTCCAGAGAATTCTGGAAGGTCGTGTATCTTTCGTACGCAAGGCTGATTGCACGATGGAGTCCATAGTTGAGGCTGCTGGTTTTGCGTGAGCGAAGATTGTGGGACGTTCGTAGGCGAGCCGTTTGCATAGGCGTGTGCGGCAAAATTCAAATTCGTTGTGTTCACATTGGGCGTGTAGAACGATGCAAAAGGTTCGAAGGTGCGGTTGATGGGAACTGATGAGACGGCGGGTATAACGTTAGCAGAACGTTGGTTGGCAGTTGCGGCATTAGCGATGAATGAAGAGTACGTGGCAGTACAAGTTGGAGTTACGTCGGCATTTGTGACGTTGGCAAAGCTCCTTGGTAGGTTGAAGACTGGATATGCAGCGGCAGATGCTGCATTGGCAAACATTGAAACGGCGGCGTCGTTGGCAAGACTCCTAAGGGGTAGGTTGTAGGTTGGGTATGCAGCGGCAGGAGTTGTGTTGGCAAATATCGAGGTAGTATGTGGTATGTTGTTTGTGTGACCAGTGTCGACACGCGTGACGGCGGCCACTGTAACGTTGGCAGGCGGAGCTGCTGATGTCAGTGCAAGTGTTTCCTTCAAGGACAACCTCTCCCTTTCCGAAGCTGCAAGAGAAGCTTGCAAGTCTCTTATCTGCTCCTCTAAGTCTTGCACGACTAGAGTACGGTCTAGCTCGTCCTCGCTGGCTTGCTCCAGGTTTTCAGTGGGATTCGGTGAATCTCCTGAGGGCACGGATGGGGCTGCGCTTCTCAAATTGTAGCGAGGCATCGTTTAGCAAAATGGCTGGTGGATTACTCGTCGGCAGTGAATAAATATAAAAAATGTTGTTGGCGGCGGCGGCTTCAGCGATTAAAGAACGAGAATACGTTTAACATCCAAGTTTTATTTAGGAAGTTTTATATCTAGAAATTACAGTATTTTAATTATAATAATAAAATAACTCGTATAGTATACCTACTTATTCGTTCGCTTCGCTGATGTGAACTGAGAACAAAATTTATTTAGAAACGAAAACGAAACGACTTATCAGACATTAAATACAAAGCTACTTTTACTTTTTAAACTATCTTCTGTACAGTGTATTTTCCCATCAGTACAGTACAGTATACTATTAATAACAGGAAACATGGTTAAACTGGAGCTGCTGAAGGTTGACCAGCTGAAGAAGGAGCTGGCTGCCTGGAATTTGCCGACTGCTGGCGGTAAGGTGGAGTTGCAGCTGCGTTTGCGAGAGGCGTGTGAATCAAGAGGCATTGATTGGGCTGCACACGAGTTCGGAACGCAGGAACAAGAGGCGTCGGCCAAGGTGGAGGAATCGCCTGCTGGTGCTGCGTCGATGCAAAGTACGGCTGCAGCGGCTACGCCACCACAAGCAATGGACATGAGCCAGTTAATGGTTGCACTTAAAGGCATGTTTGAGACTTCCAACCGTGAAATGGCAGCCAAAATGGAAAATGAAAATCGCGAAATGTCGGCGCAAATGGCAACGAAACTGGAAACCGCGAATCAGGAACTTTCGGCGCAAATGGCAACGAAACTGGAAACCACGAATCAGGAACTTTCGGCGCAAATGGCAGCGAAACTGGAAACCACGAATCAGGAAATTTCGGCAAAAATCGAAACGACGAATCAAGAAATAGCAAGAATGGAAACGGCGACCCGTGAAATATCGGAGCAAATGGAAGCGTGCAACCGAGAAATGGCGACAAATTCTGCGCGCATAGAACAGAAGGTGGAGGAAATTTCCGATAGACTGAACGGGAAAGTTGAGCATCTTGAGACGCGAATGGACAAGTGGGACAAACGAGTTGACAGTCTGGAGGATTCGGTAAACAGGAAAATCGATGAGCGGCTTAGAGAGGTGCAGCCACGAGAATGTTTGCCGACGGTTCCGGAAAGTTTCGCCACCCGAACAGAAGTGCCTACTTATGATGGTGCTACGCCGTTCGATACATTTAAACTGCAATTCGACTTAGCTGCTTTGGAAAATCAGTGGACCGATATCAGGAAGGGTCGGAGATTGGCACTGGCGCTGAAAGGTCCTGCGGCTGAGGTAATGAAATCAGTTCCGGAATGCTCGAGAAGTGATTATGAGGCCGTCATGAGAGCGTTGGCAGCGAAGTACAGCAACGAGCACAATCATACGCTGTACTATTGTGAGCTGAAGAACCGCAGGCAAAGAGCCAGCGAGGCGCTGCAGACATATGCAGCAGACATTGAGCGGCTCGTACAGTTGTGCTACCCAAAATTCGGCGCTGATGATCTCGAAAGGATGAATATTGAGTCGTTCATTGAAGGTCTTCATGATCCCGAGACACGTCGCAGTGCGTTGATGATGGGCAAGCCGACATTTAAGGAGACGGTGACCAGCGCGATGACATATGAAGCGACATGGATTGGAGGCAATCGGTATGCATCTGCAAGGATACGTCAAATCCAGCCGGACAGCGACATTTCGATCCAGGCCATAAGCTCTGAGACACCTGGCAGGCCACGGGTTGTCTCCTCTAAAGTTGTTTGCTGGACATGTGGCAAGCAGGGGCACATATCACGAGACTGCCGCCAACGAAAGAGGCGTTCCCGTTCTCGATCGCAATCGCCTGAAGCGAGGAATACTGACGATCGAGGCTCAGCCAACAAGCGCAGGGCTGAGGACGAGGAGTCGTTAAACTAAAACGGGTCAGCCCAAAGGGGCGTGAGCTGATCCCCACAACCCGCTGCCCCACCGTCCTTGTCTCACAGCTGAAACGGCAACCCAGCAGCTTGACGATTGAAGGAAAGATAGATGGAAAGTTGTTCGTGTTGACACTGGATACTGGAGCGTCATATTCGATCATAAAAAGGAAGCTTCTGAAGAACTGGGAACCGCTGCATGGCATACAGCTGAGGACTGCGACTGGCGAGCGTGCGCCGGTAAGAGGAAAAGTAACAAAAACAATTGCTATCGGCACCAGCAGCCTGGAGCATGAGTTCATCGTCGCGGATATAATGGACGACGTGATTATCGGCGTGGATTTCATGATTAGGCATGGTTTTACGCTCGACCTGAAAGAAAATGTGCTGAAGTATGCCAACGTTGAATTCCCCCTGCACACTGGCTATGACCGAAGCGTGGCGGTAAGGAAAGTTGTCTCGTGTCAACACCAGAAGATACCAGCGAATTCCGAGGCGATTGTGTGGGCTAAGGTGGACGAGGACGATGGGACAAGTCGGCTGTGGGTTGTGGAAGCGCCAAAACAAGGATACGACAACATAATAATCGGACGTACATTAGTGGAACCCAAAAATGGCAAAATACCAGTCAGGATACTCAATCCACTGAACACGACCAGATATGTCGGAAAAGATGCGGTCATTGGCGAGTGTAGAGAGGCTGAAGCAGTTGTCAATTGCGAAAGCAGTCCACCCGGAGGAAGTAAGAAAAGCGGTTCTAACATGGACGCCATACCGCAGACCCAGTGGAGCAGTGAATTGACAGGCGAGCAGAAACAGAAGGCGCGGTCACTCCTGCAGCACTATGGGTCAATATTTGCAACGGAAGCGGGCGGAAGAACAGCCATAGTGAAGCACAACATCGACACCGGAAGCGCGAAACCAATCCGCCAACCGCCAAGACGAGTTCCTCTGGCCAAGAGGGAAGAGGTCACAAATTTGATTGGAAACATGCATACAGAAAAGGTCATAGAGCCTTCGTCAGGTCCTTGGTGCTCGCCGGTCGTGCTAATCAAGAAAAAGGATGGCAGTACCCGATTCTGTGTGGACTATCGGAAGCTCAATGATGTGACCAAGAAGGACAGCTATCCACTACCTCGGATCGATGACACCCTGGACACACTGTCAGGCACACAGTGGTTTTCCACACTCGACTTACGCAGCGGCTATTGGCAGGTGGAACTTGCAGACCAGGACAAGGAGAAAACGGCTTTTAGTGTTGGCGACGGTTTGTGGCAGTTCACCGTCATGCCGTTTGGACTCTGCAACGCACCAGCAACATTCGAGCGGCTAATGGAGCGTGTGCTGAAAGGGCTGCATTGGCGGACGTGTCTGGTATACCTCGACGACATAATCGTGATGGGCAAAAGCTTCGACGACCACCTGGAAAAGCTGAAGGGGGTATTTGAGCGAATACAGAAAGCCGGGCTTAAACTCAACCCAAAGAAGTGCTCGCTGTTCCAAAAAGAGGTCAAGTATTTGGGTCACACGGTTTCCGCTCGCGGAGTACATACGGACGAAGGCAAGGTCACGGCGGTGAAGGAGTGGCCCCGGCCACGCAATCTACACGAACTCCGCAGTTTCCGGGGCCTGTGCACATACTACCGAAGATTCGTTCCAGGATTTGCGAACATAGCTGGCAGCTTGCACAAACTGACGAAAAAGAATCAAGCCTTCGCGTGGGGTGAAGAGCAGGAGCAGGCTTTTGCACGACTGAAGGAAAAACTGTGCACTGCTCCAATTCTGGCCTTCCCCGTTCCTGGAGAGATGTTTGTGCTGGATACAGATGCAAGTGGGCATAGTATTGGCGGTGTGCTGTCACAGATAATAGATGGCCAAGAACAAGTGATAGCGTACTACAGCAAAATTTTGTCAAAGCCTGAACGCAACTACTGTGTGACCCGAAGGGAGTTGCTCGCAGTACTGGAATGCGTGAAACACTTCCATAAATACCTGTATGGGCAAAAGTTTCGCCTGCGCACAGATCATGCGGCATTGAAATGGCTACTGAACTTTAAAGATCCGGAAGGCCAATTGGCGCGGTGGATCGAGCGGCTGCAGAGCTACGACTACACGGTAGAGCATCGCAAGGGTAGCAGCCATGGAAATGCCGATGCCTTGTCACGCCGTCCGTGCAAAACCGAATGCAGGCATTGTTCGCGAGCCGAAAGCAAAGAGCAGATAGTGGACGTACGATTGGTCAGCGTTCTGCCAGAGGAGGAGTGGTCTGCGGAGAGGATACAAAAGGACCAGCGCGAGGATACGGATCTTAAAAAAATCATTGAAGGCAAGGAGCAAGGCGCACGTCCAGACTGGCAGGAGATGGCCGGTGAGAGCCCGATCGCGAAGGCTTACTGGGCGCAGTGGCAAAGTCTGCGGCTGTCTGATGGTTGCCTATACCGCGAGTGGGAGAGTGAGGATGGCCGGACCAGCAATTCCCTAATTTTAGTCCCGAAATGCAGGATCAACGAGGTGATCGAGGCATACCATAACGACTCTAGCGGAGGGCACCTAGGCATCACAAAAACTGTCGCCAAAATAAAAAGGCGATTCTACTGGGTAGGATGCCAGGAGTCTGTCGCCGATTGGATTAAGAGCTGTGATCGATGTTCGGCTGCGAAAGGGCCAACAAGAAGATCTCGGGGCCGCATGCAGCAGTACAACATGGGAGCGCCCTTTGAGCGAATTGCCATGGACGTCGCCGGGCCATTCCCACTTAGCACTCAAGGCAACAAATATGTGCTGGTGGTGATGGACTATTTCAGCAAATGGCCCGAAGTGTATCCTATTCCTAACCAGGAGGCCACCACGGTCGCGGAAATGTTGGTAAACAACTGGGTGGCCCGATTTGGAGTTCCACTGGAGTTGCACTCGGATCAAGGCCGGAATTTCGAGTCTCTTGTATTAGAAGAAGTGTGTGAGCTACTAGGAATAAGGAAAACTCGCACCTGTCCTTTGCATCCCCAGTCCGACGGCATGGTGGAACGATTCAATGGAACACTGGAGGAATATCTGCGGAAAGTAGTGGGCAGGAATCAAAAGGATTGGGACACGCATATTCCGCTGTTCTTGATGGCGTATAGGTCAGCCCCGCACGATACGACATCACTCACCCCAGCCCGAGCAGTGTTCGGCACAGAGCTGAGATTGCCTGCTGACTTGAAGTTCGGAGTGGTCAGCACGACGGAAGGCGCTAAGACTGATTACGCAGTTAATAAGCGATCGGAGCTGGAAGAAATCCACCAGTTTATAAGGGACCGTATCCAACTGGTCAGCGATAAGATGAAAGCCAGATATGATCTACGAGCTAACACAGCGGGGTTCCAAGAAGGCGATCTGGTAATGCTTTACAACCCGCAGCGCAGGAAAGGTTTGTCTCCAAAGCTTCAAACGTCATGGGAAGGACCGTACAAAGTCGTGACCAGGATTAATGACGTGGTGTACAGGGTTCAACGCTGCTGCAGCGGAAACGCCAGGCTGAAAGTAGTCCATTTGGAGCGCCTGGCGTCTTACTCCGGCGGAGCCTCGGTACTTGTTCGGGACGAACAAGTCTAAGTGATGGACAGTGATACGATGAGAAATTCTGTACAGAAATTTTTTTGAAAAATCAACTAATTCGGCCACTTTGTAGGGGCTGAAACCTCATTTATCCCTTTTCCCCCTTTTACGTTTGGACCTGAAATCTTTTAAAAACAGTCCATTTGCTGTTATTGCTGCCAACTTAGCTCAAAAAATTAAAACTTTCTTTGTAAAATGGATGAGAAGAAAAATATTAACATAATTTATAGTGACGGTTTCCGTATATAAAAATTGGTGTCGGTGTGAAGGTTAAAAAACTGTTTTCACTGAGAAATTACAAATCTTCACTGCACAGCCACATGTTGACAACAGGTTGATACTTGCAAAAGCTCCGCTCCGCACCGCGTTAAGTGTGAACACTGAAAGCCTAGCAAAGCGCCGCTCGGTGAAGCACAGCACAGCACCGCTTCATGTGTGTACGCGCACTTACAGAGGCCGCACCCGCTTCCCGCAATACATTCCGTCAAAGCCGGCTAAGTATGGTCTAAAAGTATGGTGGTTATGCGACTCGAAGTCTTATTAACCCGTGAAGGGAAAGATTATATTCCGGCAAATTGCCTAACCAAGAACGCGAAGTAAATCAAGGGCAGAACGTGGTGCTTGAACTTGCGGAAAACTATTTGGATGCAGGCCGCACAATATACGCGGATAATTTCTTGACTACTTTGGATTTGGCGCGTATTTTGATGAGGAAGACCGCATATGTTGGTACAGTGCGCTACAACAAAACTTTTGTTCCACGGGAATTGAAGAAGAACCCGAAGCGCCCCATCAACAACACATTGTTCGGGTTGTACCTAAGAAAAATAAAGTTGTGAACGTGCTGTCTACAATGCACTACACTTGCCGTGTCGACGAGTAAAGTGAGAAGCGGAAGCCGTTTGGCATATTGGACTACAACGCCAACAAATGCGGCGTTGATACAATGGACCAGATGCTTGGCACGTACACATGCAAGCGATAAACGAAACGCTGGCCACTGGCCATTAGGGTGGGTCGATTCCGGACTTTTTCGATTTGAGATTTCTAATAGTGTGGAAAAGTTGCCTTAGTACTTCCTGATTCCAATGCAATTTTTTGTTTTGAGATCGGACTGCATCTTCAACCCCAACTCCGGCCTTGAAATTTCGGAAATTTGCCTAAAATCGTGAAATTGCCTACCTAGCGCCTGAAATACGCCTCTCATGACAAAATGTATAAAAGAAAAGTTGTTTGTCGCATCATTAGCTACCGAAATGGTATTATGATCATGGCCGTAGGACAAACCGTTCCCGAGATACGAGCGAAAAGGCGGCGCGCCGCAGCGCAAGGTAAAAATCGGCTTGCGGCCACACTTCTCCCTGAATGCGCCAACAATGACGCCGGCGCTGCGGAGATGTGTTCTGTGCTTCACGCGTCGGGTCGGACCGGCCGGGCCGCTCCCCCCGTCCCATCTCGCTCTTCCCTCTCCCCTCCCCGCCAGACACTAGACTAGACTCCCGCTGCGCGCCGGACTGGACACGTTCGGACAGGTCCCCACACAAATATTCTTTCATCGAGTTCCTTCACTCTTATCGTTGATTTCGCCGAGTGCTATCGCTTACATTCTCTGAACAGAACACAAAACTCAACATGTCTGTATCTAAATTTAAATTTAGACAGAAATGTCCTGTGTTTGGCATATATCCGTACGATCTCACTGAGTCCCAGCTACCCAGTTACCAGGATGTTCTTTTGTATTATGAGTTTGAAAGATTTCGTATAGGGCGACTCCAAGGTGACAACTATGAACCTAGGAGTAAAGAGGTTTCAGAAATAGTTGCAAAAATGGTTGAAAATATTTTCAAAAAGTCATCTATTCCGATAGTCTCACACACCAGAGTTCTACAAATGCTCACCACATACCATAAGCAATTTCTGACGCTTAAACAAATGTTTTTAAGGAACCAAATAGGTTTGCGCTCTAAAAGAGACGACTTTGTCTCTTCTGCAGCAGAATTATTTGACATCGCTGCTTGTAAATGCATTTCTTTTTCTTCATGCAATTGTCCAAAGGAAAGGAAAGTTCCTATCATTGAACAGTCATTTGTTTTGGACCAGAGAACCAGAAGAATTGGTCGCATTGGAAGTATTGATCTACCTGAAACAAAAAAGATTGCAAAGAGAAATGAACGTAAAGAAAAGCTTTCAAAACGTCATTCAACATCAACACTTACCAGAAAAGTATCAGCTACAACACGTGACCATTCAGATCAACCAGACACTCACACAGACGACAACAATGTCGGTGCGTCGCACATATGTACATTCTTCCAAAAACAATGCTGATGCTGAATTTTCTCTTCCATCCTCTAAAATCAAACAAAACACACTCTTATTAGAACATACTGCTTTAGCTGCCCAAAGATTCGGATTAAGTGACAGAGCAGCGGCCTTGATGGTTTCATCTGCCTTTCTGGATGCCAAAAAAGCAGCTTTGATAACAGAGGATCAGGCTAGCTTTGTCACTGACAAATGCAAGATTAGTCGAGCAAAAAAAAGTGTTGGAATTAAGCTCCAAAACACCGAAAGTATTGACTCTGTATATGGGCTGTATTTTGACGGCCGCAAAGACAATACACTCACACAAGTCCGCGAAGGTGAAAAGTACTACCGCGACACTGTCAAAGAGGAACATATTTCTCTTGTAGCGGAACCTGGGTCTCATTACTTTGGCCACGTCACCTCTCCTTCCGGGTCAGCTGAGGATGAGATGCAAGCTATATGGCAACATTTACAAGACAATTCAGTAGATGTGGAACATCTAGAAGTTGTCGGTGCTGATGGCACCAACACGAACACAGGTTGGAAAGGTGGAATTATTCGGAAACTAGAAGAAAAAATAGGTAGGCCATTACAGTGGGTTGTTTGTCTTCTACATTTCAACGAACTTCCATTTCGTGCTCTTTTCGAACACTTAGATGGTGTCTCAAAGAGTCCAAATACATTCTCTGGCGACATAGGTAAACTGCTCCCTGATTGTGAGAAGTTGCCTGTCGTCAAATTTGAAAGTTTTCCATCATGCCAATTACCTTCTGAGGTTATTAATCCGACCCAACTTAGCACAGACCAAGCTTACCTCTACAAAATATCAGAAGCTGTTATTTCCGGTCAATGCTCTTCAGACTTACAATTAGCGTCGATGCATCCAGGTAACATGTGCAAATCTCGCTGGCTCACCTGTGCAAACAGAATTCTGAGATTATACATTTCTACAGACAAACCAACAAAGGAAATAAAGATTTTGGTCAAGTACATACTTACAGTTTACTCACCTTTGTGGTTCTCAATAAGATTCCACAGTTCAATCAAAGATGGCTCGCGCCATCTCTTTGCTGCAATCCAAAGGTCGAGATACTTACCTGCCAAACTGCGCAAGGTTGTCGATTCATCCATTCAACAGAATGCTTTCTTTGCTCTTCCATAAAACATTCTCCTTTGTATGATGACTGACGAACGGGTAGAAGTCAGAAAGTTGGCCCTTGACCGTCTTCTGGCAGCCAGAGAAGCAGAGACTGACACTGTAAATGGATGGGTTAGATGTAATAAAGTGCCAAAGCTGAATTTCAAAGCTAATAATTATTACGATATGATTAACTGGAAGACTATTACCTTGACTGTTCCACCAGTTCTTCGTTCAGTTTCTAACGAAGAGCTCATAAAAGGGTTGTCGGGAGACACTGCAGAGATATGGAAATTTAGTGAATTCCCCTCTCACACCGTGGCAGTCGAGAGAACCGTCAAACTGGTGACAGAGGCATCTTCTAAAGTTATTGGCCCCCAGTCTCGTGATCGTTTTATACGCTCTACACTGAAATCTAGGCAACAACTGCCAAAGTTTAGTATCTGATTTTATCGATAAATTTGATACAGATTCAGACTAAAACAAGCCTGACATATGCTTGGTTGGTTGGGTTGGGCTTGGGAGGAACCCGAAGTGCAGCCACCTCCACGTGGTGGGTTCTGGGTAACCAACACAGGTTAGCTGAGAGCTGCAACAATTTTCACCTTGCGCTGCGGCGCGCCGCCTTTTCGCTCGTATCTCGGGAACGGTTCGTCCTACGGCCATGATCATAATACCATTTCGGTAGCTAATGATGCGACAAACAACTTTTCTTTTATACATTTTGCCATGAGAGGCGTATTTCAGGCGCTAGGTAGGCAATTTCACGATTTTAGGCAAATTTCCGAAATTGCAAGGCCGGAGTTGGGGTTGAAGATGCAGTCCGATCTCAAAACAAAAAATTGCATTGGAATCAGGAAGTACTAAGGCTTTCCTTACTTTTCCGCACTATTAGAAATCTCGAATCGAAAAAAGTCCGGAATCGACCCACCCTACTGGCCATGTTCTATAATATGCTGGACGTCGCTGCATTGGCTGCTTTTACAATTTATAATGAGATGAAGCCGATAAAAAGGAGTGACAGACGGCGGTCATTCCTGTTACTTTTCACTAAACAATTGGCCACACCAAATATCGAGGAACGTGCCCTGAATAACCATATAACCGCATATCCAAGGATACGCAATGCGATGGAAGCATTTGTTTGCGGCTAGGGCGAATAGACCGTCATGTCGCCCTTTGCCGTTCAGAGTACGGGCGGCAGCGAACTATCTGAACTATTTTTGCTGTAAAACTCACCGTTTAGCTGAAAAACGCGAAAAACCTATTTTTGCAAACTTTCACCATCAATAAAATTTTTTGCACAAGGGGGATTGATGGGGACTTTTCACAATTCATTTATAATAGAATTCTGAACATTCATACCAATTTTTAGCTCTATGGGAATTTTTGTAACCTTCAAAGTCTTATTGGACTGGACTGTTATGGACGCAACGGAAACAATAACCACCACCCAGCTGTCAGAAGCTTTGATCATAAAATAAAATAAGGATCAGGAGAAAATGAAAGGCGTTATAGTGGACGCAGTTTTATCAGAAAGTCCGGGTCGTGTTAAAAGAATAAAAAACAGTATTCGCACCCCACCCAATGTGCTACCCATCAAATATAGTCTTAATAAAACTTTAGCATTGTTGTTGTCCAACAAAAAATTGACACTTTTATGTAAATTTTTAGAAATCTGGTTCTAATTTTGAAAGCGAAGTTTATGAATTTGTATCTTTAAATTTGACTTCTTCAGCTTATTTCTTAAATTTCTTATAACTTTTCATCTTTTTTAATGAATTTTCATTAATTTTGCAACTAAAAGTTAACATTGTTGCTTGCATTATTCTTATTTAAAGTAAGCCGAACTTTGACAAAGTATTACGTAGCACACTGTACCTCGATTGAGTTTATTTTATAGAATAGAACAATAGCCTGATCTGGAGGATTCGGTGAACAGAAAATCGACGAGCGGCTTAGAGAGGTACAGTTGCGAGCAAGGGTGCAGTCAGTTGAGGAAAGTTTTGCCATAGAAGTGCCTACTTATGATGGTACTACGTCGTTCAACACATTCAAACTACAATTTGATATGGCTGCTTTGGAGAGTCAGTGGACCACTGTTAGGGAAGGTCGGATATTGATACTGGCTCTAAGAGGTCCTGCGGCTGAGGTATTAAAAACAGTTCCGGAAGGTTTGAGACGTGATTACGAGACCGTCATAAGGGCACTGGCAGCCAGATACAGAGACAAGCACAACAAAATGCTGTATTATTGCGAGTTGAAGAGCCGTAGACAAAGAGCCAACGAGTCGCTGCAGACGTATGCGGCGGATATTGAGCGGCTGGTACCATTGTCCTACCAAGAATTCAGCATGGAAGTTTTGGAAAGGCTGAAGATCGAGGCGTTTATCGAAGGCATTCTTGACCCGGAGACACGTGTGAGTACATTGATGATGATGATGATGAAGCTGACATTCCGTGAGACTGTGACAGGCGCATTGACGTATGAGTCGGCCTGGAGGAGAAGTTTTCGATATTCATCTGCGGAAAGGCGTCGAGCCCAATCTGGACGTGTCACACTAAGCCAGACAGTGAGCTCGGAGGTACCAGCGGGGCTGCGGGTAGTGTCATCTAGAGTCAGTTGCTGGCGATGTGGCAAGCAAGGCCACATATCACGAGACTTCCATCTGTGAGAGAAGCGTTCTGGACAACAAACGTCGCCAAGAAGGGCTGACGCACTGTCATACCATTCTTGCAAAACCGAGCGCAGGCATGATTCGCAAGTCGAAAACAAGGGACAGATTCTGAATGTTCGGTCGGTAAGAGTTCTGCAAGAGGAAGATTGGCTTGCGGAAAGGCTACAGAAGGACCAGCGCGAGGATACGGATCTCGCAAAAATCATCAAAGGCAAAGCGCAGAAAGTACGGCCGGACTGGCAGGAGATGGCTGGTGAGAGCCCGATGGCGAAGGCTTACTGGGCACAGTGGCAAAGTCTAGGTCTGAAGGATGGCTGCCTATACCGCGAGTGGGAGAGCAGGGATGGCAGGATCAGAATGTCCCTAATAGTGGCCCCAAAAGGCCGGATCGACGATGTCATCAAGGCAAACCATAACGACTCCAGTGGAGGGCACCTAGGCATCCCAAAAACGCGAGTAGATCAGAGGCTGTGATTGGTGTTCGGCTACGAAAGGGCCGAGGAGAAGATTGCAGAGCCGCACTCAACTAGTCGAAAGCAGGTTAACACCGAGCTATGGTCTACGGGCTTACCCAGAAGGGTTCCAAGAAGGCGATCTGGTAATGCTCAACAACCCGCAGCGGAAGAAAGGTTTGTCTCCAAAAGTTCAAACATCATGGGAAGGACCGTACAAAGTCGTGACAAAGACTAATGACGTGGTGTACAGGGTTCAACGCTGCGGCAACAGAAACGCCAGGTTGAAAGTAGTCCATTTGGAGCGCCTGGCGTCTTAATCCGGCGGAGCCTCGGCACTTGTTCGGGACGAACAAGTCTAAGTGATGGGCAGTGTAACGATGAGTCACTCTGTGCTGAATGCTTTTCTATGAATGAATGCTTTTCCAAGCATACTTTTAGGCATGCACTTTGGAGTACGCCAAACTTGCTATAATTTCGATATGGCGAGGATGGTTCACGAAAGGTATTGAGCTGTGGAGTACAACTAGAATGTGCAAGAAACTTCGGCGCGATAAGAAAACCAGTATAAAAGCAGCAGTGTGCAGCGCAGAGGGTGGAGTCTGTGCTGAGCAAGCAAAGGGGAAACATGCAATAGTATTAGTGTAAAGTAGTAACAATTGTAAATTTGTAAATAAAGCGATTGTTGGTTTTTGACTGCGTTTGCGCTGAGTAACTGAATTGGCGCTTGCGAGAGGCGTAGCGAAACTGGAAACTACAAATCGAGAAATGGCAGCAAAATTGGAGACGGCGACCCATGAAATATCGGCGCAAGTGGCAGAGCGAATGGAAGTCAAGCTTCAGAAAAATTCTGCGCGCTTGGAGCAGAAAGTGGAGGAAATCTCAGACAGGATTAATGGGAAAGTCGAGCACCTGGGGACGCGAGTAGAGCACTTGGATAAACGAGTCGACGACCTGGATGATTCCCTGAACAAACGAGTTGGCGACCTGGATGATTCCCTGAACAAACGTGTTGACGATCTTGATGATTCCCTGAACAAACGAGTTGGTAGTCTGGAGGACTCGATGAACAGAAAAATGGATGAGCGGCTTAGGGTGATACAGCCGCGGGAATGGTTGCGCCGGTTCCGTAAAGTGTTGCCACCCGAGCAGAAGTGCCTACTTATGATGGGACTACGCCGTTCGATACATTCAAGCTGCAATTCGACCTGGCTGCTCTGGAAAATCAGTGGATCGTTGTAAGGAAAGGTCGGAGATTGGCGCTGGCTCTTAAAGGTGCTGCGGCTGAGGTAATAAAATCAGTTCCAGAATGTTTACGAAGTGAGTACGAGGCCGTCATAAGGGCGCTGGCAGCCAAATACAGCGATGGGCACAACAGAACGCTGTACTACTGTGAGCTGAAGAACCGCCGGCAAAGGGCCAACGAGACGCTGCAGGCATATGCAGCAGACATTGAGCGGCTCGTACAGCTGTGCTACCCGTCCTTCGGTGCTGATGATCTCGAGAGGATGAAGATTGAGGCGTTTATTGAAGGTCTTCATGATCCGGAGACACGTCGCAGTGCGTTGATGATGGGCAAGCCGACATTTAGGGAGACGGTGACCAGCGCGATGACATATGAGGCGACATGGATTGGGAGCACTCGGTATGCACCTGCAAGGATACGCCAGATCCAGCCAGACAACGACATTACGAGCTGAAACGACAGCCCAGCAGCTTGACGATTGAAGGAAGGATGGACGGAAAGTTGTTCGTGTTGACACTGGATACTGGAGCGTCATATTCGATCATAAAAAGGAAGCTGCTGAAGAACTGGGAACCGCTGCATGGCATACAGCTGCGGACTGCGACTGGTGAGCGCGCGCCGGTGAGAGGAAAAGTTACAAAAACGATTGCTATCGGCACCAGCAGCCTGGAACATGAGTTCATCGTCGCGGATATAATGGACGACGTGATTATCGGCGTAGATTTCATGATTAGGCACGGTTTTACGCTGGACCTGAAAGAACATGTGCTGAGATATGCCAACGTTGAATTCCCGCTGCACACCGGCTATGAGCGAAGCGTTGCGGTACGGAAGGTTGTATCGTGTCAACACAGGAGGATACCAGCGAATTCCGAGGCGATTGTGTGGGCAAAGGTGGACGAGGACGATGGGACAAGTCGGTTGTGGGTTGTAGAAGCACCGAAACAAGGACACGATAACATCATCATCGGACGTACATTAGTGGAACCTAAGAATGGCAGAAAACCAGTCAGAATACTGAACCCCTTGAATGCACCCAGATATGTCGGTAAAGATGAGGTAATTGGCGAGTGTAAGGAAGCTGTAGCAGTGGTCAATTGCGAGAGTAGCCCACCTGAAGGTAATAAGAAGAGCGGTTTTAACATGGACGTCATACCCCAAGAGAACCAGTGGAGCAGCGAGTTGACGGCCAAGCAGAAACAGAAGGTGAGGTCACTCCTGCAGCACTATGGGGCAATATTTGCGGCAGAAGCAGGCGGAAGAACAGCCATAGTGAAGCACAACATCGACACCGGAAGTGCAAAACCGATTCGCCAACCGCCAAGACGAGTTCCTCTGGCCAAGAGGGAAGAGGTCACAAATTTGATCGAAAACATGCATAAAGAAAAGGTCATATAGCCTTCTTCGGGCCCCTGGTGCTCGTCGGTCGTGCTAGTCAAGAAAAAGGATGGCAGTACCCGGTTTTGTGTTATCGGAGGCTCAATGATGTGACCAAGAAGGACAGTTATCCACTACCTCGGATCGATGACACCCTGGACACACTGTCAGGCACAGAGTGGTTCTCCACGCTCGACTTACGCAGCGGCTTTTGGTAGGTAGAGCTTGCAGACCAGGACAAGGAGAAAACGGCTTTCAGTGTTGGCGATGGTTTGTGGCAGTTCACCGTCATGCCGTTTGGACTCTGCAACGCACCAGCAACATTCGAGCGGCTAATGGAACGTGTGCTAAAAGGGCTGCATTGGCGGACGTGTCTGGTGTACCTCGACGACATCATCGTGATGGGTAAAAACTTCGACGACCACCTGGGAAAGCTAAAGGAGGTATACGAGCGGATACGAAAAGCCGGGCTTAAACTCAACCCAAAGAAGTGCTCGCTGTTCCAAAAAGAGGTCAAGTATCTGGGTCATACGGTTTCCGCCCACGGAGTACATACGGATGAAGGCAAAATCACGGCGGTGAAGGAGTGGCCCCGGCCACGCAATCTGCACGAACTCCGCAGTTTCCTGGGCCTGTGCACATACTACCGCCGATTTGTTCCGGGATTCGCGAACATAGCCAGCAGCTTGCACAAACTGACGAAAAAGAGCCAAGATTTGGAGTGGAACGAGGAGCAGGAACAGGCTTTTGCACGTCTGAGGGAAAAACTGTGCAGTGCTCCAATTCTGGCCTTCCCCGTGCCTGGGGAGATGTTTGTGCTGGATACCGATGCAAGCGGGAATAGTATTGGCGGCGTACTATCACAGATAATAGAGGGCCAGGAACAAGTGATAGCGTACTAGAGTAGGGTTCTATCGGAACCGGAACGCAACTACTGTGTGACACGGAGAGAACTGCTGGCGGTATTGGACTGCGTAAAACACTTCCACAAATATTTGTATGGACAAAGGTTTCGCCTGCGCACAGATCATGCGGCATTGAGATGGCTCCTGAACTTTAAAGATCCTGAAGGGCAATTGGCGCGGTGGATCGAAAGACTGCAGAGTTACGACTACACGATAGAGCATCGCAAGGGCAGTAGCCATGGAAATGCCGATGCCTTGTCACGCCGTCCGTGCAAAGTCGAATGCAGGCCGTGTTCGCGAGCCGAAAGCAAAAAACAGATAGTGGACGTTCGGTTGGTAAGCGTTATGACAGAGGAAGAGTGGTCTGCGGAGAGGCTGCGAAAATACCAGCGTGAGGATGCGGATCTTGCAAAAATCGTTAAAGGCAAGGAGCAAGGCGCACGTCCAGACTGGCAGGAGATGGCCGGTAAAAGCCCGATCGCTAAGGTTTACTGGGCAAGTCTGCGGCTGAAGGAAGGATGCCTGTACCGCGAATGGGAGAGCGCGGTCGGACCAGCAACTCCCTAATGGTAGTGCAGAAATCCAGAATCAACGAGGTCATCGAGGCATACCATAACGACTCCAGTGGAGGGCACCTAGGCATCACCAAAACCGTCGGATGTCAGGAGTCTGTAGCCGAGTGGATTAAGAGCTGCGACCGATGTTCAGCCGCGAAAGGGCCGACAAGAAGATCTCGAGGACGCATGCAGCAGTACAACGTGGGAGCGCTCTTCGAGCGGATTGCTATGGACGTCGCCGGCCCATTCCCAACTAGCAGTCAAGGCAACAAATATGTGCTGGTGGTAATTGATTATTTCATCAAATGGCCCGAAGTGTACCCTATTCCTAACCAAGAGGCCACTACGATCTCGGGAAGCTGGCAAACAGCTGGGTAGCCAGGTTCGGAGTTCCGTTGGAGTTGCACTCAGATCAAGGCCGGAATTTCGAGTCTGCCGGGATAAAGAAAACGCGTACCACTCCTTTGCACCCACAGTCCGACGGCATGGTGGAACGCTTTAACCGGATACTGGAGGAATACCTGCGGAAAGTGGTAGTCAGGAATCAAAAGGATTGGGACACGCATATCCCCCTGTTCCTAATGGCGTATAGCCATCATATATAACCGTACAGCCCCGCACGACACGACATCACTCACTCCAGCCCGAGCAGTGTTCGGCACAGAGTTGCGGTTACCCGCTGACTTGAAGTTCGGCGTAGTCAGCTCGACGGGAGGCGCTAAGACGGACTACGTGGTCAATAAGCGGGCGGAACTGGAGGAAATTCACCAGTTTATAAGGAGCCGCACCAAACTGGTCAGCGATAAGGCGAAAGCCAGAAATGATCTACGGGCCAACTCAGCAGGGTTCCAAGAGGGCGATCTGCTAATGCTCTACAACCCGCAGCGGAGGAAAGGTTTGTCTCCGAAACTTCAAGCGTCATTGGAAGGACCTTACGAAGTCGTGACTAGGATAAACGACGTGGTATACAGGATTCAACGTTGCAGCAATAAAGGCGCTAAGCTGAAGGTAGTCCATTTGGAGCGCCTGGCGCCTTATCACAGCGGAACGTCGGCACTTGTTCGGGACGAACAAGTCTAAGGGGTGGGCAGTGTAACGATAAGACAGTCTGTCGCTGTGCAAAGCAACCCTGTCGCTACGCGCCATGCTATAATTCAATTTGGCAACGACGGCCGCGATAATGGAAACTTTTAGTCCAACCTGGCAATGATGGTCGCGATCATCATGGAAACCTTTAGTCCACTCTGGAATGTGCGAGAACGATCTGCGCGATGGCCGGACAGGTATAAAAGGCAGCCGGATGCGGCGCAGCGAGTCAGTCTGATTTTGACTAGTGAAGGTGCCACGCGGAGTAATTGAGCAAATACTTAAGTGTAAAGACAGTGAAGTGTAAATCTGTGAAATAACGTTATTGTTGGTTTATTTTATTGACTGCGTTTGAGAAACTAAGTGTGTTCTATTTTCAAACTACGCAATCCAAAGATACGTACTAGCCCACTGGAACTAGCATTCGTAACAATATTTTGCATATTTTTGGCATATTTTGCATACTTTTTGTTTTTTTTGCATATTTTGCATACTTGTTGCATATTTTGCATATTTTTTATATATTTGTTGAATATTTGGGCATAATTTTGCATATTTTTTTTCATTTTTTGCCATATTTGGCGTACGTATGTATAAGTTATCGGAAATTCTGCTGACGCCGAAAATTTGCCGTGTTTATGTCAACAACCTCACAATGTTGACAAATAATGCTGACAGCGCGCCTCAAGACGTTGACTTCGCGACGATCTGCTGCGTTCGACATCCGCAGCAGAAACGCTGATAATGCGTTTGCGAATATCGATTTCGCAACGCATGTTCAGCTTTAATTATAAGCGAGTATTCATTCCTATTTTTGTGGTCAATAAAGGCGGTCGTGCCGCACGAAAGAAAAACTTAAGTGTTTTTACTGGAATCAAGCGAATAAGTCGGCCTGAAGAAGCCCGCATCGTTAACTGGCGCCCAACGTGTTTCTCCACGCACTGCACTATTTCACTTCTGGACCCCGGGACACCGTTAGCATCGTTGGATCGTAGCGGGCTGGAACAACGTGTGGACAGCAACTCCCCAGTAGCTGACTGACAACAAAAAGGAGACAGTTGCTCCCACCGACCCAGCATGTTCCCGACAGTTGTGGTTTCGTGAGTTGGCAGAACATTATTTAGTTTAAGCTAATAGCCACTGTTAAAATAGAAGAACAATTAAAGTAATAAGTGAAAATATTGTGAGAAAATTATATCGAAAAAAAATTTCAACCATAAATTTAATTTTGTTTCGTAAGAGTGAAATTAGGATTTAAGAAAAAAAAACCACATAATTAAAGGCTCGTACAGCCAATAAAGAAATAATAAAAAAAAAAAATTTTAACAAACTTCAACACTGCGATTCTGAACACCAGACCCTCCAGTGGATAAGAAAAATAACAAAATGGCAAACCCCAACAACCTTATCCGCCCACCCGTCCTAAATGTTAACCAAGCCGGACCTAGTAGTGCCACCCCCCAACAAGCCAATCCCAACACACAAACAATTAGTGCAACACCAGAGCTAGAAGCTTTAATTTCAGGTATCGTAAAGAGGATCTACGTCAATGAATGTAGAAGCACGGTTGAAGCAATAGTTAATCCACATAGCGACATAGCAGGAATAGTAGATCAAACCATAGACGATACGCATTTATCAAACCTTAGTGACTTGGACAAAATCCCCGATGTAGTGCGTTGCCTTAGGGACTTTTCAGGCAACCCTATCAAATATAGTTCCTGGAGGAAAAGTGTCGAACGTATTTTAAACCTTTACGAATCGCTTAAAGGAACCCCTAAATTCTACGGCATCCTCAGCGTCATAAGGAACAAAATAATTGGTAGTGCCGACAACGTCCTCGAATCTTATAACACACCCTTAAATTGGGAATGCATTGTAAAATGTTTGAATCTGCGCTACGCAGACAAACGGGACGTAAATACTGATACGATGAGAAATTCTGTGCCGCACTGTACAGGAATGCGTTTCTCCGCACGAATGTTTTCCAAGCATACTTTTAGGCATGCACTGTGAAGTACAGCAAAACTGTTATAAATTCGCTTGGTATAGTCCGATATGGCAAGGATGGTTCTCGAAGAAATGGACTGTGCGAGAATGGTCGAGCGCTTTCCAATTAGAAGTTGCAAGAAACTTCGGCGCGATAAGAAGACTGGTATAAAAGCAGCAGTGGCAGCGCAAGGGGTCCAGTCTGTGTTGAGCAAGCAATGGGGAAACATGCAATAGTAGTAGTGTAAAGTAGAACAAGTGCAAATTTGTAAATAAAGCGATTGTCAGTTTTGACTACGTTGCGCTGGATAACTGAAGTTGTTTTATTTTCATATACAATCAAAACGAACCGTCGATAACGAACTGGGGAATTTCGTAACAATACTTTAGAGTACCAGATGACAGCAATGGTACAAGGCAACAGAACAGTGCATGAGTTTTATCAGGCAGTCTACACTCACCTCTCAAAGGAGACTTACCTAGGCTATTGAGTATTCGTGAACCTGTAAATCTTCCCCAGGCACTACAACTGTGCCAGAAGCTCGAGAACCAACAATATAGAACGCAATTTTCAAATCACACCCATAATAATATTTCCGGAAAGAACCTTCCAATTCATCCCCGTGGAAATTATAACAATAGTCATAAGTTGCTACCACAGTTTTACCCACAGGTAGCCTACCTACCGCAGTTACGGCAACCGTACTACCAAAGGTTACCACAGGGAAATCAACCGAATTTCCAACATTTCAGCAGTCGGAACGGTATCCGACCTAATTTTCCACAGTATAACAACTATGACAGTAGGCCACCACCTAGACCATTTGGCCCGAAACCGGTTCCAGCCCCAGTCCCAATGGAAATAGACGATACCATTAGAACTAAAGCAGTAAACTACATGAATAATCCTGGGCACAATAATAGATTTATAGGAAAACGGCCTCAGCCGTCATCCCTTCAAACACAACAACATCAGAAAATTCAAAGAAATTTTCACATCAATACCGCTGAAGGTAGTGATACCAAAGACTATGACGAAGCGGTAACGCAATATGCTGCAGCAGAAGATTACGAGTACGACCAATCTCTTAAAGAATATTTACAAGAATCCCTTGAATATGAGAATACCGGCAACGAACAATTTAACGTTGATACTAATTCCGAAAATGAAAATTTCTCGGATGTCCATTTTTTAGAATAACAAGCTCGTCCTTACCTTTCTTTGAATGTAAGACGAGCGACAATAAAATTCATAAATTCCTTATCGACACTGGGTCGAATAAAAATTATATTCAACCCGCTCTGATTAAAAACCCAATACCCAACGATGATATTTTTTACGCCAACTCTGTAGGCGGGAAAACTAAAATCACCCATCATTCTCATATAAATCTCTTTAATCTTAAATCCGTCAAAATTAAAGTATTTTTACTACCAACGTTAACGGCATTTCATGGAATTTTGGGGAATGATACGATGAAAGAGTTATCAGCCGTCATCCACACGAGGGACAATCTAATGATAATTAACGGCAACATCAAAATTCAGTTTAAACAACAAGTTTCCCAAGCAGTTAACTCAATAGACATTCGAACGACACATATGACATATGACCAGAAGCAAAAGATAAACAATCTAGTAAAGAAATATCCTAAACTTTTCACGGAACCGGACGAAAAATTAACTTTCACCACTACGGTAAAAGGTGAAATAAGAACAACTACAAATGATCCAGTTTATTCCAGATTCTATGCATATCCAGTGACACTTAAAGATGAAGTTGAAAAACAGATAAAAGAGTTGTTGGATCATGGCATAACAAGACCTTCACGGTCACCATATAATTCGCCCATCTGGGTCGTCCCAAAAAAAATAGATGCGTCAGGGAAAAGGAAATACAGAATGGTGGTTGATTATAGGAAACTAAATTCAGTTACCATTCCTGATCGATACCCCATTCCTCAAATCAATGACGTACTAGCGCAATTGGGAAAAAATAAATATTTTTCAGTAATAGATCTCAAGAGTGGATTCCACCAAATCCCTCTCAAGGAATCCGACATAGAAAAGACCGCTTTCTCCGTCAACAACGGAAAATACGAGTTTACACGACTCCCTTTTGGTCTAAAAAATGCTCCATCCATATTTCAGAGAGCACTCGATGACATTCTTCGGGAGCATATTGGAAAAATCTGCTATGTCTATATAGACGACATAGTGATTTTTGGAGAAAATGAGGAATAATAATTAATAATTGATTGGCACGACAGCCCGCTTACGCGAGACTAAGGCCTAGCTTCCCGCAACCACCCGTGTTGTGCGTGTGAATTTTGTACGCGGGTGGAAGGGACCTACAGTTTTATGCCGGTTCCGAGCGGCAGGTTGGGAGCTTTTTCATAGGCAATTTTTACTCTCAGAGGTTTGCCATTTCCAGCTGAGAGGACAGCCACCGAAAGAGAAAACGAGTTTCCCGTTATTTTTTAGGTGTTACTACATGCAGAATTAGAACTAGCGTCGCTCTGCATGCGACTCGCTTGGACCGCGCACTAACCAACTGAGCCACGGCGGCTGCGGAATGAGGATGAGGAATGCCACATGAAAAACATTGAAAAAGTCTTTCAAACTTTGCAAGCAGCAAATATGAAAGTTCAACTGGACAAAAGCGAATTTTTGAAACAAGAAGTTGAATTTTTGGGGTTTTTAATATCTCCGCGTGGAATAAGAACAAATCCTGCTAAAGTGGAGGCAATTAATAAATTTCCCTATCCTAAGACTATCAAAGACCTTCGATCGTTTCTTGGCATGTCAGGTTTTTATAGGCGCTTCATAAAGGACTATGCGAAACTCGCAAAGCCCCTGACAGCGCTTCTCAGAGGGGAGGAGGGACGAATGTCCAAAAACATGTCCAGGAAAAAAAATTATACAACTTGACGAAAAAGCAACTGAAGCTTTCAATAAATTAAAGCTTTCTTTGACATCACAAGATGTCATGCTTAATTACCCAGATTTCTCGAAAGATTTTCACTTGACGACAGACGCGTCAAACCATGTCATAGGTGCGGTCTTGGCACAAGATGGAAAACCAATCATGTTCATTTCCCGAACGCTTAGCAGAAGCGAAGAACATTACGCTACAAACGAGAAAGAGATGCTTGCCATCATATGGGCTCTGAAGTCACTAAGAAATTTTCTGTATGGTTCCGCCAAGGACACAATATTTACAGACCACCAGCCGATAACGTATGCGCTAAGTAATAAGAACACAAATAGCAAACTAAAAAGGTGGAAAGCTATATTGGAGGAATACAATTATGTATTGAAATTCAAACCAGGTAGCACCGGTAGCATCGCCGATGCTTTGTCAAGACCACCGGAAAATTCCCAAATTAATTCAATGACTCCTACCCAACACAGTGATCAAAGTTCATCGCAAAACACAATACAATTTACGGAAGCCCCAATAAACGCCTTCAAAAATCAGATACTCCTCTCATTTGGAAAAGACTCCTATTACCAATTTCAAATCATTTACCCAACTTACCACAGGCACACGATCAGAGAAAAGGAGTTCGATGGGGACAAAATCTTTGAAATTTTTAAAAAATATCTAAACCCTTCAGTTACTAATTGCATTAAGACAGACGACGAAACTTTGGGCAAATTGCAAGAAATATATTCAATACATTTTAATCAATGCAAGGTTCGCTACACTAGGAAAATAGTAACAGACTTACCCAACGAAAGTGACCAGGAAAATGAGATCATATAAGAACATTCCAGAGCACACAGGAATGACAAAGAAAACAAATTGCAATTATTAGAGAAATTCTATTTCCCACGGATGGCAGCAAAAATAAAGAGAATCACCTCACAATGTAAAATCTGTAATGAAAGTATCTAAATATGATCGTCACCCCAACAAATTGATCATTCAGGAAACTCCTATACCCAAATTCGCTGGACAAATTATACATTTGGATATTTTTATCACCGACAAGAAGACAGTGCTAACTGCAATTGATAAATTTTCCAAGTATGCTCAAGCCAGGATTATTAATTCAAGGGCCGCGGAAGATATTAAAGAACCCTTAAGGGGTCATTCTCATGCGCGGACAGGAAAAATGGACATTCTTCAGAAATTATTTCCTTTGTGAATACGAGGAATTATCAAAAAATATTCCACTTTATAGATATTCCACTTTAATTTATTCATTGTTATGGTACAAAAATAAAAACAAAAAACATTTTTTTTAATTTTTTCAAACACTTTTTTTTTATTAAAGACACGGCTTCTGCCGCGTCATGGTCAGCTGGCGGGGATTCTTTTGAGTCACACAATTATCTGAAACATAAATTTCAAAGAAATTCTTAATCAGTATGAACTAGGGATCGCAATTTTTTGCCATTTTGCGATCCCGGGATTTTCGGGATTGAAAAGTCAAATCCCGGGATCCCGGGATTTAATCCCGGGATTTAATCCCGGGATTCAAATAACAAATTTTTTAAATAAAACAATTTTACCAAATTGCATAAATACTTGTTTATAATATATTTACCATAAAAATGGACACAGTTTAATCACATTTGGGGTAGTTTTAAGATTTTTTATCTTGAATTTAATCACATTGTAAGGCGGAAAGGGAGGCAGTCGGTGTTGAGTCGTCGAAGTGGTTGGTTGTGCGCGGCACATCACCAAAATCCAGTTGTCATTTACAATCAGTTGTCAATTACATTCAAAATTGTCAGTTTAAATTTAAATCAAATAAATAAACATAGTCATCCTTGACAACATTTTGTTTAACTTAAAAGTTTTTCATTTGACATTTAACTTCAGTTTGATAACATTTTGTTTTATCCAAAAATGACACTTAAACATAACTTATTGCTTTGCATCAAATGTATCATAACGTACATATATACGCATATTTGATAAAAAAAAATAAAATAGTTTATTTGTTAGTAGTTTTAGTTTTACTTCGATTATTTCGATAAAAAAGTTAAGCGTTGTGATTAACTAAAAACAGAGATCTTAAAAATACTAAGGCATTAAATGTTTTGCCCTCTAATCTAGAGCGAAATTTATTGCAAATAAACCCTGCTGAGAGAAAACATCTTTCAGATTCAACACTTGCTGGTTGAATGCTTAGTAAATAATTATAAGCCTTTTGCAAAAGACGCCCTCTATCCCCTCCCTCCTCCTTCAGATAAGGAATTGGGTTTTTGTGCTTTTAAATTTACTTCATTTGAACTTTTAAGTATCTTTTGCAATCCCGAAAATCCCGGGATTAAAAGATTTGAATCCCAGGATTTTCGGGACTGGAAAAAGTCCGGGATCCCGGGATTGCGATGCCTAGTATGAACGTACCTCTCGCCCGTAGTAAATTTGAATTTTTTCATAAGAATCTCACAAAATGGCAGGCATTGGAAGTTAGAACAGTAAAAAATGGTTGTTTTTGAAGATTTTATCAATTAAAAAAAATATGAAATTTTTAACATACCGGAGTGAATTTACTAGGGACGATAGCTAACAGTATGTAGAATGACGTGACAAAATCGCAGAGAGATCGGATGAATGGTTTTTTTTAAATCATGCCCGCCATTTCAAAAAAAGGCGTTCCGAGAAAAACACGTTTAAAGTTTTGACTAACCGCTAGAATCCTTGACCGCTCGTTATATAAATGTCTGTAGAAGCCGAAATACTTGAAATTTTCCAATACAATTTTGACAGCACCTTCTTCAAGGACGATACATTCCAAATATGTTAAAAAAAAATGGATTTTTACAAAATTTCACATGAGAATGACCCCTTAAGACAGATACTGTTAGCTTTTGGCGTCCCCGAGATAGTGGTAGTAGATAACGAAAAATCTCTGAATTCAAACGCAATTGTGTTTATGTTGGAAAATCAATTCAGTGTACAAATTTACAAAACACCACCCTACACTAGTTCAGCAAATGGCCAAATTGAACGTTTCCATTCTACGTTAATAGAAGTCATGCGATGCTTAAAGGCAGAAATTATGATAAGTACAAAACTTTCTCAGAGTTATTGGATATTTCACTTTACAAATATAACAACTCTATACATTCGACCATAGGGAAAGCCCGAGTACAGGTATTATTCAACAAAAATTTTACAAAAGACCCGGAACAATTGGAAAAGGAAAGGAATGAAATTATGAAAAAGCTAGAACAGAAACAAGAAGCAGATATTTCTTATCATAACAAAGCAAAGGTCCCATTCAAGTCCTATTCAGTAGGAGAAATAATCTATGTAAAAATCAATAAAAGACTGGGTAATAAGCTATCACCCAGATACAGGAAAGAAATAGTTAAGGAAAACAAAACCAGCACAATCATAACCGAAACAGGAAAGGTAGTTCATAAGAGTTTAATAAAGGACTAATTTTTATCTATTTCCAATAGGTTAATCCTCCCGCTATGCCTTGCGGATACTCAAATCCTGGATTATTCCAACTCCCAACTAGTGACCATAGATGCGGGAATAGCAAAACTTCAATCCGGATCATTCAAAATCATCCACCTCATAAATTTGAAGGAGTATGAAGAACTTATAACCAGATTTGAGACCACTATACACTCGGCACTAAATCCTACCCATCCCCTGTATTCATTTCTATCCTTTGAAGTCGAAAACATAAAAAATCATTTAAATAGATTAAGAACAACCAAAAGAAGTAAAAGGTCTATTGATGTTATTGGTACAGCATGGAAATGGTTGGCTGGCAATCCGGACCACCATGATTTCGAAATAGTAACAAATAAGCTCAATAAGGTACTCGAGAACAATAATAATCAATTAATTATAAATAAATTAACTGTTCAAAAAATTAATGAAATATCCAATGTGACAAATGAAATCCTAAAAGGTATCAAAAAGGAAAGGAAATAATAAACATAGAATATGCCATTCATTGGGCAAAAGCTCATATTGTAAATTCATATATATTGTCAGCTTCAGAAATTAATGTTACAGAAAAAATACTACAAAAAGAAGATTTTCCTTACATAAATATTGATGAAGCTTTGGAATTTGCGGAAGTCCGCATTGCTACTAATGGAAGCAATATTGTTTACATTGTTAGTTTGCCAACCACCCAAAAAGGGAATTGTAGAAACCTTATTATACGAGCAGTAAAAATAAGAGAAAAAATTAACAAAATACCATTCGAATCTATTCTAAGATGTAATGACAATAAAATATTCGGAATTGCAACTAGCTGTAAATCTTATAATAATTTAGAAATATGTTCTGATACTAAAATTATAAATATAAGCAACACGTCGTGCATCCCAAACTTACTGAGCAGCCGCACCGCCAACTGCAGCGTAGTAAACAATCAACACGTCCCGACTGTAGAGGAAATATCTCCAGGAATATTGTTCCTCAATCAGTATGAAGGAAGTGTTCGTGTAAACGGCGACTTAATTCCGCTAAAAGGCACTTTTATAATTCGGCATCACAACGCCACCATTCAAGTCAACAACGAAATAATTATAACAAATGAAATAATCAATCATCAACCGATGCCGGCAATTCTCCAACCCAGGGCAAGCTTCGAAGCAATATAGGAAGTACTCTCGTTGGAAATGTTAAAGCAGCTTCGGGTGAACGACAGCAGTCACATCAATAAATTGGATGCCGAAAATAAAATCAACTTCTCCATTAACGTTGTGTTGATAATGTCACTCATAATAATACTTACATGGATTGGATGCAAAACATACTGCAAACATTGAGATCAAACCCAACCACCAACGCCCCTACCAAGAGATAAAGGTGCCTCAATTACCATAGGAATAACACTTCGTTCAATAATGTGTGTGACTAACTAATTAAAACACATTTTTTTGCCAAAATTCGTTTTTATTCATCAACATAGTCCCCTTTTAGGGAGATACAATCATTCCAACGCTTTTCCAATCTTTCGATACCGCCTTTGTAGAACGATTTTTCTTTGCCTTCAAAATAGGCGTTAGTTTCGGCGATTACTTCATCATTTGAGCCAAATCTCTTACCACGGAGCATCTTTTTGAGGTCTGCGAAGAGCCAGTAGTCGCTGGGGGCCAGATCTGGAGAATACGGGGATGAGAAAGCAATTCGAAGGACAATTCATGCATTTTTGCCATCGTTTTCATCGACTTGTGACACGGTGCATTGTCTTGGTGAAACAACACTTTTTTCTTCTTCATATGGGGCCGCTTAATCGCGATTTCTTCGTTCAAACGTTCCAACAACGCTATATAATAGTCGCTATTGATTGTTTTCCCTTTCTCAAGATAGTCGATGAATATTTTTCCGTGCACATCCCAAAATACTGACGCCATAACCTTGCCAGCCGATGTTTGTGCCTTTGGACGCTTTGGGCGGCTTTCACCGGTTGCATGCCACTCAGCAGACTGCAAACAGCTCTTTGAATCATCGATTCGTTGTTGTTTTTGCTCCGGTGTGAGCAAACGCGGCACCCATTTCGAAAATACCTTTTTCATAACCAAATGTTGGTGTATTATGGTGTGTACACTGCCTGCTGATATCTTTAGAATGTCAGCAATCTCCCCCACTTTCACTTTACGGTCGGACATAATGATTTTCAGTGTTTTTTCAACGTTTTCCGGAATAACAGCGTCATTTGGCCGTCCAGTAGATGGAATGTCATCGGTGTCTGTACGACCACGTTTGAATTCGGCATACCAATAACAAATGGTTCTTTTTGATGGAGCAGAGTCCGAATAATGTTTTTCAAGCCATTCCTGGCATTGAACAGTATTTTTTTTCATTAAAAAACAATGATAAATCAGCACACGGAATTGCTTTGAATTCATTTTTTTTGAAAACTCAAAAGTAGTGTCACTTAAAGCACTGTAACTTGTAAACTAATGGTCGGATTGACATATAATTTTGACAGTAAGCCTAAAAAGATTCACAATTTCGAAAATATTGATTTAGTATTAGTGCCGCCATCTATGTGTTAGTCACACACATTATTGAACGAAGTGTTAGAAGACCTACCACACCAGCTCCAGCCAAGGCCACCGAACGCGGACGTTCGGACTTAAGAAGGGAGGAGTTATCGGAAATTCTGCTGACGCCGAAAACTTGCCGCCGCTGCAGTGTTTATGTCAACAACCTCACAATGTTGACAAATAATGCTGACAGCGCGCCTCAAGACGTTGACTTCGCGACGATCTGCTGCGTTCGACATCCGCAGCAGAAACGCTGATAATGCGTTTGCGAATATCGATTTCGCAACGCATGTTCAGCTTTAATTATAAGCGAGTATTCATTCCTATTTTTGTGGTCAATATAGGCGGTCGTGCCGCACGAAAGAAAAACTTAAGTGTTTTTACTGGAATCAAGCGAATAAGTCGGCCTGAAGAAGCCCGCATCTTTAACTTATATAAACATATTCATAAAGACTTATGTTCTTCTATGCAAATGAGCAAGAGTGAAGTTGATGTGATCCTGTGTGTAAAGGGGTTGGAGGGGGGGGGGGTCAATTTGGACAAGCCCAGACTTTTGTTATTCCGAGAATGATGTTCTTAAGATAATTATTGAGGGTGTTGTAGTTTGGCTCACTAAGCTATTTTTGGGGGTCAGCAATGCCCAGCACACAAGAATAATGAACGTTTTCGTACTCCAAGAGCTGGTGTACGGCATAGGCATGGCATATGCTAACCCAGAAAACTTGGAGAAAATTTTAGTTATTTACTGTGATAAGTAGTTAATTTTTTACATTTTATTTTAAGTTTTGTCATTATTTGAGTTAAGGTTTTGGTTAGTGGGTCAAAATTTCTCAAGTGGGCCACTTTAAAATCGATGGTCTCAGTTTTCGTTGATCAATACGGGTTTCGATCGGCTTGGAGGTAAAAATAACACCCCTAAAATAATTTTGAAAAAAAATGTTTTTTTCATTAGTTATTTACCGTTAAAGTTTTTGTCATGTTTTTTTGAAAAATTCATAACTCACGAACGGTTTATCGGAACTCAACGTTTTCTACATCAAAATTTTTGTCAATTAATATACTTTGCCATGAAAAAATCTTTCTTCACAAAAAAATTATTATTTAGCTGAAAAATCCTATTTGTTGTAAATAATTGAAAATTAATGAAACTACTCCCCCAGCGAGAAAATTTTGACACATTTCATTCAATTCTACAATCCCTTACAAAAATTTTGGTGAAAATCGCGTGTGACCGAATCGTCATCGTGTGACAAGATAACTAAGCGCGCGCGAGTTAACAAACGATACACGGTGTTTGTTTTTTGTTCAGCACAAGCGTACTGAGTTTATTGAGTCTTGTCTTAAAAACTAATACATGTTACTCTTAATGTTACTTACGATACCTAGGAAAAATGAGGAAATGTATTATCCTCCAGTTGTTAGTTTCGTCTGCTAGCAGGTAGAAGTTATTGGTTATTTGTTAGTTGACAGGTAAAGATATTTTTTGGTTAGTTTGTTTAGTTAATGTTTGTTTAATGATAGGGATGTTTAGGTAATTTGGGTTTTTCGTTTAGTGCGTCGGTATGATAAGGAACGCATTCCTTAACTCTCCTCTTTCTTAAAACGAAGCGTCCTCGCTACACTGTTGGTACGTGTTGATGTTGAAGACGGTTAATTTCGTATAGTTCATCAATTCGCCTTTGTCTGTGAAGCATTCTTTTATTTTCGCAGCATCGGCAGAGGTGTACCATACCATAAGTGATGACTACTAGAGTGAGGAATCCCATTATGATGAAGAGCGTAAACTGTACTGGGTTCTCTTCGACAGGTATCAAAAATGTTGAAAGTTCTTGGATGTTGCTGAATTTGTAGTTTGAGTTTGAGGAAAGGATACGGAACACTTCAAGTTTTTCGCTATGTTGATTGTGTATGATTTCTCTGAGTTGTTGTTGATGGTTGTAATATGTGATGTTATCGATGTTTGTGGATTCTTTAAATTGTATCAGTTTAGGGCCTGATATATGCATGTTGTTCCAAGTATGCTGGTAATCTGTCAAGATGTGTCCGTTCTCTAGGATGCGGAGTGGAGCGTTATTCTCATGGATTGTTTCGCATTGGGCTGATTTGTCTCTTAATATGTTTATAGTGCAATTGTCAGAGGGTTCTGATTTACAAATAAAGTTATTCATATAATCTTTACATGTAGATATTCCTTGATAATCATTACATTTTGCGATCTTAGGGTCTAAATTAATTTTACCATGTTTATGTGCTAAAGGATATACATAAAATAGGCTACATTTAGTTTCAAGAATGGGATATTTGTATATTGTAATAATTGCTTGTTGTAGGTAACAGATATGAATGCCAGCATATTCTAATATATTAATTATTGGAAGATCCAACTGTTCGTGCTTTATTAACTCATACACATCTTTTAAATTTAGTGTGCCAGAATAAAAATTTTTTGTTTTTGCAAAATTTATAGTGTTCGTTATTGATTGGAGTTCATTATAGACTTCTGATATAACAAGGTTTTCACTTATTGTTTTGGGATCAAGAGCTTCGAGTATTCTTTCGAACTGTGAATTAATTTTTTTTGCATATTATTATTTTCTATTAACTTATTAAGTGACGTTTTGATTTCTATAAGGTCGTCGTGGTCTGGTGTGCCAGTGATGAATTTTAATACGGAGCTAAGAAAGTTAAGTGATCTTTTGGGTCTGTAGATATTTGGTATGAGTTGGCTTTTCAAACTTTCAATTTGGTTCACTAAAATTTGGGTCTCAGGTTGGTGTTTTAAATTGTATGCGGATTTCATTATACTTTCGTATGGCGCGAGTATTTTTGATAGATTCGATATGTGATACAGGAAAGCTGCATCCTGATAAATGTAAACAGGATCTGTTTCTACTAGTAGGGGAATGGGTCCGGTTGTGGGCACCTTTTTGTTTTTGGCTCATAACTTTTTACCAAGTTCTTCTTAATCGGACATATGGACATCTATGGAAAGCTAGAGACCTTAGCTAACAAGTAATGACAAAAGTAAATCGATTCCGTCAAATAGAAAATTTTTTTTTTTTAATTTTGTAAAGTAGTCATTTTTAACAAAAATTTTTTTTTGGTTCGGTTGTGGGCACCCTTGGAAAATCTGCTGGAAACGAGGAAATATTAAGAAAAACCAACACTAATATAGAAAAATATTAAGTTTTAATTATTTGAAGCACAATGCACGCATGTGAAGTAGCTGGTACGCATGTGGACACATTTTAGATGGACGGGCATTTCAAAATGTAAGTGACCAAGTCATTCTCCTGGGCTGTCAAGACCTAAAGTAAAACGAAATTCAACCTAATTAATCAACACTCTTCAAGTGCTGTGACGTGAAGAAGGTGGAAAACACCAGTCAACCTGATTCGATAACATCCACGAAGAGAAGAAAAAGAAGAAAACACCACCGTCGACAGCTTTGATGTCTCCGAAATTTTCTTCCACCTTCTTTTTGTAGCGTTGGGAAATCGCATACGCTGCGGCAGTCGATTTTGTGGTTAGTTTATCTGCAGAACAATGTTAAATTACATCCAACACATTAAAAAAATATCGGAGGATTTTTGTTATTTACCCTCGGAAGATATAGCTAAAACAACCAAAAAATGCGTTAAAAGACCATTTTTGATGAAATAACTTACCAAAACTTACAAAATCACTAAAAGACGGGTGCCCACAACCGAACTAATTGCGGTGCCCACAACCGAATTTGGCAGCCATTTTGAGAAGTAGTGAAAAATTTGTTCGGGGTAAACATATTGGTTGTAATCAATATTGGATCACAAAGTATAATAAATTAACTAAATAAAAATGCATTTTACTCGCCTTCTCGATTGATTCACTTCGATTTATGACACCATTTAAAATGTGTAAAAAAATTTTTGTCTTATTTTTGAAGCACAGAAAGATATATATGGTCCCAGCACAAAGCAGGCGTGTCTGTTCGACTTAGTATTTGGCACAAAAAGATCGTGGTTCCATAATGAACAAATGGCCTTAGTCAAAAAAACCCAGCCTGCTTTCTATCAAGAGATACGAAGGGGTGCCCACAACCGAACTATGCCCACAACCGAACCTTTTACCCTACATATTTCCTGTTGGTTAAATCTATTATATTGTCGCTGAGTGCGATAGGGAAAAGTAAGGTGAATATTATTCCGTACATGCCTTTACTCTGATATTGTCCTTATGGATAATGACTCCTTTATTGGTCGTTATTGTTTTTCCGTTATCTTCTTTAACTATATGTTTCGCGTATTTTCTTACGTTTATGTTCCGTCTATGCGTCTTGGAGTATATTACATCACATTCTTTGTAGTTCAGCTATTTGCGATTGCGGTTGTGGTATCGCAAGATTCTGTCCTGGTTTTGTTGAAGGCGCTCTTTGATGTCCGGATACCCCCTTTGATTGAAGAACACGTCCTCGGGTTTCTCGTTTGTCACCGAATGGATTGTCTTGTTGTATTGTCGGACTGCTTCAAATATCTGTTCGTCAGGTGCTGAACTATGTTGATGTGCCAAAACTTTCGCGAGTTCAATTATCGTGCTATGTGTCCGTTCAACTTGACCATTTGTTGTCGAATGAAACGCTGGAGTTTTGGTATGTGTTATTTGTAGTCGTTTGTAAATTTGTTGTGCACATATGCCAGTAAATGTTGCCTCGTTATCGGTCATTACAAACTTTGCGTTTGGGTATATTTGTGATAGTATCTCGTCAACGTATTTGTATGTGTCTTTCTTTGATGGTATTTGTCTTAAATGGCAGAATTTCGAATATTTGTCGGTTGAGCTAATGTACATGTTATTGCTCATATAAAATAGGTCTAAGTGTATGTATTCGCCTACTTTGTTCGGTATTGGTGTTGAACCTATTGGTTGTTTATTTGGGCGGCGTTCATACTTGTTGGTAAGGCAGATTTCGCATTGTTGTACTTCTTTCTTACAAGCGTCACGTATGTTTGGCCAGTAATGTCTGAGCGAAATTTCCTGCGCGTTATTTTTGTAGTTTCTGTGTGCACGGCTGTGTGTGTCTTGTATGATTTGTTCTTGTTGTTCGGTTTCGGTGATATCGTCCACAATTTTTTGAGCCAGTACAATTAATACATTCGGAAATGTGTCGATAATGTATTTTTCTACGTAAAATAATATTTGTTCATCCATTTGAAGAGCGTTAGTTACCTTTGGTCTAATTGTATTTTTTAGTCTGTCTAGTAATTCAGTTTTGGTGTTAAAGAAAAGCGTATGTCGGCTGTTAGAAAATATATTTTGTGAGGATATTTCGACGACGTTCTCGTCTGACTGTTTGGAGTCATCAGAATTTGTCGTGTTTATTTGCTGGCGAGAAAGTGCATCAGCGACAACGTTCTGATGTCCGGGTTTGTAAACAAGTTTTGCGCCGTATTCTTCAATGAAATTTTTCCATCTTTTTAATTTTGTATTGGGGGTTTTTTTTGTGATATGGAGAAGATTAAAGATTGGTGGTCAGTGTAAATTGTTAAATCCGCTATACCATATAAGTAATTGCGGAGTTTCTGTAGTGACCACACAATCGCGAGTAACTCCTTCTCATTCGTAGAGTAATTCTGTTCTGTTTGGCTGAGTGTCCGTGAAATAAATGATATCGGTTTTTTGTTTTGTGATAATACAGCTCCTATAGCGTAATTGCTAGCATCTGTCGTTAGTTCGAAAGGTTTGTTAAAATTTGGTTGGAAGAGTTCAACCTGGGCTTGCAGTTCTTCTTTTATTTTGTTTAGTGCTTCTAGTGCAGGTTCGTCTAAAGTGATTTTTATTTTTGCACTTTGATTCTTTGATATACCACCGTTTTCTCCTCTGAGGAACGTAGTGAGTGGTTTGACGATGGATGCAAAATTCTGTATAAATTTTCGATAATAACTGGCGAGGCCTAGGAAGGATCTGAGTTCCTTCAGTGTTGTGGGAATAGGAAAATCTTTAATAGTTTGTATTTTTGTAGGGTCAACTGTGATCCTGTTGTATTTAATTATATGCCCTAAGTATTCTACAGAGTCTTGGAAAAAGTGAGATTTCTCGTTGGAAATCTTCATGTTGGCCTGGTAAAGCGCATTTATAATTATGCGGATGTGTTCGATATGTTCTTCAGGAGAGGAAGAATAAATGAGAACATCATCTATATAAACGTATGCGAACTTGCCGATATATGGTCTCAGGATATCATCTACGCATCTTTGAAAAATTGACGGAGCATTTCTCAGGCCGAACGGCATGCGAAGGAATTCCTATTTTGCTCCATTTACTACATGGGCTGAAAAGTCTTTGGCCTGACATAGAGATGGCGCCAAAAATTAAGAATTATTGTGTTGTACATGGAAAACCATCCTTAACTTAGATTCTGTCAAAGCTTCACGACATTTGGTTGACTCGTTTTCAAGTTATTGCTTTCGAAGTGACGCTACCTCTGAATTTTTGTAAACAATGGAAAAAAGTGAATTTCGTGTTTTGATAAAACATTGCTATTTGATGGGCAAAAATACAGTGGAAACAAAAGCATGGCTTGATAAATGTTATAATACATCTGCTCCACCAAATTCAACTATCAAGTATTGGTTTGCTGAGTTTCGTCGTGACCGTACGAGCACCAGTGATGCACCGCGTTCAGGGAGGCCAAATGAGGCAGTTAATCCGGAAAACATCCAAAAAATCACGGACCTTGTGTTAAATGATCGCAAAATAAAATTGAGTGAGATAGCTAACATCATAGGCATCTCAAAGGAACGCGTTGGTCATATCATTCATGAACATTTACACATGCGGAAGCTGTGCGCGCGATGGGTGCCGCGTTTGCTGTTTCACCAAGACAATGCACCAGCTCATTCTGCTCGCGATACGACCGAAAAATTAGAGGAATTACGCTACGAAGTCGTCAAACACCCACCGTATTCACCAGATTTAGCACCCAGCGACTATTTCCTCTTTACCAGGTTGAAAAATTGGCTCGCCGGAAAAAGATTTTACTCAAATGAGGAGGTCGAGTTGGAAACAAACGCCTATTTTGAAGAGCTTCACGCGGACCACTATAAGAAAGGCATCGAAATGTTGGAAGACTTACTTACTTACTTACTTAACTGGCCATAACAACCCGTTATCGGGTTACGGCCTGCCGCAAAACTTCTCTCCAGGCGCCTCTGCTTCGCGCGCGCCTTCTCCAGTTGGTCACACCAAGAGATACCAGGGCCTCTTCCACTTGGTCCTTCCACCGGAGACACGGACACGGCTCCCTCTTCGCCGTCGACCTCCAACCATCGCATCGAATACCTTTTTCGCCGGAGCTTCGTCGTCCATGCGGCAGACATGACCGAGCCAGCGTAGCCGCTGGATGTTAATTCGCTGCGCTACGTCCATGTCCTTATACAGCTCATACAGCTCGTTATTGGTTCGTATGCGATAGTCGTCACCAACCCGAACAGGGCCGAAGATTTTGCGAAGCACCTTCCTCTCGAACACTCCAAGGGCCGCTATGTCGTTTCGTTGGAATGTTGGAAGACCGTTACACTAAATGCATTACTCTAAATGGAGATTATGTCGAAGATTAAAATCATTTTTGCACTAAAAATATCGTTTTTTCATTGTCAGGCCAAAGACTTTTCAGCCCATGTAGTACACTAAAGGCTGTTTTTTCCCTGTCAGATTCTTTAATAGGGATCTGATGAAAGCCAGACTCTAAATCTAACGTTGTAAATACTTTTGCATTGCCTAGATTCTGTATGGTCATAGCTACATCGGGTATGGGGTATCTATCTGTAATAGTTTGTGCGTTCAGCTTCTGAAAGTCTACTACCATTCTGCGCTTAGTATTCCCTTGTTCGTCGGTACCTTTTTTAGCGACTGTCCAGATGGGTGAGTTGTATGGACTTTTGCTGGGTTGGATTATTTCATTTTCTAGAAGTTTATTAATTTCTTTGTTAATGAACTCGTTATCCGACATAGGGTACGGATATTGCTTGGTCCAAATAGGATCTTCGGATTTCGTTCTAATGGTAGCTTTTATCGTGGTAGTATATGGTAGTACTGCGTTAGTGCTTTCATTTCTCTGCATAATTTCGTCGATTTCTGCCCTGAATTCTTTACTATTAACCGTATAATTTATATTTTGTGCAGATTCACTTTCTTTCTTGGCCCTATATTTATAACTGAGCTTGTACTCGAAAAGGTTGATCTCTGCTTTGATTGTTCTGAGTCCCTGTTCGCCCAGAAGCATATCAAATTCTTCTAATGCATCTGTTTCAAAAAATGTGAGATTATGTTCTAACAATGTTATTATTTTTTTTGATTTGGTTATTGAGTGACCATGAAGGGTTTTTACTTTCACAGGTTTAATTGGAATAGGCTTACCGATATTGCATTTTGTACTAATATAATTGTTTGTTGCTCCAGTGTCGATCAGGATGTTTATAGTTTTGCCTGTATCCCTGCAGTGGCGTTGCAGACACGGCAAATCGTTCATACGCCTAAAAAAGCACTGCCTGTCTCGTATTTATCATTATCATATTCTGGTGTAAGCGATTGTAGTTCTTCGTCGCATGTTTGGTTTACACGTTGTACCTTCTGTTGTACGTTGAAGTTGTGAGATGAAGGATTTCGTTCTCTCTTCTGCGGATCTCCACGAAATGGGTTATTTGGAGGTAGTCCTTGCATTTGGCGGTTATAGCTGTTTTGTTGTGGTGCGGAATGATTCCTGTTATAGTTTGTAGATCTCGTGTATTGGTGTGAGTGATCTACGTCCATTGGTTGGTGCTCTTGCCTGGGTGCATTTTGAGTATATTGCACATGCACGTTAGGTCTGTACCTTCGTGGTTCCTCGGGATATCTTCTGTTCGGTGGGGGTTGATGGTGCGGTGTATTGTATGTTCTGTGGTGATTGTATTGCGGAACGTCGAATTGTGAGTTCACGTTGTCGTGGTATATCGTGCTTGCAATAGCGTAAGCGGTTTCTAAATCTTTTGGATTGCGGCTATAGAGGGTGCCGCTGGTATATTTGCTGTTCAGGCCGAGAGTAAATGTCCTGACTGCTTCCTGATTCGCGTATTGTTGCATAGCTGAGGGGTTTTCTGAGTTCTCCATCTCAACTTTAGTGAGTCCAAGATTTAATGACTTGCTGACTTCAGAATGGAATTCTGCTAACGTCCTTTTACCCTGTGTTATTTTTTTCATCTCTTCGAGTAACACATATAGAGGTCTCTGGTCTGCATAAGTGTAATCGGGACGGTTGATTATGGAGTAAAAATTGAATTTGGTATTGTGGTTGATTAAAATATCAGCTGCCTCTCCTTGAATTTTTGAGTGTACGATCGAGAGTGCCGTGTAGTATGTGGGTGTTGTAGCGTAATTCTTAATGTTTTCCATATGTGTCCAGGCTCGTTTTCTCCATGATCTGTATTGATTCATATCGCCTGTGAAGTTGGGCAATGTCTTGAATATTTCCAAATTTATTTGTGATGCATCCGTGATGTTTGGTGTACAGTCTTGGTATTGGTCTGTGACTGTGACGTTATTTGCTGTATTGTTTTCGAGGGAATTCACCCTTTGTTGGTTTTCGTTTAGCGCTATAGTTAGAGCAGCGATTTGTGCCTTTAGATTTGCAATCTCCTGTGTGGTCATTTCGGAGTCGATGTCCAACGATGGCCGTAATAAGTTGAAGAGGTTTCGTCGTTTTCTTCGCGATTCCAGCGTGATGTGGTGTCCTTTGGTTTCGGGATGCACTGTTCGCGTTACTTATCGCGGTGTTCAAATGGATTATCTATATTTCAAGATTTATCCGTGTTGGTTATTATTCCGATTTTTCAGAAATTTTATTGTTTTCCTTCTTCAGGAACGAGGAATTTTGTTTGTCCTTTAGTATAAGGACATGGCTTGTTCAATTCAAAAGAAAGAACGGACGAGCCCCCAGTTAACAAACGATACACGGTGTTTGTTTTTTGTTCAGCACAAGCGTACTGAGTTTATTGAGTCTTGTCTTAAAAACTAATACATGTTACTCTTAATGTTACTTACGATACCTAGGAAAAATGAGGAAATGTATTATCCTCCAGTTAGTTTCATCTGCTAGCAGGTAGCAGTTATTGGTTATTTGTTAGTTGACAGGTAAAGATATTTTTTGGTTAGCTTGTTTAGTTGTTTGTTTAATGATAGGGATGTTTAGGTAATTTGGGTTTTTCGTTTAGTGCGTCGGTATGATAAGGAACGCATTCCTTAACTCGCGCGTCAATACGTGCTCGTGCAGCGCTAGAGGTAGGAGCGCGGTCACAAAAACATGTATAACTTTTGACCTAATGCAAAATAATGACTTTTTTTTCACCAACATTTTTGTAAGGGATTGTAAAATTGCATGAAATGTGTCAAAATTGTCTCGCTGGCGGAGAAGTTTCATTAATTTTCAATTATTTACAACAAATAGGATTTTTCAGCTAAATAATAATTTGTTGTGAAGAAAGATTTTTTCATGGCAAAGTATATTATATATATATATATACGGCAGCCGCCGTGGCTCAGTTGGTTAGTGCGCGGTCCAGTGAGTCGCATGCAGAGCGACGCAAGTTCGAATTCTGCATGTAGTAACACCTAAAAAAATAACGGGAAACTCGTTTTCTCTTTCGGTGGCTGTCCTCTCAGCTGGAAATGGCAAACCTCTGAGAGTAAAAATTGTCTATGAAAAAGCTCCCAACCTGCCGTTCGGAACCGGCATAAAACTGTAGGTCCCTTCCACCCGCGTACAAAATTCACACGCACAACACGGGTGGTTGCGGGAAGCTAGGCCTTAGTCTCGCGTAAGCGGGCTGTCGTGCCAATCAATTAATTAATTAATTAATTAAAGTATATTAATTAATTAATTAAAGTATATTAATTGAAATTTTGATGTAGAAAACGTTGAGTTTCGATAAACCGTTCGTGAATTTTTGAAAAAAAACATGATCAAAAACTTTAACTGTAAATAACTAATGAAAACAACATTTTTTTTCAAAATTATTTTTGGAGTGTCGTTTTTACCTCCAAACCGATCGAAAACCGTATTGATCAACGAAAACTGAGACCATCGATTTTAAAGTGGCCCACTTGAGAAATTTTGACCCTGGTGGACTTCAAGTTAAGAAATGAATTCTATTTAAAACACAATAATTTTTTAAACTGTTTTGAACTTCCCCAATTTTTCTAAATTCTTGGAATATAAGAAATACTACCAGTTATCCCCGGCTCTGCACGGAAGAATTTCATACTTTTATTAAACAAAATTTTCATTCCACAATTAGCAGGCTTTGCAGGCAAAGTTTAAGTGAATGGGCTCAATAAATCAAGTTTCTCTTAACACTTTGCCGTCCGCACGTCTTGTAAATATTTATTCGCTTGGCGCCGGCAGCGCTAATACGGATTACTTGGCTTGTCGCCGGCCGATTTTGACATTATCAGGAGACAGGAATTGTTAAGTTTTACCAAAGAAAATAAACATACAGAATGCGCATGTCATACAAGCAAAAATTTTGTATGGCGGGTTCTAACATTGGAACCCGCGCTCTGCTCGCACAGATCACGTATGTGGTGAGAGCGTTGCTTTACAAGCGAGAACGTAGTTTTATGTGTTGCGCTCTTTGGTTGCGCTCACTGCAGCGAGTGTGCGTTAGTACATTGTTGTGGCGTGAAATGATTGCAAGGTGAAGACGAACGCTGTTGTTGTTGTTGCGCTGGCGAAAAGCTAAAATTGTAAAACGATTTATGATTTCTGGCTGGCTTTTGTTCTTCTTCTACAAGCCTGAACGGCGCACAATGGGGTAAACATGTCGAAAACCCGCGCATTACGGCTAATCTTAAAGTTAGGGCCTAACTTTTTTTTTTATTTTTCGTAATCTGCATGCATGTAGCAGTCAGAAAATGCTTTTTGCATGTAAATTGGACCGAAACTGTCTGCTGTATAGCCGTTCAAAGTTGGGTGTTTTTATACTCAATATCATTTTGTCGATGCAACTATTTTGATGGTGATGCTGAAATGTCAATTAAATCGTTATTTTTAAATATAATCAAATAATTTTTGGTACATACAATAAGCATATTCCTACATTTAATTTGACATATAATTGTTTTCCATGGCACATTTTCTTGTAAAGATATAAGTTCTCAAAGTTTGGGCAAAAACAACGATTTTATTAGGAAAATGTCCTACTTTCGTGGTGTATAACTTTTATGGATAATCATGGATAATCGAAAATCTTTAGGGAAGGTAAGTAGGAACCTTCATAAAAAAAATGATACCCAACTTGTCTGCGGAAAGCTGCGGAATGGTTAGATTTTTGGACTTGTATTCACTTCTCTTAGTAAGAAAAGAAATATATATGAACTGAAAACTTTTTAACGCGCGTATGGGTCGGTACGTTTATAACACTTGGTGCATATATATAGTATTAAAAAAAATAAATAAAGTAAAAATATATGTGATTTATCACCTGAATTAATAAATATGCTAAAAAAAATATTTTGTATCAATTTTTTCGGCGGGTACGCAGGATGATTCTTGAAAAAGGCAATATATTTCAATAAAACTTTGTGTGGAATTTTCGAGTGACCTAACTAAACTCTGACGTAAAAATGGGAATGGAGCGCCCACTTTTAAGTAGGGTTGCCATATAAGCATACTTGGTTAAATTGGGAAAATGTATTATATTTATATACTTACCAACGTCATCTGCCCTTTTGTGATTATTTATAACGGTAAGTGGGCATGGTACTCCCTATTAACCCGTTATGAGCCGTATCAACCCGTATCAAATGGTTTTTGCTTAAATACGAATTACGCTACATGTATGTGTTTTATGTGGGTGTTTTATGAAAGGAGGAAAAAATGGGGGCGTGGCTACAATCTAGAGTATTTATAAGTCAGTTTGGGTCGATTTAAATACTTTAACTTTGGTTTTGTTTTTTACTAATGAAGATTTTAAAAGTGCCTAATTGCCGACTGTAGGGTGCCGGTGCACGGTACAGTAAATCAAATAAAATTATGGTGAACAAATCTCTGAAGAGTCCTGAAGGAGATGTCCAAATTTGAGGTATTTATCTTTAACCGTATAGATACTACAGCATAAAATAGGCAATGCGCGGGTTTTTGGCATGTTTACCCCATTGTGCGGCGTCGCATATTGCTCCTGAACTAATTGCAGACAGTAGTGTGCGCAAAATCATAGAAAAGAAAATAAAATATGGTTGGCGTGACGACTTATGTGGTCGCTACAAACAAAGTTCCTGAAGAATTTATCAAAAAAGTAGACCTAATATTTGATTGCATGAATAGGGCAATCGGATAATTGCTTTAGATCGGCTTTACAATTGAATAATGAGTCGTACGAATTTATAAAGATTTTTTTAATTATTTGAAAGATGTTAAATGTATGGATGATTCAAGTTGTATTGTTAGAACTAAAATCTGTTTTTTAATCAATGATAAAATTAAGCAATAACCAACATAAATGTTTTGTTTTTGAGCTCAGATGCGCCTTCTATACACTTCATATTCTTTGGTTTTACCAAAGAATATGAAGTGTATAAAAATTCAAATTTTTGTTTGCGAGCTTCATAGAGCGGGGGGAAGCCACAAAAGGGAAAGAGTGGTTCCAGCAGGAGAGCAAGCGCTTCAGTTTACGCTCATTGACTGTGCGAACTGAAGCACGCGCTACAACAAACACACATGAAGTGAAAGTACCGCTTCTCCTGTGTAATTTGAGGCGTTGGTGGTTGTTTTGGTCACTCAATAATTTTTTGTGCAAATTTCTCATAGCAACACCAGCCAGCGCAATGATCGTCGTTTCAACGACGCCATTGTTTGTTGTTGTTGTAGTTTTTATGTGTACACAGCTCGAGAAAAATGGAAACAGCTCTTCTCTTGTTGTTTTTTAATTGTTTATGTTTTGCATCGTTTGGAACTTCCTTTTTTTATTTACTGTCACAGCATTCACCAGGAAATCCGAAGGAGCAAATAGGTAGCAAATGTCTGTAACCGATTGATAATTTTTATGGAAAATGTTTCACTTAGCGCAGTGAAAAGGTCATCATTTCTTAGTTTTTGGAAACATATGCCACAATTATTATCTATGTTAATTTTTACTCGATTGTCGAAGTTTTTATCTACAAAATAATTTGTTGTAATAATTGTTGTAATTACTGCTGAAATATCATAAAATAATAAAAAGACAGTTTCGTCTGTCTCAGCATGTAGTAGGTTTTGATTCATAGAATCCTGTGTATCTTCGAAATTAGTTGTTACACTTGACCGAGTACTACTTGAATTTTCTCCCAAAATTGCAAAAGTATTTTCTAACTTATCTTGGTTAAAAAACTTGGTTCTTATAAAACATTTATGTGGGTTATTGCTTAATTTTATCATTGATTAAAAAACAGATTTTAGTTCTAAAACTACAATTTGAATCATCCATATCATATCATCTTTCAAATAATTAAAAAAATCTTTATAAATTCGTACGACTCATTATTCAATTGTAAAGCCGATCTAAAGCAATTATCCGATTGCCCTATTCATGCAATCAAATATTAGGTCTACTTTTTTGATAAATTCTTCAGGAACTTCGTTTGTAGCGACCATATAAGTCGTCACGCCAACCATATTTTATTTTCTTTTCTATGATTTTGCGCACACTACTGTCTGCAATAAGTTCAGGAGCAATATGCGACGCCGTTCAGGCTTGTACAAGGCGAATTAATAAAGGTGGCCTTGTTAGCCCAGCTGATTTGATTTGTTTGAATTCGCCGTTCAACTAGGTTGTCAAAATGGTTTGTTTACATTTGTGTTTACTGTTACGAAAATCGTTATTTAAATTCTGCTTCACATTGCGATCGCGGAATTGCAAACGATTTACATATTTTGATTGTGGATTTTAATCGCAAAATTTAAAATGAGAAAGTGTGCTATTTGCAGCAAAAAATACGAAAGCGGTAACGGGCCCTTTTTTAAAGTGCCGTGTGAAGAATGGAGGAGAAACATTTGGCGCGAAAAATGTTTCATTGATTTTAAACCAAATGCACTGGTTTGTATTGACCATTTTGAAAAAAAAAATCTGATCGAGGGGACACAAAGGGTAAAGTTGATGCCCAATGCTGTTCCCTTTGCCAACGGTACAGCACCTAATCCGTAAGTTTCGTTTAAAGCCAAACAAACCAAATTTAATCTCTAATCAATACCTTTGTTTTAGGACTCCTGAATGCATGGATGATACCGGATTTTATTCGCAAGTGGAGTAAGAAAATGCATTATTTCGTAGCGATAAAAGAAATAAACAAAAATTTGTGTAATTTAGCACAAGCTTTGCACTATCGGATGTCCAGGAGGAAAATACAGATGTGGAGGAAGAGAATCCCGATGTCCAGGAAGTGAATAAGTACAAGGAACGCAACACGCAAACGGAAAACATCGTGGATTGCGAAGATTCTGCTACGCAAACAGAGTGAGTAACTTAAGTTGCATTTCATATATACATATACTATTTTACATATACGCATATCTGCAGTTCTTTAGTACTGGAATGTCTGAAGGATGTCGAAATTGCTGCATTGAAGAAAGAAATAAGAAACTTAAAAAAAGAAAATAGCCGGCTCGAAAATGAGCTTCTGCAGTCGAATGCGATTTTGACCAACATGCGTCGAATCTTTACGGAGGGCCAATTAAGGAAAATGATTCTTCCAGGTATGCTTAACGAAATTCTATACATAACTAGATATACGATTATTTTCTTTAATAATGTAGAAAGAAATATTCGATGGCATTGGAACGACATATCCAGTGCTATATGTTTGCATGCGGCTGGTCCTCGGGCCTACAGCCATTTGTACCAAAAAGGATATCCGATTCCGCACGTCAGCACTCTGCAGCGCTGGTATCGCATGGTACAAGTGGACGAAGGTATCCTCACTGCAGTGATCGACTTGATGCAGAAGGATACCGATTTAGCAAATGAAGACAAAATATGTATAATTTCATTTGACGAAATGAAGGTGGCGGAGGCCTTCGAGTACGACCAGGTGGCTGATCGCGTGCTAAAGCCATCAAATTATGTGCAGGTCGCCATGGCTAGAGGTTTGAAGAAGTCATGGAAACAGCCTGTTTTCTTTGACTTCGATTGCCAAATGACAAAAGATGTTTTGACCAATATAATTGCGGCCCTAACCAAAGCAGTCTTTACTGTCGTGGCAATAGTTTGCGACATGGGCTCCACAAATCGAAAGTTGTGGAAAACGCTCGGTGTAACTGCAGGTAATACTTTTATTTCCTTCATTAAGCCCTCTTACTTATTTCAGTTTTAACTTTTATTTTTCTTTACAATAGAGAAACCGTGGTTCGAGAATCCTTCCAACCGGGATGAAAAGGTATTTGTGTTCGCTGATGTCCCACATCTACTAAAGCTTATAAGGAATCATTTCCTTGACACCGGCTTGATGTGGAATGGTACCCTACTCACATCGCGGACACTATGTGACTTACTTAAGCACACAAGTGAGTCAGACGCTTCAATAACATTCAAGTTGACTGCCGAGCACCTATCAGTAAAAGGAGTAGGGCGGCAGAAGGTTTCGTTAGCGGCCCATGTCTTCTCAAACACAACAGCCAGTGCTATAAAACGTTGCTACTCGTTGGGAAAAGAGCTGTATCAACCTGTAAAGACTGCAAACATGATACAGCTAGTGAAGGACTGGTTCGATGTGCTGAACTCAACCATGGGGACATACAATTATCCTGGAAAGGTATAAATAATTCTAATTAAAAGATCTATGAACTTATAATGAGAATTTCATCGTTTTTATAGGAACCATATGGTTTGAAGCTTGCCGAACAGAAGAATGTTATAAATCGAATGAACGCAATGATGTCAGCACCAATCATTCCTGGAAGAAAAAGTCTGGAATGTTTCCAGAATGGCGTGCTGATGACCAATGCAGCATTAGTAATGCTTCATGAGTACCTTAGCAAAAAGTGAAAGAAATGAAGTATATACTAACAAATCGGTTGAATCAAGATGTGTTGGAAAACTTTTTCGGCGCTATGCGCAGCAAGGGTGGATTGAATGATCATCCGACACCTAAAGACTTCAAATACCGGCTGCGGAAGTACATATTAGGTAAGTTAATACCAAGTAAATGGAAACCGGAAAATTATGCTAAACATTTCTTTTTTCAGCGCGAAACACTGAGCACTTGCAGGGCACTGGAAATGTGGAAAAGGACTCGACTGAGTGGCTTGGCAACCAGCAGCATTTGGAAAGCGGATACAGTGGCGACCATGCAAGCACCAACACATTTGACATGCCCGAAGAGCCTGATGTAGAGCCGGAGGCTGAAATCTTAAGCGACCCGCAAGCAGAAGCTTTGGCAGACTTCGGTATCCTCCACGAAGATGCCTTAGAATATATATCCGGGTATGTGATACGAAAGCTGAACCTGCAGGAATTTGAAAGCGACGAAAATTCCTTCACATGGGTTGACCATGTTTCGAAGGGCGCTTTAAAGAAGCCGTCAACACGTTTTCTAAACAACATCAAGGCATTGGAGTCGAAATTTTACAAACTAAATTCTCTACATATTTCGTACTCAAAAAAGCTCCAAGAGCGATTGCTTGCGCAGAGCGCAGAAATTGACCTTCCAGAAAACGTGAAGCGCTTCTAAAGCGTGATCCATTTCGAGGTTCCCTACTTTTTTAAAGAAAAAAACACAGAAAATTAAAATTTAACGGGGAATGTTTATTATCATTCGAAAGAACATTCTTTGGCATTTATTTTTTGAAGATTATCTCTTTCAAATGTTGGCCGCGGCTACGTCTCAGATGGTCCATCCGTTGAGTCCAATTTTCGATGACTCGTTCGAGCATTTCGACTGGTAACTGGCGAATGACACGCGTGATGTTTTGCTCCAAGGCCTGAATCGAAGCGGGTTTATCCGTATAGACTTAAGACTTTACTTATCCCCACAGAAAAAAGTCTAACGGTGTGATATCACACGATCTTGGTGGCCAATCGACCGGCCCATTACGTGAAATTAGCTGTTCTCACCGGCATCATTTTTGAAGAAATATGGACCGATGAACGATTTGTAAACGTTTTTCAGGCGTAAGTCTTTCCTTGATGAAATGCCAAACAATACTGAACAAAAATAATATGACAGCTTGACACGACTCACGCGTGATCTGTCAAAAAACGGTTATTGAAAAAAGTACCTCTAGTTGGATCACCCTTTATTTCAAATGCAGGATTTATTTCCGTTTGCGTCACTTAAATAGGCGCCTGAAAGTACAAAAAGCAAAGCAACGTGTACTAGGGTACAAAAAATTTTTAAAAATTAAGCTCTAAGCATTGTAAGTTAGATATAATCATTCATATTCAAATTCACTTATATATTGCTATTTAATAGTATAGCGTGAGCAGTAGCAGCTGTCGAGCGCCTGCGCCATTGGACGATGGGAACGAACAGCGAAGTGGAATAGAGCTGAATATAAAGAAAACAGAGTAAGTCAATTTTATCGCTTTGGTAATTCTCCTTTGTCTAATATATATGTTTTTCTATTTTCCATGTACGATTTCTTAACCGATGAGACGCCTGGAACCTGCTTGGCTGGCTGCCAAGCCATTACACCAACGCCGCTGACGAGACTTGACTTGACGAACACTTTTCAGCTTAGTGCTTTGGACGGCCTCTCGACAAAACACCAACCGGACACCGAGGAGGTTTAGTGCATTAAAGTTGCACACAACTGAAGGCTTTCGATGCTTCCTCCTCGTAAAACAAAAAAAAAAAAAACCTTCAGCTAAACGCTGCAAAAATTTCCTCGTCTGCAATTTTGTGTGGCGGTGATGTTGCATAATGCTTCATGTACGGCTGGGAAGCGAAATTGTCATATTGCCTGACTGATCTGAAAAATATAATATTTCATAATGTTGTACTGAATGAATGAATAAATTAATGCCTGTTCCGGTACTTGTGATGTTGGGCAGTATCGCGCCAGCATTTGTGTTTTCACCAGTAGGCATTGACTCCTGTTGCGGTGCCTCCTTGTCGTCGTTAGCGGCGTTGACAGAGCTGGCACGCGATGTTTAACTAGCTAATATGTTTATGGGCACTGCGGAAAAAATAATAATTATATTTCAAATAAAACGACGAATATTTGCTGCTCACCAATTTAATCGCACTCTTCTGTTTGATAATTTGTGCTTTTGTTTGTGCTTCTGCGCACTTTTTCTGTATTGTATGCGTTAAGGCGAAATGAAATATCAGCTGATTTTGACAAGCTAGTTGCCCGAATCCAACAACAAAATACATGGGAATTTTGTTGTTGGCCTTACGCGTTCACCTTTATTAATTCGCCTTGGGCTTGTAGAAGAAGAACAAAAGCCAGCCAGAAATCAGAAATCGTTTTACAATTTCAGCTTTTCGCCAGCGTAACAACAACAACAACAGCGTTCGTCTTCACCTTGCAATCATTTCACGCCACAACAATGTACTAACGCACACTCGCTGCAGTGAGCGCAACCAAAGAGCGCAACACATAAAACTACGTTCTCGCTTGTAAAGCAACGCTCTCACCACATACGTGATCTGTGCGAGCAGAGCGCGGGTTCCAATGTTAGAACCCGCCATACAAAATTTTTGCTTGTATGACATGCGCATTCTGTATGTTTATTTTCTTTGGTTTTACTAATCTCATCGTTAGTTCTCATAAGTTCTCAAGCTTGTTCCCCTACCTACATATGTAACTAAATACAAAATTTGTTTGTTTTACATAATTCGCGCACAACACCACTGCGGTATCACCGGCTGTTGGCCGCTAGTTTGCTCACGACGCACAGTTGGCGAAATGGTCTATCTAGCTGGACTTCATTAATAACTCTTGAATGCGTAAATATATCGTGGTGAAATTTTGTACGGATGCTGCTGGTGTTTCACTTAAGAACTGGTATGAATATGGGCATGGTCCGCCCTCTGTTAAGTAGGGTTGCCATATAGTCTAAAAGTTTTTATATAAACTCAAGTAAATTAAACTATTAATAAAACTCAAACTACCTATACTTTTTGTGAATAGAAATAATCTGGCAGTTAAAGGATGTTTATTATTATTTTCTTACATTACACAACATTAATGAAAAGTTAATCAGAATCTGAGTTACTATCACAATTTGACAATTCAGATTGTAAATTTGCATCTGAAAGTAGATTTATCACTTGTTGATAAAGTTTCGAAAGTCTTTGTTTCTTGCTTCCAGTGCTTCCTCCGACATCATACCAATTGGCAGCGAAACATTCTGTATGATATTAGCACCATGTATTAAAATTTTGTGTATGGAAGAAGGCATGTAAAACCAAAGATATTCCTCTACGAAAATTGTTGCTGTTTGGAATGAATATTGTTTCACTTACGCCAGTTAGTTGGGAAGCCAAAATCAGTTGTTGAAAACATTTTCTAGCTGTATTGCCGTTGTTTGTATTCACGGAACCAGCCATTGGTATATCAACTAACAATGCCATTTTTTCCTTTAGTTCATTTTGTATTTTTGCTTTGTTTTCAACGATAATCTACTTATCTAAGCCGCGAATCAGCCACTTTTTAATTGGGAGTCTGTACGCAATATGTATGATACACTCAAAACACCGGATCCACGCATGAAGAGTTGATAAGCCATACTCATATAAATTTTCATTCTCCGGTAAACTTTTAATCAAATTTAGATTGTTCATAATTTTTGGTGTCGCTTTACATATGCCGCACACCTGTGATGATGATTCTGCAATTACACTAAACACTTTCCCATCAATCATGGTCATGTGGAACTGATGATGAACTTGGAAAGAAGTCAGACTCGTTGGTATGATTTCAGATATTTGAGGTTTTACATTTTCAATCTCGGCACGAACCAATTCTGCTGTTTCCTTCTGAAAAAGTATTTTGATTGGTCTACAGAAGCGAGTTGAAGAAGGTCGGCTATTTTTCCACAAAATCGAAGATCCCAATTGCATTTGCAATGGCACAATGCAAACTGTAAATAAATGCTTGTCGGACATATCAATTTCAGCAGCGCTGTAACTCTGCCGGTAAGTTGCATGCCCACTACTGCCATCACAACCCCATTTGTATAGGGTGTTTTTTTAGAGGTATAGAACTTCGAATTGAAATAAAACACAAGAAAATCGTTTTAATGTCCAGCAATTTGGCTTTATTGGAAGGATAATTTTATGCCATTAATGTTTAAATATGATTTCGGGCATGTGGCCGCCGCGGCTGGCTCGAATAAAGCCAATTCTACAGGTCCAATTTTTAAAGTTGATGGACAAAGCTCCAATTGCTGTGCACGGTGGCGAATCGATTCATTCGGGTCCTCTTCAACATTTTGCTTTACAGCGGCAATTGTTTCTTCGGTGCGCACTGTTCGACGTCTCTGCGGATGCGTATTATCACATAGAGTAAACGTAGTGCGAAAACGACCCATGGTTAACCGAATTAATTGCTCTGTTGGACGATTATGTCGACCATAAAATGGACGGAGCTTGCGGTAAACTTCGCGAACTGAACCATTATTTTCGAAATAAATTTGCACGATTTCCAAGCGTTGTTCTTTTGTCAACCTGTTCATGATGAAATGGCAAACCAAACTGAACATAAATGACATTAGAGTTGCCAGATTTGACCACAAAATGCCAGTTTTATCTCTATTCGAAAAACAAGAATCTAAAAAAAACACCCTATATATTGCAGTTATTCTTTTTGTCATTCTTATCATCAATGATGTTCTGAAAAGCTTCTGGATGCGATTCAATTATCCTCGCAACAGTATTTTTGCACCCACTTCTGCATCGGCTTCCATCATCGACACTACCCTAGATATATTTCTTTTCCAGCCTTGTATAAGCTAGAGCACGTCGCCACCACAAGTTCCTCGCACGGAGTGTTATTTACTAGGGCAGAAACTTTGCGGTGTTGGCTTCTCGTGCTGCAATCTGAGAACTCCTTTTGTCGTCGTCCAACATTTATAGAATTTGTTGTTTCAACTAACACAAGGTTCCCATCTAACCAACCACAGTTTTGTTTTTCAAAATGCATTAAATTCCTTTTACATGCTTTCCACTTCTGCACTAACCGGCTTACGAAAATTCTCAATTTCCTGCTGATTTCATGGAATTGCTCAACACTATATTTATTTTGGTCAATAATATTAGCAAATACATGCATCTCCAATGCTGAAAATTTCTTTGAAGGGACGTTTTCATTGTACCATATGGAAAATAGTGCTCGTTTGGACACCGACATTACGCCTAAAAACTGCGTGGGACTGTAGAGTAGCAGGAAGTAGCAAACGAGTTTCAATATTTCACAATCACAATGAATGACGTAAACAAAAACAATTAGAACTGGATTGAATACGGCTGAATTTCAAAAGTTGCACTCCACGGAAGTCTAGTCTTTGTCACTCAAAATACACTATCACAAATGTTAACTTCAACGACGATTTTTTGTTAGAAAAACTAAACACAGGCTACTAACATTTATACTATGACAAATACATACCTTTAACTTTAATCAAAACAACTTTAACGATTCAATAATTGACGAAATACTTTTTTGGACTTAAACAAGTGCCCTGTGCAAAAAGCGCGCGAAACTATTTTGGTGCACTTGCTCCAACATATGTTGCGTTTGACAGCTCACAGCTGTGCGAATATAGAGAGCAAAACAAAATGGAAAACATAGATAAACTCGATAGGGTATTAGCACAGAACAAACAATATACAGAATGCGCATCTGGTGTAAAGAAAATTTTCTTTGCGGGTTCCAGCGGTAAGACCAGTTTGTAGATGCGGGGGGAAGCAGTAAAGGGGACGAGAACGCATAGAGCGCGAGCGCGTAAACTGAGAAGCTGTGAGAGCGGTGTATGAAACAGTGACGCACCACACACTGTGGTTGTTCTTGTTGGGCAACAAAGCGGTGTGCCGCTTGCATGTTGGTGGTGGCTCGTGCTTGCTCTCCGCTTGCTTTTTTACAAACAAGAACAAGAAGTGGACAGGAAAAGTTTGCATCGAAAAATTGATTGAGCGATCGCCAAGGCGCATAAGGTGGTAGCACTACGCAAAAAAACAAAATTCAATGAATTTAATTGGTTCTTCCGGTCTGCTTGTAAAATAGAAGTTGTAAAAAGTACAAATAGCTGCAATGAAAATAAATATATTTGTAAAAATATTGGAACAACCAAGACGCATTAAGAAAGTAATAATAAGTGGAAAACTTTTGCTACAAGGTTGTGCTAATTATCAAAGAAAAAAGTTTAATTAGTTCTGGTGCTGCAACTACCTATTGAATTTGCCTTGGCGATTGATTTGCCAAATCAACAACCATTTCAATGTGCACGAGCAAAGCCAAGCTGGCTTGCTGCGGAAAGCAATAACATTGCGTGTTGTTGTCGAAATGAAAATAAAGCCCAAAACTATCGAATCTATGCGTGTACATCAATTCGCGCTTACTCTCTCGGTTCCCTTTGCATTTTCCTCACCTTTGTTGCTTCCCGCCCGCGTCTGAAATGAAACCGCAAAATTATTTCAGATGCGCCTTCTGTATACTGTTTATTCTGTGGTATTAGTAATCATATTAAATAGTAAATTTGACCGCTTAAATCATGATTCCCTATACAAACTCTCAACCCATCGTTGATAAAAAACACGTTTCACTTTAACCTAGTTTGAAAAAAAAAAATTATGAAATCATGCTTATCCATACAAAGTTTTAACCCTTAGTTTACCCTGTTTGATTTCGATTTGAAAAAAAAACTGAGAAACACGTGTTTGATTATTTCGCATTTGAAGTACTTTTACCAAATTTGAAGTCAAACGGGCCAACAAATTTTGTTTCCCCATACTAACATTTAACCCTTGGTTTACCTAGTTAAATTTAGATTTTCACAAAAGTAAAAACTTTGTGTTTAATTATTTTTAATTTCTAATGTTTTCACAAATTCGTAAGTCAATAGGCCTATCGGTTCATGGTTTTGTCGTAGTCTTTCCGTATACGAACCTTAACCCTGGTTGTCCCCGTTAAGCTTCGATTTTCGAAAAATTGAAAAATACGTGTCGAATTATTTTTTATTGGAAGTATTTTCACCAAATTTGAAACAAATAGGCTCATTAAAATGCGATTCTTCATACAACACCTTAACCCATGTTTTGCCCTTTTAGACCCCGAATTTCAAAAAATTCTTTTTGAACGAATGTTCTTTTTGAAGTAGTACGAAGTACCTACACTGAAAATTTCATATTTGTAGCTACAGCGGTTCAACCTGGATGGAGTGCATATGTTTTGCATATATTTTGCATATTTCGTGCATATTTGGTGTACATATAAATCCGATACCTGGGGCATTTCACGTCAAGGGGACAACCAAAAAAAAGGAGGTCGTGAAATTTGTTTATATTCTGGTCACTTATACTTCTAGTAGACGTGGATGTGTACACCCAATTTTTTTTTCGTATGATGTTTTTTTGGTGAGTTATGAGCTTTTAAAAATTCACTAAGAATAAAGTCATGAATTTTTCGATGCTTATTAGTACAGTAAATAGAGACAAATAAATCACATTTACTAAAAAAAAATACTTAATGGCTGAAATTTTGAGGGTGTGTTCGGGGGCATGTCCTGAGTCTAAAATTGAGTTTTCGTATTCGAGGGGGTGGGGGAAGATACTACCCCCTGCTTATTTAGGGGTGAGTTCGTTTTAATTCCTTATCTCCGGTGCTATTGCTCGTACCGACATGTCTGAGGGATCAAAATTTGTGGGGCATAAAATTATCTATCTAATGATAATAAAATCGAGGTCATAGGTCGATTAGGTGAATCACAATGGCCGGTCAAAGGTCAAAAGTTAGGGATAGTTTTCGTTTTTCGTGAATACCGTGAAACCGGTAGGTTTTTTCGCATACTGCTTCCATTCCATTTTAAAGTACTTGAAATTACCTACAAAATGAGTGCTCGAACACTCATCTACTATAAATAGTTCGCCGTCAATCCAACGACCAAGTTGACCGCGCGCGCCGGTGTTGACCGCGCGCGCTGTACGTGCGAACACGTAGAGAGTGCAATGTATGCGCAATGAGTACTTCTCGCGCCGTGCGCGGCTCAACATCGGCGCGCGCGGTCAACTGGGTCGTTGGATTGACGGCAAACTATTTATAGTAGATGAGTGTTCGAGCACTCATTTTGTAGGTAATTTCAAGTACTTTAAAATGGTATCGAAGCAGTATGCGAAAAAACCTACCGGTTTCACGGTATTCACGAAAAACGAAAACTATCCCTCACTTTTGACCTTTGACCGGCCATTGTGATTCACCTAATCGACCTATGACCTCGATTTTATTATCATTAGATAGATAATTTTATTCCCCACAAATTTGATCCCTCAGACATGTCGGTACGAGCAATCGCACCGGAGATAAGGAATTAAAACGAACTCACCCGTAAATAAGCAGGGGGTAGTATCTTCCCCCACCCCCTCGAATACGAAAACTCAGTTTTAGACTCAGGACATGCCCCCGAACACACCCTCAAAATTTCACCCATTAAGTATTTTTTTTTAGTAAAATATACCAATTTACTGTACTATATCTGTTTTATCGGCATAAAACTGTAGGTCCCTTCCTCCCGCGTACAAAATTCACACGCACAACACGGGTGGTTGCGGGAAGCTAGGCCTTAGTCTCGCGTAAGCGGGCTGTCGTGCCAATCAATTATTAAAAATTATTATTATCTGTATCAATTAATTTAAAAAAAAAACTAAAAAGTATTGTTTCTGATAGTAAAAAAGTTGTTGTTTTTTTGTTTTTGTCGAATTCAAAATTTTAATTTTTTTTACGTATAGTAAACCGGAAGTGAAAATTTCAAATCGATGTATGAAAAACTTCGACACTTTTTTTTTTCATTCTTTTAACTTAAATTAAAGCTTTAAATGTACTAATTCTCCACAAAACAAATTAAAACGTGATCTCCAACCGTTTAAGACGTAGAGCACATACAGTACATACCAGACATGGGGGTTTTGCATTAAATGCATAGTGCACTATCCTTTTCACTACCACTAAATAAATTTTAGTGGTAGTTGAATTTTTTCCACTAATCACTGAATTTAATGGCAGTGGCAGTGGTAAAAAGTACCACTAAAAAAAAATTAGTGGAAGAAAATTGCACTACCACTAAATAAAGATCAGTGATTAATGGAAAAAATTCAGCTACCACTAAAATTTATTTAGTGGTAGTGAAAAGCATAGTGCACTAAACAAAGACATCCATTACCATTAAATAGCCGGCCTCGATAGTCAAGCGGGTAGCGCGCTGGCTTCTCATACCAAAGGCTCCAGGTTCGATTCCTGGCTCGGGCTGGTGAACAACTCATCTACTTCTATCGCTATCCACATGAAGGGAATGAGATTTCAAGTGCGCTCTTGGCAGGCAATGGCAAAACCTCCAAGTGTGAACGAAAAACTGCCAATCGCCGTTCAGATTCGGCGTTAAACTGTAGGCCCCCCCCTTCCCCATCCGCTTGAAATGTGTGCTGTAACATATGTTGGCAAAACAGTGTTGCATACACAGTTCAAAAACGGGTGAAATATGTGGTATCACAATGGGCCTTTCAGGCCTCCGAGTGTGTCTCTTATAGAGGCAGCCACCGCAACCTAACCTAACCTACCATTAAATAAACCACTAACAACGATATGCGCAAAAATATATGTTTTATTTAAACAACTTATTTGCTTTCAACAAGACCAGACATCGGGGTTTTGCACTAAAGTCATAGTGCACTATGCTTTTCTGAATTAGCTTAGCTGAATTTTTTCCACTAATCACTGAATTTAATGGCAGTGGCAGTGGTAAAAAGTACCACTAAAAAAAAATTAGTGGAAAAAAAATGGCACTACCACTAAATAAAGATCAGTGATTAGTGGAAAAAATTCAGCTACCACTAAAATTTATTTAGTGGATAATGGAAAATTTCCCAGCATACCTCTAGTGGTAGTGGTAGTGGATTTTAGTGGAAAACCCCCATGTCTGGTACATACACATAGCTGAAAACAATGGATTTTATGTAATTTTGTGTAAAAATCCATTATTTTCAGCTATGTGTATGTACTGTATGTGCTCTACGTCTTAAACGGTTGCAGATCACGTTTTAATTTTTTTTGTGGAGAATTAGTACATTTAAAGCTTTAATTTAAGTTAAAAGAATTAAAAAAAAAGTGTCGAAGTTTTTCAAACATCGATTTGAAATTTTCACTTCCGGTTTACTATATGTAAAAAAAATTAAAATTTAGAATTCGACAAACACAAAAAAACAACAACTTTTTTACTATCAGAAACAATACTTTTTAGTTTTTTTTTAAATTAATTGATTTGAATTGAAAAATTCATGACTTTATTCTTAGTGAATTTTTAAAAGCTCATAACTCACCAAAAAAACATCATACGGAAAAAAAATTGGGTGTACACATCCACGTCTACTAGAAGTATAACTGACCAGAATATAAACAAAATTCATTTTTTTGGGTTGTCCGCTTGACGTGAAATGCCTCACCTAGTAATAAGTAACTTGGAAAAAAGTAACAGTTGGGCTGAAAAGTTCGTATCGTTTCTATGAGATGGCGCCACTAGAATAAAATCCGTATTATTTTTAGGTAGTACCTACCTTCAAAAGAAACGTGTATAAATTTCACAGCTGTCTGATTATTAGTTTGGGAGATACAGCATTTTGAGTGTTATTTTGAAAAAAATGGATGAAAAGGAATTTCGTGTTTTAATGAAACAATATTTTTTTGATGAAAAAAAATGCTGCTGATACCAAAAAGTGGCTTGATGAGTGTTATCCGGGCTCTGCGCCGGGCGAAGCAACCATTCGTAAGTGGTTTGCTAAATTCCGTACAGGCCATATGAGCACCGCAGACGATGAACGCAGTGGACGTCCAAAAGAGGCTGTTACGGACGAAAACATAAAAAAAATCCACAAAATGATTTTGGAAGATTGTAAATTGAGGTTGATTTGTATAGCTGACACTCTAAAGATATCAAAGGAACGTGTTGGACATATCGTTCATGAATATTTGGGTAGCTTTCGCATGCTATGTGAAAAGTGGGTGCCGCGCGAGCTCACAATCGACCAAAAACAAGAACGTGTCGATATTTCAGAGCAAAGTTCAAAAATGGTATTGAAAAGTTGGAAGATCGGTATAATCGGTGTATCGCCCTCGGTGGCAACTATGTTGAATAATAAAATCGAATTTTGCCAAAAAAAATTTGTTTTTCTATAAAACGATCCGAACTTTTCAGCCCAACTGTTTGTAGTTTTACTGAAGGTGATTAGTTATGGGAAAAGTAATTAGTTGCACTACATTTTCAAAGCTTTTAGAAGGTTTGCAGAGCAAGGTTCTTTATTTGTCAGAGTTCAAACACAGAAGAGAAAATAAATTCATAATTACATACTATTTATACAGGTATTTGCTTATGTACAAAGAAGGTTGGAACATTAGAGCATGGGATATATATTGAGTTGCAAACTCTTAACCCTTCGATGGGCGGTAACAAGTTATTACACATTTGCACTTTGCCGTCTGGCCAGACGAAATCTGTGTGAGGCTCTTGACAAAGGCAAAGCGCAATGACGATGATGAAGTTTATTATGTTTATTTGGTAGGCTACATATGTAAGTATATATATATAAAAGTTATGTTTATATATACTTACTTAGTTACCCACAAATACACTGTAAAAAAGGAGATGAATCTGGGATTTTTTTTTATTTTTTTGAAATTATATAATTTTTAGGCGTGTTTTATTTTTGTATGCGTCTATACATATATATAATATAAAAATTCATATTTTGCTTATTTTTATATTTATTTAAGGCATTTGTGATACACATGTGCGTGCGACAGAGTAACGTGGTCGCCACATTGCTGACACTGAATTCGTGTTTTGCAATGCCTGTTTGCATTGTTTAGGCACATAGCGCATGAACCAGACCTAAATTTCTGTGGAGCTACAGCAACAGAAGCAGTTGGCTACTGGAATGATATAAACTAATGATAGGTTAATATATTTATTATACGAATGTTATTATTAATTCACCACGCCATCGATTTTGAGCGCTTGCGGAATGCTGGACAAGCGAACCATATTCGGAATTTTTTGACCAATTAGGTACATAAGTCGTTAGTTGTATCGTGAGTTCTGACGGATTGTAATGTCGTTAAAAAAATCAGCCATTCTCAAATAACACTAAACACACGATTTTGTGATTGGAAGTTTACTCCTCGCTTTAAAAAATGAACTGACACATCACCAACGTTAAAAAATGCAGTCAATTTCGAACAGCAACAAATTTAATATGAATTTTTATATCAAACCTTTGTAAAAATCAAATGACTTTCATATACAAACTGACCAAGAATGCAAAGGAAGAATGCGCTTCTTTTGGCTTACTTATTTTTTCAAATTTTTAAATCATTTTCCATTTTCGCATTTTCAACAAGCTCTCAGCATGCTGTGATTATTTAGCCATCATTTTTAGAAATCAAAGAAAGTTAAAATAATAATAAAAACTAATAATACACTCGATTCTCGCAAAAAACATTTTTCGTCTGGCCAGACGACAAAGTGCAGTTTCTACACAACTGACTTTGTGACAAAAAATCCATAAAACCGCGTACAAATTCTTTTTATTTCTTACGCTTTATATAGAGGATAGATAAACTTGAAAAGTCACGAAAGCACACCACAATGAAGCGCAGAGAACAAAAGTTATGAATAAAAATAGAACCATTTCGTCTGGCCAGACGACAAAGTCCATCCGAGGGTTAAAGCCGATAAAGACCCAGCATTCGAAGAAAAACCTTTCAAAAATTGGTTAGACCAGACCAGGTTAGACTAGAAATTACCCACGGAAAGACAGGAATAGCAGACGTGGAACGCTTCCATAGAACCATCAACGAAAAATGCAGAATACAACTTCTAAATTACGACAACAACGAAAAATCAATTGTCATAGAACAAGCTCTATAGACTTATAATCACCTATTAAATCACTCCACCACTGGCAAAATTACATACCTCCTTTACACTAAACAGGAAGAAATAGATAAAATTCAACAGAAAAAGATTAACAGAATCGCATATCTAAACACATCCCAAAACAGAACAGATCACGAGATCGACCCTAATTACGTAAGACAAGGAAACAAGAGACGACCGAAACAGATCAAAACCTTTTTACCAAAACAGACTATGTTTAACAGACAGATCCCGACTATGTTATAACAGGCAAAGCATAAAAACGAAAATTTTACAAGTCAAACTTCAAGAGAAAGAAGGCTAACGAAGATTCTTCCAGGGATCAAAACCTCGACCTCATCGAAACTGCTGAAGATATGGGCATTCCTCTGGATGATCACCCAAATTATACTAGTGGCAGCACAGTCAATCCAAGTCCAGTCATTAGCGACCAATAACGGATTCATCGCCATTGAACAAGGCGAATACGCAATTCCGCAACAATTTCAAACAATAATTCACTCTATTAATACAGAAAAACGACTGGAAACCCAAGAAGAACTTGAAGGAGTAGTCAAAATCCGTATTTCAATACACCCCACATCATGAAAAAATTAAAAATAAGTAAACAGCACTTAAACTTATTCAAAACGAGACATGCTAGAGCTCTTATGAACATTGTAGGCAACGCGTTAGAATATCTATTCGGAACATTGACTGAAGAAGACAAAAACGAAATCAGAAGAAACACTGACTTACTAAATAAAAAACAAAACGAAATCATTGACTACATCAATCAAGAAAATAAATAAATTATTAAACTACAACACCAAGCAAACGTACTCCAAGTCGGATACAGAAGACAATTGGCACTTTTCACTCTTACTAATACTGTCGAAACGTTTCTACATCACTTAGAAGACATTGAACAATCAATTCAATCAGCGAAATTCGGAATCGTTAACCCGAAAGACATACCACTAGAAGCATTTGATAATTTGTCTTATGACCAGTTTAAAAATATTAAAACTTCAATTTGGAAGAAAAATAAAACACTTTTCATAATTATTTGCATACCAGATGTCATTATAACACATCCAGTTGTTCGCATTATTCCAATACCAAATAATGAAAGCGAAGAACTAGATATAGATCCACAACAAAAATATGTTAATATCAATTACAAACTACGAGCGAAACTAATTGAGCGAAAACAATGAACTATACAAAACAAATCAATGCATCGAAAATTTAATGTTAAAAGATACGATCAAATGTCATTTCCGAAATGCAACTGAAACCAAAGTCACATATCTAGAACCAAACACTTTAATTGTTACAAACCCAAAACCAGAAGAAATTCTGAATCAAAATTGTGAAAATGTTCCAATAAAACTACAGAAGCACTCAATTGTAATTTTTAAAGATTGTTACATTAAAATAGAAAACAAAGAGTTTAAAGCATCCCAAGAGGATCCGCTAAAAATATTACACATACTAGATAAAAACATTATTACCCACGACTATGAACTTAAAAAAATTAAGAAAAACGTAGAAGCTAAGAATGAAAAAAACAACTATATATATTCCTACAGACATAATCATATTTATCATAATAATTATGATTCTTTACGTTTCCTTCAGAAACAAAAATAAAATATTTTCAAAATTGTCCTTTATTAAAGACAATTCTTCCGCAGGGAGGAGTAACGATAACCCACCAACGGCTATCTTTTAACCATAACTCAGAAACCTGACTCCTCAAACACAATCGATCTGTTCCTTCAATCCTTATCACAACCTATAAAATCCCATATGTAAACAAATCCCAACAGCCGATAACTCTCCAGTCGTTTTCTTCCACTTGAATATCCATAAGCCCTTATTGCAACATACAGCATCACAAACGCAAACAAATCGTAAGTGGCTTCCTGCCTTCTCATAAACATACAATATATATTTAAACATACAATATGCAATATGTATATCGCAACAAACCGAGGTTTCATTGTGAACTCTGTGCGTTGCAATATTTAGTCTTAACCCTTGTGTGCGCACCCAGGTCTGGCCAGACCATATTGAACTTTGGGTACACTTTTAGTAAGGTTGTAGTAAAGCTATCGGGTTCATATTCATCATCATTATATCCTCAACTGATCCTTTCTAAGCACAAAAACCAATACATGAACAAAATATTTACAAAAACAAGGCGAGAATCGTGCAAAACGTATTTATACTCCTTAGTTGAACCCCCTATGGTCTGGCCAGACCATGGTGTATTTTCATACAAAGTTGCCTGTTATTTTCAGTTTTTTTTTGTTATTTTCGATGTAATTACTGTCAGAATTGTTTATAAATATTTTTTTCGTTTGTTCCTTATTCAGTTCTCTACGGAGCATAGGGCTGCAACTAGGTTTTTCCATCTGACCCGATTTGAAGCACTGTTTTCGTGCCATCTCGTTAATAGTGACATGAGTTAGCTAGCGCAAAATGTACCTGGTCCAAACGACGGCCGCGATAATAACTTTTAGTCCAACCTGGCAATGATGGAAACTTTTAGTCCACTCCGGAATGTGCGGGAACGATCTGCGCGATGGCCTGAGAGGTATAAAAGGCAGCCGGATGCGGCGCAGCGAGTCAGTCTGGTTTTGACTAGTGAAGTTGCCACACGGAGTAATTAAGCAAATACCTAAGTGTACGAACAGTAAAGTGTAAACTGTGAATAATATAGTGACTGTTGGTTTATTTTATTGTCTGCGTTTGAGAAACTGACTGTGTTTTATTTTCAAATTGCACAATCCAGTGATACGTAACAGCCCACTAGAACTAGTATTCGTAACATTTGGTGTCAGAAGTGGGATTGTGGAAAATTGAAAATAAACAAAAAAAAATAAATAAAATTCAAGAAGCACAGACATGGTTTAACTGGAGCTGCTGAAGGTAGACCAGCTGAAGAAGGAGCTGGCTGCCTGGAATTTGCCGACGGCTGGCGGAAAGGTGGAGTTGCAGTTGCGCTTGCGGGAAGCATGTGAGGCACGAGGCGTCGATTGGACTGTGCACGAGTTCGGAGCGGAAGAACTAGAGGCGTCGGCCAAGGTGGAGGAATCGCCTGCTGCTGCTGCGTCGCTGCAAAGTACGGCTGCGGTGGCTGCGCCACTACAAGCATTGGACATGAGCCAGCTAATGGTTGCACTTAAAGGCATGTTCGAGACCTCCAACCATGAAATGGCAGCGAAGCTGGAAACTACGAATCTCGAAATTTCGGCGAAAGTCGAGACTGCAAATCGTGAAATGTCGGCGCAGATGGCAGCGAAAATGGAAACGGCGACCCATGAAATATCGGCGCAAGTGTCAGAGCGAATGGAAGTCAAGCTTCAGGAAAACTCTGCGCGCTTGGAGCAGAAAGCGGAGGAAATCTCAGACAGGATTAATGGGAAAATCGAGCACCTGGAGACGCGAGGAGAGCACTTGGATAAACGAGTCGACGACCTGGATGATTCCCTGAACAAACGAGTTGATAGTCTGGAAGATTCAATGCACAGAAAGATTGACGAACGGCTTCGAGAGGCACAGCCAAGAGAATGTTTGCCACCGGTTCAGGACGGTTTTGCTGCCAGAACAGAAGTGCCTACTTATGATGGTGCTATACATTTAAATTGCAATTCGACTTGGCTGCTTTGGAAAATCAGTGGACAGATATCAGGAAAGGTCGGAGGTTGGCACTGGCGCTAAAAGGTCTCCTGCGGCCGAGGTGATCAAATCGGTTCCAGAATGTTTAAGAAGTGATTACGGTGCCATCATGCGAGCGTTGGCAGCGAAGTATAGCAACGAGCACAACCATGCGCTATACTATTGTGAGCTGAAGAACCGCAAGCAAAGAGCCAACGAGGCGCTGCAGACATATGCAGCAGACATTGAGCGGCTCGTACAGTTGTGCTACCCAAAATTTGGTGCTGATGATCTCGAGAGGATGAAGATTGAGTCGTTTATTGAAGGTCTTCATGATCCAGAAACACGTCGCAGTGCATTGATGATGGGCAAGCCGACATTTAAGGAGACGGTGACCAGCGCGATGACATATGAAGCGGCATGGATTGGGAGCACTCGGTATGCACCTGCAAGGATACGCCAGATTCAGGGGGGACAACGACATTCCGATCCAGGCCATAAGCTCTGAGATACCGGGCAGGCCACGAGTGGTCTCCTCTAAAGTTGTTTGCTGGGTATGTGGCAAGCAGGGCCGCATATCACGAGACTGCCGCCAACGGAAGAGGCGTTCCGTTCCCGATCGCAATCGGCTGAAGCGAGGAATACTGACAGTCGAGGCCCAGCCAACAATCGCAGGGCTGAGGACGGCGAGTCGCTAAACTAAAACGGGTCAGCCCAAAGGGGCGTGAGCTGATCCCCACAATCTGCTACCCCACCGTCCTTGTCTCACAGCTGAAACGACAGCCCAGCAGCTTGACAATTGAAGGAAGGATAGATGGAAAGTTGTTCGTGTTGACACTGGATACTGGAGCGTCATATTCGATCATAAAAAGGAAGCTGCTGAAGAACTAGGAACCGCTGCATGGCATACAGCTGCGGACTGCGACTGGCGAGCGCGCGCCGGTGAGAGGGAAAGTTACAAAAACGATTGCTATCGGCACCAGCAGCCTGGAACATGAGTTAATCGTCGCGGATATAATGGACGACGTGATTATCGGTGTGGATTTCATGATTAGGCACGGTTTTACGCTGGACCTGAAGGAAAATGTGCTGAGATATGCCAACGTTGAATTCCCGCTGCACACCGGCTATGAGCGAAGCGTGGCGGTAAGGAAGGTTGTATCGTGTCAACACAGGAGGATACCAGCGAATTCTGAGGCGATTGTATGGGCAAAGGTGGACGAGGACGATGTGACGAGTCGGCTGTGGGTTGTAGAAGCACCGAAACAAGGACACGACAACATAATAATCGGACGTACATTAGTGGAACCTAAGAATGGCAGAATACCAGTCAGAATACTGAACCCCCTGAATGCACCCAGATATGTCGGTAAAGACGAGGTAATCGGCGAGTGTAAGGAAGCTGTAGCAGTGGTCAATTGCGAGAGTAGCCCACCTGGAGGTAATAAGAAGAGCGGTTTTAACATGGACGCCATACCGCGAGAGAACCAGGGGAGCAGCGAGTTGACGGCCAAGCAGAAACAGAAGGTGAGGTCTTTCCTGCCGCACTATAGGTCAATATTTGCGGCAGAAGCAGGCGGAAGAACGGCCATAGTGAAGCACAACATCGACACCGGAAGTGCAAAGCCGATTCGCCAACCGCCAAGACGAGTTCCTCTGGCCAAGAGGGAAGAGGTCACAAATTTGATCGAAAACATGCATAAAGAAAAGGTCATAGAGCCTTCTTCGGACCCCTGGTGCTCGCCGGTCGTGCTAGTCAAGAAAAAGGATGGCAGTACCCGGTTTTGTGTGGACTATCGGAGGCCCAATGATGTGACCAAGAAGGACAGTTATCCACTACCTCGGATCGATGACACCCTGGACACACTGTCAGGCACGCAGTGGTTCTCCACGCTCGACTTACGCAGCGGCTATTGGCAGGTAGAGCTTGCAGACAAGGACAAGGAGAAAACGGCTTTCAGTGTTGGCGATGGTTTGTGGCAGTTCACCGTCATGCCGTTTGGACTCTGCAACGCACCAGCAACATTCGAGCGGCTAATGGAATGCGTGCTAAGAGGGCTGCATTGGCGGACGTGTCTGGTGTACCTCGACGACATCATCGTGATGGGTAAAAACTTCGACGACCACCTGGGAAAGCTAAAGGAGGTATTCGAGCGGATACGAGAAGCCGGGCTTAAACTCAACCCAAAGAAGTGCTCGCTGTTCAAAAAGGAGGTCATTTATCTGGGTCATACGGTTTCCGCTCGCGGAGTACATACGGATGAAGGCAAAATCACGGCGGTGAAGGAGTGGCCCCGGCCACGCAATCTGCACGAACTCCGCAGTTTCCTGGGCCTGTGCACATACTACCGCCGATTTGTTCCGGGATTTGCGAACATAGCCAGCAGCTTGCACAAACTGACGAAAAAGAGCCAAGATTTGGAGTGGAACGAGGAGCAGGAACAGGCTTTTGCACGTCTGAGGGAAAAACTGTGCAGTGCTCCAATTCTGGCCTTCCCCGTGCCTGGGGAGATGTTTGTGCTGGATACCGATGCAAGCGGGAATAGTATTGGCGGCGTACTATCACAGATAATAGAGGGCCAGGAACAAGTGATAGCGTACTAGAGTAGGGTTCTATCGGAACCGGAACGCAACTACTGTGTGACACGGAGAGAACTGCTGGCGGTATTGGACTGCGTAAAACACTTCCACAAATATTTGTATGGACAAAGGTTTCGCCTGCGCACAGATCATGCGGCATTGAGATGGCTCCTGAACTTTAAAGATCCTGAAGGGCAATTGGCGCGGTGGATCGAAAGACTGCAGAGTTACGACTACACGATAGAGCATCGCAAGGGCAGTAGCCATGGAAATGCCGATGCCTTGTCACGCCGTCCGTGCAAAGTCGAATGCAGGCCGTGTTCGCGAGCCGAAAGCAAAAAACAGATAGTGGACGTTCGGTTGGTAAGCGTTATGACAGAGGAAGAGTGGTCTGCGGAGAGGCTGCGAAAATACCAGCGTGAGGATGCGGATCTTGCAAAAATCGTTAAAGGCAAGGAGCAAGGCGCACGTCCAGACTGGCAGGAGATGGCCGGTAAAAGCCCGATCGCTAAGGCTTACTGGGCAAGTCTGCGGCTGAAGGAAGGATGCCTGTACCGCGAATGGGAGAGCGCGGTCGGACCAGCAACTCCCTAATGGTAGTGCCGAAATCCAGAATCAACGAGGTCATCGAGGCATACCATAACGACTCCAGTGGAGGGCACCTAGGCATCACCAAAACCGTCGGATGTCAGGAGTCTGTAGCCGAGTGGATTAAGAGCTGCGACCGATGTTCAGCCGCGAAAGGGCCGACAAGAAGATCTCGAGAACGCATGCAGCAGTACAACGTGGGAGCGCTCTTCGAGCGGATTGCTATGGACGTCGCCGGCCCATTCCCAACTAGCACTCAAGGCAACAAATATGTGCTGGTGGTAATGGATTATTTCAGCAAATGGCCCGAAGTGTACCCTATTCCTAACCAAGAGGCCACTACGATCTCGGGAAGCTGGCAAACAGCTGGGTAGCCAGGTTCGGAGTTCCGTTGGAGTTGCACTCAGATCAAGGCCGGAATTTCGAGTCTGCCGGGATAAAGAAAACGCGTACCACTCCTTTGCACCCACAGTCCGACGGCATGGTGGAACGCTTTAACCGGACACTGGAGGAATACCTGCGGAAAGTGGTAGTCAGGAATCAAAAGGATTGGGACACGCATATCCCCCTGTTCCTGATAGCGTATAGGTCAGCCCCGCACGACACGACATCACTCACTCCAGACCGAGCAGTGTTCGGCACAGAGTTGCGGTTACCCGCTGACTTGAAGTTCGGCGTAGTCAGCTCGACGGGAGGCGCTAAGACGGACTACGTTGTCAATAAGCGGGCGGAACTGGAGGAAATTCACCAGTTTATAAGGAGCCGCACCAAACTGGTCAGCGATAAGGCGAAAGCCAAATATGATTTACGGGCCAACTCAGCAGGGTTCTAAGAAGACGATCTGGTAATGCTCTACAACCCGCAGCGGAGGAAACGTTTGTCTCCGAAACTTCAAGCGTCATGGGAAGGACCGTACGAAGTCGTGACTAGGATTAACGACCATATACCACATACAGGATTCAACGTTGCAGCAATAGAGGCGCTAAGCTGAAGGTAGTCCACTTGGAGCGCCGGGCGCCTCATCACAGCGGAGCCTCGGCACTTGTTCGGGACGAACAAGTCTAAGTGGTGGGCAGTGTAACGATGAGACAGTCGCTGTGCAAAGCAACCCTGCCGCTACGTGCCGTGCTATAATCCAATGTGGCAACGACGGCCGCGATAGTAACTTTTAGTCCAACCTGGCAATGATGGAAACTTTTAGTCCACTCCGGAATGTGCGGGAACGATCTGCGGGATGGCCTGAGAGGTATAAAAGGCAGCCGGATGCGGCGCAGCGAGTCAGTCTGGTTTTGACTAGTAAAGTTGCCACACGGAGTAATTAAGCAAATACCTAAGTGTACGAACAGTAAAGTGTAAACTGTGAATAATAAAGTGACTGTTGGTTTATTTTATTCTCTGCGTTTAAGAAACTGACTGTGTTTTATTTTCAAATTGCACAATCCAGTGATACGTAACAGCCCACTAGAAGGAGTATTCGTAACAATATAAATCCGATACCTAGTTATAAGACACATCGGTTTTTTTGGTTTACGTTAACAAATATTTTATTATTTTTTTTAATAAAAGTTGAATCAATAACACTGCACAACAGCATGTCTGTTGCATGGAGTTTTTTACATGAATCTGAATCGTTTTTCAACGCTGTTTTCAAAACCATACTCCGTTTTTATTTAACAGCTCTTGTTTTCGCAAAAAATAGGCGTGGCACTTTTTCCAATTTTCCCTGGCTTTTTTCTCGTTTTCGACTGTAATTTCTGAACCAATAATCCTATCGACATGTTTTTATATCGTTGCACTTGCAACATTTCACGCCATCTTTTCTGGCATTAATCAATTTTATGCGTTCTAAATGGGCGTGGTAATAAGGTTCCAAATTAGGAAAATATTGAATTTCAAGGCGTTTTTTCTGACGGCGAAATTTGTACAGATGTTTCATAAATCAAATTACGAAGTATATGAATATCTTAAGAAGAAACATCAAGCAATACAACACAGCCAAATTATTTGGCGGAATACACATTCGCATCGAAATAATAATAAAACTGTACCATAGCGATTTTCATCGCTTTTCATACTTTTTCCTTAAAAAATTAGGAGCCTCAAAATATGCTCTTTTATATGTTCCATTTATAGTTTGGAATACAAGCAAAAAACAAAAATATTTTGAATTGCTCGAAACAAAAAATTTAAAACTTTGCATATTTTTAGGCTCCTAATTTTTTAAGGAAAAAGTATGAAAAGTGATGAAAATGACTATGGTACATTTTTGCAATTATTTCGATGCGAATGTGTATTCCGTAAATAATTTGGCTGTGTTGTATTGCTTGATGTGTCGACTTTCATTATACACCTAACTCGTTAATTGTGCTACAAAAAATGTGTTTGTTTTTGACCATCAAAGAAAACGGCTTAAAATTTCATATTTTCCGACTTTGAGGTCTAATTACCGCGGCATTTTAAAACTTATATAAATAAGTTGCATCGGAAAAGAAGCCATGTTAATCGGTTTTTTAGTTTAAAAATTACGATCAAAAATAGTAGAGGAAAAAATGACACGGTGCCTATATCTCACTAACTAGAGCTGCTGGAAAAAATCTGAGGATAGATTCGAAATCAGCGCACCCAAATTAGTAAGAAACAGTAGAAAAACTCCATGCAACAGAAAAAAAGTGTTTTTTTGTTCTGCTGTGTAATTAATGGTTCCAGCCCCTTTCTCTCCAACATCAAACAACTGTTTTCACATGAAATATATAAGCTTAACCAATATTTGGAGGCTCCAGATGGCTCCACTCCTTTACAATAGCAGTTTTTAAGTCCCCAACAGAGTTTTATTTTCATTTTCCCCATAGACACGCCTAGCAAGTACTCCGCACATATTTTCAATCGGGATTAAGTCGTGCGAACAAGTTGGTCGGTCCAAAGTTTCACCAGAGCTATATTCTAGAACCCTGTTGTTTGCCGACTTTTGTGAATGGCTGCGTTATCTTGCATAAAAATGTATGGTTTATATCTGTTTTCTAATCAAAATAGAAGAAGGCTGCGATCCAACACTCCAGTATATTCTGTACTGCCCATTCTTGAGCTCTTGAAGCGGCAATCAAACGTTCCATGTTTGTGAAATACGCCCCACACCATCACAGATCCGCCACCAAAATTTCTTTTAGAAAATTTAAGGGGCTGGTTACTGAAAACCCTCCAGTAGCATCGACAACCATCTGGTCCATCCAAATTAAATTTATTTTCATCAGAAAAGGTAACCTTTTGAAAAAAAATGCATTCGAACTCATGTAACTTAACATATAACAAAATGTTTACCATGTCCCAGCAAGTATCCAGATTATTTCGCGCAAATTGTAGTCGTGCAGCTTTGTGGCGCGGTAGGAGTGTCGGGGCCCTCTTCATAACAGCTCGGACAATATGTTCCGAGTTGCTTAACAAACGCCAAATGGTCATTTCAGACCCTGGCTGGCTGCTAAAGGCTGCGAGCTGCGAACAAGAGGCGAACGAATTGCTCGCTTTGATCAAAATTCCGCGCTTGTCATGGTCAGACAGCTTTTGTTTTCGACCAGTATGTTACTTCGTCGTTTGGCTTAATTATGTGGATCGCGTAGAAATCCGGCAATAGCACACCGAGAACGAGCGATTTCTTTCAAAATTTTGTTTACACTATGCCCGGCAACGTTTAGGTTGTAATTTCGCCTTGTTCTTTTTCAGTTACTTATTTACCAGCAGGCATTTTAGTTTAAATTAATTGAATTAAATCCCGAAATCAACGCCGAAATAAAAAAATCGTTCTGCGCTAAGAATACTTTTAATATAATGTGTCTTATAATTTTAATACGATTGCCGCTACCCAAAGTTTACTCATTTCCAAAAAAGCTAACGGTATATTTTACAGAAATTTTTAAAATATTAAGTTATGCCTAAAATTAAAACTGCTGATGCTTCATAAAATTATTCTGCGTTTTTGCTTTCCTAAAAAAAATTACTGTTTAGATTTGGCGAAGCTGCAAAGTGAAATTTTCTGAGTGTTTGATAATTATGATACGCACCTTATACCGTTAATGCCTCAAATTTGCGAGCATTGACTGAAGCTAACTTATACTCAAATTCTTTGAATTTTTCATTTTAAAAATGTTTTTACTAGTTTGCTTAAACGACTTCTAGGTTGTTTTGAGGCCACTTTGCTGTATCGCTAGTCCAGTGATAAAAATATTTTTGGGAGCAAAATTTACATAATCAAACATTCACATGGACATATCGCACACGCACTACAAAAGTGACACAACTCAAAAGTTTTAATTTTCGGTGTTTTGTGTTAATAGTGTGCAAAATGCATCCCTCTAACAATAAGCAAAAGCTCAGTATATTTTGTTGTTGTTAACTGTTGCAAAAATACAGTTGAGTCTCTCTTCATGTCAGAAGTTTGATGCTATTTGATCGCTGCAGCTCAATGCAAAAAAGTCCTAACTCAAATTGTGACACTTTTGACGAAATAAGTTGGTGTTAAAGTTAATTTGAAATAATTAATTAGTTATTTTGAATTCCGTAATTTATTAAAATATCATCAAGACAGTCACAACTCACAATTTTGGATTTTCTAGTGTAAAATAAAAAAAATTCTGGCAACTTATCCTAAAGCATAATCTCTAAGAATTTTCTACTGAACGGTCTATGCGTTATTTTAAAAACATGTTTATTTAGCTCAAAAACAGTTTTTTCTGTTTCCTGAAAAATCAAAAATTTTGAGTTGTGTCACTTTTGTAGTGCGTGTGCGATATAATATTTTGCGTTGACATAGATCCATGTCGTTACTTGTCGTCTGCGCTCCATTAACCCGCTAGTGGCCTATCCTTTACTGCCTTTGAGAGCCAACTTGAGAGGGGTTTCGCCTAAGAGTCCTGTTCGCAGTTCCGAACAGTGCATCCCTGCCGCCATACCTGCACGCACTCTATGCACTGTACCAGTGGCGTCCCCAAGATTTCGGGAAGGGGGGAAATATGCAAAAAAATCCAGTTTAACGCCTCTTTTATACTTTCGTCTTTACGTATTATTTTTAATACATGTTGCATAAAATTTTACATATGTACATACTAGGGATCGCAATTTTTTGCCATTTTGCGATCCCGGGATTTTCGGGATTGAAAAGTCAAATCCCGGGATCCCGGGATTTAATCCCGGGATTCAAATAACAAATTTTTTAAATAAAACAATTTTACCAAATTGCATAAATACTTGTTTATAATATCTCTGGTCAAAAGCACTAACCGCTTAAGTCGACTTAAGAAGAAATTGAGTTATGGATGCCACCACGTTCCCTTGACTGTGCTCTACGTTTGTGTAAAATCGGGGAGCTTCTAACTTTAAAATAAAAAAAGTTATTAATAAAAACCTATTCGCATTCCCATAGCGAACATACTACGCGCTAAAACTTTAAAGCGAGATTACTCGGAACAGCAATTTACGACTTAGGCGGTTATTGCTTTTGACCACAGATATATTTACCATAAAAATGGACACAGTTTAATCACATTTGGGGTAGTTTTAAGATGTTTTATCTTGAATTTAATCACATTGTAAGGCGGAAAGGGAGGCAGTCGGTGTTGAGTCGTCGAAGTGGTTGGTTGTGCGCGGCACATCACCAAAATCCAGTTGTCATTTACAATCAGTTGTCAATTACATTCAAAATTGTCAGTTTAAATTTAAATCAAATAAATAAACATAGTCATCCTTGACAACATTTTGTTTAACTTAAAAGTTTTTCATTTGACATTTAACTTCAGTTTGATAACATTTTGTTTTATCCAAAAATTACACTTAAACATAACTTATTGCTTTGCATCAAATGTATCATAAAGTACATATATACGCATATTTGATAATAAAAATAAAATAGTTAATTTGTTAGTATTGGGTGTACAAGTAGAAAACCGCCGTTTTTTTTCATAATTTGAGGCTTTATTGCGTATAGCAAGGGAAATGGATTGCTGAGTCACACCCAAAGAATCCGCGAGTTCTTGTTGCGTCTGACAAGAATCTTCATCCAACAGAGTCTCCAAAGCTGCATCTTCAAACTTTTTCACGGGACCCGGCCGATCCTTGCCTTTCACGTCGTAATCACCATTTTTGAATTTCACGAACCATTCTCGACACGTTCTTTCACTGATACACGACTCACTATAAGTTGCTACAATCATTCGACGCTCTTCAGCTGCAGATTTTTTCGAATGAAACGCGAAAAGCAAAATCTCCCGCAAATGACGCTTATTCGGTTCAAATTTCGACATCTTCACGCACCAACAAAAAATGGACAATAAGAATAAACAAGCGAGATGATGTGGAGTTGTTAACCGATATCTTAGCTTGCCATGTGATGTTTCTGATCGGAATTCTCTCACCGATTTCCAAAGGTGGCACCACCCAGTGGAAAACGGCGGTTTTCTACTTGTACACCTGATACTTTTAGTTTTACTTCGATTATTTCGATAAAAAAGTTAAGCGTTGTGATTAACTAAAAACTGAGATCTTAAAAATACTAAGGCATTAAATGTTTTGCCCTCTAATCTAGAGCGAAATTTATTGCAAATAAACCGTGCTGAAGAGAAACATTCTTCAGATTCAATACTTGTTGGTTGAATGCTTAGTAAATAATTATAAGCCTTTTGCAAAAGACGCCCTCTATCCCCTCCCTCCTCCGTCAGATAAGGAATTGGGTTTTTGTGCTTTTAAATTTATTTCATTTGAACTTTGAAGCATCTTTTTCAATCCCGAAAATCCCGGGATTGAAAGATTTGAATCCCGGGATTTTCGGGACTGGAAAAAGTCCGGGATCCCGGGATTGCGATGCCTAGTACATACATACATGTATATGTACACACATATATTCGCACTCCGGCTTTCAATGATTTTCCACCTACTGCAAAAAAAAAAAAAAAAAAAAAAAAAAAAAACATATATTCGCTAAAATGGCAAACACATTGCTGGAAAAAGGCAAACTAAAAGTTGGCTGGGTGGTGGGCAGACTAAGAGAACTTACTCCGCAGCCAACGCGCTGCTTCCGCTGCCTTGACTTTGGTCACCTGGCTAAGGAGTGTAAAAATTGTGATCGCTCCAATATGTGCCGAAGATGCGGAAAGGAGGGCCACGCTCTGCGCGAATGTGAAAACGAGCCAGAATGCATAATTTGCAGTAAAACAGAGGGAGTAGACGCAAAGCATATTACTGGAAGTATTAGGTGTCCTGCCTACCAGAGAACGCTTTCGGCTAGATCAAAATTAGGATAATTCAAATTAATCTAAACCACTGTGAGGCAGCCCAGGATCTGCTAAAGCAAACGGTGAGCGAAATAGAAGCTGACGTAGCCATCATATCAGAGCCCTACAAAACTGTAGAGGGCAGTGTCTGGGCATCCGATAGCTCGGGAAAAACGGCTGTGTGGGCATGTGGCAACCATCCATTCCAGGAGGCGAATCGGCAAGTCGACGATGGCTTCGTGTGGGTAAAAGTGTGTGAAATTCACATATGTAGCTGCTATGCCCCACCAAGTCTGCCACACACAGACTTTCAAGCGCTACTGTGACATTGTGAGCTCAGCAAGGCACAGGCATCTTGCTGTAATCGCAGGCGACTTCAACGCCTGGTCCACGGAATGGGGCAGCAAAAGAACGAACGCAAGAGGCGCGGCACTGCTGGAATCCTTTTCCACGCTCGACATTGTGCTAGCCAACGTGGGCAGTACAAGCACTTTCCGCAAGGACCAGAAATCGTCAGTCATCGACATTACGTTTGTGAGCAGCAGTCTAGCCAGACAAACATCGTGGCGTGTAAGCGAGCGCTACACCCACAGTGATCATCAGGCGCTGATCTATGACACTGCCAAGCAAGCGATTGAAAAGTCAACGACGGCGAGTAGCACACGACGGGGCTGGAAGGTGAATGTGCGGGACGCCGAACTATTTCGGATAGTACTTGGCGAAACGATATTGTCATCCGGCAGCGAGCTAGACCCCAGAGCCGCTGCAAATAAGCTAACCAGCAGCATAGTTAAAGCTTGCGATGCGTCGATGCCTAGGATAGCCAAGGCAGCAAATCGCAGACCAATGTACTGGTGGAGCGAGAAGATCAGGCAGCTCAGAGCGGAGTGCCTGCACACGAGACGCCGCTTCCAGAGATGCCGGAACGACATAGAACGTGAAGCTTTGCGGCACACATACAAAGCCCAACGCAAGAAGCTGCGAGATGAAATTCGCCGTAGCAAAAAGGACGCTTGAACTGTGCCGCCCCAAGGGTTGGTGTCACCCTTGGGGCGGCGCCTATCATATAGTTATGGCGAAAACCTTAAGCGCGCCACAAGAAAAGTGCCCAGAACTCTTAGCCAATATAATTCGGACCCTGTTTCCTCATCGCAAAACAGACAGCGCACCTTGTAATGCTGTGGTGATAGATGAGGTTGAAGAAGTGACGGCGGATGAGATTCTGACAGCCTGTAGGCGGATTGGGGACCGCAAAGCCCCTGGGCCTGACGGTATTCCAAACAAGGCACTGAAACTGGCCATTTGCGAACATCCGGAAACTATAGCCCACGTCCTCCAGCTGTGCCTAGAGCAAGGCATATGTGCCTGTCCATATGACAGGTGGAAAAGGCAGAAGCTGCTCCTGCTTCCAAAGCCAGGAAAACCACCTGGTACTCCTCAGGCTTATCGCCCTATCTGCCTGCTGGATACGCTGGGAAAACTTCTAGAGCGAGTCATACTAAATAGGCTACTCCCGCACACGGAAGCGAAAGGTGGCTTATCCGAATGCCAATTTGGCTTCAGACGAAAGCGCTCAACGATAGATGCCATCAACATGGCGATGTCTATAGCCACCAGTGCCATAGCGGGCAAAAGATGGGAGGGGGAGCAAAGCGCTACTGCGCCATTATAACCTTGGACATCCGCAATGCCTTCAACACCGCGCGATGGGACGTTATGCTATCGGCAATTATGGGCGTGCCAGCATATCTGTTCCGGATTATCAAAGATTATTTCTGCAATAGAATCCTCGACTATGACAGCAATGAGGGGCCGAAAAACTACACGGTCACAGCAGGTGTTCCACAAGGGTCTGTTTTAGGGCCAACCTTGTGGAACATCATGTACGATGGAATTTTCAAACTGTCTTATCCAGAGGGGGTAAAGATTATTGGCTTCGCGGACGACGTGGCCTTAACGGTTGTGGCAAAACACATCGCGCAGGTCGAAGCAAATGCGAACTCGGCCATAGAAAGGATAAGGCAGTGGCTTGAACACGTCGGTCTATCACTGGCACAAGAGAAGACGGAGGCGGTGCTAATTAGCAGCCGGAAGAAGCCGGAAACTGCGACCTTCACTGTGGGCAGCTGCACCATCGCATCTCGTAGACACCTGAGGTACCTTGGCGTCATTATCGATGACAGGCTAAGCTACAGGCACCACGCAGAGCTCACTGCGCAGAAGGCAGCGAGAGTATGCAGTGCGCTCTCGAGGATGCTCCCCAATGTGGGTGGCCCAAGGAGCAGCAGAAGGCTTCTTCTGGCGAAAGTAGTAAGCTCAATGCTTCTATATGCCGCACCAGTCTGGGCCCCGTCGCTGCGATTAAAAGCGAATAGGCGGCAGCTCCAGAGCGTCTGCAGACTTTCCGCATTGAGAGTCATCAGCGCTTTCCGCACGACGTTGGATGAGGCGGCGCTAGTGCTGGCAGGAATGGTCCCAATAGACATACTGGCCGATGAATGCAGGCGATTGCATAACCAAAAAGAGCGCAATGGCCCCCCTGCCAGTAGGGCAGCGGCGGAGAGAGCAGCGTCAATACGCAGTTGGCAGGAGCGGTGGGACAGCTCATCATAGGGCAGGTGGACGCACACCCTAATCCCCCAAATCGAGCAATGGGTGCGGCGAAACCACGGCGAGGTGAATTTTCACCTGTCACAACTGCTCACCGGCCATGGAGCTTTTCGCAGCTATTTGTACCGATTCGGGCACGACGAGTCGCCACTATGCCCAGTTTGCCAAGTCGACGAAGACGCGGAGCATGTGCTATTCCACTGCCCTCGCTTCGCAGTGGCCCGAGGTCGCATCAATGCGCTGACGGATGAGGACATAAACCCGCAGAACCTCACGTCCAAAATGTTAATCTCGCGAGCCGTATGGAATGCGGCGAGCGATGCGGCGGTGCACATCCACAACGAGCTGAGAAAGGCTGATCAGCGGCGTCGCGCTCCGGCAACAGTAGCTGAGGACCAGCGCTGGCAATAGCGACAGACGCCATAGTACCGCGATCAGCAGACGGGACATAGTGCCAACCGGGTGGGGTGGTTGAAGAACCGAACAGGGCGGTACTTAGCTGACAGGCAGTTGGAAGGCAAGCATGTGCAGCTTGTGACAAACCGCACAAGAACAGTGACAAACGATGAGCCTAGCGCTCAAATCCGACCTCCGACGAAAAACTTGACGGTAGTGTCCGGAGGGGTAACCGGTACATGACGTGAGGAGGTTTAGTGTGTTAAAGTCTCACACTGACGGGATTAGGCTTTCGATGCTTCCTCCTCGTTAAATAAAAAAAAAAAAACACACATTTATATACTGTCCCTGTTCATCGAATTATGACCGATGAAAAATTTTCAAAATTTCTACTTTAATCATCGATAAAACAAAAACTAATCAAGTAAAAATAACAAATGAGGTATCAACTTATTCGTTGGAAAGTTTTGCACCAAGATATGTAAATTATAGTTTATAATTTCTAATATTTTTTCTGTCCACCCTGAGCTTTTAGAATTGCCTCTATTCGTTGGGGCATGCTATCAATGCAATTGGACATCATTGTTCTCAATTGGATATTATTTGGCCAAATATCTGTAATATTTTCTTTAAGAATCGACTTTCTCCGACTATACACTTTGGATGTAAAATATGCCCCGCACTTCTTTATCGGATTAAGATCGGGAGAATTGCCAGGCCACGCCAACACATCTAAGTTTATTGTATTAATAGCGGCGATGCTGTGTGGCAAGGAGCACCATTTTGCATGAAGATGTATTCCTCTTTGGGCTGCTGCAGAGTGTCGATATACGGCGCTAAAACACCTTGAAGTACGTTTATATATTGGGCAGAGCGCATTGTTCCTTTAACGAAATGTATTGGACAAGGACCTTCCGATGTAATGCAGCTCCAAACCATTACTGCTGGCGGATGTTTAATGCAGGGAACGATGCATTCGTCCGAATATCGTTCCCCCTGCCTCCTTCTCACAAATTGCTTTTCTTCAGTAACCACTTCCAAGCGATATACAGCGCTAAAGATAACCTAAAAATGACAAGAATTTCGCAAAAAAGTGGTTAATAGGAATTATTGTTAAAAATCGCAGGAAAGATCACATTTAATGGATTTACCTTGGTCCAGTAGTTTTATCTGAATGCCTTATGCAACTGTGCCCAATATAACCGCCGCTGACGCATTACTTTGGTTAAATTTGGCTATTTCACTGGACGCCTGCGTATCAACCCATTTTCGTATAAGCGACGACGCACTGTCATCAGCAACACTGATACACCATAACCCTTTAGGTCTTCTAAAATGACCCTACATGGAGTATATCGGTTCTCCAAAGCTTTTTGCACGATTCTACGGTCGGTTCTTTGTGTAGTTTTGCGAATACCGCGGAATTCTTCCTATTAGTTTTACAAACTGAAGGCAAGTCGTCAGTATTTCGGCTCTTTCTTGCAAGATTGACCACGGATGCTTTTGAAGATTGAAGTTTTTTGGCTATTTGAGAGTAGCTGCACTTGCCCTCCTTCACCAAAGCCACAATTTGAAAATTTGTTTTCCACTGTTAGGTCACGTTTTCTACCCATTTTGTTTAACAAGCCTTCAATAGATCCAACACGGATTTTACATAGTATTAAACAAACATAATGATGATATATTTTACCTACTTACTTCTTAGTTTTTAATACGTAATTTCATAAATAATTTTTGTTTCTTATTTCTTTTTTTGTGTCACAATTTGCCTTTAAAACGAAGTTATGATGACACCAACAATTGGAAATTTTGACGATTTTTCCTAGTTGCCACGAGTTTACCGGCATTGACAGAGTTTTCATATACCATAATGAGTTTCCTTTAGCAGGATTTTAAAGAAAACTTTCCAATGAATAATTTGATACCTCATTTGTTATTTTTACTTGATTGGTTTTTGTTTTATCGATGATGGAAGTAGACATTTCGAAATTTTTTCATCGGTCATAATTCGATGAACAGGGACTGTATATATATACATACTAGCTGACCTGTCCAACTTTGTCTCGCACGACATTTGAAAAGAAAACCAACTAAAGGAAGAGGAGGAGCTACTGATTTCCGCAATCGAGGCTAAGTTTTAGTAAAGAAATGGACTGCGCTTGAAACGGATTTAAATTATATGGGCGGTGCCATGCCCTCTAATTCAATACCTGCCCCTTTTTCAATGCCCTCTGTCGAAAGAGAAAATGGTAGGTTCGTAGTACGAACTCGTACTAAGTTTCATTGCTGAGCGACTTATAGTTCAGCAAAATATTTGGGTCACAAAAAATTTACCACGCCCCTTGTCCAATACCCATCAAATCTTATCAGTAGAATGACTCATCTATGGGACGACGGGATACAACATTTCAGTGTTGTACAACTTACAATATGGAGCTTGAAGTCAATGGGCCCAATGAATCAAAGTTCTTCATACTACACTCTATGGGTGATGCCACGCCTCTTTTATGTAATGCCCAATCCATTCCTCCAGTCGAAGGGTGTGACCCGGTTTCATTTATATGCGACAGTTCCAAAGTTACGCAGAAAATTTCAGTCACAAAAAATATGCCGCCCCTTGTTCAACGCCCAAAAAAATGCCAGTAGAATTACACATCTATGGGACGATGGTATACAAAACTTCAAAGCTTTCCAACTTATTGTTCCGAAGATATTCCACATTAAAAATTTGGGTTGTATGGGCGGTGCCATGCCCCTCGTTCAATACCCACCCTACTCTCCCTGTCGAAGGGCACGTCTAAATCGTAAGTATGTGCCAAATACATTTGATGTGTGACAACGCACATACAATTTAACCACTTGAAGGACACGTCTAAGCCATGATGCTGTATCAAATTTCAATGCTGGCCGACTTATAATTCCGAAGATATTCCACATTAAAAACTTGGGTTGTATGGGCAGTACCAAACCCCCTCGTCCGATACCCACCCCATTCCCCATGTCGAAGGGCTCATCTAAACCGTAAGTTTGTGTCAAATCTCTTTGATGTGATGTGATTTGTAGTTCCAAAGTTATTAAAAACATTTGAGTTGCTTAAAAAGTGCCACACCCCTTGTCCAATTTTAATGCTGCCAGATTTCTCATTCCGATGATATTCCATATTGAATATTTAAGTTGTATGGGAGGTGCCACGCCTACCTATCTGGTCGTATTCGCACTATATGGTTTACCGAGACTTACTCAAGACGACCATTCCGTGAAAAATTCAACTAATCGGCTGTCTAGTTTTTGAGTTTTAGTGTCGTGGGACCAACAAACAAACATACATTAATTTTTATATACAACATATAGATATTTGCTGCAATGACTCGCAAAATTTTTGTATATCCATATTGTTTTGCACAAATACATCACAGTTAATTTCTGTCATCGTAATGAGCATTGCAGGAAGGCGTAAAAGGTGGGCCTGGTCAACCTTATATAGCTTATGTTTACCTATGAAACATAGGTGGCCGTGGTCAATCTGATGTATCCTATGTTAGCATCAATGAAACACAGAAATTTGATATTAATACTGATTTACCGACATGTACCGTAGCTTTGTTTGTTAGTTTAGTGGGCGCGGAAAGTGGGTGTGGCCGATTATATTACAGCCTATGTTTGTCGCAATGACACGCTGAATGGTCCGATACCCATATTGCTATGACAAATATACCATGGATAATTTTTATTTTAGTAAGCGTGGCGAAAAGGCATATGGGCATCTCCCAAAAAAGGTCCACCACGAGTGAAAAATTCAAATTGCTCAGAAAAACTTTTTATTTTCCAATAATACAGCTTAAATATCTATATTTTATAAATGTAAAAGAATTTTTAATTTTTGACCGAAATATACTACTGTAAAAGAAAACAAAATTTTTCTGAGCCTTTTGACGAATTATATGCACATTTTGTCTTTGCGTTTTTATCTTATTCAAGTAATATTACATTTTTCTTGTAATGCAAAAGTTTTCTACTAACAACAATCTTATGTATTAGAGAAAGCGAGAGAAAGTGGAGTTCGAAGAACGGAAGTTTTTTAAGTTTGCTTCTTCCTGTATCCTATTATCGCGTCCGTGCCCAAAAAACCTTATTAGTTGTTGCCATTAGTGGACAAACTTTTCAAATGCAAGTAGCTGTCAGTTTTTAAATAGGTGCATTGTTCCCGTTAGGAAAATATAATAATTGGTTCCCAGCAAAATCGGAAAAAAATTGTATGGGTGTTTAAAATTTGTCGCGTCCGTAACCGGAAGCTCTGAATCGACTCGATTGTTTTTCGATTTCCGGTAAATTTCCGCATTTCTTGAGATACCATTTTTTTTCAAAATATTGACTCTCATTGAACATTTTACCAATAAAATACAAGAAAATATCAAAAAAATCATTTAGGTTGGGTATTACAGCTCAATCAAATTTGTATGTTATATTGTACAATGGTCCGCAAAAGGAGTAAAAATGCATGCAACTTTTTTTCGTTTTTTTAATTTTATGAACAATTCATTGGTTTATTTTATAAGAAAACATAAATTATAACAACAAAAATCAAAACGTGATTTCATTTTGATCGAAAACTATATAAATTATATATATATAAACAATTGAATAACATTTATCAGGCCTTATAAAACCGTTATTGCTGTTGCAAAGCCCTTTTCCCCTCAATAAAACACAGAATCAACTAAACACCATATAGCTTTGTAGAAAGATACCGAATATAGCCGATTCTTATTATCGTAGTGGGAGTGGCAAGTACTCATGTCTAACCTTACATAATCTGTGTCTGCCCAGTGAAACACAAAATCGTTAAGTAATTGTTATTTCTGAATAGAAATAGTCAAACAGTCGAATTTTATTAGTCATACGATTTAGTGATGGGCAAACAGAAAAATTCTGTTACCAATTCCATAACTTAAAAAAAAATGCTACATCACTTGCGACCTTTGCCTGCCATTTGTACGATAAATCGTACAAAGCTTTGCAACCCTTGTGTACAATACTATCGTATTCGTATATCGTATTCGTATATTCATTCGTATATCGTATTGTACGATATATCGTCCAATTTTTTAAAGGCTCGGGAAAAATATTTAGAAGCAAAAATTTTTAAATTTAATAAGTTTTATAAATGAACTGAGATTCAAACTTTGAAATTGTTTGTCTTTTTGCTACTAAAAAGTTTTACATATTTAAAAACTCCTCCGCAGAAGCATCGCATAGCCAAATTCTTGCAAAGAGCTGCTTACAAAACGCACTCACACTGTATAGCCACGGCTATTGTTGTTTATATTTCCAAACAGAATGGTAAAACATAACCTACTTAATAAGAATTTAAAAACCGTTTCATAAAAAAAACGTTCGCTGTCAAAACAAAAATCTTTAAAAAAAATTTTACGATATATCATACAAATTTCCGGAAAGGGTTAATGAAAAATACTGTACAAATATGTCCAGCTAGTTAATTAATTTAATTTAATTAATTTATTAAGTTATTTCTAAAACCAGTTTACTGCGATGTGATGAATGAAAGGTGCATTGCTAATGTATGTAAGAGCTTTGCGCACGATATTAAACAAGATCTAATTCCAATAGAGTTCCTCAGGAAAATTAAATAAACCACACTAAGAACTTTTAACTTTATTTTTTCCTTATTTTGATTGCTGTAACTTGAATTTAACTTGTTATGTGTTATTTTTATTAAAAGTTGAAGTGTGAAAAATTTGTCGCGTCCGTGATGTCGCGTCCGTATTCATGATATACCTAATTAAAAAAAGGTAAGACAAAATTCTCATATTTCATAAGTCTACGAAGAAAAGTTATCCTTTGACCTTCATTTGCATGTCTATATATAAAAAAAAAGTTCCCAAAAATCGCTAAATTTTGTATATTTCTATAAGAGCTTAAAAAAAACTTCTTTTTTTTGTCGCGTCCGTTTCATTGCATAATTACTTTTTATTTTGTACTAATTTGTACTAAATCTTTCCAATATATTTCTAAAATGTAGCACTATTTCAGCGCGTTAGAACACTAAAAAAACATATCGACTTTTTGTGTTTCTTTCTTGTTTTTGGTGTAATTGAAAGCGTGCGAATGTCGCGTCCGTGCCACTGGGAGATGCCCATATGAGGTGGGCGTGGTCAATCTGATATATCCTATGTAAGCATCAATGAAACACGGAATCATTTGATATTAACACTTCTGTTACCTTAGGGTAATTTTCGAGTCAATTTTAACTTTAAAGAGCCGTAACTTTCTTATTTCTGGTAAAGAGTTGTTTTCCTTTGGACTCAGTGACTAATTTTATGCCATTTAAGTATACGCTAAATTTTTTCTTATTTGCAACTATACAAAATTGACCTTAAGGTCATTTTATAACCCATAGGACTGAACGCAAGAAGTCGGTCGCTGCAATGTGAACTTTATTAGATTTGGTTTCTGGCATTTTTGTTTTGTTTTGTGTTGGTAAGAGGGCGTGGCGCTAACTATGCAACCTTTTTTACTATGAAGTAAAATCGAAATTATAAGTCATACAACATTACAATTTCGTGCAATGTCGCCATGTGGACATATTGTTCCACTGAAAATATTTGATAGGCGGTTAATAATAGGCGGGGCACTCCTTTAACGAGCAGCCGCCGTGGCTCAGTTGGTTAGTGCGCGGTCCAACGAGTCGCATGCAGAGCGACGCAAGATCGAATACTGCATGTAGTAAACACCTAAAAAAAATAACGGGAAACTCGTTTTCTCTTTCGGTGGCTGTCCTCTCAGCTGGAAATGGCAAACCTCTGAGAGTAAAAATTGCCTATGAAAAAGCTCCCAACCTGCCGTTCGGAACCGGCATAAAACTGTAGGTCCCTTCCACCCGCGTACAAAATTCACACGCACAACACGGGTGGTTGCGGGAAGCTGGGCCTTAGTCTCGCGTAAGCGGGCTGTCGTGCCAATCAATTAAAAAATTATTACTCCTTTAACGATCCCAATTTTGTATATAACTTCGGAATTATAAGTCGCACATCAATGACACTAAGATCGAACTTACTATTGGATCATGTTTTTCGACAGGGGAAAAGGGAGGAAGGAGAAAAGGGCACTTAATAAAGGGCATAGTTCGCCAAACATCTAAATAAGCAGTATAGGCGCTTTTAATTTTCAAAGGATCGAAACCCAATGGGACGAAAACTTTGTTTCTGGTATGAAATCTTTATTGAAACTTTCAATATAAGTAAATAGTAAGTACATATCGCACACGCACTACAAAAGTGACACAACTCAAAATTTTTCATTTTCGGGTTTATGTGTTAACCCTAATCCGTCGTTCGGGTGATTTTTCACACATTTCAAATTTGAGATGCTATAACTTTCTTATATATTTATCAAAATGATTAAGGTTTCTTGTATTTGTAGCAAACCAATATCAGTTTTAGAATTTATCTACAACATATTGATTATTTGATTATAACGGTGATTACAAAAAAAGTTACGTGGGCGACGTTCGGGTGATATTTCACCCATATACAAATTGTATGGAAATTCAACGCAACACATACAGAAAATGCCATAAAATTACGTCACTGGATTGAAAGTTTTGAACTGCTTTTATAGGCAAAACCTTTTTATGGATCAGTGGGCCTCCTGAACTCAAAGGAAAAGTAGGAGCCAATTATTTTATTTCAACTAAAGTTGGTATAACTCGTTATGCTTGAAGTCGTGTGCCAGTAATAAAAGATACTAATGAAGACCAATGTTAAAGATAGTAACTGACAAAACTAATGTTGAAGGTTTGGACGTTTTTGGCAGTGCATGGATCAGCGTTGTTGATATTCAGGCATATTTTGGTATTTCAATTTTGAGTGGTGTTTATAAGTCGAATGGAGAATCTCTTGATAATCTGTAGAGTTACGCAACAGGCAGAACAATTTTTCGTTCTATTGGTGACAAAACCATTCGCCAAGAATGTAACGATTGTAATCAAGAATGAAGCTTGTTAACACCCATAAGAGATATATGAAAAAAATGAGTTTAGTTACAACTGCTATGTACGTCCTATAAAAAGGACACACTAAGTTAACAAGAAGAAGATTTGAGCACTTTTCATCATAACCAGGATATGTGGGTGACAAAAAATTACCCGAAATTATATCGTTTACAATAAATCAAAAGCAGTAGTTGACACTTAAGACCAATTGATTGTTCACTAACTATACTCTTAAGCGAAAAACCAATTGCTGTCGATTCCATCTGGATCGCTTGTACAAAAAGTACAAGTGAAGAATTTTTCTTGAAAACTTAGATTTGAGTTTAGTAAAGCTAAAGGTTTTGCGTAGAGCGTAGTAGCGAAAGGAAAATCTTCATGCTGACTTCTTATCTCAATACAGCCATTTTTGCAAACCTTGTCAGAAAATCAGAGCGTAAAAAAGTAAAAGAACTATTGGAAGATAGCTAATTTGGTATCAAAAACGATCGAAAGGCATATTTGCTTGCAATTCTTGAAAAAAAATATACTTGTGGTGAACACAAAGTTTTAGTTAACTACTGCCCTTCCTTGCCCCCTTTCCCCATCCGATTGAAATGAGTGCTGTAACATATATTCGAAAAATAGTATTACATACACATTTAAAAACGGGTGAAATTTGTGGTATATCACAACGGGTCTCATAATAGGCTTTCGAGTGTGTCTTTTACAGAGGCAGCCACAATAACCTAAACTAACCTAGTTGCCCTAATTGCAAAAAAATATAGACAAATTTGTTAACTTATTTATCTGTAAGATAACAAAGATAATAAAGATTAAAGATAAGAAATTATTTTTTATTATAATTGGTCAAAAAATTCATAAAAACAATGCAAAGTACCATATGGGTGAAATATCACCCGAACATCTTATGTGTGAGTTTTTTTGAACGTCGGATGAGGGTTAATACTGTGCACAATGCATTAATCTACCAATCAGCAAAAGCTCAGTATATTGAAACGAAGAGGCAGTCTGTGCTGTGCATGCACGCTTTTCCAAGCATACTTTTAGGCATGCACTTTGAAGTATGGCAAATTTGGTATAATTCGCTTGGATAGTCCGATATGGCAAGGATGGTTCTCGAAGAAATGGGCTGTGCGAGAATGGTCGAGCGCTTTCCAATTGGAAGTTGCAAGAAACTTTGGCGCGATAAGAAAACTGGTATAAAAGCAGCAGTGGCAGCGCAAGTGGTCGAGTCTGTGTTGAGAAAGCAATGGGGAAACATGCAATAGTAGTAGTGTATAGTAGAACAAGTGTAAATCTATAAGGGAGAGGGCTGGGTTGTGAACAGGGGTTTTGTTTTTTGGCTCTAACTTTTCACAAAATAAAGATATCGAAAAATCGAAGATACCGTTGGAAAGGTGAATATATAACGCAACTTTGTTATGAAGACAGATTACCGTTTTGATTGAAATTTAACTCTCTACGTCCAATTTTCTAAGAACGTGATTTTTCGCTTTTTCAAAAAAGTGGCTGGGTTGTGAACCATCTGGAAAATCCCTATTAAAGTCGGAAAATACGAAGAAAACACCCATAATTTTTCAGTACATTGAGAATTTATTTAATCAGGAAGCCTCAAGAGGTGAAAAAAAGTTATAATGACGCCTCTTAGGCCAAAAAATCGCAATGAATGAAACTGCTCAATTTTTTAAATTTTCATCCTAATCTGTGTCGGAATGTTTGCATGTGAAATACGAACGTGTTCTCGTATTGGCTCACTTCAAGTGAACACAACGAAATCGAGTGAAATTATATAAAATGACTTTATTTTTATATATCCGTCCATATTTGACAGTGTTAGAACAAATGTAGTACGAAAAACAGGTGGTTCATAACCCAGCCACCTCAGTGGTTCACAGCCCAACCACGATGCCATTTTGGAAACTTTAAAATAAACGACACTTCCAATCATAATTCGACATAAACAAATATTGCATCGTAAAATAGAATCAAAACACTAAATAAACATGTATTACACAGACTTTTTGTCACTAAGATAGCACTTTAAAAAAAAGCCAACAAGTTTTCGCAGTCGATTTTCAAACACGATGTCTTTCAAACTCGATTGCTGCCACAAGCAATACGTGTTTGTACTTCGGTGTAACCACAAAAGCAGAGTCATATCATAAGACAAAATTGACAGTTGAAAGATTGGCGATATGTCAATTAGGGAAAGAAAAAACGGCAATGGTTCACACCCCAGCCTGGTTCACAACCCAGCCCTCTCCCTTACTATTATATAAAAGCAAGTGTGACGTTTTTTGAGCCACAATCAGGCAAAAACCACTGAACCGATTTAGATGAAATAAGCACCAAACATTTTTTAATCTGTGGGAATGGTACATAGGCTATATGAGACTGACCACGCCCCCTTATTACGCTCACTATGGTAACAAAACTCATCTATGGTATGCTTTTGTAAGGAAATATGGGTATCAGACGATTCAGCGTTACATTGCGGAAAACATAGGCTATAATATAATCGGCCACGCCCACTTTCCGTGCCCACTAAACTAACAAAACGAAGCTACGGTACATATCGGTCAATCAGTATTAGTTTCCAATGATTCCGTGTTTCGTTGATGTTAACAGAGGATATATAAGATTGACCACGCCCACCTGATATGCCTTTTCGCGACGCCCACTATAATAACAAATCAGCCATGGTATATTTGTCATAGCAATATGGGTATCAGACGATTCAGCGTGTCATTGCGGCAAACAAAGGCTATAATATAATCGGCCACGCCCACTTTCCGTGCCCACTAAACTAACAAAACGAAGCTACGGTACATGTTGGTAAATCAGTATTAATACCAAATGATTCCGTGTTTCATTGATGTTAACATAGGATATATAAGATTGACCACGCCCACCTGATATGCCTTTTCGCCACGCCCACTATAATAACAAATCAGCCATGGCATATTTGTTATAGCAATATGGGTATCAGACGATTCAGCGTATCATTGCGGCAAACATAGGCTATAACATAATCGGCCACGCCCACTTTCCGTGCCCATTAAACTAACAAAACGAAGCTACGGTACATGTTGGTAAATCAGTATTAATATCAAATGATTCCGTGTTTCATCGATGGTAACATAGGATATATAAGATTGACTGCGCCCACCTGATATGCCTTTTCGCCACGCCCACTATAATAACAAATCAGCCATGGCATATTTGTTATAGCAATATGGGTATCAGACGATTCAGCGTATCATTGCGGCAAACATAGGCTATAACATAATCGGCCACGCCCACTTTCCGTGCCCACTAAACTAACAAAACGAAGCTACGGTACATGTTGGTAAATCAGTATTAATACCAAATGATTCCGTGTTTCATTGATGTTAACATAGGATATATAAGATTGACCACGCCCACCTGATATGTCTTTTCATCACGCCCACTATAATAACAAATCAGCCATGGTATATTTGTCGTAGCAATATGGGTATCAAACGATTCAGCGTGTCATTGCGGCAAACAAAGGCTATAATATAATCGGCCACGCCCACTTTCCGTGCCCTCTAAACTAACAAAACGAAGCTACGGTACATGTCGGTAAATCAGTATTAATACCAAATGATTTCGAGTTTTGTTGATGTTAACATAGGATATATAAGATTGACCACGCCCACCTAATACGCCTTCTCGCCACGATCACTATAATAACAAATCAGCCATGATATATATGTCACAGCAATATGGGTGTCAAACGATTTAGCGATTCGATAGGGGGAATGGGGTGGGTTTTTGACAAGGGGCGTGGTACAGCCCATGCAACTTAAATTTTCAATGTGGAATATCTTCGAAATGAGAAATCGGGCAGCATTAAAATTTGTCAGCGTTTGACAAGGGGCGTGACACTTTTTAAGCAACTCAAATGTTTTCAATAACTGTGGAACTACAAATCACACAGTTAAGAGATTTGACACGAACTTACGATTTAGATGTGCCCTTCGACATGGGGAATGGGGTGGGTATCGGACGAGGGGGCCTGGCACTGCCCATATAAACCAAGTTTTTAATATGAAAGATCTTCGGAATTATAAGTCGGTCAGCATTGAAATTTGATATAGCATTATGGCTTAGACGTGTCGTTCAAGTGGTTAAATTGTATGGGCGTTGGACAAGGGGCGTGGTACTTTTTAAGCGACCTTATTGTTTTCAATTGGAATTGCACATCACACATCAAGATATTTGGCACATACTTACGATTTCGACGTGCCCTTCGACAGGGAGAGTAGGGTGGGTATTGGACGAGGGGCATGGCATCGCCCATATAACCCAAATTTTTAATGGAATATCTGGAGCAATAAGTTGGAATGCTTTGAAGTTTTGTATACTATCGTCCCATAGATGTGTCATTCTACTGGCGGTATATTTTTTGCGACTGAAATTTGCCGCTTAATTTGGGGACTGAAAGGCGCATATCAATGAAACCGGATCACACCCTTCGACTGGAAGAATGGATTGGGCATTACATAAAAGAGGCGTGGCATCGCTCATAAAGTTTAGTATGAAGAAACTTGATTTATTGGGCCCATTGACTTCAAACTTGCGTGCAAAGCCGCAGGGCCCTACTAGTTTGTAAATAAAGCGATTGTTGGTTTTTGACTGCATTTGCGTTGAATAATTGAAGTGGTTTTATTTTCAAACACAATCAAAACGAACCTTGGAAAACGAATTTGGATTTAACATACGTAACAATATTTTGCCGTTGTTAACTGTTACAAGAATTCATGTCAGAAGTTTGATACTATTTGATTGCTGCAGCTCAATGCAAAAGAGTCCTAACTCAAATTGTGTCACGAAATACATTTTTGTTAAAGTTAATTTTAACCCTTTCGGGACTACTGGGATAATACGTCCCAGCAAGATTTTAATGCCTCTCAAAAAAATTATTCAAATCTTACAACCCACGCAAAATATTTTTTTCGATTTCGATGTTCCCGCATAAAAGGATGATTTCAGAATTTGTGAGCATCCAATATAATTTTCTAACCCCAACATTCATGGCATGAGAACATTTCTACTGAGAGTATTTTGGATTTCAAAAATAAACTCCGTCCCGAAAGGGTTAAGCAAAATTCTAACAATTTTTGTATATATTTTTAATTTTTAAAATTAATTATGAATTTTCAAACTTTTCTTTCAACTTTTTAACTGTCATTTATAATTATTAAATTTAGAAAAAGTGGCATAACTTGAAATAGTTCCGTAATTATTGAATTAAAATATCATCAAAACAGTCACAACTCAAAATTTTGGATTTTCTAATGTAAAATAAAAAAAAAATTCTTGGAACTTATCAAAAAGCATAATCTGTAAGGATTTTCTACTGAACGGACTATTATAAGGTTGCTCTAAGCGAGCAGACTGCGATATCTACTACAAAAAAAAAAATGTTTATTTAGCTCAAAAATAGTTTTTTGCGTTTCCTGAAAAATTACAAATTTTGAGTTGTGTCACTTTTGTTGTGCGTGTGCGATAGATGTAAGTAGTACGATTTTTAGCAATTAATAACTTTCTAAAAATTTCCAAAAGGAATGTGAACAAGCTAGATCGCGTTTCTGGAAAATATTCGTGTTAGCCACAAACAAAATTACGCCTTGCTGCAATTCGCAACTCTATTATTCCTTGCGTCACCATTGCATATGTGGTGTGGAATTCATCCCTAGAATGATAACGTAATGTCGTCTATTCTATCAAGATTTGGAAAAATTACCTCCTGGGCTTCTATTTTGCGAAAAGAAAGGAAGCCAACAATATAATCGTACGAGTTATCCTCAGCAGTACATTCAGTAAAGAAGAAGATAATCAGTGAAAGGAAACGATGGGGCGCAATTTGGGTCAGCGGAATATATTCATTTCCTTCTTCAGGAAATCGAATAATCTTAATTAACATATATTATAATTTGTATTGGTTGATTGGTGTCAATATCTAGCATAACTGTAATATTTTGGCATACTTTTATAAATTAAACCTCTAAACTGAGTAATTTTTGTAGGCCACGGGAACACGCCTTCTTGCGAAATCATTTATTTTTGGGCGATTAATGATTATTATCTGTTATATATATTATAATTGTCCAACAAATAGTTACGATGTAGTTTTAACTTCTGAAGAAATCGCAAGAATTAAAGTACCCGAGAAGAATATCAAGAACCTGGACATGGTCTCCATGTTGAACATATTTGACTCCAGTAAGGCCAAATAAACACTTTTCAATAATAAAAGTAATAACTAATTGTTAAAATCACATTGTCTTAACTTTTTTGAACAAAATACAAAGCAAAAAATCGGGGTCATTTTATGACCCGAAGGGTCAAATGTGCGAGTTTTTCCTAGGGTAACAGAGGGGTTAATACTGATTTACTGACATGTACCGTAGCTTCGTTTTGGTTATTTAGTGGGCGTGGCCAATTATATTATAGCCTATGTTTGCCAAAATGACACGCTGAATCGTTTGATACCCATATTGCCTTACAAAAGCATACCATAGATGAGTTTTGTTACCATAGTGGGCGTAAGAAGGGGGTGCACAGTGTCGCGAGTCCATAGTAGCGAGGGACAAAAATATAAGGAATAGTCGTACGACAGTAAAATTTTGTACATATGATTTTGTTGCAAACAGAAGTTAATACGCCAAAAATTACTTCTATCGCCCTACGGACACGCCCACCTCTCATACAAACCAAATACTAAGTTGACAGTATCTCGGAAACTATAAAAGATATTGATACGATGAGAAATTCTGTGCCGCACTGTACAGGATTGCTCTTCTCCGCACGAATGTTTTCCAAGCATACTTTTAGGCATGCACTGTGAAGTACAGCAAAACTGTTATAAATTCGCTTGGTATAGTCCGATATGGCAAGGATGGTTCTCGAAGAAATGGGCTGTGCGAGAATGGTCGAGCGCTTTCCAATTAGAAGTTGCAAGAAACTTCGGCGCGATTAGAAAACTGGTATAAAAGCAGCAGTGGCAGCGCAAAGGGGCGAGTCTGTGTTGAGCGAGCAAAGTGGTAACAAGTGTAGATACAAGCGAAGTGTAAATTCTGTAAATAAAGTATTGTTGGTTTTTTGGGCCTTTTGCGCTGAATGATTGAAGTTGTTTTATTTTCAAATACAATCAAAACGAACCGTCGATAACGAACTGGGGAATTTCGTAACATTTGGTGTCAGAAGTTCGGATTGTATTACTGAAAGTAAAATAAAATTATAAAAACGAAAACATGGTTAAACTGGAGCTGCTGAAGGTTGACCAGCTGAAGAAGGAGCTGGCTGCCTGGAATTTGCCGACTGCTGGCGGTAAGGTGGAGTTGCAGCTGCGCTTGCGAGAGGCGTGTGAATCACGAGGCATCGATTGGGCTGCACACGAGTTCGGAACGCAGGAACAAGAGGGGTCGGCCAAGTGGAGGATACGCCTGCGGGTGCTGCGTCGATGCAAAGTACGACTGCAGCGGCTGCGCCACCACAAGCAATGGACATGAGCCAGCTTATGGTTGCAATGAGAGGCATGTTTCAGGAAACTTCTGCGAAAATTGAGAATGTCAGTCGTGAAAATCGCGAAATGTCGGCGCAAATGGCAGCGAAACTGGAAACCACGAATCAGGAAATTTCGGCAAAAATCGAAACGACGAATCAAGAAATAGCAAGAATGGAAACGGCGACCCGTGAAATATCGGAGCAAATGGAAGCGTGCAACCGAGAAATGGCGACAAATTCTGCGCGCATGGAGCAGAAGGTGGAGGAAATTTCCGATAGACTGAACGGGAAAGTTGAGCATCTTGAGACGCGAATGGACAAGTGGGACAAACGAGTTGACAGTCTGGAGGATTCGGTAAACAGGAAAATCGATGAGCGGCTTAGAGAGGTGCAGCCACGAGAATGTTTGCCGACGGTTCCGGAAAGTTTCGCCACCCGAACAGAAGTGCCTACTTATGATGGTGCTACGCCGTTCGATACATTCAAACTGCAATTCGACTTAGCTGCTTTGGAAAATCAGTGGACCGATATCAGGAAGGGTCGGAGATTGGCACTGGCGCTGAAAGGTCCTGCGGCTGAGGTAATGAAATCAGTTCCGGAATGCTCGAGAAGTGATTATGAGGCCGTCATGAGAGCGTTGGCAGCGAAGTATAGCAACGAGCACAACCATACGCTGTACTACTGTGAGCTGAAGAACCGCAGGCAAAGAGCCAGCGAGGCGCTGCAGATATATGCAGCAGACATTGAGCGGCTCGTACAGTTGTGCTACCCAAAATTCGGCGCTAATGATCTCGAAAGGATGAAGATTGAGTCGTTCATTGAAGGTCTTCATGATCCCGAGACACGTCGCAGTGCGTTGATGATGGGCAAGCCGACATTTAAGGAGACGGTGACCAGCGCGATGACATATGAAGCGACATGGATTGGAGGCAATCGGTATGCATCTGCAAGGATACGTCAAATCCAGCCGAACAGCGACATTTCGATCCAGGCCATAAGCTCTGAGACACCGGGCAGGCCACGGGTTGTCTCCTCTAAAGTTGTTTGCTGGATATGTGGCAAGCAGGGTCACATATCACGAGACTGCCGCCAACGAAAGAGGCGTTCCCGTTCTCGATCGCAATCGCCTGAAGCGAGGAATGCTGACGATCGAGGCTCAGCCAACAAGCGCAGGGCTGAGGACGAGGAGTCGTTAAACTAAAACGGGTCAGCCCAAAGGGGCGTGAGCTGATCCCCACAACACGCTGCCCCACCGTCCTTGTCTCACAGCTGAAACAGCAACCCAGCAGCTTGACGATTGAAGGAAAGATAGATGGAAAGTTGTTCGTGTTGACACTGGATACTGGAGCGTCATATTCGATCATAAAAAGGAAGCTTCTGAAGAACTGGGAACCGCTGCATGGCATACAGCTGAGGACTGCGACTGGCGAGCGTGCGCCGGTAAGAGGAAAAGTAACAAAAACAATTGCTATCGGCACCAGCAGCCTGGAGCATGAGTTCATCGTCGCGGATATAATGGACGACGTGATTATCGGCGTGGATTTCATGATTAGGCATGGTTTTACGCTGGATCTGAAAGAAAATGTGCTGAAGTATGCCAACGTTGAATTCCCCCTGCACACTGGCTATGACCGAAGCGTGGCGGTAAGGAAAGTTGTCTCGTGTCAACACCAGAAGATACCAGCGAATTCCGAGGCGATTGTGTGGGCAAAGGTGGACGAGGACGATGGGACAAGTCGGCTGTGGGTTGTAGAAGCGCCAAAACAAGGATACGACAACATAATAATCGGACGTACATTAGTGGAACCCAAAAATGGCAAAATACCAGTCAGGATACTCAACGCACTGAACACACCCAGATATGTCGGAAAAGATGCGGTCATTGGCGAGTGTAGAGAGGCTGAAGCAGTTGTCAATTGCGAAAGCAGTCCACCCGGAGGAAGTAAGAAAAGCGGTTCTAACATGGACGCCATACCGCAGAACCAGTGGAGCAGTGAATTGACAGGCGAGCAGAAACAGAAGGCGCGGTCACTCCTGCAGCACTATGGGTCAATATTTGCAACGGAAGCGGGCGGAAGAACAGCCATAGTGAAGCACAACATCGACACCGGAAGCGCGAAACCAATCCGCCAACCGCCAAGACGAGTTCCTCTGGCCAAGAGGGAAGAGGTCACAAATTTGATTGAAAACATGCATAAAGAAAATGTCATAGAGCCTTCGTCAGGTCCTTGGTGCTCGCCGGTCGTGCTAGTCAAGAAAAAGGATGGCAGTACCCGATTCTGTGTGGACTATCGGAAGCTCAATGACGTGACCAAGAAGGACAGCTATCCACTACCTCGGATCGATGACACCCTGGACACACTGTCAGGCACACAGTGGTTTTCCACACTCGACTTACGCAGCGGCTATTGGCAGGTGGAGCTTGCAGACCAGGACAAGGAGAAAACAGCTTTTAGTGTTGGCGACGGTTTGTGGCAGTTCACCGTCATGCCGTTTGGACTCTGCAACGCACCAGCAACATTCGAGCGGCTAATGGAGCGTGTGCTGAAAGGGCTGCATTGGCGGACGTGTCTGGTATACCTCGACGACATAATCGTGATGGGCAGAAGCTTCGACGACCACCTGGAAAAGCTGAAGGAGGTATTTGAGCGAATACAGAAAGCCGGGCTTAAACTCAACACAAAGAAGTGCTCGCTGTTCCAAAAAGAGGTCAAGTATCTGGGTCACACGGTTTCCGCTCGCGGAGTACATACGGACGAAGGCAAGACCACGGCGGTGAAGGAGTGGCCCCGACCACGCAATCTACACGAACTCCGCAGTTTCCTGGGCCTGTGCACATACTACCGAAGATTCGTTCCAGGATTTGCGAACATAGCTGGCAGCTTGCACAAACTGACGAAAAAGAATCAAGCCTTCGCGTGGGGTGAAGAGCAGGAGCAGGCTTTTGCACGACTGAAGGAAAAACTGTGCACTGCTCCAATTCTGGCCTTCCCCGTTCCTGGAGAGATGTTTGTGCTGGATACAGATGCAAGTGGGCATAGTATTGACGGTGTGCTGTCACAGATAATAGATGGCCAAGAACAAGTGATAGCGTACTACAGCAAAATTGTGTCAAAGCCTGAACGCAACTACTGTGTGACCCGAAGAGAGTTGCTCGCAGTATTGGAATGCGTGAAACACTTCCATAAATACCTGTATGGGCAAAAGTTTCGCCTGCGCACAGATCATGCGGCATTGAAATGGCTACTGAACTTTTAAGATCCGGAAGGCCAATTGGCGCGGTGGATCGAGCGGCTGCAGAGTTACGACTACACGGTAGAGCATCGCAAGGGTAGCAGCCATGGAAATGCCGACGCCTTGTCACGCCGTCCGTGCAAAACCGAATGCAGGCATTGTTCGCGAGCCGAAAGCAAAGAGCAGATAGTGGACGTACGATTGGTCAGCGTTATGCCAGAGGAGGAGTGGTCTGCGGAGAGGATACAAAAGGACCAGCGCGAGGATAAGGATCTTAAAAAAATCATTGAAGGCAAGGAGCAAGGCGCACGTCCAGACTGGCAGGAGATGGCCGGTGAGAGCCCGATCGCGAAGGCTTACTGGGCGCAGTGGCAAAGTCTGCGGCTGTCTGATGGTTGCCTATACCGCGAGTGGGAGAGTGAGGATGGCCGGACCAGCAATTCCCTAATTGTAGTCCCGAAATGCAGGATCAACGAGGTGATCGAGGCATACCATAACGACTCTAGCGGAGGGCACCTAGGCATTACAAAAACTGTCGCCAAAATAAAAAGGCGATTCTACTGGGTAGGATGCCAGGAGTCTGTCGCCGATTGGATTAAGAGCTGTGATCGATGTTCGGCTGCGAAAGGGCCAACAAGAAGATCTCGGGGCCGCATGCAGCAGTACAACATGGGAGCGCCCTTTGAGCGAATTGCCATGGACGTCGCCGGGCCATTCCCACTTAGCACTCAAGGCAACAAATATGTGCTGGTGGTGATGGACTATTTCAGCAAATGGCCCGAAGTATATCCTATTCCTAACCAGGAGGCCACCACGGTCGCGGAAATGTTGGTAAACAACTGGGTGGCCAGATTTGGAGTTCCACTGGAGTTGCACTCGGATCAAGGCCGGAATTTCGAGTCTCTTGTAATAAAAGAAGTGTGTGAGCTACTAGGAATAAGGAAAACTCGCACCTGTCTTTTGCATCCCCAGTCCGACGGCATGGTGGAACGATTCAATCGAACACTGGAGGAATATCTGCGGAAAGTAGTAGGCAGGAATCAAAAGGATTGGGACACGCATATTCCGCTGTTCTTGATGGCGTATAGGTCAGCCCCGCACGATACGACATCACTTACTCCAGCCCGAGCAGTGTTCGGCACAGAGCTGAGATTGCCTGCTGACTTGAAGTTCGGAGTGGTCAGCACGACGGAAGGCGCTAAGACTGATTACGCAGTTAATAAGCGATCGGAGCTGGAAGAAATCCACCAGTTTATAAGGGACCGTATCCAACTGGTCAGCGATAAGATGAAAGCCAGATATGATCTACGAGCTTCCAAGAAGGCGATCTGGTAATGCTTTACAACCCGCAGCGCAAGAAACTTTTGTCTTCAAAGCTTCAAACGTCATGGGAAGGACCGTACAAAGTCGTGACCAGGATTAATGCGTTGTGTACAGGGTTCAACGCTGCTGCAGCGGAAACGCGAGGTTGAAAGTAGTCCATTTGGAGCGCCTGGCGTCTTATTCTGGCGGAGCCTCGGTACTTGTTCGGGACGAACAAGTCTAAGTGATGGACAGTGATACGATGAGAAATTCTGTGCCGCACTGTACAGGATTGCTCTTCTCCGCACGAATGTTTTCCAAGCATACTTTTAGGCATGCACTGTGAAGTACAGCAAAACTGTTATAAATTCGCTTGGTATAGTCCGATATGGCAAGGATGGTTCTCGAAGAAATGGGCTGTGCGAGAATGGTCGAGCGCTTTCCAATTAGAAGTTGCAAGAAACTTCGGCGCGATTAGAAAACTGGTATAAAAGCAGCAGTGGCAGCGCAAAGGGGCGAGTCTGTGTTGAGCGAGCAAAGTGGTAACAAGTGTAGATACAAGCGAAGTGTAAATTCTGTAAATAAAGTATTGTTGGTTTTTTGGGCCTTTTGCGCTGAATGATTGAAGTTGTTTTATTTTCAAATACAATCAAAACGAACCGTCGATAACGAACTGGGGAATTTCGTAACAATATATTGATTTGGTACAGCAACTCATATCATCAATATAAAGGTATATACCAAAAATGGTATCGATCAACCTACAATTACGCTTTTAATAAAAAAAAGGAAATATTGAAAAAACTACAAGTATCTGTGCATACTTATACGCACCTAAGTCATTTCAAACCCAAATACAAAATAATAATGCCTTTTATTAAATTCATTAAAGCATATATTTCATTAAAAATTACAATTTGTTAATCTGTACTGCTAGGACAATCGGTTTCCGATGATGAATTATTCAAATTAAACCCTCTACATCTATTTTTGACAACATTTTAAATTAAATTTTTTTTAATATTGCATTATATCAGCGTTTCGGTTTTCATGTCTACCTTTAGTTTTCCTGTTAACTGATAAAATTGGTTCTGCAGGCATTAACAAGTTTTGCTTCATTTCGAAAGTTGCCTTGATTCGATGGCAAGCCACCCAGTATTACCGAAGCCTTCCATCGAATCTACCTTTTTTTTGTAATTTTTCTAAATCAAGTGGTGCTTGCATATTATTACAAACAAAAATTTATAGCTCAAGCGAAGCGTAGCAGTGCCCGCTATGTTTTCTGCCAACCATGCTGCAAAAAGGACCCTATTTTTGACTTCATACGGCACTGAAAAAGTTGAATTTCTTAAAAACGTGCAAGTTTGTGCAGCTAAAGTCCATGGTTTCTATTAATACATACTTTCAGTTATATTACACTGTAAAATCTCAAAGCAATAAGAAGTAGTTTTTTCTTAAAAGCTTATCTAAAGTTTGTCGACACTGCACTTTTATTCATACGAATTTACGTTTCTTCAAGTAGCGGTACAAGGAATATGGAAAGCAAAATAAAAGAGCTTCCCCAGAGTTGCAAAAATAGTATATTAATATATTAGAATATATTTACATAACATAAGGTTCCATGGGAAATTTTCCAATAAAAGTCTTCAAATTTACATTCAACAAATTGCATTAATTTCTACCTAAGTCACCAACCTTCACAAAGTGCAAGTTTGGTGGTCTGCCATCGGTATATAAATTGATATTTTTAAAATCCCTTTTCAAATTTAAGTAAATTTAGGTATTTACTTGGCCGGCAAAATCCACTTAGCTTAACCCTCCTCGCGGGTGCCGACCGGGCAATGGGCATCGCCTAACTATGTACAGGCTAACCTGGCAAGGAAAGGCGATGTGTAGCTAACAGTGAGGTAGGGCTCCACATGCCGTGCCTGAGGTATAGCTTCACATACCGTTCCCGGGGGGTGGCCTGTGGAGTCATACTTCATTCATGTTAAGTGGTGCCTGGCGGGTAGGCCAGGAGTCTGGAGTCCAAAAAGGGAAAGGAGCGGGTCAGGATATTGACCCAAACGTCGGTGGGAGAAGTGACGGCTACCACCGGCGGGCACGGTGGGGAACTTGATTCCCCTCTGCGTGTCGCCAGCGGTCACACCTCTGCTAGAGTGGTTGCAGGCTCTAGCAGTCGTCATGCGACTGGAAACCTAACGAAAGCAAGGTTAGCCACTAGGGGTACTGCGGTCGATACAGACTCAGACCACGACAGCGTAAGCAGCGTGGCAACCGTCAACACGATCGCTGAGGAGGAGCTTCTAAAGTCCCCAAAGGCTCTCGACCCGAGCATCGCATCCACTAGCAGGAGCGAGCAAAGGAAGAAGCCCAATAAAGAGGGGCTGAAAGCGCTTGCTCAGTACAAGGCGGCAATAAAAATAAAGTTGCGCCTGGAAAGCAAGGCCACTCTTTCGCCCACGGAGCGAGAGGGCCTTAGATGGGCAACGGAGACGGTCACGAAAGGCAGGGAGCACTTTTCGCAAATCGAAAGGTTTGCGACTACGCATCCCACCTTCGTGAATAAAACCGAGGAAAACGTTGCGAAAGCAATGAAAGAAACGGAGGCGAAGAGCCAGCGGTCCACGGAGGGGGAGAAACCCGTGGCCAAACGTCCTCGTACTCAGACCACAGCTACTCCAACTGACCAGCCGTCCACGTCCAAGAGAGTGGCGACGACCAGCGAAGTGGCTAAACGGCATCTGACCGTTGCGCTCGTTGATCGGCGACACACGAATGGCTAGATGACGGCGGAACAATGGAAGCAGGTGGATAATAAAATTCTCGAGGCCATTGTTGCACAGGCGATTGACGAACCGCACAAACCTTCCCCCTTCTTTGAAGGAGCGGGGTGGTACAGGGTAGTCAAAATCAGGAAATGCAACGATGACCTCATGCTCAAATGGATCAAGGAGGTGGTCCCGAAGTTAGGAGGACTGTGGGAGGGCGCCGACTTGGATATAGTGGATAGGGACGATATTCCCGGGCCACCGCGGACTAAGGTACGCGTACCTTGCACGGTGAAACCGGAAAACGCCCTACCGCTTTTCCAGCGGCAGAATCATGACATGCCGACGAAGGACTGGAAAGTGATTCACGCGGGGAAACCAAACGCCGATGGTACTCTTGACCTGATCCTCCAAATCAATAAAGAGGCAGAGGACAAGTTGTACCAGCGATTCGGAAAGATGTCTTGGGGGATGGGTAGTGTTTACCTGTGCCTAAAAAAATGTCATCCGAAGGACGGAAACGAAAATACGCTAAAGCCAGGCGAAGTAGAAAAATATCTTGGGCTGGAACCCATGGCCGACGCTACTCTTATGCTTCGGCTAGATGATGGTGAGACGGACGAAATGGAGGTTGAGACGGGTGGAGGGTCGGCGGCGGTAGCCACACCTATCCTGAAGGATACTGTACCTTCTGGAAAGGAAGGTCCTGCAAATCAACCTCCACCACAGTAAGGTGGCGTCAGCTGAGCTCCTCCTCACATTAGAGGAGGGCCGCTACGACGTGGCCTTAATTCAAGAACCCTGGCTTTCCTCCGGGAACAAGGTTTCAGGATTGAGATCTACGAAATACAACCTATTCTACGCAACAATGGTAAGGATGACTCGATCTGCCATCCTTGTTAGGAAGAATACTAACGCATATCTTTTACCCAATTTCATTTCTGATGACCTGACGGTGGTCGCTACCGAAGGGGACGACAAGCCTAGACTTGTTGCCTCATGCTACATGGCCCATGGCGTCAAGGCACACCCCCAGAGCTGCAGCACCTCATGGAAGAAGCCCGCTGACGAGGATTCGACGTAGTGGTAGGTGCGGACGCGAATTCGCACCACCCTCAGTGGGAAGTAAGGACACGAATGAACGGAGTGAGTCCCTCTTTAGTTTTATATTAGAGAATAATGTAGAAATAGCTAATAGGGGGAACATCCCAACTTTCAAGGGTCCGACGTCGGACGACGTACTTGACATTACTTTCTCCTACGGTGTAGATACCTGGATTTCGGACTGGAGAGTGCTGAAGTAACCCTCCTTCTCTGATCACAGTTACATACATCTTACAGTAAACATTTAACCATTGCGCATAGAGAGAGTCTTCAGAAATCCGCGGAATACGGACTGGGATCTGTATGCAAATCGGTTAAAGATGCATCTTAGTAACGCCTCTCAGGCATTCTCCAGCGCGGACGTTGAGGCTAAGGCGAAACTCTTAACGGCCAAGATTCTCCTTGCATACCATGAATCCTGCCCGCACTCAAGGCCGGTAGGACGAAAATCCAAACCACGTTTATGGAGCAAGGACATTGGTAGGCAAAGAAAAGAACTCAGAGAGTTTTTCAAACTAGCCATACTTGCCGACTGTGTGTAGTGTTGAGAGAGGACAAGATACTACTACATTCCTACAAACAGTAGATACGGAGGGCCAAAAGAAGTTCCTGGCAAAACTTCTGTGGAAGCATGGACAAGACCTCTGAGGCATCCAGACTTCGGAAGATACTTGCCAAATCCCCTCCTATACCATCACTTATCTGCAAAGAATCTGGAGAATGGACCAAGGACGGTAAAAAGACGCTTGAGGCACTCATAGAAGCCCATTTCCCTGGCTGTTCTGAGGTTTCCAACTCGGTCTCAACCACAATTGGCACAAAGCAAGGGAACTGTGAGGGCCTAATCACCACGTCTAGACTGCGATGGGCTTTGGGCTCTTTCTTTCTCTTCAAATCCCCGGGTCCGGATGGCATTTTCCCCGCCCTTCTGCAAAAGGGATGTGCTGTTCTGATACCATGGCTCAAGGACGTATTCAGGAACTATCTGAGGCTGAACTATGTACCGTTGGACTGGAGATTATCAAGGGTTGTGTTTTTACCAAAACTAAGTAAAAGCAGCCACTTGTTTCCGAAAGACTACCGGCCCATCAGCCTCACCTCGTTCATACTGAAGACCTTTGAACTGCTAGACTCGTTTATTAAGGAAAGGATTCCACCTGGCCTAATATCCACGCCTACATGAAAGGCAAGTAAACAGAGACGGCACTTAGAAAAGGCTTTACACTATGGAGAGTACGCGCTGGGAGCCTTCCTTGACATATCAGGGGCTTTCAACAATGTCTCCACAGAGGCATTGTTAGAAGGTCTCGCATCAATTGACGTGCACCCATCCATAGAGAACTGGATCGGTAATCTTTTAAATTGCCGAACGGTGGTGGCGGAGTGGGGCGCGACGACCATGGCGAGGAAGGCGAACAGGGATACCCCAGGGGGGCGTGCTTTCTCCGCTACTTTGGAATTCAGTTGTGAACAAAATTCTTTTAAAGTTGCGTGTCGGGGGGGCTAAGGGGGGCATACGCGGATGACCTGGCCGTCGTCGTCTCAGGCAGGTGTCTAAACTCAATGAGCCAAGTACTCGAGAGAACACTGAAAGTGATTAATAACTGGGCAAAGACTGTGGGGTTGGAAACAAATCCAGACAAGACGGACTTAGTTCTTTTTACAACAAAGTACAAGATCCCAACCTGGCTTCCTCCCAAACTGAACAACACCACACTCACTCCCAAAACATCTACAAAGTACCTAGGAGTCATTTTGGATAGTAAACTGTCGTGGAGGTTGAATGTGGAAGACAGGAAAAGGAAAGCCTTAAACGCCTTATACGCTTGCAGAAAAACGCTCGGTAAGACTTGGGGCTTATCCCCCCGTCTCACACATTGGATTTACACTGCAGTTATCAGACCCATTTTGCTCTACGGTATCTTAGTATGGTGGACTGCGGTTGATAAAAAGACCTATGCTAAAAGACTCGAGACTGTACAGAGAGCCGCTGGGTTGTGTATAACAGGCGCAATGCGCACCACTCTAACGGCGACACTGGACAAAATCTTGGGATTCTCTCCAATTAATCTGACAGCGAAAAGCGCCACCAAGAAGGCCACGCTTAGACTAAAGGTAACTGGACAGCTCACGCTACGGCCCTACGGTCATAGTAGGATACACGCAGGGGTAGGCGACAGCTCAGACTACGCTATACCTCAAGCCAATTTTAACTTCAAACCCAACGTGGTCGTAGAACCAGATGGATGGCGACAGGGGCTTCAACCCAGACGTCAATCCTACAACCTTTTCACGGACGGATCTAAGATGTCAGAGGGTGTGGGATCTGCAGTTTTCTGTTCGGAACTTGATCTATAAGAGTCTTTCCGGCTCCCGGCTTACTGCAGCATCTTCCAAGCAGAGGTATTCGCTGCAACAAGAGCGGTGCAACTAGCAATGGAGCGCACTCCTCTTAACTCTCGAATTAACATCTATATTGACAGTCAAGCAGCTATAAAAGCAGCAGCTGGGGTAATGTCCAACTCGACATGCGTACGGAACTGCAGAACTAAATTAGATGAACTCTGCAGCAACAGAGTAGTCACTATCTATTGGGTACCAGGTCACAAAGGAGTTGAGGGAAATGAGAAGGTTGATGCGCTCGCCAAAGCCGGGGCATGGCTGCCTGCGGTTAGTGTGCCAGACTTCCATCCACTCCTCTCCACGCTCAAGATGGAAATTGAAGAAAAAATGATTCGCGCGGCGGCGTCCATGTGGGAGAGATCTACATCTCACAGGACAGCAAAAATCATGCTTCGCGCGCATAACAACAAAAACACTGAGTTTGTACTATCACTCCAAAGAGAGGACTGCAAACTACTAGTTGGGGTACTCACGGAACATTGTCTCACCCCGTACCACGCTGCCAAACTTGGCTTGGCACCAAGTGATGCATGCACAAGATGTAGTGAAGACAATGCCAAAGGCACCTTGGAGCACTTGCTATGCCACTGTCTCGCTCTCTACAGATCACGGGTTAGCTGCCTCGGATCCGCATCGTTGCCTTCATTGGAAAGAATTGCAGAGCAAAAAAGCGGCGACTTAGATTTGCCAAAACGTTCTTAAAAAACTATTTATAGGTCTGGGACCCCAGTATCTTTGGTATCTATGGACCACTACTTGGTCTATGTGAGACCCCTCCGTGGGTCGGCCAGCCTAACCTTACCTAGGTATTTACTTCAGTACTGCAAACTTATTTTTCTACATTTACGACATTCATTTTTTTGATTTTTTTCCCTACTCGCGACACTGTGGGGCGTGGTCATTTTCATATAGCCTCTGTACCATTCCCCCAGCTAAAAATATGTTTGGTGCTTATTTCATCGAAATCGGTTCAGCGGTTTTTGCCTGAATGTGGCTCGAAAAAGCAAAGTCTCACCTGGCTTTATATAAAAGTATAGATTACGATCTGGCTCGTATTGGTGGTGCCACGCCCCCTCGTCCAATACTCACCCCATTTCCTCTATCAAAATATATGAATAAATGGTACGTTCGTACTAAGTTTCATTGCTGTTGGACTTATAGTTCAGTAAAATATTTGGGTCACAAAAAATGTGCCACGCCTCTTGTCCAAGGCCCATCGAATCTTATCAGTAGAATGACTCATCTATGGGACGACGGGATACAAAATTTCAGTGTTCTACAACTTACAATTTGGAAGATATTCCATTATTAAGATCTGGCTCGTATAGGTGGTGCCACGCCCCCTAAAAAATAGATAGTAGCCGATTCTCAGACCTACTGCATATGTATATGAAATTTCATAAATATCGGTCAAGCCGTTTCGGAAGAGTATGGTAACTAACATTGTGACACGAAAATTTTATATATAAGATATGTATGTAGATATATATACATATATGTATATTAGGGCGGGTCAAATTGTATGGAACGATTTTTTTTTATGAAGCGTATAGCAAAAACGTAATCTATAGGTGATTCTGAGAAATTTTGCTCAAGAGACTATAGCTCTAAGTCGGATTTGGAGCCCCCCAAAATTTCAAAATAGATATAAATAAATTGAATTAAAAATGTAAAAATTGTGATTTTTTGTTGAAACCTTGAAAATGTTGCTTTTTTCAGATCGATTTTCCTACAAAAAGGAGTTCGAAAACAAAAAAATTGATCGTAATAAAAGTTGTTGGAAATTATCTGAACTATCATAATCTGCAAAAAAAAATTATAGAAACAAATCGAAGAAAATTCGGAATTTATTAGTTAAAAGTTCATTTTAGGCAATTTTTCGACAAAAAATTCCTAATATGTCTAAAGGCCGGCAAAAATCCTCATCCAAACCCTCCACGTGGGTGCCGGCTGGTAATGGCTAAACAGTTCACCTTGGTGATAGCCAGCTAAGGATGTGGGCTTCGCCCCACTGAGCCCACTCTTCAATAGTTCGGTCGGTAGGATAGGTGGTTGCTCCTTCCATAGGATCGGGGTAAGGGCTGGACCAAGGTGTCATACGACCCGTGCCGATGGTCAGCCTGGCTGGGGGCCCTTTCAAATAGCCCAGTCGCGAACGGAGTATCCGGATACCTGGCGCCCTCCGGATTATTAGACTTACCTGTGCACTGCGGATCTCTGCACAGGTGGACCACCCCTTCTCCGCCACTCAACAAAAAACACAAACACAAAACCAAAAACAACAACAAACGTACGAACATCGACGGAACCAGAGGCCGGCCCTCTTAAAAAGCCGGGGATGGGTGAAGCAGACAAGCCAGCGCCCACCGCCAAAAAAGGAGCATCCTTGGTTGATCAGAAGATCTCATGCCAAGGCTCTGCCTCCGCAACTAAATCCACAAACAATAGTGCTACAGCTGACCCCAGGAACGTTGTGGTTGCCAAAGCCGGACCTCCGTCCAGCAACAGCAACAAACATAGCGGAGCCGTGGTAACAGCAAGCACTCGACAAATTAAGGACTCCAAAGTCCGCTATAGAGAACGCCAGAGTGCCAAGCGAGTACTCGAACGGATACAGTGTATCCCAGAGAACCGCAGGACTCAAAAAGAAAAAGAGTCCTTTACCTGGGCCACTGCTAGGTTAGCGGAGCTTGACGGGGCACCGACCACTGAGACCGCCGCCAAAAGGCAGCGTTCTACAGAGGAAGAGGCCCCGACTGCCAAGAAGGTGCGCAGCTCGCTTAGAACAGCAGCCACCTACAGCGACATGTTGAAAAGCAGTCTCATTAAGGCGGTCGTTGACCGCTCCGACCCTGACGGAAGTATTACTCCGTCAAACTGGAAACTGGTGGAAGATTTCCTCGCCGACATCTTTCTGGACGTCATGAAGGAGATTCCGGGCCCGGTGCCACAATACCAGATGTGCGGTTGGCATCAAGGCCACGTAAAGCTGGTTGCGTGTGCGGACAAGAGGGCCCTGGATCTCTTCTGCATGGCTATTTCCAGAACGGGAGAGGTCTGGCCGGGTGCTAAACTCGAGGTAGTACCCAGGGAATCGATCCCCAGCAGACCAAGGACTAGGGCCTGGATCCCATTAAAACCCACGGATCCGGCTAGAGTCCTCGAAACCCTCCAATTGTCCAACCCGTTGATACCCACGCACAATTGGAAAATTGCCAAGTTGGAGGAGCTAAAGCTGGACTGGAAGCGCACCAAAAGTCTGCTAAACCTCAATAGGGGCACGCTCAGGGTTGTTGTCGGAGTCATCACTGGTCACTGTATCCTTGGTAGCCACGCCATTAGATTAGGGTTGGGCCACTTGGCCAACGACTTCTGCAGAAGCTGCAGAGACATAGAGGAGGAAGAAACAATTCTCCACCTACTTTGTACTTGTCCTGCTCTTTGTAGGAAACGGAAAAAACATCTAGGGTTTTACCATACAGCCAACCTCGCGGACTTATCGGAGGTTGACGCCAAGAGCCTAATACGCTTCATCACCTGCTCGGGCTGGTTCGAGACATCCTAACAACTTGGCAACAACTAGCTTGGCCTAAGTGAGCTCTCACATGAGAGCTGCCACTACCACCTACCTACCTACCTAGTTAAAAGTTCATTTTAGGCAATTTTTCGACAAAAAATTCCTAATATGTCTACTAAAAATAACAAAAAAATATTGGTATCAATACAGATTCGGAAAGGTGATAAAAATACCTTTCAAACAAGCCCAGATTGAGAAATCTACTATAACTCTATCCAATTTTATGACGAATTTAATTAAATTATTCAATGTATATATTGAAAAATATCTATTTTGAAATTTTGGGGGGCTCCAAATCCGACTTAGAGCTATGGTCTCTTGCGCAAAATTTCTCAGAATCACCTATAGATTACGTTTTTGCTATACGCTTCATCAAAAAAAAACATTAACCCGCCCTAATGTATATGTATGTATATTGAAACGATAAGGCACTCTGTGCTGAATGCTTTTCTATGCACGAATGCTTTTCCAAGCATACTTTTAGGCATGCACTTTGAAGTACGGCAAATTTGGTATAATTCGCCTGCTATAATATGGCGAGGATGGTTCAGCACGAGACTGCCGCCAACGAAAGAGGCGTTCCCGTTCTCGATTGCAGTCGCCTGAAGCGAGGAATACTGACAATCGAGGCTTAACCAACAAGCGCAGGGCTGAGGAAGACGAGTCGTTAAACTAAAATGGGTCAGCCCAAAGGGGCGAGAGCTGATCCCCACAACACGCTGCCCCACCGTCCTTGTCTCGCAGTTGAAACGACAACCCAGCAGCTTGACGATTGAAGGAAAGTTAGATGGAAAGTTGTTCGTGTTGACACTGGATACTGGAGCGTCACATTCGATCATAAAAAGGAAGCTTTTGAAGTACTGGGAACCACTGCATGGCATACAGCTGAGGACTGCGACTGGCGAGAGTGCGCCGGTAAGAGGAAAAGTAACAAAAACAATTGCTATCGGCACCATCAGCCTGGAACATGAGTTCATCGTCGCGGATATAACGAACGACGTGATTATCGGCGTGGATTTCATGATTAGGCACGGTTTTACGCTAGACCTGAAAGAAAATGTGCTGAAGTATGCCAACGTTGAATTCCCCCTGCACACTGGCTATGACCGAAGCGTGGCGGTAAGGAAAGTTGTCTCGTGTCAACACCAGAAGATACCAGCGAATTCCGAGGCGATTGTGTGGGCAAAGGTGGACAAGGACGATGGGACAAGCCGGCTGTGGGTTGTAGAAGCGCCAAAACAAGGATACGACAACATAATTATCGGACGTGCATTAGTGGAACCCAAAAATGGCAAAATACCAGTCAGGATACTCAACGCACTGAACACACCCAGATATGTCGAAAAAGATGCGGTCATTGGCGAGTTTAGGGAGGCTGAAGCAGTTGTCAATTGCGAAAGCAGTCCACCCGGAGGAAGTAAGAAAAGCGGTTCCAACATGGACGCCATACCGCAGAACCAGTGGAGCAGCGAATTGACAGCCGAGCAGAAACAGAAGGCACGGTCACTCCTGCAGCACTATGGGTCAATATTTGCAACAGAAGCGGGCGGAAGAACAGCCATAGTGAAGCACAACATCGACACCGGAAGTGCGAAACCAATCCGCCAACCGCCAAGACGAGTTCCTCTGGCCAAGAGGGAAGAGGTCACAAATTTGATTGAAAACATGCATAAAGAAAATGTCATAGAGCCTTCGTCAGGTCCTTGGTGCTCGCCGGTCGTGCTAGTCAAGAAAAAGGATGGCAGTACCCGATTTTGTGTGGACTATCAAAAGCTCAATGACGTGACCAAGAAGGACAGCTATCCACTACCTCGGATCGATGACACCCTGGACACACTGTCAGGCACACAGTGGTTTTCCACACTCGAATTACGTAGCGGCTATTGGCAGGTGGAGCTTGCAGACAAGGACAAGGAGAAAACGGCTATTAGTGTTGGCGACGGTTTGTGGCAGTTCACCGTCATGCCGTTTGGACTCTGCAACGCACCAGCAACATTCGAGCGACTAATGGAACATGTGCTGAAAGTGCTGCATTAGCGGACTTGTCTGGTGTACCTCGACGACATAATCGTGATGGGCAAAAGCTTCGACGACCACCTGGAAAAGCTGAAGGAGGTATTTGAGCGAATACAGAAAGCCGGGCTTAAACTCAACCCAAAGAAGTACTCGCTGTTTAAAAAAGAGGTCAAATATCTGGGTCACACGGTTTCCGCTCGCGGAGTACATACGGACGAAGGAAAGATCACGGCGGTGAAGGAGTGGCCCCGACCACGCAATCTACACGAACTCCGCAGTTTCCTGGGCCTGTGCACATACTACCGAAGATTCGTTCCTGGATTTGCGAACATAGCTGGCAGCTTGCACAAACTGACGAAAAAGAATCAAGGCTTCGCGTGGGGTGAAGAACAGGAGCAGGCTTTTGCACGACTGAAGGAAAAATTGTGCACTGCCCCAATTCTGGCCTTCCCCGTGCCTGGAGAGATGTTTGTGCTGTATACAGTGGGCATAGTATTGGTGGTGTGCTATCACAGATAATAGATGGCCAAGAACAAGTGATAGCCTACTACAGCAAAATTTTGTCAAAGCCTGAACGCAACTACTGTGTGACACGAAGGGAGTTGCTCGCAGTATTGGAATGCGTGAAACACTTCCACAAATACCTGTATGGGCAAAAGTTTCGCCTGCGCACAGATCATGCGGCATTGAAATGGCTACTGAACTTTAAAGATCCGGAAGGCCAATTCGCGCGGTGGATCGAGCGGCTGCAGAGCTACGACTACACGGTAGAGCATCGCAAGGGCAGCAGCCATGGAAATGCCGATGCCTTGTCACGCCGTCCGTGCACAACCGAATGCAGGCATAGTGGACGTCCGATTGGTCAGCGTTATGCCAGAGGAAGAGTGGTCTGCGGAGAGGATACAAGAGGACCAGCGCGAGTATACGGATCTTAAAAAAATCATTGAAGGCAAGGCTCACGTTCAGACTGGCAGGAGATTGCCGGTGAAAGCCCGATCGCGAAGGCTTACTGGGCACAGTGGCAAAGTCTGCGGGTATACCGCGAGTGGGGATGGCCGGACCAGCAATTCCCTAATTGTAGTCCCGAAATGCAGGATCAACGAGGTGATCGAGGCATACCATAACGACTCCAGCGGAGGGCACCTAGGCATCACAAAAACTGTCGCCAAAATAAAAAGACGATTCTACTGGGTAGGATGCCAGGAGTCTGTCGCCGATTGGATTAAGAGCTGCGATCGATGTTCGGCTGCGAAAGGGCCGACAAGAAGATCTCAGGGCCGCATGCAGCAGTACAACGTGGGAGCGCCCTTCGAGCGAATTGCCATGGACGTCGCCGGGCCATTCCCACTTAGCACTCAAGGCAACAAATATGTGCTGGTGGTAATGGACTATTTCAGCAAATGGCCCGAGGTGTATCCGATTCCTAACCAGGAGGCCACCACGGTCGCGGAAATGCTGGTGAACAACTGGGTGGCCAGATTTGGAGTTCCGCTGGAGTTGCACTCGGATCAAGGCCGGAATTTCGAGTCTCTGGTATTGAAGGAAGTGTGTGAGCTACTAGGAATAAGGAAAACTCGTACCAGTCCTTTGTATCCCCAGTTCGACGGCATGGTGGAACCATTCAATCGGACGCTGGAAGAATATCTGCGGAAACTAGTAGGCAGGAATCAAAAGGATTGGGAGACGCATGTTCCGCTGTTCTTGATGGCGTATAGGTCAGCCCCGCACGATACGACAACACTCACTCCAGCACGAGCAGTGTTCGGCACAGAGCTGAGGTTGCCTGCTGACTTGAAGTTCGGAGTGGTCAGCACGACTGAAGGTGCTAAGACTGATTACGCAGTCAATAAGCGGTCGGAGCTGGAAGAAATCCACAAGTTTATAAGGGACCGTATCCAACTGGTTAGCGATAAGATGAAAGCCAGATATGATCTGCGGGCTAACACAGCGGGGTTCCAAGAAGGCGATCTGGTAATGCTCTACAACCCGCAGCGGAGGAAAGGTTTGTCTCCAAAACTTCAAACGTCATGGGAAGGACCGTACAAGGTCGTGACCAGGATTAATGACGTGGTGTGCAGGGTATAGGGTGAAGCCTCGATAGCCTAGCGTGAGTGGACTAGACTGTCATCCCAAAGGTCGTGGGTTCAACTCCCGCTGTGTGCACGGTCCCCGCACTTTTCCATCCAATTTTTCCGATTTTTCCTGTTCTCTAAATTTTCCTAAAAACCCTGCAACATATCCAAGTTCATTGATTCCCAACCCAATTATTCCTATTCCACTTACTTCCACGCAATAGAACGCGCAATTATGCGCTGTGCGGCTGATAAAAGCAAACAAATAAACAGTAAACAAATAAAAGTAAAAAACAAATAAACAGTAAAAAAATAAAAACAAAGAACGCAGAACAGGCGCACGAGCGACATCTGCAAGGGGAAGCGGACAACTGCGAAAACAGCGCGCACCAACCTGATCTAGCGAGGTCCCCAACCATTCTGCTGTAACCTCCTCACAACAGATGGCGCTACGAGCGGAGGCGACGTTCCTGAGCGGCGTTAGATGATTCCATCACTTAGGACCATGGCACAATAAACAAGGTAGTGGCAGGAAGGAGCGAAAAAATTCACGTGTATTTTGTTAGTGTTTTTGTTCGGTTCATTGTCAAATCGGACGGTCGGTTCTCTTGCCAACAGTATTGCCAGCATCGAATAGACCACTTGGTCTATTCGAAAACGTAAAAATACATCAATTAACAGCAAAAGTACATAGCTTCTTTGTTTTAATCTGTTGTTTTACAATTAGGGGCAAAAGTGCTAAGTCCATAGTTCGCCGATTTTGCGTTAATTCATAAAAGTTGGAAAAATAATATTCTTTCGTCATTGCAAAAATGCTTAAAATTCCACAGAAAAAGAGTTGACTGGCAATGCTGTTCGCCGAATGTAAACAAAACAGACAAACATTTCTTACAACCTACCGAATTCTGACGAGAAAAAAATAAAATTCGCTCCTTCCTGCCACTACCTTGTTTATTGTGCCATGCTCAGGACTACCTGCGACAGGCCAATCACCTACCCTGGCAGAACAACACAACTGATTAATGTAACCATCACAAGGCTGTCTTGTGGAGGCCCTATGCTCCCGAGAGGAGTGAACAAGGAACAAAAAAAAACAGGGTTCAACGCTGCGGCAACAGAAACGCGAGGTTGAAAGTAGTCCATTTGGAGCGCCTGGCGTCTTATTCTGGCGGAGCCTCGGTACTTGTTCGGGACGAACAAGTCTAAGTGATGGACAGTGATACGATGAGAAATTCTGTGCCGCACTGTACAGGATTGCTCTTCTCCGCACGAATGTTTTCCAAGCATACTTTTAGGCATGCACTGTGAAGTACAGCAAAACTGTTATAAATTCGCTTGGTATAGTCCGATATGGCAAGGATGGTTCTCGAAGAAATGGGCTGTGCGAGAATGGTCGAGCGCTTTCCAATTAGAAGTTGCAAGAAACTTCGGCGCGATTAGAAAACTGGTATAAAAGCAGCAGTGGCAGCGCAAAGGGGCGAGTCTGTGTTGAGCGAGCAAAGTGGTAACAAGTGTAGATACAAGCGAAGTGTAAATCTGTAAATAAAGTGATAGTTATGTTAGTTTCTGACTGCGTTTTGCGCTGAATAATTGAAGTTGTTTTATTTTCAAACATAATCAAAACGAACCTTGGAAGACAAACTTGGATTTTCGTAACAATATGTATACAAATGTTAACATAAAATTCTTAAAGCGAAAAGTTCAAGTGACATGTACTTTTAAGTAATAAGATCCCAACTTAAAAATTCAAGTTTGTTTTAAGTTAGGACATTTTGAAAACTCCTACTAATAGAATTACGAAAAACTCAAAAGACCAATTTCAAAAAGGATAAAACATGTATCGGATTATTTTTTTAAATTTCAACAACTGATGCAGGATTGGCATGAAGCCTGCGTTTGACTACTTTTTTAAATGATTGATAAATTTGGGAACACTGAAAATACAACTATTCTGCGAGGTCAAATGCAATACTGATTTTTTTATTTATTTATTCTTAACCCTTCTGCGGGCATCCGGTTCTGACCATATAATTTCGAACTTTGGATCGACTTTAGGGATTTTGGAGTTTAACTATCGAGATCATATTTCATGATATCCTCAACTGATCCTTCCTAAGCACAAAAACCAAAACCATGAGCTGGCCACACCATGGTGTATTTTCATAGAAATTTGGGAGTTAACATTTTTTTTGTTATTTCCCACGAAATTAAGTATTGTCGGAATGGCTTAAAATATTGTTTAGCCCTTTACGGAGCATAGGGCTTAAACAAGGCTTTTCCATTTGACTCGATTTGAAACCCCTTTTTCGTGCCATCCCATGTAATCGTGACATACATAAGTAAGTTGTCGCAAAATCTTTCTGGTCCAAGCGTTTTTCACTCGCCTTGACTTTTATTTTCTTTTGGTTTAGTAAGTTCTAATTTTTGGTGGAAAATAAAGTCGGAACACATTCAAATTTAATATTTATCCAATGTATATATGGTTATGCCCGTGTTTTGGTGCCAATTCAATTACATTCCTGAAGTGATGAAAGTATTTATGGTCTAGTTGTGTCTGGTTTCTTATCAATTCGATTAGGTGTTTTGTGTGGCAGAGATAGAAGGAAGACAATGCTATTTTAAGAATCAGGTGGACATTGTTTTAGAACTTCGATGCTGGAGTAAATCAGAGAGGAAAATTTTTTTTGGAAAAAAATCGTTATAATAACGGTGCTGCCAATTTTACGCTTTCATTTGGCTCTGAACAAAACGAAGCTTCTGATACTGATAGAAAAAATGGTAATTTAGATAGTTCAACGTGAAGATAGCGACGACGAAGGCGACAAGGAAAACAATACCCGGCCAGTTCAGCATGAAAAATAACAGGTTCTGCATGTTTTCTTTGGCAAAGCAGTTCAGAAGTGTTAACAGTTAACAGTGCAAGGAATCCAGAAATAATAATAGATATATCTAAACGCGATTTGTATGTGTCCAATGTAAAATCGCAATGTGTTTGAGTCCTGATGCTGCATTATATTATTGCAATAATTGCATTGGTCAAGCAGTTGAAGCAAATCCATAAAAAACATATTTTACATTTATAATTTTTTTTTTTTGCTTTCCTGTCGTAGTTTTTGGATTGTGAAGTTGAAACTCGCTATATATTTAATTTTTCAAGTATATTTTTACCGTTTTACGTAAATAAAATGTAGGCAAGCAAAATAAATCATTGTGTTCACACTTTTTGTTTTTTTATATCCTTAACTACAATCCTTGACTATCCTCTTTTTACACCATGGTCCGGCCTGATCATGGGATGTTCAGCTATTAGGTTTTAAGTGGGTGCTCACAGAAAAGATAAAGCAAATAATAAAAATGTTTCACAATTTTATATTGTTACATCAACTTGGATAAATGAATTTATCCACCAAGGGGGATCCATCCCCCTAATCGCCGAGCCCCCTCCCCCCTCTGGGGACGCCACTGCACTGTACGGTCTAATGACAATCGTGTGGCGTCGACGAAACAGAAATTAAATGGTTGGTGCGCCATAATATGTAAAAATTCATCGATCCGACCGGTCAGCACGCAACGCACGTTAAACGCGTAAATGTAAAAAACCTACAGAAACAAAAAAAACACTACACAAGAGCACAATGCAATCGTTTAGCGGCGAAAAGCCCTTTTTATGCTTGAATAGAAACCGGCCAGCGTTGGTCAATTAACCCTTTTAGTGTACTAGCGAGAAGAGCCAGAGCCGATATATCGGCCCGCGCTTTGTACCGCTTTACTATTCGCATTGCGGGGGAACTCTATCTCAAAATAAATTTGTAATACGTTATAAATGAACTAATTTCATTACGAGAGAATAAAAAAAAATAGTTTTTTGTTTTAACTCTTTGTGGACGTTTATGTTATCGGAACTTTTCGGCACCGTGTTATGTAAACAACTGTTTGAAGACTCTTGCGAAATAACGTTGCATTAACGCAGCGTGACGTAGAATCAGTTAGTGTCTCTTCGATCGTTGTTGTGAACAGTATATTTCGTCCCAGTTGCAGTTTGAAAGCGTAATTTTTGTTATTGCCGTTGTTTTACGCTTGTGTCAAACATTGTTGTTTTTGACAAACCAACAATTAGCAATACAGGATTTCGAAAATTCTATTCATTCTCTATTTCATCCTTACAGCCTGATTCTGTGTATTCTTGAAAAATTTTTTATCAAGAAATTTTGTCAAGATTTTTATCAAGCAAAAGCTTTGCTGGTATTCTGATGCAACATTGATAAAGTAAAAAGCTCATTTAATTCAACATAAGGTGAATATGCGACATTTGTCAAATTGTCAAAAAATAAGACAAAAAGTTTAAGTACAGTAAGTTTTGCAGAAAAAAACCGGCCTTGATAGCCCAGCGGGTACGCGCTGGCTTCTCATACCGAGCGCCCCCGGTTCGAATCCTGGCTGGGCTGGAAATAAGTTCGTGCGTCTTTTTTCAATAGTTTCATCACAATAGGCGCTTTTTGCATACAAAAAATAATTCGTGGGAGGTAACGGATTTTTTTTTTTTTTCTCTGATGTAAAAGTGTAAACATGCACAATTCTTCCATTTTCAATAGGCAAAATTTCAATTTGTATGCTGTTGTCAATAGCATTCACACTTTTGACAATTTATCAAGAAAAGAGCTTTTATTTTTGGGATAGAATACCGATTCTTGACAAATAATAAAAACTTGACAAATAGTTAATATGGTGAATTTATCAAGTGTACAGAATCGGGCTGTTAGTATACTGTTTTTTGAATCATGTAAATATTGTTTCTCGTTTGGTTTTTATGAGCATTTTCCCAAACCCTAGTACAACTGTGAAATTCGGCCGTTTATTCTCGCATAGGCACCTCTTTTACGCCCGGCACTAAAAGGGTTAAACTGCCAACCGTCGCGCATGCGTGTTCCTTGTTTTTCCTTACGGCGCAGCGCAAAACCAAAAGATGTCCAAGAAAACGAGCCGAAAAACCAACTATTACACGGCTGAGCAGGGGGGATTACAGCAACTATGTGTGTGTGTGTACAACATGTGTAAGCGGTCGCCGTTATGTCATTGCGGTTAAGACAACCGCAACAATATCAATAACAACAGAGTAACACTTTAAATTATCCGCGCTTTGCACGTTTTGCTGTAAAAACATTAAGAAAAAGCACAAAAAACAAAAGGAGCGGTTGACAATAGGTGACAGACAGACAGAATAACGCTGAAAATAGGGTTTTTGGTGCGTTTTATTATTTTAAGAGAATTCATGAAAGGGTTAAAGGGCAAACAAGCGAGGGGAACCAACTACAGAGCACACGGTAGGCAGGAAGCATCGATATGTTGCACAAAAATGTCGACGAAAACTGTAATCGGGGTTGTATTTGTTGATGATTATAGGTGCAAAATCCGTTCGAATTGAAATCCGACCTGCTTCTTCTCAAAAGTTATTCATATTTTTATATTTCGAATCGGGACAATTTGTAACACAGGACAACAAAAAACACTTTTTTTCTGTTGCATGGATTTTTCTACTGTTTCTTACTAATTTGGGTGCGCTGATTTCGAATCTATCCTCAGATTTTTTCTAGCAGCTCCAGTTAGTGAGATATCTACCTAATTTGAAGGGGTTTTCTTTGATGGTCAAAAACATACACATTTTTTGTAAATCAGTTAACCATTTGGTGTATAATGAAAGCCTACACATCAAGCAATACAACACAGCCAATTTATTTGGCAGAATATACATTCGCATCGAAATAATAGCAAAAATGTACCATAGCCATTTTCATCACTGTTCATACTTTTTCCTTAAAATATTCTTAAAATTCCTCAAAATATGCTCTTTTTACGTTTCATTTATAGTCTGAAATACAAGCAAAAAACAAAAAGAATAAAAGAAGAATAAATAAAAGCTTTGAATATTTTGAGGCCCCAAATTTTTTAAGGAAAAAGTATGAAAATTGATGAAAATGGCTATAGTACATTTTTGCTATTATTTCGATGCGAATGTATATTCTGCCAAATAAATTGGCTGTGTTGTATTGCTTGATGTGTAGGCTTTCATTATACACCAAATGGTTAACTGATTTACAAAAAATGTGTATGTTTTTGACCATCAAAGAAAACCCCTTCAAATTAGGTAGATATCTCACTAACTGGAGCTGCTAGAAAAAATCTGAGGATAGATTCGAAATCAGCGCACCCAAATTAGTAAGAAACAGTAGAAAAATCCATGCAACAGAAAAAAAGTGTTTTTTGTTGTCCTGTGTTACAAATTGTCCCGATTCGAAATATAAAAATATGAATAACTTTTGAGAAGAAGCAGGTCGGATTTCAATTCGAACGGATTTTGCACCTATAATCATCAACAAATACAACCCCGATTACAGTTTTCGTCGACATTTTTGTGCAACATATCGATGCTTCCTGCCTACCGTGAGCAAACGGCTGATGCGGCAAAGTAACAACAACAACCAAAATAAGAATAATAATGAAACATGTAATACAAAAAATTATATTAAGTTTTACATTAAAATATAAAAACGTAACTTTTGTAACTAAAAAAAAATAAAACATACAAAAAATACAAAAAGCAGCGAAAGGAAAAGAAACAAAATAACTTCAGTATAAAAACTGTGCTCTGGGAAATAAAAAAATAATGAAATCTGTACTTGTTACACAAAAACCAATGTGAAATTGTTTTTGTGCCACAATCAGGTAAAAATCACTGAACCGGTTTATATATCATAACCATCAAACGATTGCTTTTGTGCGGCAGAAGTACACACATATGCCATAGAGATTGGCCACGTCCCTCTTAAACCCATTATGGTAATAAAACTCAACTTTGTTATACATTGTAAGGCGATATGGGTATCAAACGATTCAGCGTGTCATGCTGGCAAATAGAGGTTATGTAGAACCAACCACGTTCATTTTTCGCGCCCAATAAACTAACAAAACGAAGCTACACATAAATAAAAGCACAAGAAAACCTTTAATAGAATATAATGAAAATAATAAAATTATGTTAAGTTTTGCATAAAAAAACAAAAAAACAATGAAATGTAAATGAAATATACTTAAATATCAAAGATGTACAAAGTGAAAAAAATTGTAGAAAGGAAAAGTAGACGTCAGCAAGGAAAAAAACTACAAAATGAAGTGAAAAAATTATAAAACGTTTGTTGACTTTAGTAAAAAAACATGATACATGTAGAAAAATCAATAGAGATGTAAATTAATAAATAAATACATTATATATATAATATATAAAATGCAAAATTGAGCCACTGTGTTACGCTGTACCAAATTTTAATGCTGAAGTTATTCAATATTATAAATTGGAGTTGTATGGGCCATTGTTCAGTAGTTTCTGGGTGCATAAATCTTTATCTTATTTTTAAACATCAGTAAATGCCATTATTCGTCCTACTCTAAGTGTCCAACTGTCCTGAAAACTTCTAACTGCAATTTCCAATTTCCCTTTGAAGTTGGTTGCGGAAACCAAAGACTTGGGTGTGATTTTTAATCGAAACTTCTTGTTCTCCAGCCACATTAATTCCACTATTTCTAAGGCATATGCTATGTTGGCGTTTGTAAGGCGCAATAGCTCTGAATTTTTCAACCCATACACGCTCAAATTGCTTTACACCTCTTTTGTCCGCTCAAAGCTCGAATACGCGTCATTCATTTTGAGGCCTTATCATGTGTGTCACACAGTAGCTGCTTAACGGGGGGGGGGGGGGGGGCGGAGGGGCGGACCGCCCCGAGCTGCGGGGCCCCCGAGGGAAGCTTGTATATAAAAATGTCAAGTTTTTCAAAACTGAAACTTATGAAAAAAAGTATTTGCGCTCCACAATTGTTGAGGAAAGTCTAAGTTCTTTGTCACTTTCATCAATTGAAAGAGACAGTATCGACAATTGACTTTGAAATTGCAATAACAAATTCAGTTCAATAAAAACAAGAAAACATCCCTTTTAAATAACATTCGTTTGCAAATTTTCAAAAAAATTTCCCTCGAAGATTGCAATATTTAATTTAAAATTTTGTGCAAAATTGGCAAATACAAAATTCTAAGTTAAAAATAAAATATCGCAATCTTAGAGTTTGCTTGTAAACTAGTGTGAGTTACACAATTACTTAACCTCATTAAACTTTGTAGAAGTCAAACAAATTTACTGATATTAACATACAACCAATTACACAGGGCAACAAATTTCGACTTTTGGTCGGCTTTTCTGGGTTTGACATCAGTTCTAAGGTAATTAGGTACCGCTGATTTCGAATCTGCAAACCGTTTTTAAAACTGAGTTTCCGTTTTCGCAAAAAATGGGCGTGTCACTTTTTCGTATTTTCCCTGACTTTTTCACGTTTTCGATTGTAATTTCTAAATCAACGAACCGGTTGACATAAGGTAAAAGATAAGGAAAAAGTAGGAAAAGTGATGAAAATCACGACGGCACATTTTTCTTATTATTTGGACAAGAATGGGAACCACGCCAAATAATTTGGCTGTGTTGTATTATTTGATGTTTCCGCTTTCATTTAACAGCTAACTCATTAATAGATTTAAGAAAAATTTCCATGTTTTTGACCATCCAAGAAAACGCCTTAAAATTCCAGATTTTTCGACTTTGAGCTCCAATTACCGCGGAATTTTAAAACTTATAAAAATAAATTACATTGGAAAAGAAGCCGTGAGGTGTTGTAAATGCCACAAAGGGAAAATCATGTCAACCGGTTTATCGGTTTAGAAGTTAAAATCCCAAACATGAAAAATGTCAGGGAAAATCCGAAAAAGTGACACGCCCATTTTTTGCGGAAAAGGAAACTAAGTTTTAAAAACGGCTTGCGGATTCGAAATCAGCGGTACCTAATTACCCTAGAACTGATGTCAAACCCAGAAAAGCCATTTTGCTGTTGATCAGTGTTATTAAAATTATTGGTTGGATAACAACACATCGTCCCGGAAATCCGATTTTGTTCTTTTATAGACTCTTTTACGAAAGCAATTCTGTGCTCCTTGTAAGCTAAATATGGGCTTTTTACATGCTATTATGTAGGGAAAATATGTTTTTCTCAGATCTTTTTTTATAAAGTCACTGCTACTGGGTTTTATAAAATATTTCTGTACATTTCTGGAGAAGTAGATTACACTACTCGACACGAAAAATGCACCTAAAAATAAAAGTGTTTTCTAGACTAGAACTTTGAAATAGAATAACATTTAGATGTATGAATCTATAGACTGAAATCTAAAACATGTATGTTTTCCATATCTGACATATTTTGGTCCTGAAAGTTCAAAATAGGAAATTTAGTTAAAAGGAGACAGTTTTCCTCTTTTATTTGATACCCATATCTTCATCATTGCACTACCGCATATATTTACAAAAATATTTGAAATGCGTATGTCCTTAAAATTTTAAAGTCCTTTAAAAAGGACTTTGGGCCAGAAAATGTAATACTGACTATGCCAGATCAAAATTTGGATGGGTCTCGGAAAAATAAAAAAAATTTTCGCACGGTCTAATAATTGTAAAGTTGGTGTTTTCACTCACTGCATCATAACTTTTTCATTTTTCTTTCAATTCTATTGATGTTAGGCTTAATATTTCAATTTTAAAACCAGAGGAGATAATATATTTTCTTCTATAACTAATATTTGAAAATGTATGATTTTTTAAATTGGTCGAAAAACTCACTTTGTTACAACTGTAATCTCATATGATTTGGGCAATCTATATGTTACTAGAAAGGCTAAGGTATTATCTTCTGAACAACGGACAGTTGTTAATCGGATAATTCTTTTAAGAGATATGTGCTCATAACTGAAACAACAGGAAAAAAACTAATTTTTCGAAGATTTTTCGAAAACGCTTCTTAAAAATTGTTTTGATTTTCAGTTTCGTGTTCAGCGGCCAAAGTTACTCTAGAAAACACTTTTATTTTTAGGTGTACGCGATTGGCCCATTTTTTGTCGAATAGTGTTATGATGCTCTGAAACAAAACAATCTAATAGCCTATTTCCACCGAGCGCTTAAATGCATTTAAGGGCTCTATTAAGTTTTACAACTGTCAAGCGTTTCCACCGAAACTGAGTTAACTCCAAACGCTTGTTTTTTTTGGAAAAATCTAATTCTGCATTTATTTCTGGGCAGCCTCAGCTTTACCCATCGCCGCCATCTCCTTGTATACGTATGTGTGGTTTCTTGTAGCCTCTCTAGTACATGAAAACCACTCCGCTTTCCTTCTCAACAGTCTAGGAATGTCTGCGTTTTCATATTTGTGAAAATTTTTTTCATTTGTGAAAATTTATTTCATTTGTCAATGTTTATTTTATTTGTGACAGTTGTCAGGTGATTGATATCAGAGCTGTCTGAATTTTTAATGTCAAGAGGGTTCATGAGAAGTTACACGTTTTTTATTTTCTTTTTCAGCATTTATTTTCGGCAAATAATAGAAGTTTTGACTGATTATGACAGACGATATGTCTTTTTGCGAAAAATGCAGTAAAAAGTAATTGTCTTGGCAAAAAATCTATCACACCGAATGCAATTCAAATCCCTTCTTTCGTTTGTGTTCGTACGGCTCTTGCAGCGCTTGAACATTTGTGAGTATTGCCCCCTATTTTAACATAACATTTTCTGGTAGACGTCTGTAAACGGCAAAACTGAATTAACTCAGTTTTGAAAGTGAGTTAACTCAGTTCTTCACAACAACAATTTCATGGGAATTTCGGCATTTAAATGCAATGTCAAACTGCAGTTAAGAGTAAACTGCAGTTAAGGCCCAGTGGAAATAGCCTATAATCCTCCTGCTCGGGTAGCTTAAAAAAATGGCCAGATCGTAGTAACGAAGCAAGATTTTCTGTTTTTTTTCGAGATTTTAGATGGCTTTTTGAAATGACGAATTTGATCTCCCAAAAGTTTTCCTAATTTCACGAAAGTTTTTATCAATTTTGGAAAGGTTTATTATGATTATCCTTTTATCCATTTTTTTTCTCGGAGACTATTGCTTTCTTTAAAATTTCAAACACATATACGTTTCAAAATCCGTTTACTGTTCAATGGAATACAAATTTAAAAAAAAAAAAAGTAAAAAGCATAACCGGAAATTCCCGTTATTAGTTTTGTATGAAAACTTATTCTGCACCGTTTTGTGGGGCCCCCTTAGCCGTCGCCGCCCCGGGCCCCCGAACACCTTAAGCCGCCACAGTTGTCACATTAATCGTATCGAGCGCATTCAGAAACTTTTTCTTCGCTTCTAGTCCAGTCAAATAAGACTTTGAAGGTAACAAAAATTCCCATAGAGCTAAAAATTGGGATGAATGTTTAGAATACTATTATAAATGAATTGTGAAAAGTCCCCATCAATCCCCTTGTGCAAAAAATTTTATTGATGGTGAAAGTTTGCCAAAAAAAGGTTTTTCGCTTTTTCCAGCTAAACGGTGAGTTTTACAACAAAAATAGTTCAGACAAAAATTTTAGATCATCCGATTCCCTACAAAAAATGCATCCATACTTTTTTTCATAAGTATTGCCATTTTCGTGATATAGCGGATGAAAGAATTGAAAAAAATATTTTATTCGTAATATCAAAGAATATGAAGTAATATAGAACGCGCATGTGGGCACAAAAGTGTTTTCGGCTGTTATGATGCGAGCGGGAAGTTCGTAACGGCTTCGCTCGTGTACGTTGAAATGGTGGTTGTTACAGCGTAGTTTTCGCTCAATCATTTTTTGCATGCATGTTTCTTGATCTTGTTTGCCGAATCGCAAGCAAAGAGCAAACAACGAACCAAAGCATCGTCATCATCGTTTCAACGAAGATGACTCGGGATTCGCTAATGTTTTTGTTGTTGTCGTTTATTGTGTGTACTACATGGGCTGAAAAGTCTTTGGCCTGACATAGAGATGGCGCCAAAAATTAAGAATTATTGTGTTGTACATGGAAAACCATCCTTAACTTAGATTCTGTCAAAGTTTCATGACATTTGGTTGACTCGTTTTCAAGTTATTGCTTTCGAAGTGACGCTACCTCTGAATTTTTGTAAACAATGGAAAAAAGTGAATTTCGTGTTTTGATAAAACATTGCTATTTGATGGGCAAAAATACAGATGTATTATAACATTTATCAAGCCATGCTTTTGTTTCCACTGTATTTTTGCCCATCAAATAGCAATGTTTTATCAAAACACGAAATTCACTTTTTTCCATTGTTTACAAAAATTAAGAGGTAGCGTCACTTCGAAAGCAATAACTTGAAAACGAGTCAACCAAATGTCATGAAACTTTGACAGAATCTAAGTTAAGGATGGTTTTCCATGCACAACACAATAATTCTTAATTTTTGGCGCCATCTCTATGTCAGGCCAAAGACTTTTCAGCCCACGTAGTATGCTTTTTTGGTTTTGCTGTTTGCTCAAATGCTGATATTACCAAAGAATATGAAGTAATATAGAACGCGCATCTCATACAAGCAAACGCGTTGTATGGCGGGTACTGCTGGTAGTACTCTATGTTATTGACAGCAGAACTCTCTGTTACTAACAGCAGAAATCTCTGTAACTTCGGCGTAACATGTGAGTAGAAGCAAAAAGTATGAAACATAAAGAGTGTGCATCTCATACATGCAAAAATTTGTATGCGGGTGCTGATATCGCCACCCGTCTTCTGGATGCGGGGGGGTAGACAACAAGAGGAAACATTTGAAACGACAGCACAATGCTCTAAGCGCAAATCATAGAAACACGAATGCCGCGTCTGTGCTCACTCGTTCATTCTCGCTCAATTGTGCGAAGAGGAGGAAGACGATGTGCTGTTGTTCTTGTTGTTGCGCTGGCGAAAAGCTGAAATTGTAAAACGATTTCTATTTTCTGGCTGGCTTTTGTTCTTCTTCTATAAGCCTGCACGGCGTCGCATATTGCTCCTGAACTCACTGCTGACTGTAGTGTGCGAAAAATCATAGAAAAGAAAATATAATATGGCTGGCATGGCAACCTATATGATCGCTACAGGCAATTAAAAAATAATAAGTAATCAACAAAGACAATTAAATAAAAATGGAATTGGAAAGAAAAGAAAACGTTTTTATTAGCCGTAATAATTTTCCGTCTCATTCTTTGGAACTTTTCTTACGGCCCACATATAATGCTTGTTTAAAAGAACTAAAATAAGAAAATCTAATATTGTAAATTTATGATCACATCATTCGCCATGGAATCATTCAGGTGTAGAACATTTAAACTATTTTTAAACGTAGGCATGCCGTAATACAATTTTCTTATGACAAAATACTTGTCTTATTATTTCTTTATTTAGTGCTTTCGCCCTATTGAAAGTCAATAGACCTATTAAATTCTGTTTTTCCATACGATCTTCTAACCCTCCGTTAGATTTCGATAAAAAAAAACATTAAAACACGCATCTAATTATTTTTAATTTCAAGTGTTTCACGAATTTTGAAGTCAATATGCCTATCAGTTAATTTTTTTCGTAGTTTTCCCATATTCTCTAAATTGTAATCAAGCATGTGAAAATATAAACAAATAATTTTACTTCGAACTCGCCACGCAAAAATATTTGCAAACATTTTAAATTGGGATCACCCACCAAATTTTTTAATTAATCAAAGCATTGGCCAGCAAAAAGCCATACATCACAAACATTCGATTGCTGGTGACATTGCAGCAAAATCAATCACAACACAAAAAAGCATACACACAATAAACGACAACACCAAAAACATTAGCGAATCCCGAATCATGTTCGTTGAAACGACGATGACGATGCTTTGGTTCGTTGTTTACTCTTCGCTTGCGCTTCGACGAACAAGATCGCAAACTGTTGAGCGCGAGCAAATTTCCCGCAAGCTATGCCTCCGCTCATCTCTTCCCGCCCGCATCAAGAAACACGCTTGACAAATTTTTGAAGATGCGTATTCTTTATATTCTATATTCTTTGGTAGAAGCAAAGAAAATAAACATACGAAGGCTTGCTTTTGGTTACGCTCACTGCAGCGAGTCTGCGTTAGCACACTGCTGCGGCGTGGGATGATTGGGAGATGAGGACGATGTGCTGTTGTTGTTGTGCTGGCGAAATGCTGAAATTGCAAAACGATTCATATTTTCTGGCGGCTGGCTTTTGTTCTTCTTCTATAAGCGTGCACGGCGTCTCATATTTCTCCTGAACTCACTGCCGACTGTAGTGTACGTAAAATCATAGAAAAGAAAATAAAATATGGCTGGCATGGCGACCTATATGATCGCTACAGGCAATACAAAATATATAATAAGTAATCAACAAAGATAATTAACCCTTTGCGACCGTATGTCTGCTCTCAGCCACCAAAGCTTTTTTACCATTCCAGTCGTATGTCTGCTCTCAGCCACCAAAACTGAAAGAATTAATAAATTTTATTTTTCCTTCACAATCTTGCATACTGTGTATTACTGTTTTTTCAACGAAAATTAATTCCGACCAGCATGAAACCCAACCCAAAATTAATACGGTCGCAAAGACACCCATATATAAAATTAATACGGTCGCAAAGACACCCATATATAAAATTAATACGGTCGCAAAGGGTTGAAAAAGGGAAATTGGAAAGAAAGGAAGACTTTTTATTAGCCCGTAATAATTTTCCGTCCCGTTCTTTGGAACTTTTTTTACTGCCCACATATAATGCTTGCTTAAAAGAACTAAAATAAGAAAATCTAATATTGTAAATTTATGGTCACATCATTCACCATGGAACAATTCAGTTGTAGAATATTTATACTATTTGTAAACGTAGGCATTCCTAAATCACATTTTTCATATGACAAAATACTTGTCTTATTATTTATTTCTTTATTTAGTGCTTTAGTAGTGCTTTCGACATATTGAAAGTCAATACACCTATTAAATTATGCTTGTCCATACAATCTTTGAACCCTTGGTTAAAACACGTATCGAATTATTTTTCATTTCAAGTGTTTTTATGAATTTTGAAGTCAATATAACCATCAGTTAATTTTTTTTTCGTAGTTTTCCCATATTCTCAAACTTGTAATCAACCATGTGAAAATATAAACAAATAATTTTATTTCGAACTCGCCAAGTAAAAATATTTGTAAACATTTTAAATTGGGATCAACCACCAAATTTTAAAATTAATCAAAGCGTTGGCCATCAAAAAGCCATATACCGCCAAGATTCGGTTGATGGAAATATGATAGCAATTTGTGCAGCAAAACCAATCGGCAACACAAAAAAGCATACACACAATAAACGACAACAACAAAAACATTAGCGAATCCCGAGTCATCTTTGTTGAAACGATGATGACGATGCCTTGGTTCGTTGTTTATTTTTTGCTTGCGCTTCGGCAAACAAGATCAAGAAACATGCATGCAAAAAATGATTGAGCGAACACTACGCTGCAACAACCACCATTTCAATGTACACGAGCGAAGCCGTTGCGAACAATTGCATTGCTTTTTGCTGTTGTCCTACTGTAGTGGTACCATGTAGCCACTTATGCCAACCCTAATAACTCATACTACACTCGAGCACTTATGTGCCAAAGCGTCAAATAGCACCGCGCGCACGACGCAAGCAACACTCAAGTGGCTAAGCCAGCGGCGTGCCATCCGACACCATTGACCGCAGTGCAGTGTCCCACATATGGAACATGCACTGATCCGCACTCCGTGTGATGTCACCTACCGCAGGGCAATAGCACTTGAGGAAAAGTGCTGCATCGACCGAAAGGGTCCCGTGACGCTGATTGGTCACTCTTCCGCGGCATTGGAAAATCGGGCGGAGCATTGGAAATGCTCAGTAGTATAACAGTTATGTTCTTTAGTATATAAGACCTTGTTTTACCAAAATAAAATCAGCTTCTCGACAAGAGACAACCTGTCCGTTTCTCCTTCGATCTTAGCTCACTCACATAGGCTCCTTAGCCATAAAATAATTGGCGCGACCCGCCGCTTCAAATAGGTCACCCGTACCACTGACGCTCGACAAGTTACGATCAGCTACAGCAATACACTTTCGCCTACAAAAACACGACTTCCCCTGCAACACACAACAATTTCACCACATGGCGATCCTGCCAACGACCACATCTTCCGAAACAACACCAATAAATAAACAACCCACAATAGAACTGCCGATTCCACGATCCTGTCACACCGACTTTGACTTCTAACTAATCTACACATCCGACCTCGCAATGATGATAATGCAGTCACCGATGACAATGGCACCGACCACCCTCTTATGGAAAACCACGATGGCCCGTTTCAAACACTTTGCTCATGAATTGACAGACAGCAAAACGTCACGCAAACAGCTTACCACAAAAGTTGCGCTTCTGATGAAACCCCATCGAAACCGCCCAGACGCAAACGTTCTATATATAATTCGTCACCACAGGAAATCAACTAAGGTGCCGCCAGACCCAAGAACATTGCACCTAAGCCATCAACAACAGTTTCCTATACATTTACAATTATTTTTATAATTTTACAATACAAAAATATAAAAATATAAAAAAAAAAATAAATAATAATAAATAAATATGTACACAAGAATAAGTAATAACAACATTATAACAACACTTATAACATCAAACCCAACAAACACACCCGAAAACTTTTGCAACTTGTTACATTATACATTAAGAACAAAAAACAAAAACCCCTCAAGATATCCTCAAACAAAACCAACGCATGCTGACCCTAGCACTAAGTGGACTTAGCTCAGGAGCATTCCTCTATGTTGACGACATATGAACAACCAAATACTACCTGTTCATTAAAACACCACAACGAAAATTTGATTAAAGTTTTTTGACCGCCTACAACAGTACAACTTGGAATTAAATGCAAGCAAATGCCAATTTCTAAACCAGAATTAATTTACTTAGGCCACTATATCACAGACAAAGGCATCAGAACAGATCCAACAAAATACGAAGCAGTACTAAAATATCCAACACCAACGAATGCTGATGAAGTCCGTCGATTTGTAGCATTTTGCAACTACTACGGACGTTTCATACCAGAATTCGCATCAATAGTAAAATGTGTAAACACTCTCCTTAAGAAAGGCACACCTTTCATTTGGGCAGACGAGTGTAAAACAGCTTTCGAGACATTAAAACAGAAATTAACCAACACACCGGTACTACAATATCCAGATTTCAACAAAACCTTCATATTAACAACAGACACGCTTCAGACTTCGCCCTAGGAGCAGTACTATCCCAAGGAGAAATTGGACATGACTTTCCCATTTCATATGCAAGCAAATCACTACAGAAACACGACATCAATAAACCAATTATCGAAAAGGAACTTCTAGCAATACATTGGGGAATAAATTACTTCAGACCATACCTCTACGGGAGAAAATTCATCGTAGTCACCGACCATAGACCACTGGTATCTCTGTTTTCACACAAGAACCCATCATCAAAAATGACAAGAATCAGATTAGACTTATCTGATTACGACTTTGAAATGTTTGTTTGAGCAAAAGAAGATAGCATGCACAATGAAGATAATGAAAATATTAATTATGGTACCAAAACTCGCGACAGTAGGAAGGACATATCTCAAGAGCCTGATCAACTCTACATATGGGAATGTACCTCTATGAACGACGTGAAGAACATGAAAAGATTAAATTTTGAAATAAAAGAAACGCATCGGCCGATGATAACACTTCGTTCAATAATGTGTGTGACTAACTAATTAAAACACATTTTTTTGCCAAAATTCGTTTTTATTCATCAACATAGTCCCCTTTAAGGGAGATACAATCATTCCAACGCTTTTCCAATCTTTCGATACCGCCTTTGTAGAACGATTTTTCTTTGCCTTCAAAATAGGCGTTAGTTTCGGCGATTACTTCATCATTTGAGCCAAATCTCTTACCACGGAGCATCTTTTTGAGGTCTGCGAAGAGCCAGTAGTCGCTGGGGGCCAGATCTGGAGAATACGGGGGATGAGGAAGCAATTCGAAGCCCAATTCATGCATTTTTGCCATCGTTTTCATCGACTTGTGACACGGTGCATTGTCTTGGTGAAACAACACTTTTTTCTTCTTCATATGGGGCCGCTTAATCGCGATTTCTTCTTTCAAACGTTCCAACAACGCTATATAATAGTCGCTATTGATTGTTTTCCCTTTCTCAAGATAGTCGATGAATATTATTCCGTGCACATCCCAAAATACTGACGCCATAACCTTGCCAGCCGATGTTTGTGCCTTTGGATGCTTTGGGCGGCTTTCACCGGTTGCATGCCACTCAGCAGACTGCCGATTTGACTCTGGAGTGAAATAGTGGATCCATGTTTCATCCATTGTGATGTACCGACGCAAAAACTCCGACTTGTTGCGCGTAAACATGTCCAAACAGCTCTTTGAATCATCGATTCGTTGTTGTTTTTGCTCCGGTGTAAGCAAACGCGGCACCCATTTCGAAAACACCTTTTTCGTAACCAAATGTTCGTGTATTATGGTGTGTACACTGCCTGCTGATATCTTTAGAATGTCAGCAATCTCCCCCACTTTCACTTTACGGTCGGACATAATGATTTTCAGTGTTTTTTCAACGTTTTCCGGAATAACAACGTCATTTGGCCGTCCAGTAGATGGAATGTCATCGGTGTCTGTACGACCACGTTTGAATTCGGCATACCAATAACAAATGGTTCTTTTTGATGGAGCAGAGTCCGAATAATGTTTTTCAAGCCATTTTTGGCATTGAACAGTATTTTTTTTCATTAAAAAACAATGATAAATCAGCACACGGAATTGCTTTGAATTCATTTTTTTGAAAACTCAAAAGTAGTGTCACTTAAAGCACTGTAACTTGTAAACTAATGGTCGGATTGACATATAATTTTGACAGTAAGCCTAAAAAGGTTCACAATTTCGAAAAAAATATTGATTTAGTATTAGTGCCGCCATCTATGTGTCAGTCACACCAGTGGCGTCCCCAGGGGGGGGATTAGGGGGATGGATCCCCCCCCCTTGGTCGAAGAATTCATTTATGCAATTTGATATAACAATATGGAATTGTGAAACATTCTTACTATTTGCTTTATCTCATCTGTAATCACCCACTTAAAACCTAATAATTGAACCTACCATGATCTGGCCAGACCATGATGTGAGCAAGAGGATAGTCAAGGATTGTTGTTAATGATATAAAAAAAATCAGAAAGTGTGAACACAATAATTTCTTTTGCTTGCCTACATTATTTTTACGTAAAACGGTGAAAATATACTAAAATAATTAAGTAAATAGCAAGTTTCAACTTCAATGAATTCATTTTGAAATTAAAAAAACTGTCAATAATTCTGAACTGCTTTGCCAAAGAAAATTATGCAAAACATGCTCAACATGTTATTGTTCATGCTGAACTGGCCGGATATCTTTCTCCTTGTCGTCTTCGGTGTCGCTATCTTCACATTGAACTATCTAAACGACCATTTTTTCTATCAGTGTCAGAAGCTTGGTTTTGTTCAAGGCCAAATGACAGCGTGAAACTGACAACACCGTTATTATTACCTCTAGCAGCAAATTATTTAATATCTTAAATTCGTTGCTCTAAAGCATTAGTTTCCGCTATTGCTTAGACAATTTTTTTAGAGAAATTTTCTTCTCTGATTTAACTCCAGCGTCGAAGTTCAAAAATAATGTCCACCTGATCCTCAAAATAGCATTCCCTTCTTTTCATCTCTGCCACAGAAAACACCCAATCGAATTGATAAAAAACCAGACTCGACAAGACCACAAATGCTTCCTTCACTTCAGGATTGTACTTGAATTGACACCAAAACACGGACATAACCATGAATACAATGGAGAAGTATTAATTTTGAATATGTGTTTTGAATATGAATAAACGCCAAGGCGAATGAAAAAAACACGGGGACCAGGTACATTTTGCGTCAGCTAATTTATGTCACTATTAACGGATAGCACGAAAAAAATGCTTCAAATCGGGTCAGATGGAAAAGCCTTGTTGAAAATATATATATAAAATAAAAAAATATTTATAAACAATTCTGACAATAATTACGTCGAAAATAACAAAAAAAACTGAAAATAACTGGCAATTTTGTATGAAAATGCACCATGGTCTGGCCAAACCATGGTTTTGGGTTTTGTGCTTAGAAAGGATCAGTTAAGGATATCATGAAATATGAGCTTGATTATAACATTGCTAAAGTGGATCCAAAGTTCAATATGGTCTGGCCAGAACCGGATGCCCGCAGAAGTGTTAAGGATAAATGATTAAAAAAAATCAGCATTGCATTTGTTCTCGCAGAATAGTTGTATTTTCAGTGTTCCCAAAAGTATCGACTATTCACCAAGGTAGTAATCAAACGCAGACTTCATGCCAACCCTGCATCAGCTGTTGAAATTTGAAAAAAAAATTGACTTACATTTTTTTGGTGAATTGTGTGTAAACATGGAAACATGGTCACTTCTATCATAATTCAATTTCAGAACGTCATACATTTTGTAAATGTTGGATTTATTTTACATAGCTGGAGTGTTATGCCTTTTAAAATACGTCTTTTGAGTTTTTCGTAATTCTTTTAGAAGGTGTTTTCAATATGTAATAACTCAAAACAAAGTTGAATTTTTTAGTTGGGATTTTTTGACTTTAAAATACATGTCACTAAAATATTTTGTTTTAAGAAGTTTATGTTATATGTATACATATATGTATGTATGCACAATCTTATTCAACATATATTAAAAATAATACGCAAAGATGAAAGTATAAAAATGGCGTTAAACTGGATTTTTTGCATATCCCCCCCTTCCCGAAATCCTGGGGACGCCACTGAGTCACACACATTATTGAACGAAGTGTTACATATTGACAATTATGAAGTGCACGTGACTTGTAGCGATGACCCTTTGAATCTAGATTCAATGTTAGAGAAACTACACAGTTCACTAAAGAACCTGCATATAAAGGAGCTAGCCCTTTGCAGAGAAAATTTTAAGTTTGAAAATATCACAATGAATGCATTCAAGGAAAGATATAACGAAATAAATAAAGATAAATGCTCGCATACAAAAATACTTATATACAACGCTCCACGAAATGTTCAAAGCAAATTACAACAATACAAACTAATTGATGAATATCATAACGCCAGCACCGCCGGACATTTAGGAATTCGAAAAACGATTCTAAAATTAAAACAACAATACACATGGAAGAACATGAGACAAATGGTAAAAGAGTTCGTCAACAATTGCCTGATCTGCTGCAAGAATAAAACAATTAGACACACAAAAGAAGCACTGACTAAAACAGACATGCCAGCAACAAGCTTCGAAACCATTACCATTGACACAGTCGGACCATTAAGAATATCAAATGGATTCCGCTACATATTTTTTTTTTTTTTTTAACTCAAACAAACGCGCAGGGGATGACCCCTTTTAATGCGAGGCATTGCGTTGGTTCAGGAAGGATATAAAGGTTAGGAGATAGGGTTAAGAGTGAAGTGGTTATGGACTCTTGTCTTGAACCCATCGAGATCATAAGTGCTGGGGAAGATATCCGCAGGGAGACCATTCCACAGCCGCGCTGTGCGAGCCAGAAACGCACTTTCTCTGTAATGCGTAGTGCGCTGGAACATCGTTTCAACGTGGAATGCATGAGCGCCAGTGTTCAAACGGGTTGCCCGTGGGAATACCCGGAGTGATGGCATCAAACTGCTCATCTCCACTGAGCAATTACCGAAAAAGTATCGGTAAAACAACACCACACACGCCACGTTTCGACGATGTTCTAAGGATTCAATAGAGCTGGATGCCCTACTGTCCCCTATAAGCGCGATCGCACGGTTTTGCACCCGTTCCAGGAGCTCCAAATGGGTTTTTGAAGCCCCCGCCCACAGGTGCGAGTTAAACTCCATTTTAGGTCGGATATAGGTAGTGTAAATAATGCGGAGATCAGACGGAGTGAAATATTTTTTGCACCGCTTTAGGAAGCCGAGGCACTTGGCTGCTTCTTTCGACACGCCAAAAACCTGATCATTCCAACGAATGACATGCCCAGAACATCAAGAGCTACCGATTCCGCAATACTCACACCACCCATAACCAGGGATGTGTTGGGATGAGGGGAGACTCGTTTGTGGGATAACAGGCAACATTGGGTCTTGCGAGGGTTAAAATCGACCCTATTCGCTTGACCCCACTTGGAGATTGTTTGTAGGTCGCTATTAAGTGTGTCATTCATACGACGCCGTTCTCTCTCAATCTCCACAGAGCTGGGGCGCTTTGTAAAGGAGTATGAATGACAAATGGTGCTGTCATCCCCAAACGAGTAGATGGGATTCTTCGTCGACGACAGGAAGTCGTTGATGAAGATAAGGAAAAGGGTTGGAGAAAGGACCGAACCCTGCGGCACTCGCGCGCTAAGGGAATGCTTTTCCGAGGCTATGCCGTCTATTACAACACGAATAGAGCGATCATAGAGGAAGCTCGTAATCCAACGAGAGAAGATACTACCGACGCCATAGGCAATCAATTTAGACACGAGTGCTTTATGCCACACCCGGTCAAAGGCCTTAGAAATATCCAGTGCAACAACCTTGCTTTCACCGAGGTTTAGAATGCTATGGTTCCATTTCTCGGTGAGCACCGCCATAAGGTCTCCCGTCGATCGCTGTCTTCGAAAGCCGTATTGGCGGTCACTTAGCAGTCTATTGTGCTCCAGATATTTCACAAAGTTGAAGTTTACAATGCTTTCCATTACTTTGGAAAGCACCGAGCAGATTGCTATAGGTCGGTAGTTCGCAAGGTCAGTAGTCTTACCTTTTTTAGGAACTGGTTGAGCATTTGCTACCTTCCAGCATGTCGGAAATACACCTGTAGTGTATGACATGTTGAAAAGTTTGCGTAATGGACAAGCCAGCGAAGTAGCGCATTTTTTCAAAACAAGGGCTGGAATGCCGTCCGGCCCTGAAGCCTTATGTACATCGAGATTTGCAAGCACCCTTTTAACTACCCGTGTCCGAAAATGAATTTCTGGCATAGAGCAAGATACGTTCTCGACTACGGGTAGTGGTTGATCGCTGGGGGGCAGGGAGGAATTCCAACAAATTAGCTTTATCAACCGAGTGAGTGATGATTTGATCATTGTTAAGAAAAGTTGGAATTGAAGACGATGTTTGATTCTTAACGAATGACCAGAAGTTCTTACTACCACGCTGCCATTGAAGAACTTTTTTCCTTTGGCGCTGTTCGTGCAGAAACTTTTGGCGCCTTAGGATGGCATTGCATCGATTTCTAGCCTGTTTACGCAGCTGTTCAGTGGTGGCATTTTTATTTGCCTGCCATGCTCTGAAAGCTTCCTCTTTAGACCTGACAGCAATTCTGCATGTCTCATTAAACCAGATATTGTCCTTGGGTTTAATGCAAATTTGCTTATTGGGGATGAAGGACCGCATTCCCAATAATACAATTTTTTCAACCATTTTGGCTGCGGCATTTATGTTTCCATCAAGAAAACACAATTTCCAATTGAAGTGGGCGAAAAATTCATTAAGTCCACTCCAGTTAGCTTTATCATACATCCACACTAGGCGCTTCGGGGCTAAGAGCGAAGCATTGCGGATAGAAGAGTATGAGAAAGACGCCAAAATGGTACAATGGTCCGAGTTTCCAAGAGGTGCGTACATTTCAACATCATATTTTTCATGATGTGAAGTGAGAAAAAGGTCTAGAGTATTGAGAGCTTGCCCCGCAACGCAGGGGATATGCGTTGGTTCATGCACTAATTGAGTCAAGTTATTAGACTCGGCAAAGAGCTCGACAAATAAGCCTTCAGGAGTTGTGTGGCTGGAATGGCGTAGCCAATTGGAATTATGAATACTGAAATCACCAGCAACTACAATTTCACTATTCGGATACGATTCCAGAATCTGAGAAATAGAATCAGAGAGAAGATCAAACTTGTTTTAAGTAAAATCTCTCCCTGAATTCGGGCTCCTATATAGGAAGCAGAAGTGCAGAATGTGCGACTGGATATTGAATTTAACCCACATGGAGCTAAATTCGGCATCCGTCGTGTATAGTTGTTGCTGGCACTGGTACGCAACATTACTGCACACATAAATGGCAAGACCCCTGTGAGGAGAGAATAATGGCAGTAGGTGGTAACCAGGGATGTGAAAATCCAGTGGATCTGCATCCCCACACACCTGGGTTTCACCTAGTGCCATTACATGGGGCATATGGAGGTTAACAAATGCGTATACGGCAAAAAAGTTCGCCCTGAGCCCGCGCACGTTGCAGAAGGCTATGCGGAATTTGTCCACCACCATGGTCTATATGGGCTAAAGATCAAGGAAAGTAGCTGGGAATGAGATCTGCCGCACTAAGAAATTGATTATGCTCTGTGGTAAGTGTTATGCCTTTACCACAGAACAGTCAATTTCTCAGTGTCGAACAAGACCGCATGTAGCGCCACTAAATACGGACGGAGGAGGGAGACACGGAAAGAGAACCACAAACAACACCACGCGAGCAGAGTTTAATGCGGCGGACGGCGAGTTAACGGCATTTTTGGATTCGGTGATCGATTTCGTTTTTGCGTTTTTAATTTATATTTGCAATATGCAATTTGTAATTTGTTTGATGGCACACGCGGGGTAGCTGACACTGTGTAAAAAGACAGACACAACAGGCGGACGAACATTAATACACGCGCGAGACGGATAAAAACATTAAAAACCGGGAGCAAAAAAGGCACGTCTGCCCACGCGTAGCTGTGTTGACACTCTGATGTTGACACTACTCACAATGCAATGCGATTTAACAAAATTTATTATTGCACACCCGATGGAAACCAAGGACGCACGCACGACAGCAAAAACGCTTGTAGAACAGTTCATTCTCACGTACGGTTGTTTTAAAACATTGAAATCCGACCGAGGCACCGAGTTTACGAATGAGCTAATGCACAACATATGCCAATTACTCAACATACGACAAATATTCTCCCCTACCACCACCAAACAATAGGGGCACTTGAAAGAAATCACAGAACACTACACGAATACCTACTGGCATTCACAGATGAACATGAATGGGATAGGTGGGAAAAACTATACATTCGCATACAATACGACACCACATGTTGAACCGCTCTACTCACCGTACGAGTTAGTTTTCGGAAAATTACCGTCATTACCAAGTGACAGAACAAACAAACACGACAAGATTTATGACTTTGATAACTACGCCAACGAACTAAAAGTTAGGCTGAAAACATCCATAGATAAGGCTAAGAATATGATAGAAAAGCTAAACATAAGAAACAAATTAATTACAATAAGAACACAAGTAAAACACAATTAGAAATAGGAGATTTAGTTTTTATACGATTAGAGACAAATAAAAAATTACAAAGTCCTTACCACGGACCATACAAAATAATAGATAGAAATGGAGTAAACTCCACAATAGATGTAAATAAAAAATAAAATAAAATGATAAAATAATTGGCACGACCCGCCGCTTCAAATAGGTCACCCGTACCACTGACGCTCGACAAGTTACGATCAGCTACAGCAATACACTTTCGCATACAAAAACACGACTTCCCCTGCAACACACAACAATTTCACCACACCTACGAAAATCTAACAGAAAATGTTATGAACTTAACATTCTCAAATGCCTACGCTTCGCTCTTCCCGCTCGCATCATAACCACGGTTGCCACAATTGGTAACTTTCTACCAAAATTGGTAACTTTTAAACTGTTTGGTAACATGGCAACTTTATTTTCATTTTGGTAACTTTTGCAATCAAAAATTGATTTGAAGTAATAGACAAGAAAATTTGTTTTTGTATTTATAAATTTATATCACATCTTGTTATATACATTAAGGCAGGTTTCTACCTTGTGCGGCCGAAAAAACATGTTTTGTTTGAAAAATTTTTGATAGGAAGGTTTTTAAGATAAACACTGGAAAATTTTTTCAGATGTAGGTATATGTTTATTGTACAAGTAAAAAAAGTTTCAAGATAAAATATGCAAAGGGGGGAAGGGGGCCACCGAGCAATGGCGGCAGGACTTCCTTACTCGCGGAAGTCCTGCCGCTGTTTGAGATGACTTGAAACACAAAAATGAAATTTTATCTTATTCTGTATCCTTTTGTCTATGGCTGGAACTAGGATTAAAAACAAAAAATGAAAAATGAAGGATATATCCGATTTTGACTAAAAAACTAAATTTTTACCTAATTTTTTCAATACAAATTTCTATTTTTAATGAAAAAAAAATATTATTTCTTGAAGATCCTAGTTCGGGCCATAGCTAAGACCTTGATAAATTACTGTTTAAAATTTCGTAGCTATTGCCAAAGAATATAGAATATAAAGAATACGCATCTTCAAAAATTTGTCAAGCGTGTTTCTTGATGCGGGCGGGAAGAGATGAGCGGAGGCATAGCTTGCGGGAAATTTGCTCGCGCTCAACAGTTTGCGATCTTGTTCGTCGAAGCGCAAGCGAAGAGTAAACAACGAACCAAAGCATCGTCATCGTCGTTTCAACGAACATGATTCGGGATTCGCTAATGTTTTTGGTGTTGTCGTTTATTGTGTGTATGCTTTTTTGTGTTGTGATTGATTTTGCTGCAATGTCACCAGCAATCGAATGTTTGTGATGTATGGCTTTTTGCTGGCCAATGCTTTGATTAATTAAAAAATTTGGTGGGTGATCCCAATTTAAAATGTTTGCAAATATTTTTGCGTGGCGAGTTCGAAGTAAAATTATTTGTTTATATTTTCACATGCTTGATTACAATTTAGAGAATATGGGAAAACTACGAAAAAAATTAACTGATAGGCATATTGACTTCAAAATTCGTGAAACACTTGAAATTAAAAATAATTAGATGCGTGTTTTAATGTTTTTTTTATCGAAATCTAACGGAGGGTTAGAAGATCGTATGGAAAAACAGAATTTAATAGGTCTATTGACTTTCAATAGGGCGAAAGCACTAAATAAAGAAATAATAAGACAAGTATTTTGTCATAAGAAAATTGTATTACGGCATGCCTACGTTTAAAAATAGTTTAAATGTTCTACACCTGAATGATTCCATGGCGAATGATGTGATCATAAATTTACAATATTAGATTTTCTTATTTTAGTTCTTTTAAACAAGCATTATATGTGGGCCGTAAGAAAAGTTCCAAAGAACGAGACGGAAAATTATTACGGCTAATAAAAACGTTTTCTTTTCTTTCCAATTCCATTTTTATTTAATTGTCTTTGTTGATTACTTATTATTTTTTAATTGCCTGTAGCGATCATATAGGTTGCCATGCCAGCCATATTATATTTTCTTTTCTATGATTTTTCGCACACTACAGTCAGCAGTGAGTTCAGGAGCAATATGCGACGCCGTGCAGGCTTATAGAAGAAGAACAAAAGCCAGCCAGAAAATAGAAATCGTTTTACAATTTCAGCTTTTCGCCAGCGCAACAACAAGAACAACAGCACATCGTCTTCCTCCTCTTCGCACAATTGAGCGAGAATGAACGAGTGAGCACAGACGCGGCATTCGTGTTTCTATGATTTGCGCTCAGAGCATTGTGCTGTCGTTTCAAATGTTTCCTCTTGTTGTCTACCCCCCCGCATCCAGAAGACGGGTGGCGATATCAGCACCCGCATTCAAATTTTTGCTTGTATGAGATGCACACTCTTTATGTTTCATACTTTTTGCTATTGCTCAACTCGTGTGGAATAAATCACTTCCGCAAGGTCCAAAAATTTAGTTTTGAGAAAAACGCGTTCAAATTTTGGGAGCGTATTCTACAATCATGTATTAATCCAAAAATGCATGAAAAAAAAAATTGATTTTTTTGACCGCACAAGGTAGAAACCCCCACATTGTTCACGTCGTTGCTGCCCTCACCGCGCACCACCTAAAACAGGAAAATAAATAATAAATATATGATATTTTGTACATATCCCCCGCCTAATTCGTATACCTACCTCGTTTACTTACTTCCTTACATTCCTATATACTTACCCTTATATACCTACCATTTGTTACTTACCTCTATTCCTTATCCGCTATCCTCTCTTTCCTTATGTACTTACCGACGGCATCCCTAGCTGTCCAAAACGGTGCTTGCGCGGCTGACGGCCACTCATCTTCTGAACATCGGCGACGACATCACGCGATCCGCGATCAGACAACCAACGATCCACACTTAAAATTAATTACGCACATTATATCAACATTGAACTACACATTTTCACTTATCCACCATTTGTAACATAAACATAAGAACATCAAAATACTTGTACACAACAAACATTCCAAACTATACACATTGTACATTCATCACATTACATGGACATTCATCTATATTGAATATAATAAAACAGTTTTATAACGTTAAGCCGATCCACTGCGTCTTATTTACTTTGTGCGTGGTCCTAGTCCCTTTATCGGCGTTAACATTTGGTCCTTCGAGCCGGATTAAAGGCCCAGCGGAAAAATCAGTGCTTTGTGAACGACACAGGAACATAAGGTAAAGTGAAATAAATAAAAAAATAAAAATAAAAAAAAAAATAATAAATACCAAGACCCACTTACCTACAGTGCTAACCAAAAAAAGTGATTGAAAGTGTTAAACAAGAACTCTGAAAAGAAAATAAATTATTTACAAAATGCAACGATCAAAAACGATCAAACGATTCAAGGACCATGATTTGAGGATATGCACCTGGAATGTCCGGACCCTCTATAGGGAAGGTGCCTCTATCCAACTGGCGGAAGCCCTCACAAAGTGTAAGGCTGACATCACCGCCATCCAGGAAATGCGATGGACAGGACAAGGTTGCTCCAAGCGAGCAGACTGCGATATCTACTACAGCTGCCATGCGGAGAAGCGCGAATTTGGCTGCGGATTTGTGGTCAGCAAGAGACTTCGCCACCACGTCTCTCGGTTCACTCCGGTGAACGAACGGCTGGCTTCGATCCGCATCAAAGCTAAATACTTTAGCATCAGCCTAATTTGCGCGCACGCCCCGACGGAAGAGAAGGACGATGCGACCAAGGATGCCTTCTATGCGAAGCTCGAGGACGTCTACGACAGGTGCCCGGCCCATGACGTCAAAATTGTCCTCGGGGACTTCAACGCAAAAGTCGGGCGAGAAGGCATCTTTGGCCCCACAGTCGGGCAGTTCAGCCTCCATGGGACCACTTCGAACAACGGTCTGAGGCTGATCGATTTCGCCGCGGCACGAAACATGGTAGTTAGTAGCACCAGATTCCAGCACCTCGATAGCCACAAGGCCACCTGGTTATCCCCCGATCAATCCACCCGCAACCAGATTGATCACATTGTGATTGATGGAAGGCATGCTTCTAGCATTCTAGATGTGCGCACGTTCCGAGGACCCAACATCGACTCGGACCACTACCTTGTTGCAGCCAAGGTACGCATGCGTCTTTGCGCAGCGAAGACCGCACAACCTAGTTTGCGAAGAAAGCTGGACATCAGTAAGCTGCGATCACAAGGGGTAGCCGAAGTCTACTCCGCTCAACTTTCCAACCAGCTCGGTCGCTCCCCCTCTCCACCTGATGACATCGGCGGATTATGGGCTCACTTATCCCACTCTATGCGCGCCGCCGCAGAAAATGTCCTTGGTTTTCGACGCCCACCACCAAAAAACCAATGGTACGACGAAGAGTGTCGCGCAACCACTGCAGTGAAGAATGCTGCATACAAGAAGACCCTGCAGTCGGCCGCCACGCGAGCCATGACAGAAAAATACCGGGAGGAGAGGAAGAAAGAGAGGTGCCTTTTTAGACGCAAGAAACGGGAGCAAGAAAGGCGCGAGCGTGAGGAAATCGAGGAGTGCAGGAGCAGGAATGACGCCCGAAAATTCTTCCAAAAAGTTAAGCGTCTTACGGAAGGATTTAAGCCTGGGGCATCTTCTTGCAGAGACGAAAACGGGGATCTGGTTACGGATGCGCAGGGTGTGCTGAGGTTGTGGAAGGAGCACTTCACCAAGCTGCTCGCAGGCGACGAAAGGAACAATACCGCCAGTGGTGAAGATGTCCAGATGGCACCAATCGACGACGACGGTGTGGATGTGCCACCGCCCAGCCATGACGAGGTCCGGGTCGCTATCCAGCGACTCAAGAACAACAAAGCTGCAGGGCCGGATGGGCTACCAGCTGAATTGTTCAAGGCCGGCGGCGATGAGCTGATTGGGTGCATGCATCAGCTCATTTGCAAAATATGGCTGGAGGAACGAATGCCCAACGATTGGAACCTCAGTGCCCTTTGTCCTGTGCTGAAGAAAGGCGACCCAACAATATGCGCCAACTACAGGGGTATCAGCCTACTTCCCATTGCATACAAGGTCCTGACGAACGTATTATGTGAAAGACTAAAGCCACTCGCCAAGGCGCTGTTTGGACCTTATCAGTGCGGCTTTAGACCTGGTAAGTCCACCATCGACCAGATATTCACTCTACGCCAAATCCTGGAGAAGACCCATGAGAACCAAATCGATACACACCATCTCTTCATCGATTACAAGGCAGCATTCGATAGCCCGATAAGGGATCGCCTATATGCCGCATTGTCTGAACTTGGTATCCCTGCAAAGCTCGTTAGACTTTGCAGAGCGACGTTGAGCAATACGCGCAGCTCCGTCAAGGTTGGAAGTGACCTCTCCGACCCCTTTGATACCGTTCGAGGTTTCAGACAGGGCGATCCTTTGTCCTGCGACCTCTTCAACTTCACCATGGAGAGTGTTCTGCGCAAGGCCGGTGTACATCGTAATGGCACAATTTTCAACAAAAGTGTCCAGCTCCTTGCTTACGCTGATGATATTGATGTCATCGGACGTAACAAGCGAGATGTCACCGCTGCCTTTGCGGCTATCGAAAGAGAATCTGCCAAAATGGGTCTGGTGGTAAATGAGGGCAAGACGAAGTCTACACGCAGGGACTCGCAGCGGCTAGGGTCTCACGTCGAGGCCGACAGGTATGCTTTTGAAGTTGTCAAGGAATTCGTCTACCTTGGCACCGCCATCAACAGCAGCAATGATGTCAGTCTGGAGATAAAGCGAAGGATAACTCTTGCCAACAGGTGCTACTACGGTCTCGGTAGGCAATTGAGAAGTAGAGACCTCTCTCGACCGACAAAACTTTCACTCTATAGGACGCTTATCTTGCCCGTGCTCCTCTATGGCGCTGAAGCATGGACAATGACACGAAACGACATAGCGGCCCTTGGAGTGTTCGAGAGGAAGGTGCTTCGCAAAATCTTCGGCCCTGTTCGGGTTGGGGACGACTATCGCATACGAACCAATAACGAGCTGTATGAGCTGTATAAGGACATGGACGTAGCGCAGCGAATTAACATCCAGCGGCTACGCTGGCTCGGTCATGTCTGCCGCATGGACGACGAAGCTCCGGCGAAAAAGGTATTCGATGCGATGGTTGGAGGTCGACGGCGAAGAGGGAGGCCGTGTCTCCGGTGGAAGGACCAAGTGGAAGAGGCCCTGGTATCTCTTGGTGTGACCAACTGGAGAAGGCGCGCGCGAAGCAGAGGCGCCTGGAGAGAAGTTTTGCGGCAGGCCGTAACCCGATAACGGGTTGTTATGGCCAGTTAAGTAAGTAAGTAAGTAACGATCAAAGAATCTCTAAACAAGTGGAAACATTTTTAATACAAAAAAAAAAAGAGAAGAATACTTACCCAAGTGAAATTCTAAAACCTGAAAAAAAGGAAAAGAAAAATAAAAACGAAAAAGAACCCAAGTTGAAAGAAAAATTTAAATATATACCTGAAAGAAAAATATAAGGATAAAGTGCAAGAAAACAGTAAAAACCGAAGAATACTTACCAAAGTGTGAGATTAAAAGTCGAAAGATTAAGTCGAAGAAAAGTCGAATTACCTAAAGTGCAACAAGAAAAGAAATAGAAGTGAAAAGAAAAGTGAGCCCTAACAGCCCAAAAGGAAAACCAAAGGGGAAAAGAAGAAAAAGCCTTAAAAACTTGAAAAGAAAATCAAACAAGGAAAGCGAGAACAAAGGCGAATCGAAAAATTATTTAAAAATAAAAAATTTAGCAAAAGGTGGTGAAACAACATAAAGTGAATCTGTGACAACAAAAAAAAAAAACCAAAACACATACAAAGCAAGTGCAAGTGCGAAACTGCAAGTTCACACAATAACAACAACAACAGCGAAGATCACCAGACCCAGCTGGTATATAAGCAGCACCAATAACAACCACACAGCAAACGGCAGCTACGCCAGCGACGACAGCAGCAAGCAGTGGGGCAGCAGCATAGGCGACAGCAGCGAGCACTACGCGGGAGCACAACTATACATTGCCTACCCCCTAGGCAACTGCGTGAGTCGTTCCAATTTTTACATAATTTTACATAAAAGACGGTTGGAAAAATTTATTTTTCTCTGTATATAATCTATATACAGAGCCAACCCGTCATACTTATATAGCGGTTTTGCGGATGTACATAGCACTTATGTACATAAGCAACCGGTGCTAGTGCTAGTGCCCTACCAGTCCAGCAATACATACAGTGGTACTATATAACCCATTTATAGTACACTGTAGAGAAAAATAAAGGCTGCAGGTGCACTTAGACTCCATAAGTACACAACAAAAAATCAATTCCAAATTCTTTGGAACACTTTTAATTATAAATAATAATAAATAAAAATAAAATATATATAAAATTTTTATTTTTTGTTCGAATTAACATTCGCAAATTTCGATTGCGGCTTTATTTATTGTATTGTGGATTTTACTGACCCCGTAGTTTTTCCCGTGCTTTTTCTCATTTTTCGAAATTCATTTTCTTCTCGTTGATCAAACTCGCGTGGTAAATTTTCGTGTATCTCGTTCGGTAAATTTCGCGTTTCCGAATTCATTCGAACATCACGTTACTTACGTGCTTATCTTTCGTGGACTGCTAACTATCGTTTATTTTTTTTCACAAAAAACGACATGCCAGTGAACAGGTCGCCCGACAGATCCACCAGCAATAAAGCTGAGTCGGATCCCCTCTCGGTACCGTCAGAGTCGTCTGCTAAATTCGTTCGGACGCCTGACACCGAGACGGAGGGCATTACTTCAGACCTATTGGGTGCAATCCCCAAAAAACGCACTACCAGGGCACAAACAGTCGAGATTCGAAAATCTCAAAAGGAAGTGGCTCATGATCCCTCCATGAGTGCCTTCATTTTCGAAGCGGACAATCTAGTCCACTTTTGCACACAATTCACCTCGCGTGCAATTGAAGAATTGACTATGCCCATGCTCAAGCCGACTTGAACGGCTATTATGAAGACGTGAAGGCAGCATACAGGAAAGTCGGTATCACCCCTGATTACGACCTGCCAAGCGACTTCAAGCTTCTTGCTCGACAGAAGTTGGAGCTATGCCGAGATCGAGCATATAATACAATCGCCCAGATCTCAGATCTTATGGACGTTCAGCAACCTCCCCCCGCTGAAACAACACGTCCAGCTGAAAGTTCAGCAAATTCAGCGTCTGAGCAGGCAAATAATTCTATTTGCCTCAATGTGCAACCATGCGACACAGAAATTTTCTCCGGTGGGTACGAAGAGTGGCCGTCCTTCCGTGACATGTTTACGGCGGTTTACATAAACCACCCTAAACTCACCTCTGCCCAGAAACTGTATCACCTCAGATACAAGACAGCCGGAAAAGCTGGCGCGATTGTGAAGCAGTACGCATTAAGCGATGCTAACTTTGAACTGGCATGGAATGCGCTGAAATCACGATTCGAAAATCGGCGCATTCTAGTTGACAAACAAGTCAAAACGCTCTTGAGCCTCCTTCAAGTAGCTACTGAAAATAGTGAAGCGCTCCAAAGGCTTCAATCGACTATCAACAATTCTCTGTCCGTCTTAGCATCTCAAGGCGTCTCGACGGAGAGTTGGGATCCAATCCTGGTTTACATTTGCTCCACAAAGCTTCCAGAGGAGACTTTATCTCTATGGGAACAATCCCTCAGTTCCAGTAAAGCTCTCCCACTTGGGAGCAAATGGATGATTTCCTTACCGGGAGATATGAGGTTGTGGAACGGCTCAACACTGTTAAACCAGTCAAGTCCGGGTTGCCTCCGAACCGGGGTTTCAACAGAACTCAGAAATTTTTGGTGGAAAGTGAGCGGACCTTTTCATGTCCGATTTGCGGCGCTCCTCACGCGCTCAAATTCTGCGCCACCTTTAAAACAATGTCTGTTCGAGACCGAGTGAAGGCAGTACGAACACGCAACTTGTGCGAAAACTGCCTGTCATACACTCACTTGAAGCGGGATTGTACGAGTCAATTCACTTGCTCACACTGTCAGCGAAAGCACCATTCGCTGCTTCACATCTCAGCTGACAACAACCCGCCTCGGCAACGAAACGTAGTTGCCCAAGTCTCCACGACCCAGCCTCACAGTCCACAAACGCGAAAGTCCCCCGTAAGAACAACCCGGAGTTCTAGGGATGAGTCAAGTTCTGATGAGCAGTCCCGCTCATCACGAACATCAAAAAATCGGCCAGTGCAGTCTCTTAGCACCACGGTCGAAGAGAAAACACTTCTCCCACTGCTCTTGTTTCTTTAGAGCATCTTGGCGAATATCATAAGATTCGAGCCCTTATCGATCAAGGTTCGCAACGGACATTTATCTCGTCCAAAATGCAGAATCGACTGAGAATCCCTACGCAAAGGACTACGTCAATATCTGGAATGGGTGGAAAAACCATCCAAAACTCAAACCAGATCTGCAACATAACGCTAGTCGCATCTCGAACTGGCACGAAACTTACCACACAGGCAATTGTACTCCCACAATTGACCAAACTTCTTCCCACTTTCAATGTGGGCCTGAAAGAGTGGAAACACGTCGCCATGCTGGACCTAGCAGATCCCAACTGCTTCAAACAGGCCCAAATCGACATGGTCATCGGAAGCGATTTACTTCCTCAAATCCTTCTCGATGGAATCCACCGAAACATGTGTGGCAGCCTCCTTGCCCAAAACACTATATTCGGCTGGATCATAAGTGGGCCACTCCCCCAGAAAGTGTCAACATTTTCGACACAAGTGGAAGAAGTTTCCAATGAACTCCTAAGTTCCCAGCTCAAACGATTTTGGGAACAAGAGGAAATTCCACAGCCTTCTCCAATTTCCGAAGAGGATCGGTTTTGCGAAGACCTCTATCAAAAGACCACATCCCGGCGGTCAGATGGTAGATATGTCGTCCGACTCCCCTTCAAGGCAAGTTTTCCCAGCCAACTGGCTTTAGGTCAATCCCGTACCACAGCCTTGTCTCAATATCTCAGCATGGAAAGGACTTTGGCAAAGAAAGGCGATCTCCAAGCCACATATGATGAGGTCCTCAAAGAGTATCTCACTCTCAATCATATGGAGCCAACTCAGTCCAACGAAATCATCTCTGATGGCAAATACTTTTCATTTTATTTGCCTCACCATGCTGTAATAAAGCCGGAAAAGACCACTTCCAAGGTCCGCGTTGTCTTCAACGCGTCTAGAACGACCGGCTCTGGATATTCCCTCAATGATATCCTCCATATTGGTCCCACATTACCGCCCGATCTAATGACCCTCATTTTAAGATGGCGGCTGTACCAATTTGTATTCAATGGAGATGTGGAAAAGATGTATATGCAAATTCTTGTCCACCAAGACGATCAAGAGTTTCAGCGAATCCTCTTTCGTGAGTCTCGAAATTCCCCCATTCGAGACTTTAGGCTCAAGACAGTGACGTTTGGTGTGAACTGTGCTCCTTTCTTAGCCATTCGAACACTGCGACAACTGGCTGCAGATTCAAAGGACAAATTCCCGTTAGCGGAAACAGTCCTTCTCAAGGAGACTTACGTTGATGACATTTTGTCCGGTGCGCATTCCATTTCTGAAGCACTCGACTCACTGACACAAGTGATCGGTGCCCTCAAATCCGCAGGATTTCCTCTTAGGAACATTACATCTAATCTTCCGAGGATCCTGGAGAATATTCCCACCTCGGCACTTCTCGACTCAGACTTCCTCAAGTTCGAAAGTGCCAGCTCTACAAAAACACTTGGCATGAGATGGAACGCTTTGTCGGATACTTTCTCGTATTCGATCGTTCCCATCTCAGAAACGAGTTCTGCCACGAAGCGACAGATTCTCTCTGCGGTCGCAAAACTTTTTGACCCGGCAGGATGGCTCTCGCCCATTATAACTCAAGCCAAGTTACTCCTGCAAGAGCTTTGGTTGGAGGGCACGGAATGGGATGAATGCGTAAAGCCCGGTTCCCTCATAAAATGGAATCAGTTCGTCAAGAATCTGTCGTCCATCAGCGAGATCGAGATCCCCCGATGGGTACAATTCTCCCCTCTGAAGCAAATCCAACTTCACGGATTTTGTGATGCTTCAGAAAAGGCAAATTGCGCAACCCTGTATTTGCGCGCCACTGACAGCGATGGCAATATCTCGTGTCACCTGCTCGTGGCAAAGGGTTGCAAAGTTGCACCTCTGCAGACGGTTAGCCTTCCGCGACTAGAATTGTGCGGCGCCGTTTTACTTTCCCAGTTATCCAAATGCCTTACTGAAAATCTCGATGTGAACCCCGAAGACACCTTCTTCTGGTCGGATTCACAAATAGTTCTCGCCTGGCTAGAAAAATCTCCAAGCACTTGGAAGACGTATGTAGCCAACCGCACAGCCCAGATTCTGAAAAACGTCGGCAACGCCGCTTGGCGTCATGTCATCAGCCATGACAATCCCGCCGACTTGGGCACTCGCGGGTGCAAGCCCCACGAACTTGCAAGAAACCCACTGTGGTGGAACGGCCCCAAATGGCTTCAGTCACCTGAAGAAGCCTGGCCCAAATCAACTCCCTCCAATGTTGCTCCACCTGAGCAACGAAAGGTCGAAGTTCATCTCGCGTTGGAGGAACCATCAGACATCCTCGATCGGTTCTCCTCCCATTCTCGCGCGCTACGTGTCCTTGCGTACGCAATCCGTTTTGTCCACAACGGACTCGCTAAGAGGAGCAATTCTCCCCTCAACTTGAATCCATTCGTTTCCCAGAATGAGATTCAGTTTGTCAAGACGAGACTCCTCTCGTTAGCCCAGACACGTTTCCACCACCTAGAACGTACCGCGTTGTCCAACAAGACCCCTATTCCCCGAAAAAGCACGATTTTGACTCTCAATCCGTTCCTCGATAAGGACGGCTTGATGAGAGTTGATGGTAGATTGGCCCAGGCGGCGCTTAGTTACAATGAGCGCCATCCGATAATCCTACCAGAGGCATCTCGGTTCTGCACGTTGTATCTTGAGTTCCTCCACTCTCTTCTCTTACACGAACAGAACTTAAGCTCATGTTCAGAATGGTTCGTCAAGAGTTTTACATTCCCCGTCTAAAGCCTCAGATCAAGAAATGCATTCGCCTATGCAAGGTATGCACGGTTCAGAGACAAAAGATTCGATCACAAATAATGGCAGCTCTTCCGCCAGAGCGTTGTACCCTGTCAATCCCATTCTCGACGACAGGTGTTGATTTTGCGGGCCCATTTCAAATTAAGGCATCTCAGCTCCGAACGGCAACCTTCCTCAAAGGTTATGTCGCGGTGTTTGTCTGCTTCTCAACCAAGGCCATTCACTTGGAATTGTGTTCTGCCCTTACCACAGAGGCATTCCGTGCTGCTTTTGCCAGATTCATTGGCAGACGAGGCCTCCCCCGCAAAATCATGTCGGACAATGGCATCTCCTTCGTTGGCGCCCACAGAGCCATGAGCCGAGAGTTCCTCAAGTTCTTAAAAGAGGTATCCCACGTCATCCTGAAGAAATATTCCACTCAAGGAGTCGATTGGGCCTTCATCCCCCCAGTGCACCTCACATGGGCGGGTTATGGGAATCTGCAGTCAAGAGTTTCAAAACTCACCTCAAGAAAACTGCCGGCCATCACAAATTCAACTTCGAAGAGTTCACAACTCTTCTTGTTAGAATTGAGGCCGTCCTGAATTCCCGACCATTATCACCTCTATCCCAAGATCCATCTGATCTCTTAGCGCTTACTCCAGGTCACTTCCTGCGAGGCGCTCCTCTCCTCTCACCTCCCGAACCCAATTCGGACGATCTATCCTTGATCAACCGATGGGAGAAGCTGAAGGCCCTTCAGCATGAGTTCAGCCGGAGATGGAAGGCTGAATATCTCCATGAGCTCCAGAAGAGGTATAAGTGGCACCATCCGCAACAGGAACTGGAACTGGACCAGTTAGTTGTCATCAAGGACGAGCTGCTGCCCCCCACCGAGTGGAAACTAGGACGTATCGTCGCGCTGCATAGAGGACCCGACAACCACATCCGAGTAGCCGACGTTCGCACGCAATCCGGCACTCTCACACGCCCGATCGTGAAGTTGTGTGTTCTACCCACAGATTAGAACACCTTCTACTTTATTATAAATTCCTTTATAATTATTCGCGGTCATCGCTGTCCATTTACCAATATAAGACACTAAAGTCTGCTCATTTTGTTCTTTCTCCACAGTTCGATAATGGACGACACCCATCGCTGCCAATTTTGCCATCGCCCTCACCCCTTGAGGTTTTGCCGTGGGTTCCTGGCTATGAATCCCGGCCAACGCGACGACGTCGTGCATGTGCATGGCTACTGTCGCAATTGTTTGGCCCGGTCCCACCCCACGGGGGCCTGTGACTCGCCGAACAGCTGCAAGGAGTGTGGCTTAGCGCACCACACGATGTTGCATCCAATCAACATCCTACAGCGAACGGCCCCCTCCGGACGGAGGAGAGGAACCAGAACGACAAGGCAGCCCACCAATCGGACGCAGAGTCAACATCGCCGCCGCCGTCGCAACCCTCAGGTTCCAGCAAACTCCTCGCGCCGTCCTACTCACCCCCCCTCTCGTATTACGCACCCGTCGAGGAGCGGCCCGCTCAACGGCATCGGCTCAGGCCGATCAGGTACGCCCAGCCTCCACCAGAGACGTCAGCAGCAATTCGCGTCGCCATCGGGCTGGATCCCGCCCTGCCCGCCAAGGGATCACCACCAGCCAGCTACGGGGACGCAAGGCCCAGGCGCTTTTGACACAGGCCATCAAATCTTTGACGGAGTTGAGGGGGGTGTTTTAAATGCACGAGTGCATCCGGCCCCAGGATGTTCACGTCGTTGCTGCCGTCACCGCGCACCACCTAAAACAGAAAAATAAATAATATATGATATTTTGTACATATCCCCCGCCTAATTCGTATACCTACCTCGTTTACTTACCTCCTTACATTCCTATATACTTACCCTTATATACCTACCATTTGTTACTTACCTCTATTCCTTATCCGCTATCCTCTCTTTCCTTATGTACTTACTAGGCACTTACTTTTTCCAGTCCCGAAAATCCCGGGATTCAAATCTTTTAATCCCGGGATTTTCGGGATTGCAAAAGATGCTTCAAAGTTCAAATGAAATAAATTTAAAAGCACAAAAACCCAATTCCTTATCTGAAGGAGGAGGGAGGGGATAGAGAGCGTCTTTTGCAAAAGGCTTATAATTATTTACTAAGCATTCAACCAGCAAGTGTTGAATCTGAAAGATGTTTTCTCTCAGCAGGGTTTATTTGCAATAAATTTCGCTCTAGATTAGAGGGCAAAACATTTAATGCCTTAGTATTTTTAAGATCTCAGTTTTTAGTTAATCACAACGCTTAACTTTTTTATCGAAATAATCGAAGTAAAACTAAAAGTACTAACAAATTAACTATTTTATTTTTTTTTATCAAATATGCGTATATATGTACTTTATGATACATTTGATGCAAAGCAATAAGTTATGTTTAAGTGTCATTTTTGGATAAAACAAAATGTTATCAAACTGAAGTTAAATGTCAAATGAAAAACTTTTAAGTTAAACAAAATGTTGTCAAGGATGACTATGTTTATTTATTTGATTTAAATTTAAACTGACAATTTTGAATGTAATTGACAACTGATTGTAAATGACAACTGGATTTTGGTGATGTGCCGCGCACAACCAACCACTTCGACGACTCAACACCGACTGCCTCCCTTTCCGCCTTACAATGTGATTAAATTCAAGATACAAAATCTTAAAACTACCCCAAATGTGATTAAACTGTGTCCATTTTTATGGTAAATATATTATAAACAAGTATTTATGCAATTTGGTAAAATTGTTTTATTTAAAAAATTTGTTATTTGAATCCCGGGATTATTTAATCGGGATCCCGGGATTTGACTTTTCAATCCCGAAAATCCCGGGATCGCAAAATGGCAAAAAATTGCGATCCCTAGTACTTACCGACGGCATCCCTAGCTGTCCAAAACGGTGCTTGCGCGGGTGACGGCCACTCATCTTCTGAACATCGGCGACGACATCACGCGATCCGCGATCAGACAACCAACGATCCACACTTAAAATTAATTACGCACATTACACCAACATTGAACTACACATTTTCACTTATCCACCATTTGTAACATAAACATAAGAACATCAAAATACTTGTACACAACAAACATTCCAAACTATACACAATGTACATTCATCACATTACATGGACATTCATCTATATTGAATATAATAAAACAGTTTTATAACGTTAAGCCGATCTGCGTCTTATTTACTTTGTACATGGTCATAGTCCCTTTATCGGCGTTAACGCAAATACTTTCCCACTTTCTTTTTTGCTGCACATTTAAGGTACTGAATACATGGGATCGTGCCCCCATGAGCAGTTCTACATAGCGTGGACGATTCCTTCGGCATTTCAGTGATTTTTATTTTACTATGCTACAGATGTTATGCCTCTTGGGAAAAAAGAAAAAATTTTTTTAACAAAAAGCGTAAAAGTAAAAAGCGTAATTAAATAAACAAATTTGTCAAAAGGTATTTGACAAATTTGTTCATAGTGACATAAAATAAGCCTGCCGAATCAAGAGAGTTGGTTCGTTATTTACTCTCGGCTTGCGCTTCGACGAACAAGACGCAAACTGTTGAGCGCGAGCAAATTTCCCGCAACCTATGCCTCCGCTCATCTCTTCCCCCCGCGTCTTGAAACACGCTTGCCTAATTTTTGAAGATGCGTATTCTTTATATTGTATATTCTTTGGTAAAACACAAAAGTCAGCCATTTACGATTGTTTTCAAACAGTAATATTAGATATTGAAAATATAAAATCTACGTTCATCATCGACGGGGGATTTCTGTTACACCAAGTTGTCTGGGACCACGAAGAAACATTTCATAATATTTTAGACAAATATGTTAAGTATGTACGTAGACATTTTGGCCATAGAGTGACTGTAGTATTTGATGGTTACACCGATTGTAGTAAAAATACTAAAGCCGCAGAACAACGACGTCGAGCTACAACATCTTCATCCTCTGATGTTATTTTTGATGAACTTATGACAGTTCCCACAAGCAAAGAGAAATTTTATTTTAATGTTAAAAGAAAAATTTACTGCTGAAAATATTCTTGTAAAACAAGCTGAAAATGATGCTGATGTTCTGATCATTGAAACAGCAATAGAACAATTCAACTCAACAAATACAACTATTGTTGTTGGTGAAGATGTCGATGTATTAGTATTACTTACTGCTCGAACTCCAACAGAAAAAAAAATTTATTTTTTTTAACCGGGAAAGACTCAGCAGCAATCGGAAATATATTCATCAAAAAGTTTCTGTGCTTTTCCAAAATGCCAAAATCATATAAGTACTTTTTCTACACGCAATAAATGGCTGCGATACAACATCAGCATTTTTCAAGAGGGGAAAAACAACGGTTTTGAAATTGTTCGAGAAACAAAATTTAATTAAGGTGAGGTTCTTTCAAATTTTTTTGAAAAAATCGTTTTTTTTTCACATAAAATGAAAGCTGTATGTCCGTAGAATATGTGTACGAAAGGATTTTTCGATACGATCGCCATGTCCGCACACGAGTTTGTTTCTTCTACAGTGTTTTCCCCAGTTTTTGCCCGGAGCTGCTATCTTTCAACACGTTTTTCTCGAAACCACGTTTTCCATCTGAATTTCAAGGATATCTCTTGATCTATTGTTCTAATTTCCTTAATCTAAAGCATGTTTGAAAGGTGATCATTTTCTGTATGGCTTATACCTAAAACGAGCATAAGTTACCATTAAATTGTTATTTATAATTAAGGTTTAATAACAAAAAAAGTGGCAAAATGCGAGCGTTCACATTTCAGTCAATTTTTGGTCAAAAATCAATATAGTTAGGTATAAGCCATAGAAAATTTCATCTACTTTCATTTAAAAAAAAACATTTTTCATTTCAGATTACTACAACAGGCTGTAGGCTTGAAATTCGGAGACGAGATTTTTCAGGCAGTGATCGACGAAAGACGCCATTGTTCAGCCGCCATTTTGAATTTTGTTACAAAAAATATACCATATTATTGTATAATAAAATACCCATTCAACCGTCAAAACCGGATGTTTCTATGTTTTTTCATCATGCCACAAATCATTTCCAAACTTAGGCCTTTTTTTGGCCAAATTACAAAGAAACTCCCCTTAATTGTGCTGAAGTTTTTAAAGATAGTAACTCTACTCCAGAAGTTGTAATCACTAATGGAATTCGCTTTCTCCTTTTTATGTAAGGAACTCCAAAAAAAGTTACCTGCTTGGATAAACTCCAATAATCTTTTGCAAAAAAAAACTTATAATAAAAAACAAGTGCAATTAGCTTGTCTTCCCCCAACCTCTGCTGCTGTTCAACGACATCTACCAGATCTGCGCCTATGAAACCGGTAATTATTTTTGAAAAAAACACGTTTATTGTGAGGAAATGATTACAATTTTATTCTTCAAAGTAATGGCCATCGCTAGCTACACATTTTTCCCATCTCTCAGGCAATTTATGGATGCCTGCGTGAGAATTGAAGCGCTGTTCCGTTAATGCGTGGCCCATCGATGCGAACATGTGATAATCCGAAGGCGCCAAGTCTGGTGAGTAAGCCGCATGAGCAAGAGCTTCCCAGTTGTACGATGCAACCAATTCTTTGGTGGCTCTAGTGCGGTGTGGTGGTGCGTTGTCATCGAGGAAAATCACTTTGTGTTGCCTGGCTTCATATTCTGGGCGTTTTCGGCCAATTGTTGTTTGTAACGTTCACCGTTAACCGTTTCACCAGGTTTTAGAAGGTTTTTTTCTTCAAATGGTAACACAAAATTAACTGTGTCCGCAAATCGTAATTTGTAGGCACGTAATCCGACATTTTCCGGAGCGTCAAACAATGCGTTGTTGGATGAAACTTGACAAATTGTGAACTGAATATTGTTGACATATGACAGAAAAAGTAAACATGACATTTGGTACGGTTCCGAAGTTTATAAATATTCGGCTATTTACCGCTAGATGTAGGTTTCATAGGCGCATACCTGGTATTCCGGGTATATTATCAAGTTCAAGTGTGGCTTGGTAATAAAATGGATCCAGAAGAGGTTGGTTGGAAGTTAGTTGACAATGCATTCGAACCAATTCATACGTTACTCCCACCTGCACCAGAAAAACTCCTTAACACCATCTTTTGCAATAGCAAAAAAGGTTGCAGTGCTAAATGTGGCTGTAAAAAGGTTGGACCGTTCTGTTCTTTAGCATGTACCAATTGTCAAGGACAGTCGTGCTCCAAGGTTGAATGGATACTAGATGAGGATAATTACGATATCAGTGATGAGACATATGATGCATCACTTTTAGAACATATTTGTGCTCGTATCCAGCAGGAAGATGAAGAAAAAGAAAACGAAGACAGTACACTAGAAGTTCCATTGGATTATTATGAATCCGACGAATAATTTTTCCAAAAAATTTTTTCATTTATATATTACATAATTTACACAGCTTTCATCATTTTCAATACTCAATTTGAATTCAATAGGATCACAATAGATCGTGGTATAGGCCTACCGGGGAAACCACGTTAAAAAAAAAACACCAAGCACACTACCTCCTAGGTGGTGTGGAAAGGTGTGCATATTAAGAAAAAAATATTTTTTTATGTTAGCTTTGTGCGGACGACTTACGCGCAGAATGCTGCTCTTTCCAGAGCTTTGGTCGAGCTCAATGGACTGTCTGTGTCCTTGGACTTCGATTCCCAAATCAAAATTTTTAGAGTGTCTTAACCTTGCCATTAACTAGTTTTAGCGCCTTAGTATTTGAGGAAATTGTTATAGTCTGTAAGAATTGTTTTTCATAGACTGAATTTAATAAAAAAATAAAATAAAATTACAAACAAAAAATCACAGACTCTCAGAAAACTTACATTTAATTACAGACAAACATTCCTTTCTATAGGACAGAGATAATGTATTTTTGTTATAATATAAAAAAAAATTACTAGTACTTTTTATTAAATAGAATTTTATCCATGTCTGTGCTAAAAATGCGTATGTAAGGAGTGAAAAAGAAAAAATGCAGAATTTTTAAGGACACATTAAAAAAAAGTAATAGTCTGATTTTAATAAAATAAACTCCAGTTTATTATAAATTTCCTAAATTCTAATTCACAAAAAAAAATTATTGAAATATGGTTACACAATTTTTTTATATTTCCTTAACGTTCTTAGTTTGAGACTGGACAGTACATTCGGTGACTATTGCATAGGATTGCTTCCATCTATTTCAGAACTGTACATCATGTTTGCAAACTTTTGTTGTTTTTCTTAGGGTTTGCTTTATTACAGCCCAATATCTTTCAATAGGCCGAATTTCCAGGCAGTTAGGAGAATTTGCCTCTTTTGGGACCACCGTGACACAATTTCCTTCATACCATTCCATACACGGAACGAAAAACGTTCACAAAATTTGTGAATTCGTGCATAAACTGTATGAACATATTCATAGTTTTTGAACCAGTGAACGCGTTCATAAAACGTTTATGAATGCATTCATAAACTTTCGGGTGACCCGAACGCTCATGAATGCGTTCATAAAAATTATGAATGTATTTACAAAAGTTTTTTAACGCTTTCATAAGCCTTCGGGTGAACCGAATGCTCATGAATGCGTTCATAAACCCTATGAAAGCATTCATAAGCCTTGTTCATAAGCCCAAACGTTTATGAACGAAATTCATAAAATATTTGAATTTTTTCATAAGAAAAATTCCTGAAATTCAAAATAACTTAAAATTTCATTACTCTAACTTTATTTGTTCGAAAGTTATTAAAAAATGGTGGGAGCTGCAAGTGTAATGCAGTACAAATATTCTAATTTATTTGCGTATCAGTATTTTAAATAATAAAAAAGATACAAAATCAAAGAAGCGAGAATAATGAAATTTTGACACGTGAACAAGGAGATTTTGGGTTTAAAGATACCTACTTTTCAAGAAAATTCGTTATAAATTTTCAAGGATATAAAGGATTAAAATTTTCAAAGGACCATTTTTCATGTCCTTTTTTTACAAATAGATAAAAAAATAAAATTTATTTAAATTTTTGAGCTTTTCCTCTTTCATTTGATATACATATCGCCATATTTTAACGAGGTTAAGTATTTTTTATATTTTTTATTCCCTTCAAAATTTTGAAGTCCTTTTAAAAGGACAAAGGATGTAGAAATGAAAAACTGAGTACGCAGTACTACTATGTTTGGTCTCTAGTTTCAAGCCCATTTGGATTTTTTCCAGTGTGAAAAAATTTTTTCATTTTTGTCGCACGGTGTAATTACTTAATTATTAAGCTCTTGCATTAAAATATGCATTTTAGATGTTTTGTTTGAAGATACACTGCGGGACACTTGATTACCCTCACTTTACTAAGATTTTTGTTATGAAGTCAAAAACTGTTTTTTTAATATCAAAATTTTCTGGACACTTAGTTACATGTGTTCCTGTTTTTGAACCGCCAAAATTGTATGCAAAATGATGATGAACCAAAATTTTTTCCTTTTAAGCCTATTTCAAGTGGGACACTTGATTACCCTCGCTCATAGAAAACAAAGAAAATAAAGGTAATTCTTCATTACATTCATAAATTTTTTATTACATACTAATGTTTTGTATGGCCACCATTACTGCGAATAACCTTAAAAAGACGAGAAGGTGAAGAGTTGTCCAACGATGTAAGATAATTTTCAGGGATTTCGTAAAGTGCATTTTCAATTGTGTCTACAAGACGCCATCAGCATAATTTTTACATGTCAACCATCCCCTAAACAGTTTCGATTATGTTTGGATCGGACGCGAATGCAGGTCAATCTATTTCATTAACATTTTCCGCTTCAAACCAATCCTTCACCGAAAATCTAGCATTTCCCCGCGAATATTTCATCAAAATTTACAAATTCCATCTCCAACATTGACATATAATTTTGTGAAATTTGGCGCCAATATAGTTAAATTAATTGCGCCATGGGCCGACATTGCTGCCCACAACATAACTGAGAATGCTGCTGATGACGCCGCGACAGAAATCGTTCAGATTTTGTTAGATCGTAAAAATAGTGTTGTCCAAATTAAATTTCTTTTCGTCGGAAAAGACGACTGACTTCCACTTCTGCTGCCAACTGAGATGAGCTCTCGCGAACTCTAAGCATACCGTTTTGTGACTTTGCAGTAAACGTGGCTTTTTTGCAGCCTTTTGCGTTTGATGTAAAGACACTGCTTAATTACTCTGCGGACAGTGCCGACACTGGCTCTCGTCCCGGTTAGACCTCGTAAGTGACCCGCAGACGCAGAGGAAATGGACGCTTCACGAAGAATTGCTCTTCTCTCTCTCTAAGAGAAGTTGCTGTTGCGCTACGACCTTTGCTAATTTTGCCATAAGTTGTGGATCTTTTATGAAAATGGTTTACTACCCATGGATCGCGATCGATTCTACGAGCGATTTCGCGGTTACTTATGTTTTCCTCCTTGTACGACGAAATTCGTCCCCTTTCCAATTCTTTTAAGGTTTTACCGCGGGCCATTGCATCTGCCGTCTGTAAATGTCGCAAAAATTATATGCCTAATACTTTCAATTCAGTTTTTCAAACCGATTTACACTAATCCTACCTTCTAACACTTGATACAGGTCTTAAACTGCAATGAGGGTAATCAAGTGCCACACTTGAAATAGGCTTAAAAGGACAAAAATGTGGTTCATCATAATTTTGCATACATTTTTGGCGGTTTAAAAACAGTAACACATGTAACTAAGTGTCCAGAAAATTTTGACATTAAAAAAAAAGTTGTTGACTTCATAACAAAAATCTTAGCTAACAAAGTAAAGTGAGGGTAATCAAGTGTCCCGCAGTGTACACAAATGTTATAGAAAAAGGTTTCAATAAAAGTCCAGAAATTGGTACCAGCTTTGGGATAATTTACATTAAATATATGAAAGGATTTAAGACATATATTCAGACAATGCTAAAAATTATTAAAAGAAATCTTAGTACCATCTAGATATATAATAAATTGGTCAAATTTTGGTCACCTTTCGCTAATATAAATGGTTGAATGCTCTCTCCGCGCTTATTTACAAAATCTAAGAGGTAGAGGCCTATCATCTGCAGCGACTGTCCTGCAAACACGACCGATTCCTGCGAATCTTTGATTCTGAACATGCAGATGTTCTTTTGCCCGTTGTTGTCCTTTTGTACAGTTTTATTTGTGGGATATAAATATCCCACATATGTTTCACTTAAAGAAATACACAAAATACAAAAATATATCCACATTTAGATCAGAATTACATGTAATAATTTCATTAATTGATTGGCACGACAGCCCGCTTACGCGAGACTAAAGCCTAGCTTCCCGCAACCACCCGTGTTTTGCGTGTGAATTTTGTACGCGGGTGGAAGGGACCTACAGTTTTATGCCGGTTCCGAACGGCAGGTTGGGAGCTTTTTCATAGGCAATTTTTACTCTCAGAGGTTTGCCATTTCAGCTGAGAGGACAGCCACCGAAAGAGAAAACGAGTTTCCCGTTATTTTTTTTAGGTGTTACTACATGCAGAATTCGATCTTGCGTCGCTCTGCATGCGACTCGTTGGACCGCGCACTAACCAACTGAGCCACGGCGGCTGCAATTATTCTTAAACCTATATTTTTGACGTGATTGAATCATTTGATTAACAATATATATACAAATATATATTTTTCCATAAAACTGCAAAATGGAGCCTGTGGGAATTATTTCTAAGAAATGCGGAGTAAAATGTTGCATCCGAACCTGCAAAAATCAAAACGTCATAACGAAGGTTTAAGAATTTTTAAATTTCCCCCATGTGATTCTGTCATAGGTCAAATTTGGAGAGAAAAGTGCAACGTAGCTATAGAAGATTACTCAAAAACGCTATATATTTGCGGAAACCATTTTGCAGATTCGGATATGGGTAAAAAAAAATTAAAGTCTGGAGCTATTCCTGTTTATAATTTGGAAGAATTTAATGATGATTATGAATTTGTTGAACCAGAGTGCTACGCGAAAAAACGTCGGTTATTAAATTCCCAGGCTAAAGGTTGTAATAATTGCGAAAAATATGCAAAGTCTGTTAACTTTTACAGACGAAATTATTACAATCTGCTTGGAAAGTTTAATAATTTAAAAAAGGAATATAAAAATGCGTAAATTCTAGTTTAGATAATAGAATTGATTCCTTAAAACATGTAGGCAGTGAGTCAAAAACCCTTTGCAAACTTCTTTTAAATTCCCGGCCTAAGGAATACAGCAAAGAAGTAAAAGAATTGACGCAAAATATTTTCTATGTGTCTCAATCAACATATTCTTTTTTAAGAAACAAACTACATTTAAATTTACCTCATATTGCTTCCCTCCATCGATGGGCACCCGTGAAATTTCTACAGCCAGGCTTCAAAAATAGCTCATTCGATATCATAAAACAAAAATGTCTAGATCTAAAGCAATGGGAGAAAGCTAACATGATTTTATTAGTCGATGAAATGACAATTCGAAGAGAGTTGCGGTACAACCCAAAGTTAGATTTGGTAGATGGGTTTGAAGAGAACGGATTTGAAAGAACCTCCGAAATTGGGAAACAACTATGTGTGTTCATGTTAAAATCAATGTTTTCCAATTGGGCTTTGGTTTTAAATTATTTTGTTTCAACAAATGGTCTTTCTGGAGACTTATTAAAGAATATTATTAACGAAAATTTAAAAATTCTGAATAGCATCGGAATCACAATCAAGGTCTGCGATCAAGGATCTGCAAATAGAAAGTGTTTTTCCGAGCTTGGTGTTTCGCCAGAAACCCCTTTTTTATGTTTAATAACACCGAAACATACTGTTTGTTTGATTTCCCACACCTAATAAAATCTCTTCGAAATGGGTTAATAAAATGCGATCTTCAAACGCTGGATGGCAGAGTAAGCTTTAAAGTAATGCAGGAGCTGTGGGAAATGGAATTAAGTTTGGGAACGAAAATGTGCCCTAAGCTAACTAGACAGCACATCTTCCCGAATTCTTTCGAAAAAATGAAAGTGAAGTTAGCTACACAAGTTTTCAGCCGAACCGTACAAGCTGCAATAAAGACAGTGGCAGACACAGTTGGATTTAAACGAAGCAGTAAAGAATCGGCTAGCCGAAAAAATTGACAAAATATTTGATTGTTTGAATAGTGGTTCGCTATATTCTAAAAATCCATATAGAAGTGCACTACAACAGAACAATAAGTCACATGAGTACATTAAATATTTTTTGAATTATTTGAAAGATGTAAAATTTACTGACGAAAAAAAGAAAGTATACTTTTTAGATAGTATGAAACTTACCTTAAATGCGGTTCTACAACTGGTCGATAAAATTTTTAAAAAGGAATCGGAAGTATTTTTTTTAATGACACGAACGCTTAATCAAGATAAGCTTGAAAATTTCTTTTGCAGTGTTACGATAAAAGGGTGGAAACAGTAATAATCCGTCTGTCGCTGAAATAAATAACATATTGGCGCGATTGATGACAGCGAAAATCGTTCAACTTAGCTCCCAAAGTAATTGTGAAGAGATAACAGACACAACTACAGATTTGCTTTCCAATATTTTAACGGAAGAATCTTTACCTGAGGATGAAAGCAGTTTCAGTAAAAATATTGAAGAAATCAGCCAACATGTTGAAAATAACGAGGGTATATTTGTTGACAATTGTATTTTAAACGACAGTTTTAAAACTTCTTCAAATATAAATATTGATCTCCCATAGTTACGTTATTTTATTGGTTACGTTGCCTTTAAAGTGCTACCGAAGATAAATTGTGATGACTGCGAAAGAGAAGTACGGAAAGAAAATGAGATTTTATCTGCTCCCAGCGAACTTTTCATATTTCACAAAAATTACAGTTCATTACTAGATTTTGGAAACCTCATTGCTCCTTCACATGAGTTTTTAGAAACAAGTAATGCCCACATACAAGTTTTTTGTAATATTTTAAAAAATAACCCGCAAACTCTTGGGATAAAAAATTAATAATAGAAAAATGCAAAAAAGCTACCCCATCCAGCTAACCCATTGGTTTAACAAATGTTGCGAGCATAAGGTACAGATGCTAGACTTTATGATTTTAGTTTTATTAAGAAAGCACTGTTCATGGGCAAGTGAAAAAAATAACACAAGCACATCCCAAAAACTGAAGATACTAAATAATTAATTTAATAATTGTTTCTCCCCTAAAATTGTTTATTTTTTTTTAATACATAATAAAATTTTTTTCACATTCATTTTGAATATTCAATGCCACAATACCATAAATGCAAAAAAGGTTTTAACGGTTATTTGGCGAAATTTAAGTTTATAAAATAATGCAAAGCTAGTAAGCTAGATCTTTCCGAATCTTTTTTAATATGGCAGGTACTTTGTACAACCCCTTTCAGCCCTTATTACCCGAAAGTGATGGCGAAGGTGAATATGAAATGGCTTTGGACCCAGAGTCAAGCTAGAAAAAATTAAAAAAATTTATTCAAAAAACACAAAAGTATTCATTTTTATATTTCGTTGCAAAGCAAATTTCACAGTCTATAATATGGTAACAAAGTTATTACACCTTAATTATGAATTTTTTCAAAAAAAAAATAAGTTTTGAAAACATTTTTTTTCAGAAGAAAGGTATAAAAAATTGTTTCGTTTGATACCCATATCGTGTAAATCAGTTAGAGATTAAGGGGGTCGTCTAGTGTGAAGGCCGTATTTTTATGCCTTTTTTGACAGTCATTATTAAAAAAACCGTTCAAGTAAAATAACTTTTGAATTTTATTTCTTCTTTGCGTACATTTCGACAAAGTTTTATAATTATTTGAAGCCAATCTATTGATTAGTATCGGAGTTACACCACTCAACAGGAAGACGTAAAAAAAAAAAGTTGCTCCACTGCTGCCATGATTCCGGGCGTTGTAATTATCTGAAATCAAAAAACCAAACGCCATTTCATTCCTGAGACTTCAAACTGCAAATTGAGCTAAAAGAAAGTTCGAATTCCAAAAAAAAGTATTTTTTTGCCTAAACATAAAAAAAATATGAGTTTTTCGACTATTTTTCACGTGCATATAATTGAAGAAAAAAAAAGTAACGAAGCAATCTTAATTCTTTTAGCTTAATTTGTAGTTGGACATGTACTCAAGATGGTGTAAAAAGTTGAGCATTAATAGTGAAATAGTTTTTGAGATATCGTGGCAGCAGTTTTGAAAAAACGTGTTTTGAGAAAAACGCGTTTTTAAGTTGGAAGTTGGAGGTACGCGCTCCGCATACCTACTCCGGTTTACAAGTGCAACTTGATAACGGCTTCGAATTTACAAAAATCCATTTATACACGTCTTCTAAACATGTTTTAGAAGTGATTTATGAAAAAAAAAAAAAAACGATTTTTTTGACCCGTCACACTAGACGACCCCCTTAATTGAGTTTTTTTGATTAAAACTTTGAACCTTGACCCCGAGTCACACCTTCTGTGGCCATTTCCGAGGAACAATTTTTAGTTTGTAAGATTCACAAAAATAAGCTCTTTATGATTCAATTTTCCGTTTTTTTTTTCATGAGGGTTCGCTATACTGCATTTATTCCTCTTATTGCAAGCAAAAATGCTGTAGAAAAAAAATGACAAAGCAATGAAGATACCGAATGATGGCGAGTTGCCGACAAAAAATGCCGAACGCTCACTCGCTTTGCTAGAAAACATATATTGAATATAACAGAAACGAAAGCTGTCAAGTGCTGTTTGTAATATTAATAGCAGTGGACGTAATGTTAAATTAACAGTGGTCGTAATATTACGACCCCTTAACAGTTTTGAATTTGTATGAGATGCGCGTTCTGTATTACTGTTTATTCTGTGGTTTGACGCTTTTCTCTTTTAAAATATTATCTCGATTTAGATACAGAAACAACTTCAAAAGTTTTTGTTGCCAATTAATTAGCAAATCGTCATGATTCGAATATAGCACTTTGAAATCAAAATCAATCTGAAAAGATGTGTTGTATGGAATTAAAGCGTATTTGAGAAGAGTTTAGTGCATTCTTACTAGTCGATATCCATGAGCCTTTTTATATTCAGGCCATTCGTTAAACACCTCAGGAATATTCTGACATTTATATTTTATCTGGCGAATACGATAACTTGCACAAGCCTGCCAGCAACTGTCAAACTCTTCTGCGGATAAATTATCGTACTTAATACACCTTACAATACTTTCCGCATAATCTTGAGGAACTAGAAATAAATAAAATATGTTGGTTATAGTGTTTTTTTATTCAGAAATATTTTTTTTTATACGTACCTATTGTTTCTGAAACAGAATTATTTTCTGATCTGATAAATAATCTATCTTCATTACTTTTAGTACTTCAATGGTTATATGTTGATCTATAAAAAAAAGATAAATATATTAAAAACATACCACGCATTTAGTATGGTCTCAAATGTTATAGTTACCTTTGAAAAAATCATACATCTCCTCCACCTTCCATAGCTCCAGCAGTTTTTTTACTTCGTCAACGTTCTGCATGCTTTGCTCTGGAATTAACACATTACCATCTGCGCACATTTCAGTCACAAAGCCTTCAAAGTTTGCGTCCATTTTTTATTTAGAAGTAAATAACTTTTGAGAAAATTTAAGAAAATTTAAACAAAAATTTAAGCAAACAATAAATGACAAATCTTATAAGAAAAGAGTTCTTTCGACAACTCAAGGTTTGTTGCAGCAGCAGTAGCAGCAGCAGAGGTTGTGCTGGCAGAACACCCGCTCGCGGTACTCGCAGAGCACCCACTCTGTGAATTTGCATGGAATACATCGTCATTGCGAAGATATTCACAGCTACGTTTAGTTCATCTTCATTCGAGTTGAAAGCCTTTAAATGCCTTTTAAAATTCACAATGCAACCAAAAACTTGGCCACAGAATTGGCATGGATGACAACCTGTCATCACTTTTTACAAAATGCACTTTTTTAAAATGATATATAAAAATGTTCACATTTTTGCACGTTTTTCCACAGACTTGGCACTTCATTGATATTTTTTTTTAATTTTCAACTCGGTTCTCGTTTCAACTCGACTTACCTCTCTGGCTGCTCGTCTTAAAGTGATTGCTTCCTTCCAAAAAGCTATGTCATCATGAATGTTAAAAATTTGAATTAAGATTCTAAGATGTCAAGTCATGGCCAACTTCGAAAAATTAGTTTGAAATTTGAAATTCACATGCATAAGTATGAGCACGCCGAACGCCTACACGCTCGGCTCGTGGCCGAACGAATGATTTACCTTGTGACCGAAAAGTTTCCGGAAATTTTAAATAAAACGCAAAAAATTTTAATCTTCATAAATATTTATTTTATCTCCTTCAAAATATGCTCCATTAGAAGCGATACACATATGCCAACGTTTCTTCCAATCATCAAAACATTTTTTATAGGCGCTTTCCGGTATGGCTTTGAGTTCCCTCTGCGAATTCTGTTTTACGTCTTCTATGGATTTAAAACGCGTTCCTCTGAGTGGTAATTTGAGTTTGGGAAACAGGAAAAAGTCACACGGTGCAAGATCAGGTGAATACGGTGGCTGTTCGATGGTATTTATTGAATGTTTGGCCTTAAAATCGTTGATAACTTTGGCTCGGTGCGAGGGAGCATTATCGTCATGAAAAATCCATGAATTATCCTTCCACAATTGAGGCCGTTTACGGCGGATATTTTCACGCAAACGTCTTAAAACAGTCAAATAATAGTCTTTACCAACTGTTTGTCCTTCAGGGACAAATTCATGATGCACCACACCACGAATATCGAAGAAAACAATCAGCATTACCTTGATTTTCGAGCGACTTTGGCGTGGTTTTTTCGGTTTCGGTTCGTCTTTTCCTCTCCATTCCGATGATTGTTGGCTTGTTTGCATGTAGTACTAGTAGACCCATGTCTCGTCACCAGTTATGATGCATTCCATGAAAGTTGGATCGGAATTGGCACGATCAAGCACGTCCAAAGAGACCTGTTCACGGTACTCATTTTGAAGAAAATTCTCAACAAAATCGCAACGCACTACTGAGGTGAACTGGTTTCAACAGCTGCCGTAAACAAACTGTCTGACAGATCGCGCTCATTTTTGGCATAGTAATTAAGGACAGTGCTACCAACCTACAGAATCTTAAAATATCGAAAAATATACAGCGCGCGAATTTTAAATGAGAATTTCCGGAAACTTTTCGGTCACAATGTATGAACTAAGTTTCACAATTTTTGTGAACGCGTTCATAAACATGTGTGAACTGTTTCATAAATTTTATGAAAAAAATAAAAAATTATGAATTTTTCATAAAAAGTTAAAAATAAAGGTTATTTTTACCCGTGTAGTTGACCTGGAGTAGTGGCTAGGTCTGGCCAAAACAAAACTGTTCCTTTGTGCTATTCAATAGAAGGTAGAAGGCATTTTTGCAGGGATTCTTCTATATAAATTATAGAGTTAATTGTTCTTGTCTTAATTAACCCTTGCCCCGTAGACCGCAGGAGAAAATACCTTCCCAAACCATGAAGCGTTTTGGAGATTTGGTGTATTTAACTTCGGAGTATTTTCTTTGTGCTCCATTTTTATTGTTTGAAGTTAAATAGACATTCCCAGGCAACTGCTTGAAGTCCACCTTAGAGTAGGTTTCATCGTCGAGAATCACGCAATCGAACTTGGTTACGTAATCGTCATACAGTTTTCGAACAAGCGTCTTCACTATTTTTTCTTTTGCTTCCGACCGGTCAGGCACTTTCTGCTGTTCGTAGGTCCCTAAACCTTGACTTCGCTTATATTGCATCTCAGTTGATTGCGATATGCCTCATGCAGCTGCAACATCTCAAGTCGGCCTCGTGGGGTTATTCCGATATGTGCTAACAACCCTCTTCAACACTTCTGGGTTACTTGAATTTTTTTCTGCCTGATTCTTCGGCTCTGTAGATGGAGTTTCCCGCTTTGTAATTGTTTATAACATTATAAACCGTCGCTACGCCCGCTTTGCTTTCCCTTGAAATGCTTAGTTTAGACTTCGTCTTCGTCAAGTAAATGTCTAGTATTAATTTGTGGCAGCATTTTTGCGGGCTGGACATGTTGACTTAAGTAGATCCAAGATGCAATTGACTAATATAGCAAGAAACTGCAATATTTATAGATACTTTCACTCGCAAATACCAGCCTCTTAAAGGCTTGATTACACGTAACGAGTAAAGTGAGAAGACAGCAACTCGAACGAGTACTCGTTTCGTCTAAACGGTAAGGCGAGTTCTTGATTGAGTCAGTGACCGATGAAAGTGGCGAGAGAGCCACTAGAATCACATTTTGTTTGCTAGGCCGAGCGACCACTACTTTACCGTTATATTTTTCTCTTTTCGCAGCGATTCGCGCAATCGTCACATGCGGAATCGCTCGTGACATGCGGTATGCGTCACACACCACTTTTCGCTCGGTTGAGTTTAATTGCGCGAGTTGCTTAGTTCATTTTGTGCATTGTAAAACCGAACTGACTCGCCGCGTGTCGAAATACGTCTGGACAACTTCAAAAGCATACCTGTCGGCCTCGACGTGAGACCCTAGCCGCTGCGAGTCCCTGCGTGTAGACAGCATATACTTCGTCTTGCCCTCATTTACCACCAGACCCATTTTGGCAGATTATCTTTCGATAGCTTTCGAACTGAAGTTATTTTTCCGAAAATCAATAGAAGCGACCTTTTCAAAGAAACAGTTTCTAAGAAAGATTGCGCCGCTCTCTCAGAATTTCTTCGGAATTTGCAATCTCTTTGGTATTAAAAACAAAGCACAATTAGAAGAAACGAAAGCTATGCATTACACCTTCGCTTACGTGGTATACATACACTTAGCAGAAAAAGTCTGCGTACATGAAACAAAAATTGTATTTTGTTATGAAAACACTAACAAAAAAAATTTTGTTTTTTATATCTGCTGTTTTCTTTATACAGTAATGTTTTTGCTATCTTGTTAGATAAGCTTCATGAAGATAAGTTTAACATAAGAATTATAAAATTAAATGTCGTAAAAATCAACGCTGCTTATGGCAGAAAAAGTCTGCGTACAAAATATACAAAGGGGATTCCCCGATGTTCTGACACCAAACCTTTGCTTTATTAATTATTTTGGAGTTTCAGTAGAGCATTATATGCAAGCAAACGTGCTTTCAAGGATTTGTCGCCGGCTAAAAGTATTAAGTTTCATCATGGCAACCAAAAGAAGTGAAATTAATATCAGCGAGCGAAAAATAATAGTCGGTCTATGGCAAAAAGGAAAAACGTACCGCGAAATAGGCCAAATCGTTGATAGAGCACATTCCTCCATCCAAAGAGTAGTTAACAACTATAAGGAAACAGGAGTATTAGTTTCAAAGCCCAGATCAGGATGTCCACCAAAGCTGTCAACACGGGAAACACGCAGTATTATCCAATCAGTGAAAGTAAATCCTCGCGTAACTGCATCGGCACTGCGAAATGATGTTGAGCATAAGTTTCAGAAACGTGTTTGCGTCGATACTATTCACAAAATATTGAAAAAACATAACTACCACGGCCGTGTTGCACGCAAAAAGCCACTTGTTTCCAGAGTGAATAGAATGAAGCGACTCGCCTTCGCAAAGGAACATGTGAACAAGCCCCAGGAGTTTTAGAAACGGGTAATTTTTTCAGACGAAAGCAAGTTTTGCATCTTTGGCATCAAAGGACGGAAGCTTATTTGGCGAAAACCGGGAACTGCTTTCAACAAAGAGAATTTATACCCAACTGTCAAGCATGGGGGTGGTGGCGTAATGGTGTGGGGGTGCATGGCGAGCAGTGGAGTGGGCAAAATGGAGTTTATTGAGTCTATAATGAATAAATTTGACTATATCAACATTTTAAAGCGTAACTTAAAGCGTAGTGCCGAAAAGCTGGGGCTCCAGAACAACTTTTTATTCCAGCAGGATAACGACCCCAAGCATACGGCAGAAGTAGTTAAACTCTGGTTGCTTTATAATGTGCCCAAGCAGCTTAAAACGCCTCCACAGTCCCCAGATTTAAATCCCATAGAGCATTTGTGGGATCTGTTGGAGCGGAAAATCCGGGATCACATCATAACTTCCAAAGACATTTTAAAAAAAGTAATCCTCGAAGAATGGGAAAAAATTAGCAGTGATGAGACTGCTAAACTCGTAAATTCGATGCAAAAACGGCTTATAGAGGTTATCAAAAGGAAGGGATACCCAACGAGTTATTAATTAAAATTTAATATGTTTTAAAATTAATTTTCATTTCACTGAATATTTTTGTACGCAGACTTTTTCGTTACCACTAAGCTTCGTTTCTTTTGTTTTTTAATTTTTATAATTTTTCTTATAAACCTACAGTTATACACTTCATGTTAAAATTACTAAAACAAATTATTATTTCAATAAAAAATTAATGTTAATTAAAAAATTTATTTATTTATTGATTTTTTATGAAGAGAAGAACATTTAAGTTTGTGTACGCAGACTTTTTCTGCTAAGTGTATGTTACATATGTTTTATATTTGGGTTTTTCATATACGAATTCGTGCATGAAAAACTTCATGCATTCCCAACTTTCCCGCGGGGATGCATCCCTCTACCAATACGCAAAAGCTCAGTATATTTTGTTGTTGTTAACCGTTGCCAAAATACAGTTAGGTCTCTCTTCATGTCAGAAGTTTGATGCTATTTGATCGCTGCAGCTCAATGCAAAGGAGTCCTTACTCAAATTGTGAGACTTTTGACGAAATAAGTTTTTATTGAAGTTAATTTTAAGCAAAGTTCGGACAATTTTAGTATACATTTTCAAATAAAAAAATTCATTTCGAATTTTCTTTCGACTTTTTAACTTTTATTTATAATTATAAAACTCAGCAAAAGTGACATAACTTAAAATAATTCCGTAATTATTGAATTAAAATATCATCAAAACAGTCATATTTAATTCAAAATTTTGGATTTTCTAGTGTAAAATAAAAAAAAATTCTTGTAACTTACCCTAAAGCATAATCTATAAGGATTTTCTACTGAACGGTCTATACGTTATTTTAAAAAAATATTTGTTTAGCTCAAAAACAGTTTTTGCATTTCCTGAAAAATTAAAAATTTTGAGTTGTGTCACTTTTGCACTGCGTGTGCGATATGATAAAATTTATGATTTTTGTAAAATTGTGAGCTTTTTAAAAACTCGTACTCAAACATATGTATAGTTTTTGTAATATCGTGTCAAAAAAACACAGTTGTATGTTATATTATAAATTTTTGTACGGGGTTTTATCTGTGCATGTTGTGCATTGTTCGCCCTTTTGAAATTGTTGAATTATTATAAAGGGGTCAACAACAACAACAACAATACCACCATATCTTAATACCGGACGGTCGTTCACACGCGCACTCGGCTGGACGCGCTACACACGCATAAATTGTGTAAAGGAGGGAACACAACGCGCAGTCGCATAGGGGTTGCGGCCGCACATGTGTGCGCGCCGGCCAGCTGGACGATGCCGCGCCGGCGCGACTCTGATTCGAAGTGATTCCGACCGAGCCACTGTCACAGATGCGCGGCGCGCATCACTATCATATGTACACATAACGGTCGTGGCCAGCCGTATCAGATGACAGACGGAGCACATTAGGCGGCAACAGCAACCGTGCATACATAAAGTGTGCGGCATTTGGAAGGGGTTACGCATAGCCGCTGCGGTAGCAGTAGCAACGGGTGCGGCGGCTGCCTCTCGGATAGCTTCGCGCGGACAGTGCAGGTGCGGCCACTCGGTCCAGCCGTTCGTCCATAGATCCGTCTAGCCCTGGCGTTTGTGGTATTTGTGTCGCGTCATTTATTTGCATAAATTAAATTATGTCGTTTGAAAAAAAGGAAGCACTCTGCCGCTCGACGACGCCCGTCGCCGCACCGAAAGATGCGCTGGACGAACGGTCGTGTAATGCCACACATACTTAGCTCATCATAATTCAATGTGTGCGTATGACATTCGGCGTGACGTATGCGGTAATCAGGTAAAAAAGTGACGAACGTGTGTGGTAGCCAGTGATGCCAACAAATTTTTGAAAAAACCCCTACCGCATCTCAAGAAAATTCCTATTTTTCAATACGCAAATAAAGTCGTGTCTGGATATAGTGATATAATTATTGCAAGGCCTGTTCACAGTATTGAGGTTGTTCACTATATCAAGGCTAACGTTTCTGTTCAAAAAATCGTTTTATTTGCTCAAAATACACTTTTTGCTTGAAATTGCTTTCAAAATTTTTTTTCAATATTTAGAGGTGTTCACTATACCCAGACACGACTGTATACATTTTCCCTACAAGTTTCCCCACTTATATTTTCAAACATCGAAATCAAACGTCGCACTATGGCCCGGTATTCCATTTTTCGTTGCAAAAATCATAACTTCTGAACCAATAAAGATATTTAAAAAATTTAAACTGCATCTGAAAGTCTGAAGTCAGTCTGCATCTGAATATCTAAGCTTTAAAATGGGCAAAAAACAGGGTGCCACAATAACAGGGGGCTTTAAAATTCGTTGCCAAAGTTAAGATTTAGTAAAACTTCAACTAAATACAATGAAATTACTTATTTGTTTGCATTAAAAAATAATTTTTGTTATATATTTTTTCTAATAAATTAATATAATTTATTGATTCATACGTAATTTTTTCCAAACAAAAATTTTTTTTGAAAGTTAGATTTTTTCAAAATCGCTATCTACGCTGGAAGGAATGTCTAATAATGAAATCATTTCTAAGCTATAAGTATCTGTAAGTTCTTTTTGTGATCTTACAGATCTCATAGATGAAATAACTGGATCAGAAGAGACTGCTAACATATTGAAAAGGTCTTCATTTTGTCTAGTTCGTGATATTTTGCAAGTGTTCATACATCTATACCTTTTGTAGTCCTTATTTTTGCATTCTTGAGCTTCTTCAGACAATTCTCCTATTGGTAAGCACTGGTATTCTATTAAATCCTTACCATGTGCTAAAATTTTATGTACCGTAGGAGTAAGTTTTTTCTCAGGATGCTTCTGAAGCAGCAGTTCGGCAGTTTTGTATGCATATTCACCAAATTTAGGTCCATTAACCATTTCCTTGCAATTCAAAATATTCAAAATTACTCCCAATCTTCGTACAATATCTTCATCAACTCCAGTTATTCGAGCAGTCACTTCATCGTTTTCAAAAACCCTGCGTGAAGAGTTGCCATCATTTGTATTCCCATACCCATACTTTGGAGAGTCTACTTTCAGCCCAAGCTCTTTGAAGAATACATCTTGAATTATTTTTTTCCTGATATTCTGCTTTTCTTTGGGTGTTGCGTTGTCCTCGAAAACTTCCCCATGTCGTGGTAGCATATACGCCAACTTCAAGACAAATTCCATACATCTTATCCGTGCATGCAAACGAGATATTCCATACTCATAATTATGTTCGTCACTTGTTGATTCATCCAATTTTTGGAAGTCTTTTTGATTTTTTTTACAGATTGCACATTTCATTGTCGATGAAGTATTAGTTAATTAATTTAAAACTTTCCCGTCGATCATAGTCAGGAGAAAATCATACTTTATAGTAATAGATTTCCCTTCGTCGATTTCAAGTACTGTTGGTTTTAATTCGGCAATTTGTTTTTTTACATCACTGACTGTGGCTTTTATGAGTTCCGAAGACTCCTTCGCATATTTAAACAATATCGGACGGCACAATTTAACTGATGAAGGCCGTGGGTTTTTCCAATATTCTGAAGCCTCACCTTTTAGTCGTAGGGGAACAACAGAAGCCATAAACATATTAGCATCTGTAACAGTTGTATCGTCCGTATTCATTGTTTGTTTATAGGCGCTCTGTCCTGATGATCCATCACAGCCCCACTTGCTAACCAATGTTATGCTTTCTGGAAGAGATGTCAACTTGTCTTCAGAGAAAGTCTCCAAGAGTCGTCTAGAAGTATGTTCCATCAGGTCTTTGAGGTTCACTTCGGCTGATACTTCGGTAATTTTGGGATTAAGAGGTACTGCTTCCTTCTTGGCTTGACTTATGTGTCCGTATCCAGGAAGAAGGCGTTATGCATTAGGCATTATGTTGTAATAATGACTCACGCAGGATTATATATTTTCCCTTCGACAATCCAAGATCCATAAACAGCGCCAAAGCCTCCTCAGAAGTGAATTGTCGAGGCAATGCATTTTGTGGAGTGGGAATACTATTATTTATCCTCATGATTCGCTTTGGACTTGCTAACCCAACTGCTTCTGTTATATGAGCCTTAATCTTTTCTTCGTCCTTTTTGTATTTCATGGACAATGCTTCAGAAAGATGACCCGTGGCGATATCTTGAGTAGCATCAAAGAATATGAAGTAATATAGAACGCGCATGTGGGCACACAAGTGTTTTCGGTTGCTATGATGCGAGCGGGAAGAGCGAAGCGTAGGCATTTGAGAATGTTAAGTTCATAACATTTTCTGTTAGATTTTCGTAGGACAACAGCAAAAAGCAATGTTATTGTTCGCAACGGCTTCACTCGTGTACATTGAAATGGTTGTGTTGCAGCGTAGTGTTCGCTCAATCATTTTTTGCATGTATGTTTCTTGATCTTGTTTGCCGAATCGCAAGCAAAGATCAAACCACGAACCAAAGCATCGTCATCATCGTTTCAACGAAGATGACTCGGGATTCGCTAATGTTTTTGTTGTTGTCGATTATTGTGTGTATGCTTGTTTGTGTTCCCGATTGCCGGGTTTGCTGCCCAAATTGCTATAATATTTCTATCAATCGAATCTTTGTGGTGTATGGCTTTTTGATGGCCAACGCTTTGATTGATTTTAAAATTTGGTGGTTGACAATTTAAAATGTTTACAAATATTTTTACGTGGCGAGTTCGAAATAAAATTATTAGTTTATATTTTCACATGGTTGATTACAAGTTTGAGAATATGGGAAAACTACGAAAAAATTAATTCATGGCTATATTGACTTCAAAATTCGTAAAAACACTTGAAATCAAAAATAATTAGATACGTGTTTTAATTTTTTTTTTAAATCGAAATCTAACGGACAAACCAAGGGTTAAAAGATTGTATGGAAAAACCTAAATAAGTCTATTGACTTTCAATATGAAAAGCACTACTAATGCACTAAATAAAGAATTAATAATAAGACAAGTATTTTGTCATAAGAAAACTCTGATTTAGGAATGCCTACGTTTAAAAATAGTATAAATATTCTACACCTGAATGGTTCCATGGCGAATGATGTGACCATAAATTTACGATATAAGATTTTCTGGGCAGTAAGAATAGTTCCAAAGAACGGGACGGAAAATTATTACGGGCTAATAAAAAGTCTTCCTTTCTTTCCAATTTCCCTTTTTAATTGTCTTTGTTGATTACTTATTATATATTTTTTATTGCCTGTAGCGATCATATAGGTCGCCATGCCAGCCATATTTTATTTTCTTTCCTATGATTTTACGTACACTACAGTCGGCAGTGAGTTCAGGAGCAATATGAGACGCCGTGCACGCTTATAGAAGAAGAACAAAAGCCAGCCGCCAGAAAATATGAATCGTTTTGCAATTTCAGCATTTCGCCAGCACAACAACAACAGCACATCGTCCTCATCTCCCAATCATCCCACGCCGCAGCAGTCGTATGTTTATTTTCTTTGCTTCTACTCACATGTTACGCCGAAGTTACAGAGATTTCTGCTGTTAGTAACAGAGAGTTCTGCTGTCAATAACATAGGATACTACCAGCAGTACCCGCCATACAACGCGTTTGCTTGTATGAGATGCGCGTTCTATATTACTTCATATTCTTTGGTAGCATCTAACAACTTCCTTTTCCTTGTGAAGGTCGAACACTCGGCTATAGTTTTTGTTGGTCTCCCTCAAGTTCGGTCGGTTGATGTATGGGGCTGCTCTTCGTCAAATCTACTAACATCTGTTAGCCACTTTTCACTTGGCAAGGCGCAACGATTCGCGGCTTGCCAATTGGTTTTAGTTTTGGTGTAAATAAAATGAAGTTGGCTTGTCATGTCCTCGTATTCTTCTATGTTATGTATTTTAGTACTTAATTCTTTCAAAATAGCCGCAACGAAGTCTTGCTCAGTTTGTGAAGCTCTAAACACCTCAAATAATTTTGAATTTGCTGGAGACATTACACTCGTAATGTACACTCGTATCACTCAATACGATTTACTGCGAATCACAGAACTTTTCACTTAAAGCGAACTTCGAGAGACTGGGCAAAATGGTTCGTTTTAACCGAAAGTACGCTTCAAAAGGGGTCCGCAATAAGCGAAAACATAAAGCGCGTACTTGAAATTGGTTCGTTTTAAGCGGGTTCGTTATAAACGAAACGCACTGTATATTAGAAAATACTATTCACGGCTAATTCAAGCTTCAGAATACTTGCGATAAGCTTTACACTCGTATGACTCAATAAAAAATATACTGCGAATTATATTTAAAAAAACTATTCACGGCTAATTCAAGCTGCACAGAATACTTGCGATAAGCTTTAAAGTCAAAGAACGACTGTCACAAGACAACGAAATATAGGTTCATTACCCTACAAGAACACTATCGGTTATATAACTGGTAGTGTATAACTGATATATCCGTTAGCGTCCGGAACAAAGTTTCAGTTAGATTTGTTCAGAGCGTGTGAAAAATCGGACGGAAACTCTTGTGTACATGTGATTTTGTATCACCTTCAAACGCACGCACTTTAAAGCCTCGCTCACTTAGTTAGCTATGACGGATATATTGGTTAGACATACCAGGTAGTCATAACGTATAAATTTGTTAGGACTAACGTACAAATTGGGTACATCTAACCGACATATCAGTTAGACCTACCAGGTAGTCATAACGTATATATTTGTTAGGACTAGCGTACAAATCGGGTACATCTAACCGAAATATCAGTTAGATCTATCGGGTAGTCATAAGAAGAAGAAGACACATTTATATACTTGTAAAAGAATTGGTCTTTTATTTTATTTTTTTCATTCATTTGCTGTCATTCACTGTCCTCCAGTTTTAACAAAACAAGAAATCTGTCACTGTCATCCTCTTCTTCATGGGCGTTGAACCTTCGTCGTTGTATTTTCCGGTCTTGAACGTTTTTTTGTAAATTTTAGGAACTGTAAAGAAAATAATGCTTGAAAAGATACACAGAGGAGCAGCTAACTTATTACTTACCAGATTTCTCAAGTTTTCTGTTCATTCTTATTATAATTATTATTATTTTTAATTACTCGCAATTCTCGCACGTGAACGTCGTAAGTTTGGCGGTCGCGTTTGTTTTATTTTTAGGTTAGGTCTGACATCTGGTGCACGTGCTATGTGTATATCGCTATCGCATTCTCTCATGCAGAAATAAATAATTGCTTGAATCTTCCTTTTCTCGCTAACGTTTCAACATAGAACAAAATTAATTTTGAAATTTGAAAGAAATGCATATGTATTAGTTGTATTCAATTTTTGCATCAAGGTGTTGGTGTTTCGGTTAGGTCTGTACAGACGTCTGACAGGGCAGGCATGTGCTGCAAATAGTTTTCGGAAACAATTCGCACTGAAAACGTGATGGGATTTCCCTTTAAGGGGGTCTTCTACCTTGTGGCCTCGTTTTTGATACTGTTTTTTGACAATAGATTGTAGGGGAACCAATAATGCAATCAAGGTTCGGTTTTCTGCATTGAATTCGTTTATTTCTATACTTCCAACATTAATTTTTCTGAAATTTTACTGTCTCTAGTTTGACCGTGATTTGACCTTGAAATATCCCTTACGAAAAATTTATACTAAAACGGTTGTCACGATTCAGCCCATAAAGTCGTCTGAAACAAAAAAACCAAAATGATTTAGTTTCTTTATGACTTTGGCTATCGTTTGACACGAGGTTTTTGAAAAATTCCAAAATTTCACGAAACAGGCAACAAACAAACAAAAATGTCTACGTTTTCAAGGTCAAGAATAGCTGTAAAAATCGTTAAAATGAAAAAAATCTAAAAAGCTCGTGTCAAACGATAGCCACATGTTTTCCGCAAATTTTGACATATCACTTTAGTTAATTGATCAATTAGTTCTCGAGATATCTTGCCAACCAGTTGCAAAAACACAACTTTTGGGAAATTGCATTTAAAGTGGCGATGAGCGCTGCGATAACAGCATGCGGAGCTATATTCGATGACTCTAAAAACCCCGAAATAATAAGATTTCGGTTATACCCTTTGAATATTATATTTCTAGTACCTTCTAGGCCACAAAACTGCAAAAAAAATAAAATCGATTTTTTTGAACCAACAAGGTAGAAGACCCCCTTAACGATTTGAAGCAGGTAGCTGCATCAAAGAGAATTTGCCGTTTTTTCAGCGTTTTTGTTCAAATATTGAATATGACTAAGCTGTTCGTGGAAATGTAAGTATTATGATGGAAAAAATATTGTTTTAAGCTGTAAAAACCATGGGACGTGGAATTTCAGAGGAATCTCTGCCTAGGAACAAATCTTCCTTCAGTATATGGAGCGCCACCCAAATATTGCGAAAAAATTCACAACTGCTTGTTAGGAAACACTTTTCTAAATAAAATAAGCAAAACATGGATAGCAAATGTATTATGCCATTCGTAACCAAAAAATATAACTTTATATACAAATGCCAGCAACACAAAATGGGTTTTTGACCGAACTAAATGTGCGTGATTTTTCGTATACCTGCGTGTTTTTCGACCCGAGGTTGCTTCACTTTTATTGCTCTGGAAAGTAAAGCGGCAAAAAACGGCAGCTGAGTTTTGGAAGTTAGGTAAATAATTAAATAGCAAATAACCTCCCTCAATTTCGCGGAGGTCTGTTTTGGTCTTTTTTTTTATTTTCGATCAAAGTTGAAAAAAAGGTCGAAATATAGACTTTTCGAGCAATCGGTAGATCGAACAACTTTTAAAACAAAATAAACATTTTTTATTTTTATTATATTAACAATTAACGTATGTTTTAGAAAAAACCAACAAGTTACCGATTGGTCGCTTCATTTACATACAAATCAATCTTAACCCTTATTCTCATACCCAAACTTACTAACGTCGTTTGGCACCCGGGGTACCCGGGTACCCATTTCATGAAATTTTTAAGTTTTCAATATTTTGTTAATTAAAAAGTGTTTATAAAATTTTGATATGATTTGTTCGCTTTTCACCTAAATAACGAGGATCCGAGGTAAAAAAAAAATTGTCATTATTTGTCAGTTTTTTTCACGAAAATACATCGCAGTGGGCACCCGGGTATGAGAATAAGGGTTAAAGAAAAAAAAAACCAAAAAATACAAATTTTTCTCGATGTGGAAAAATTGTCAACTTTGAGCGGCTCTACCTCCCAAACTTAATTGTGTGTGCGTACAATCCTCACAGATGTTGTTCCTTGATCCACTTTTTGTTGAGTTGTCTGAACTGTTAGTTGAGTATGAACGTATTCTGATTTGTGGTGATTTCAATGTTAATTTATTAATTAATGACCCCAGCAGAAATAAACTATTTGACTGGTTAGAAGCTACAGGACTATGTGTGATTAATAACACAATACCAACTAGGTATGCGAATAATGCCTTACCCAGCCTCCTTGACTACTTCATTACCACTGACCCGTCGCATATCTTGAAGTTCGAACAAATGTCTTCCATTTCTGATCATGATTTAATATTCTGTACTTGGGATGTTGTTATGAATCGTTCTGACCTTAGTAATACTTTTGTATACCGTGATTTCAAATCGTTGAATGTCAACTACTTGTTTTCTGACTTGTGTAGTGTGGATTGGAATAAGTGTTGGTCTCTTGAAACTGTTGATAAAAAACTTGACTTCATTAATAACAACTTGACTTTTTTGTTTAATCTACATGTTCCTCTCCGTACTTTCCATGTTGTAAATAGTTCATGCCCCTGGTTTAACGCTAAAGTACGTTTATCTATTAGAAAACGCAATAAGTTGCATGCAAAGTGGCGTAAAACTAGGTCAGATACTGCTTGGTGTCAATATAAAGCTGCCCGTAATGAAGCAACAGCTACAATTAGACATGCAAAGCGTTGCTACAGCAATTCACAGCTTGACCCTTCACTCCCTTCTAGGAAACTATGGCGCAATCTAAAAAATTTGAAAATTCATGGCAAGGAAAACTCTGGTTGTGACTTGAATCCTAATGAGCTAAATGATTTCTTTATTGGTGCCAATGATAAAGAGAGTCGCACTGTTCTGCCAAAACATTTATCATCTTGTCGTGGTGTTAAAGAGAAATTCGAATTTATAGCAGTAAGTGAGGCTGATGTGTTCAAGTCAATAATGGGTATTAAATCTAATGCAATTGGTGAGGATGGCATATCTTTAAAATTTGTGAAGCTTGTGTTACAATTTGTTATTGGTCCACTTACTCATGTAATAAATCACTGCTTCACTAGTTCTTGCTTTCCTTCTGCGTGGAAAAGAGCAGTTATTTTGCCTGTTGCAAAAAAGTCGAATGCTTCTTGTCCTGGGGATTACAGGCCTGTTAGTATATTGCCAGCCTTTTCAAAGGTATGCGAAAAGTTGATGGCAGTGCAAATCTCTACTTTCATACAAAAACACAACCTTCTTTCCCCTCTACAGTCTGGTTTTCGGCCCAGGCATAGTTGCTCTACTGCTATGGTAAAAATACTTGACGACATTAGACTTAAGTTTGACATTGGAGACTTGAGAATTCTTTGTTTGCTTGATTTCTCAAAAGCCTTTGACTCAGTTGACCATACTCTCTTGTGTGCAAAGCTTGAACATTATTTTGGTTTTAGTGGCAGTGCGTTAAAGCTTATAGCCAGTTATCTAGAGGGACGGACGCAAAAAGTTATATCTAACAAATCTATGTCTCAGTCTCGATTGGTATGTGCAGGTGTTCCACAAGGATCAGTCCTTGGTCCTCTGTTGTTTAGTCTCTTTGTCAACGACGTATTCTCTGTGTGCCAGTATGTGAATGTTTATGCATATGCAGATGATATTCAAATGCACCTGTCTAGCCGAATTGGCCTTGTTGAGGATTTGTGTTTCAAAATGAACAGTGATCTGTCTGCTATCTCTAAGTGGGCTACTGCCAATTATATGTGTCTAAATACGTCTAAGTCCTACGTTTTGCCTATTTGTCATAGTGTAGTTCACCTTGATAGTATTCCTAAGCTATATTTAGGCTCTAGTGTGCTTACATTTACTGAAAAAATAAGAAATCTGGGATTTATTGTAAACCACAATCTAAGTTGTCGTGATCATATAAATGGGGTTGTGAGCAAGGTATATGCTACACTGCGTAAACTGCGTATCTCTGCTTCGTTTACCCCCTTGGAAACCAGGCGTAAGCTGGTTGTTCAGCTTATTGTGCCCCTTATGGCCTACTCAGAGATTGTGTATAGTAAGCTTGATTCCGTGTCTTTGCATAAAGTTAACGTAGCATTTAATAATGCCACGCGATATGTCTACGGACTTAAAAGGTATGAGCACATTTCCCTTTGGCAGAATAAGGTACTAGGCTGTAGTATTGAAAATTACCTATCCTATCCTATACCTAATGGAGTGGAAAATCCCTCACTATTTGTTCGAAAAGCTCATACCTTTCAGGTCCAGGAGACACCACAATTTGATTGTCCCAGAATATAACTTTTTAACATCATCAAGACTATTTTTCATTAACGCTGTGAGGGTCTGGAACTCGGTTCCTGAGGTCATAAGGGCGGGACTGAACAGGAACAACTTTAAGACAAGAATTTATGAGTATTTTAAATCACTTTAATCGTAGGGTACCAAGATACTTTTGTGTTGGATGCAGGTCACCTCTTCTTCTTCTCCTTCTTCTTTATGTATTCTCCTCTTTCATTTCTAATTTTCCTACTATTTTTGTCTTCTACTTCTAGATGTAAGATTAAATATCAGGTGTAAACTTTGCTCCCGCCGTTTTTTTTCCAAAATTAAAAGCTTTATTGCGAAAAAGTGCTTACAGATGTATTATTCAAAGTATTGTCCGTCGCTAGCGACAACTTTCTCCCATCTTTCCGGCAATTTTCGGATCCCGGCTCGAAAAAAGGAGTCCTCTTTTGACGCTATCCATGAAGCAATCCATTTTTCCAATTCTTCGAAGGATTGAAAATGTTGATCTGCCAGGCCGTGTGCCATCGAACGGAATAGGTGGAAATCAGAAGGGGCGACATCTGGGGAATACGGCGGGTGGGGCAAGACTTCCCATTTCAGCGTTTCCAGGTACTTTTTGACCACTTTTGCGACGTGAGGCCGAGCATTGTCGTGTTGGAGGATGACTCACCATTTTCACTCACCACGAAATCACCATTTTTAAAACGTTGAAACCACTCCCGACACGTTCTTTCACTCAGAGCAGCATCACCGTAAGTTTCTGAGAGCATTCGATGCGCTTCAGCTGCATTTTTTTTCGAATTGTAACAGAAAAGTAAAACTTCCCGCAAATGGCGAGAATTGGGCACATAAACGGACATTTTCGAGCGTGAATAATACGAAAACAAGAACAACTGTCACTGAAACGGCGATGACAATTCGTTAGGCACTGTCCACACTCACTTTAAAGGCATTACCATCTATGTATTTCAACCAGCCTCAGGCGGTACAGCCACCTATCGGAAAACGGCGGAAGCAAAGTTGTACACCTGATATATTATTATTGTTATTAGATTTAAGTTTTGCTTTCATTCCAGTAAAATTTATTAATGATTGATGTGCATTTAAAAGACTTAGTTCTTATATTGTACAGATGTGTAGCTTTTTCCTAAAAAATAAAATAAAATAAAACTACTAATCTGAATTTAATGAAAGTTGCATATTCGTAATCCCTGGAAAATTCTCAATAAGATGCGCGTATTCATTTTATCGAACGCTTTCATGAAATTTTTGATTTTTGCAACGTTTTACCGACCGTTGGGCCATAGTGCGTCGCAACTTGCATTTGAAATCATTCATTTCGATATTTTCAAGCCATCCCTTGAATTCTTCCATTTCCAGCCAGCTGGCGTTAAATTTTTGCTTTCGATGCTTAACCTTTGCTCGCTTCGTAAAACCCATTTCCAAAAAAAAGATGAATTGCTCATTGTTCTATACACAATTTTAAGTACATATTTATGGTGTTCACAGTTCAGCGGTATCTAGCATGTTCAATTTCCCACTTGGCAATTTTCCCGAATTTTCCCATATGGTATCTCAATTGTGTTTGTTTTGTATGAAAAACATAGATACCGGTAGTTTCAAAATTTGCCGCACTGCCGAGCATGTTTATTGAAATAGGCAAAAAACAATGTCAAATTAATTTGTTGACACAATCTACTGAGCGAATTTTTTTGAGTACTTTATGCCACTATCGGGACGATTTCTTTATTTGATGTCCAACGTTTGTTTGCCATTTGAGCGAGGCATTTTTATTTTGAAAAATTTTCCACAATTGTTTGAAAGATATACAATGGGGTGCTCACAGTTAGATAGTTAAGTTTTAGGGAAAGTTGCCCGAAATAAATTTTCCCGCAAACTGTGAATACCATAATTGAAAATTAAAAAAGTATAAAATTTGAAGAAACCTACGATTTTCTCTCCCTAATTCAGAATCTGGTTAATAAATAATATAAATTGAAAAACGTAGGGGAATAGGTTCGGTTGTGGGCACCTTTTTGTTTTTGGCTCATAACTTTTTACCAAGTTCTTCTTAATCGGACATATGGACATCTATGGAAAGCTAGAAACCTTAGCTAACAAGTAATGACAAAAGTAAATCGATTCCGTCAAATAGAAAAGTTTTTGTTTTAATTTTGTAAAGTAGTCATTTTTAACGAAAATTTTTTTTTGGTTCGGTTGTGGGCACCCTTGGAAAATCTGCTGGAAACGGGGAAATATGAAGGAAAACCAACACGAATATAGACAAATATTAAGTTTTAATTATTTGAAGCACAATGCACGCATGTGAAGTAGCTGGTACGCCTGTCGGCACACTTTAGATGAACGGGCATTTCAAAATGTAAGTGTCATTCTCCTGGGCTGTCAAGAAGACCTAAAGTAAAATGAAATTCAACCTAATTAATCAACACTCTTCAAGTGCTGTGACGTGAAGAAGGTGGAAAACACCAGTTAACCTGATTCGATAACATCCACAAAAAGAAGAAAACACCACCGTCGACGGCTTTGATGTCTCCGAAATTTCCTTCCACCTTCTTCATGTGGCGTTGAAGAGTGGTTCGGGAAATCGCATACGCTGCAGCAGTCGATTTTGTGGTTAGCTTATCTGCAGAACAATGTTTAATTACATCCAGCACATTAAAAAAGATATCGGACGTTTTTTTTTATTTATCCACGGATGATATAGCTAAAACAACCAAAAAATGCGTTAAAAGACCATTTTCGATAATATAACTTAAAAAAACTTACCAAATCACTAAAAGACGGGTGCCCACAACCGAACTAATTGCGGTGCCCACAACCGAATTTGGCAGCCATTTTGAGAAGTAGTAAAAAATTTGTTCGGGGTAAACATATTGGTTGTAATCAATATTGGATCACAAAGTATAATAAACTTACTAAATAAAAATGCATTTTACTCGCCTTCTCGATGGATTCACTTCGATTTATGACACCATTTAAAATGTTTAAAAAAATTTGTGTCTTATTTTTTAAGCACAGAAAGATATATATGGTCCCAGCACAAAGTAGGCGTGTCTGTTCGACTCAGTATTTGGCACAAACAGATCGTGGTTCCATAATGAACAAATGGCCTTAGTCAAAAAAACCCAGCCTGCTTTCTATCAAAAGATACGAAGGGGTGCCCACAACCGAACTATGCCCACAACCGAACCTTTTACCCTACTCGAAAACGCAGCAAAAGTGTATGTTAAAGCACAGACAAAATACATGAAAATCCTTGCTAGCCAGTGGGTGTGTTCAAGGATATATAAAGATTTTACTTGCCAAGATTGCCATATTGCAAAAATTCAACGCATTAATCATAAAAATAAATTATATGCGAACAGAAAAATAATTTTTTTTTTAATATAGAGACATATTTCAGATTTTTTAAATTCTCTACAATTAAGTAAATATTAAAAATCTGTGTAAATGTTAAAAATCTGGCCGAATTTCTCTACATCACATCTAGCTCAAACTAGTTTCAATCACGATTAATTTTTGTTTCCATGCTTGGCAGTTTCTCAATAGCCACCTTGTATCTGTAAGAAAGAATCTGATTTGTTGCTTTAGAAGCAATCTCACTTCTCTATGAGGAATCTCATTACTAATGCAAACTCTGAACATTTTTATTCGTGACCCCCTCGAAACTCGGCAAATGTTATTTTATTTACTGTAATTACATATTTAGCGCTGAAGACGCTCAGAGTGTAGGCGGTAGGGAAAGCAGACGTAATTTAATATTTGCATTTGATACAATTATATTTTGAAATTTTGTTGTTCTTGTTGTAGTTTGTTGTGTTTTTCCGCTTAAGCACAATTTGTGATGGCCATCGCAGTCCAGCCGCCTCACAGTGGCTCAATTTGTCATTTCAGGTTGCAAAATTAATAACTCCTGAACGAATAGAGATAATTGGAAAATTTTTTTTGCTGTTGATTAGAAATTCATCAGGCTATTGTATTCTCAAACCTGAACTCAATCGAGGTACAGGGTGCTACGTAATACTTTGTCAAAGTTCGGCTTACTGTAAATAAGAATAATGCGAACAACAATGATAAGTTTTAGTTGCAAAATTAATGAAAATGCATTAAAAAAGATGAAAAGTAATAAGAAATTTAAGAAATAAGCTGAAAGAGTCAAATTTAAAGATAAAAATTCATAAAGTTTGCTTTCAAAATGAGAACCAGAATTCGAAAAATGTACAAAAAAAGTTTAAAAACAATGCTTCATTAGGACTATATTTGATCGGTAGCTTATTGGGTGGGGTGGGAATACTGTTTTTTATTTTTTTAACGCGACCCGGGCTTGCTGGTAAAACTCCTTTCACTATAACACCTTTCATTTTCTCCTGATCCTTATTTTATTTTATGATCAAAGCTTCTTAAAAGTGGGTGGCAGTTATTTTTCCCGTTGCCTCCATAAGCTTCCTTTTTTTAGTGAATGACGCACAGTCCTGAGTTGACTTTTTCGGCCTTCCTTTTGCCGCCTTTGATGTCGATGGTTGGACATCGCTTATGCTATATGCATCTCTTGCATCGAAGTACAAAATTGAATTTGGTACGATTTGCCGCAATCCATTTTAACTTGATAGTGCGATAAGTCCTGGATATCTTCTCTTTAGTCGTAGATGTTTTGACTGCAGGCAAACTTCCTTCGACGTAACCAATTCGACGTAACCAGAACGAACTGCTCCTTTGTCTTCGAAATAGTAAATATTTCAAACAGCTTCGAATTTTTTAAAAACATGTTTGTGCTTCTTCTTCGGTTTAGTTGCAGGGGCGCAGTTGCGGTGATGTTTAGTTCAAATTAAATTCGAAACTAACTTTACTCACATTCAAATAGCAGGCACTAAGCTTCTAATAATAGTAGGTACCTGCAGTTCTTAGGTTTTTACCCGTTGTGAGATTTTTGAACAGCCCAGACACATAAGTGGATTTGAGACAGTACACATAGATATAAGTCTGCTTTTTGTTTTTCAATAACTAATTGTTTCATTGTCGCGGTTGAACTCAAAGACTAATGGCGACTGACTGAGTTTTGCTCAAAATAAAAAAAAAATTGTATGACAGACACAGTGTTAGTATTTTGTTAAAAACACAAGCATTACATCAAAGGATACATGATAACTGATTGCCGGAAATGAAAGCCAACTTGTTTTTCGTACATGCGAACTGCGCATCCAGCAAAAGTACTCTTTACTTCGAGCTTACAGCAATATACGCCAAAAAAAAAGTCGACTCAATATGGAGTTGCAAGCTTGTATCACATCTTAAATGAAGCCAAAATCCAAATTTGCATGCCCTGGCAACGATTATAATCGCGTGTAATTGATTCACTATCAAAATCTTGACGAACTTGTTCGAACGCACGCACCCGAAAGCACAAAATTTCGCGAGGTGGCCACAGAAAAATCGCTGTAAAATCCAGTCGGGCAAAATCGGGCACCCGATCTCTTCAGGGCAGTACTCACAGAAGACTAGTGAACAATTTTCCCAAAGACGGAACCGTGGCACTTATGGCCTTTTTTTTGAAACTCTATCGAAAGTTCAAAAAGTGTGATAAAAACAGTGCTTCAAGTGAGTGGCTATGAAAAGACAACAACAACAACCAACTTTTTTTTTCTATATTTAATTATTTACTACAAATGCCTTCTTTTACGATGCCGGTGCAAAAAGTTTCAATTAATTTGCTCCTTTCCGTATTTTAAAACTTCAGCTTTGCCGAAAAAGTGCAAATTGCTGATATTATTGCACACTCTAAAAATTGCTCAACTTTGACGGGCTCTACAAGCAAAACTATTTGTCCAATTTAGTTAAGGTTTTCGGATTTCTTAAGTCCAAACATTTATCTATCGGACAAGTATAACAGTTTCCCCCAAATCGAACATGACAAAATCGACTTTTGCAACCTACGCCGGCAGAATCAGCCACTGTGCGCCTCCGCGCAGCACACTTTTGAGGCTCCCAGCTGCAGCGCAACTTTGCGGAACACAAGACAAAAAATGCAACAAAAATATTATTCAGAAAAATTTTAAAGAAAATCAAATATATAATTCAAAGGAACACAAAATTAATAATTAATCTTGAAGAAAATCAACACCCCGCCAGTGATGTTAACTGTAGGGAAAATTCCCTACATGTAGGGAATTTTAGCGAAAATTGGGTGCGTAGGGAAAAAAGGACAGATTTTTTAAAATTCACTAAATGTAGGGAATTTTCAAACAACCCTGGTTATGGAAAATTTTGGAGTCAAAGTAGTCAAGCTAAAAATTGTAACGATCAAATGTTGTTTCCCAATTTGTCAAAGTTGGCCAAATATGTTTCGGCACTACCACATTCTAATGCAGACTCTGAAAGAATATTTTCGAACAAATAAGGAACACATCGAGCCATGAAAATTTTACTTCAGTTTGTATAATTCGAAGACGAAGACGAAGTTATCACCTGTGTAAATGTTCAATGTAAAGAACAACACTTTAAGAAAATGGCATACACTGAGTTGTATGACCATAAATAATTAGTCTTAGTGTAATTTTTGTACTGATTTTTTTAATGTGATGAAATGGTATCTCAGTGCAAAGCACAATTTTTTATGTTGTTTTGTTTCCATGTTTTAAATGGTATCTCAGTACAAAGCACAACTTTGTTTTGTTATTTTCATGTTCCAAATGAATTAAAAGAAGAATTAATAAATGTTATTGTTTTTACTTTTGCGACTTTTATTCACAAAAAATTAAAAAACCTTAAATATTACAAAATACTTGGAAAATAAGTGTAGGGAATTTCGTAGGGAAAATTGCTGGACAGCGTAGGGAAAAGTAGGGATTTTATTCAAGTCGCGTAGGGATTTTTCAAAAAAAAAGTTAACATCACTGCACCCCGCACCAAAGCTTCTTACTTGATATTTGCTCTGCCGCGCCCAATGTATCGTTGCCTTTTAATTCTGTCATTGAAACGAATGTTGCACGGCACAAACGGCGCATTCGTATTTAAAAACTTGACAATCAATTGTTGAATGCTTTTTATAAAATTTGTGTTTGTCGCTTGAGCCGCTGCCCATTATGAACGCTTGGCGATTAAAAAAGCGGCCTACGGCGCCACTTCCTGCACTTCCTACGTTGACCCTCGTGCCCTGTCCCGCCACGCCCCGCACACGAAATCAGTGACGCATAGTAGCACGGCTGAGTGCGTCTTCTCACGCGCCAACCGCTCCCGAAAACGCTAACTGGCACCAACGTTGGTCCGGCGTTCGTCTTCCTTTGCAAGCGATTCCTTACTTTGTGCCATTTGTATGTAATGTACAATATTTGAATTTTTTGTTTTAATATTGTTGTCGTTGTTGCTGTTTTGTTTCTTATTGGTTTTTTTGATGTGCTGCCATTTTGGCAATTGTTTCTGTTGTTGCTGTTTTACTGCTTTTTTGGACAATTAAACACGCAGTGGAGCTCACACTGAGCGCTAAAAAGGAACTCGCGCGTAAGTAGGCCGCCGCTGGACAGGACTCCAGCGCGGCGGAGAACGTTAAAAGAGGGCCGGCGCGAGGAACAATGAAATGGTTACCAAAAGCTCAATAAAAAAGGCAATGGAAATGCGCATTCGAAGCGCATCGAGTCAGTGGCGTCAAAGCAGACGAAATGGAATTTTCAGTTACAGAAAGTAACAGTAACTACAGGAGCCATTCTGGCATAGATTCAAGTTCCTTCAAATGATAGCGTCTGTGGCCCTTCAAGTACCAAAACCCATTATTCTCTAAATGATCGGTCACATGATTCTCCCAATAATGGAACCTATCATCCTTAAAATACCACAACCGGTCGTCTCTCCATTGTCGCTCAAGTGAAAACCCGTTTATTCTTTAAGGCAGGTTCTCACCTTGTGGGGGAAAAAAAAACTATTTTTTTTTTTGCCTTGTCGTGTAGATATATGTTTCAAAAATGTGCTCCAGAAATTTCAGATCAAAATCTGAAAAATTACAAAAGTTACAGGCCGTTACATAGAGCAGTGTAGAGCACCGGCCAAGCACGCTTTGAACTTTAAACGCGTTTTTCTCAGAACCACATTTTCGGACCTTACGGAAGTGATTGAAGGCGCTGGAATGAACCAATCGTCACCACGTGTCACGTCACGTGTTCTAATAAACAAACCACGATCAGTCACAAAAATATTGAAAATTGTTTATTTAAAAAAATAATAAGTGAAAAAAAAATGCGAAAATCTTAATTTTTTTTTCAAAACCTCATAACTTTTGTAATTTTGATTTTTTTTTTCATGATCTTGGTTCATTCAATAGATAATACGGTACACATTAAGAATGTGTTCGATTTTTGTATTTCAGATCACGGGTTTTGACGGAATCACTTCCGGTAGCGGGACACCTCCTCGCCGACATGCCGCCACTGATGGACGCCCCCCTCCCCCTTTTTTGATTCATTCAATTTGAAAAATTGTATTCTCTAAATAAATGTGTGTTCATATCCAGAAAAAATTTTCAGCTTTGTATCTTTAACCGTTTTCTCAAAAAAAAATCCTAAAAAAAGTGCACTTTTTCGGATCCACAAGGTGAGAACCTGCCTTAAAGTTTAGAACTCACCGTTTCTCCAGTAATAAAATCCTTTCTCCTGGAAGTAATAAGACTCATCGTCCCTTAAGAGATGGAACCCATCGTTCCGCTACTTGCAAAGTCGATTTTTAGTCCTTTGATAACGTGTGCTCGCGTCTGATTCCTTGTTTCCACTTGGCCATCGTCCTCCGCCTTCCGCCCTCCACTTACCCCACGCATTTCGTTGCCGTAAATTTTGCCATTCGCTTTCCTGCTATCCAACTTTTTCCTTGCTGTCCCCAGTCCAGCGCCGCACGTTGGGAAGAAACAGGACAAAACGCTCGCATTGGAGAAAATTCAAAAGTTGCGAATCTGAATTTTTTTTTTACTTGTCGTAATATAGATAGACTAACGAGACAGAAAATCAACTTTTCAAGTGTCTTCATCCCATGACCTGGACTTTACGACCTTTCAAAGTTGAACGTTTTATTATATTATTTTCACTTCTAGCACAATATCGTTAACAAGGCTGTCTTCAGATGCCCGTAGAATCTATATTTTTTAATGAAATCCCATAATTTTTCACATGTGGAGTTATGATATTTAAGCAATTAATATATCAAAAAATTGTATTTAAAAAATGTTTATTTTGGCAAAAAAAATATATCTAACCTTTGCCTCATTTTTTGATAAAAATGAGAAAAATCGGGATTTTCTCTGGACCGTAAATTTTGAGATTCCACAGCATTCCACGAAATACGTATATGTTATACTGATTAGGTGGGACATTCAGCTAAATGATGGTACCAAACTCATCTGCGGCGTTCTGCGACAAAATGAATGCGAGCAATTTTCGCATGCCAACCGAAGCACTTTTTGTTCTAAGTTTTTAATTGCTGAGCAAAACTATCGTATGAAAAACAGCAAGGCTGGTGTGGAAAGGAATAAATATGTATTTAAATGTATAGAATTGAGATATGTACATATATCTCGCATTGATTTATCTATGTCCGTCTGTTAATATGTCTTCCAATTCGTCTGTCTGATGGAAGGTATTGCTTTCGAAAAAGTTGAGACACGAAACTGAAATTTCGTACAAACACTTTGGAAATCACAAGAACAACATATTGCCTAAAATGGGCGTGGTTTGCCCATTCTTAATAGGGTTGCCATATAAAGATATTTTTCAAAATATGAACTTTTAAATATTTACCGTGCGTTTAGGGATATTTTTGTCTGGAAATAGGTGTAACATGCCTCTTAAACCCCTTGAGATACATAATAAGTCATAAGTTTAAGTTTTAGTGAGGAAAGTTATACTTGTCAGTTAACCTTTTCCGTGCTTTATAAAAGTAAATGAATAGTTTAGATTTTTTTAAGAAAGAGTTTGCCTACTTTTATACAAGTGTCTCTAAAGAACACTTTGATGCATAACAACAAGATTTTAGCCTATTTTAATATTGTTAAAAATAAAGTCTGTATGGGGAGTAGGCGTGGCCGCGGGCGAATTTTTTTCATTTTTGGAATAAATCATCTTCTACTTATGGGAAACCGTTATGCGAAACCATAAAATGTGCAACAAAAAAGTGCTCAAATTAAAAAACACTAAAACACGTGTAACTTTATTTTTGATCTTCTACCAGAATCAGTTATCAAAATATTGAATTATTTTTTTTTGCTTCTGATTATGCATATTTCTAAAACTCTTAACTTCCGACTGTAGGGTACCAGCTCCTGGTGGGGATAATGTAAAAAAAAATCACACCATACAATTCTCTGAGGAATTTTGAAGATAATAGCGAAATTTCAGTTCTCTAGTTCAAAAACTATAGATTCTAAAGCTCAAAACAGGCGATGCGAGCGTTTTTGCCTGTTTCTTCCCAATGTGCGCCGTCGCCGCCACCCCGCATGCCCTTGCGTCCGGACACTACTGTTATTACTTTTTTCGCATATAACGTTTCTGTTGTTGTTGTGTACTTTTTATAAGATGAAACGGAAGTACGCCATGCAATTGAAGAATTGAAATGAAAAGCTCAAGAAGGAAAGGAAGAAACAGCAGCAACAACGTTAACAACCATAGCTTGTTACATTACGATGTGAACCGTCAGTGGGAGAGGGGCAATGGAGAAGCAGTTGGTGGCACTGGTTGCATGAGTTACTGGCGGGAGAGGATGGTTCAACATTTAAAATGGGTGAAAAAGTAGCAAAAAAGTAATAAGACAACAACAAAGGCGCGCACAAAAAACAAAATGGCAACGCCACGGAATTTCAGCGCCAACAACGACGACAGCAGCCGCGGCGGCAGCGAAATAAAAAGCGACATAAGAACAACGACGAAAAACCTAATAAAATAAAGTAAAATAAAAATAGGAAAAAGAAAATTGCGGGTGCTGTTAAATGTCACCACCTAGTTGCGGCCACCACCTAGTTGCGACAGAGACATTCCGACGTATTTCTAGCCACGGCCCAGCGCCTGGACGATGTGAGCGCGCTCAGGGCGGTACTGAGAGGGGGTGAGAGGCCAAGGCACAACTGCTGGCTATCGTCGAAGGGCTGCGTGCGGTTGTTGTTGGCCGAAAAAAGCAACTTGTGTATCAAATGATTGATCGTTTTCCTCGAGCAGTCAAGCATTCGCGAGTCCTTGATAAGTTTGCGCGCTACTTCGCCTGCCACTACTTGTTCTTCACGGCAGTACTTTGTCTGTTTATTTTTCTTGACTTGACTTTTCTTTGCGTTTCTTTTTGTGTATTCTTCTGCTTGCATCTGCCGCACATATATAGTTTTTCCGCGCTGCTTTTAATATATTTTTGCTACTTTGCGCTGCTTTGCGTCTTCAAACTCCGGCTCACCGCACTTTAAAGTTCTGGCGCGCTTTAAAGTTGGACCTGAAAGGAGTTTCGGGGGCTGAACCCACAGCTATGGAAAGCAATAAGTCAACTTCGAAGAAGAAGAAGAAGAGCAAAGGAATTAGAGGAGAGTAGAGTAGCGGCTTCAGAAAACATCAAAGACAAGAAGGATCCTTCGGGATTTAAGAATTTTTGGTGGACCACATTCGCAACTACTCATCTAGGATGTGTTACATTTCAGAAAGTCTGGGCAACATTTATAAGTGAAAATATGCACTGAAATTGGCTCGTTATGGGGTAAGGCGGACCGTCACAGCAATTTCTAGCTGCATATGTATCTACACAAATGTGCGTTTGGTTATTCCGTGTTAACACATTTTTTCTTAATTCTCAATTTACGTTCATATTACATCCCTACGCAAAAGTAGGCACACCATGCCCATTTTGTAGGCATCTTTTAGTTAATGTCTCTATAAGCTGTGTACCTAATTTCATGCCGCTATCTCAACTCGTTTGAACACTAGTTTGCGTACCAGCTGGCGAGCAAATGAAAAGACAGAAGGCCGCACGGACAGCGTACAATGGGATGAGTGTGACCAAAAAAGTATATTTTCAAATTGTATCTATTGGATTTTATTTTATGATAGTTATTAGTCTAGAATAAATAAATATGAAAAAGTTTTAAAAAAGTTAGTAATAAAGTCACGGGCTGACATTAAAGCTGAAGTTTTAAAATAAAAAATGAAACAGTGATTTTCATAGTTTAAATATCAAATTAAAGTGTGTAAATTATCTGTCGGACAATGCCATAAATTGTTTACATCATCTACATTTATGTATAGTAACCGTTACTCACTAAAAAATATCTTATAAAGAGTACAAAACAAAAGTAAGCAAAACAGTTTCAAAGAGAAACAACTAAAAAGTCCCACAAAATCCCGCATCAATGTTTGAATAATTTACACACTAAAAGTATCTAAAATAGAAATGTAAAAAGTTTACTTGCTAATATTTACTGCTTCTTTTGTATTATTTACTTTTGTAGTGGCACCTACGATCAAAATCCATGAAATTTACGATGTGTGGTGTTAACTTCACATCACACCAAGGCTCGATCGACAAAACTAAAAAAAAATTGTTAATATTGTGTAATCCGCATTAGACATTTACGCCGCCACCGCCGCCGATTTTTGCTTTTTCTGACACGCTGCCGCCGAATTAGGTAAAAACCGGCGCGGCGGCGGCGGCGTTCGGTGTCATATAAATTCTTGTATAACCTAAACAAAAATAAAGATGAACATTTTAGTATATCGTGAAAAGTGCCCTTTTGCAAATGATCGATTAATCATTAGAATTGTCCCATCTCTAGAACATTTGACAGCTGGTCTCACCCATGATACAATTATAAAGGTAGTATATTCCCGATAGGCATTCTCGCAAAAGCTGTCAACTCGATGCCTTATTGAATTTGAAATGATAAATAATGTTGCTTTTTTTCGTTTGCTTATGTGCACATGTATTGAAAGGCACACGAAAAAAGATTTTATGTTTCAATTAAATCATTCGAAAAATGCCGAAATCAAACTGCACGCTGTGCCAGAAATCGTGGGCGAATAGTAATATATGTGTGTTATTTTTTTTAATCAAAATATGTCCATCTAAAGTTCCATAACTTATCTTGTTTTATCACTTACAGGCAGTGTTGCCGCTGTAAAATTTTAAAAAGTCGCAGAAAAAGTGTCACAGCCGCAAAAAAAGTGTCAAGTGATCCAATTTTATTATACCATGTACATATATAAGTATAAACTTTCATTATTTCACTTTTCAAAACTCATTATTTTTAATAAATTTCTAAAGAAGATAATTTTCTGTGAAAAAAACTGTTTTCTCCTAAAATTTATTGATAAGAAATATATTAAAAAGTCCCAATATGCATGTTTCGTATTTATTACGAAAACATTTCAAAGCATATGCGTGATGAGTATTTTGAAACACGCAAAAATAAAAAAATTAACTTAACGAAACAATTTTCAAAATGTAGGGGAATTCTTTGTAAGGTGCCACTCCAAGCAAAAAAATTCCTACCGTCATTTAAGGTGTATATGACAACATAAATTTTAATGCGGTTTTTAAGGGGGAAAAATGTAAAATTTTGTTAAGAAAAAACTTAAAAATAAAGCTGAAGGTTTTCGTTGCGGTGAAAAATAAATCAAATACGTCTAAAAAACTAAGATAAATATCAGTGTTGGACTTAATTTTTAATGCTTTTTCATAATCCGAAATGATATCCGAGCATATCGTAAGAGGAGAACATTTATTCAATGATTTCCAAAATGGCGTGAAAATGTAAAGTGCCACCCCTCTTTTTTCATTTTATTTGTGATACTACATAAGTATTTCGGTAAAATGACTTTTTCTTGCTCGGAATCGTCATTAAAATGAATTTAAAGTGTTAGTCAATTTTTCTCTAATCCTATCATGAGGCAAAAATTAGTTCAGTTGTGTGTATTAATGTCCATGTAGTTATTCGTTTAATTCGTTACCATTCAATATGCTTTTGGCTTTCGGTCATTTTCTATTCAATTCAAATTAAATTCAATAATCTTTCGTAAATTTTCTAAATCATGCATTTTTACTTGAGATTTCTACGTTTTTTGCGATTTTTTTAGGGGATGTCACTTTAGATTAAAAACTTTTAGGTTGTCGATTTTTAACACTTTTGGAAATTGGCTGTAAAATTAGTATTTACAAAAAATTCAAATGAGGTGTTTCCTTGGATCATAGCCCTTTAAACCATCTTTCTAACGGTATATTAACATTGGCGATAAGTTAATTTTCTAACGAGTTATACCCAAAAAGTGCCACCACGTGGTGGTAAATTACATAGAATTCCTTTTGATAAAAAAAAGGGGGCAAAAGTCGCATGATTTTGAAGAAAAGTGTCAAAATAAGCCTATTTTTAAAAAGTCGGTGTCAGGTGGCATCGGTCTCCAAAAAGGGTCAATTTGACACTTTAGTCGCACAACGGCAACACTGCTTACAGGGTACGAATTGTTTCCCTATTTGTGAAATTTTCCCCATCATTATAAGCAACACTCTGTATAAGGCATTGGCATTCTGCCTTTCTCCCGGAATACACTACCTTTATAATTGTATCATGGTCTCACCCATGGTACAATAACAAGGTATGCCAACTAGAAATATCTCGCATTTGGAAATGCTGCCAAACAGAGATACTAGAGTTGCGTGTACGCTAGAAATTTCGTACCTTTTTCCATGCATACCAAACGTTTTGGAAATGTTCATACTAAACAAAGAAGAAATATGCACTAGCTGGCTTAGGGCCGTTTTCTCATCTTCCCGTTAAGTTTAAAGTTCACTTTAACGGGCCGATAAACGCATTTTCGTTTTCTCATCTGCCCGTTAAGCTATCCTCCCGATAAAATTTACCGGGAGGATTGAGTGCCTGTTAAACTTTAAAGTGAACTTTAAGTGGAAATGGTGCCAAGTACATGCATATGTTTGTTTACAAACAAAAAACAGCTGATAATGAAATTACAATTTGAAATGAAATTTGAATTTGAGATCTTTCGGTATGGTAAATAGGCGTGTTTCTTAAATTCATGCACTGGAAGACGCTTTTGAAAGTACGGAGTCACAAAATGCGGCAAATATAACATATAACAGCCAATTGGACTATTTCACTGCTTTGCACTACTGACATGTCCAATCGCTGCTGGGCCGCCACCTGTGCGATACGTCTCGCTCTTCTGCGCTGCAAGTTCCAGCTTGGACTTACGCTTCAAGCTGTCAAACTTGTCCCTCAACGATTTCCAACGTCGGGACACGCCCCATTTGGCAGTAAAAGCATCAACAAGATTTTGCCAGGCAAAATTTTTATTTTTTCCTTCAAAAATAATTATAATTTTTCTCAAACAGCTGATTGCGCCGCCAAGTGCTGCCCAATGCTGACCAGTGATGCCAAAAAATCAGACCTGTTAAATTTATATTTATCAGGAAGATGAGAAAACGAAAATATTTACCGGCCACTTTAAAGTGACCTTTAGCTAAAGTGAACTTTAGCGAACTTTACCGGTCACTTTAACGGGAAGATGAGAAAACGGCCCTTAAAGTGAAAAGGTGCTAAATCCACTTTTTCAAATGTTACAGGAAAGACAAAAAACTAAGTAAAAATAATTTATATTGTAGTGTATTGGTGGGGGTGGTGCCATGGTGAATGCAACCCTGTTGTGGTTGGGCTTGTCAAGCAGTGTGGCAACTCGGGCTTGCAGCTAAGTTCATGCTGGTCCTTTACTTTACTTTTACTTGTGACGCCATTGTTAGAACACGCAAATAAAGTTTGTCTTAAAAGTTTACACAGTTGTTTATATCAAAAGGACTTAAATCCATCCCAGTGCTCATTACAACGTCAAGTGTGGGGTTCGAGCAGGAATTTTTTTTCTATCTAAGTTCTAAAGTTATTGTGGTTCAATGGCGAACAAATTAACGCGCAATGCGGTTATTGCTGCACTACGGGCTGCGGGAGCTGAATTCGAGGAAGACGCCACGATGGTTCAGTTGCGGACAGTGTATGAACAAGCGGTAGCAGGTCGTGTCGGAGGTAGCGGAAGAGCGGCCAGAGCGGATAGCGAGCCTGATGTTCCGCTGAATCAACAGATGCCAGATGCCAGCCAGAGTGTGCAGACGACTAGACGACAGATGCCAGGGGCCAGCCAGAGGGAGCGACCCATGAATGTGCCAGATACAGAAGATGATACAGTTGATGCAGGGAGTGTGGTGAATGTGACCAGTACTGAGGCTGAAGAGGCTGAGTTAGATCGGCAGTTGGCGATCATGCGCAAGAAACGTGAGCTTGTCCAGCTGCAGCGTGAGTTGAACGAGTTCGAGAGTCGTAGAATCGACCTGGGTGTACTGGACGCGATGATGAGCAAATTTGATGGTTCGGAGTTGCAGGACGTTAGCAAATGGTTGGCCGACTTGGAGAATGTGTTCGAGAGTTTCCAGTACAGTGAGCGAGACCAGCTGGTTGCCGCACGACATCTGATAACTGGGCAAGCGAAGCGGTTCGCGGACATAACTCGTGTTCGCAGCTATGGTGAGCTAAGGATGGCTTTGATGACTGAATACCGTCGTATATTCACGGTTCGAGATGTGCTGCAACAGTTACGTGCCCGTGTCCTGGGACCAGACGAAACACCACGACAATATATTGTTGAGATGCAGTACATTGCCAGCCGCGCCGATGTGTCAGAAACGGACCTAATCGACATTATCATCGAGGGGCTTAACGACGATACGAATATGGTTTCGATGCTGTACAGTGCCACTTCCTTGCGTGAATTGAAGGGGTTGATGGAGCGTTACGAGAAGAAGCGTCGGGCAGCTGCGCCAGTGGTTGTGCCGAAGATCAGTGTCATGTCGGGTGCCGTGCCTAGGCCGAGGTCGTATACAACAGTGCCAGTTGCTAACACAGCTGCAAAAGTCACGGATTTGTCGGCCGTCAGGTGTTACAACTGTTTTCAATATGGGCACTATCAAAGTGCGTGCGGGGCCCCGCGACGCCCACCGAACTCGTGTTTCATATGCCATGAAGTAGGCCACATGCGCCAGCAGTGCCCACGTCGTAGTCGGATGCAGAATACAACACTAAACCAGACGCAAACACGGATGCCAGCCGTACCGAAACAACAGCAGCCAGTAGCAGAGGTCGAGGAGTGGGAGGCAGGGACGCCATTGACGGAGGTAGAGGAGGTCCGACGTTTAGCCCGACAGCTGAAACACCGAAATCTTGTAAGTGTTGCCTTTTTGAAACAGAATAAGTGCACTGAATTAATTCCGTGTTTTGCTTTATTTGATAATGGCAGTCCGACTAGTTTCGTGAAGCGTTCTCTTGTGCCATTTGAAGTGACGGGTGAATTGACTGTGACAGAGTATCGGGGGATGGGAAATATGAATTTAAGTACGTACGGCCTTGTGACTTGTAAAATTGTGTTTGATAACCGTAAATTTGACCATAATTTGTTTGTTTTGCCAGATGAAGAGGCAGTGGTGCCCCTACTTTTTGGACGCGATTTACTTAAGGCAATGAATATAAGCCTGTGCCAAATGGACACAGTGAGATATAGTAGACGTACTCTGCTGGAGATTAATAATGCCAATAAAAATGAAGTTCCGTTGAATATCAGTGCACTTAAGTTGTTTAATTTATTAAAGAGTCCAGTAGTTAAGATAACAGAGGTTCCAAACAGAGTTAAGTTATTGAAATCAGATGATAAGTGTGGCAAGTCAGAAATTAATTCAGTTAATGCAGAGGTAAATGTAATTGGTGATTCGAATTTGTGTGAAACTCGACTTGAGTCGTGTATCGGAGTTGTAAATTTAGTTGGAACAGAAGACTTGAATTTGTATGATGAAGTAATATTGATGGTAGGTGCAACTGAGATGGATGAAATTGGTGATCTAATTGATGTGGACGAAAACTTGTCTATAACAGATGCAGATGCTTTGAAATCAGTTGTTTTTGAGAACTATTTGAAAATGAAGAACAAGGGGGGGAAGTTGAGTGGCTATTGCATGAAAATTCAGTTGAAGAGTGATGCGCCGGTGTACAGTGGTCCGCGCCGGTTGTCATATAGGGAAAAGACAGAAGTACAGAAGACAATTGATGATTTGTTGGCTCAGGGCATTATTCAGCCAAGTGCGTCTCCATACGCGTCTCCGATTGTGTTAGTGCGGAAGAAGAACGGTGAATTGAGAATGTGTGTTGACTATCGGGCGTTGAATAAGTTGACTGTCAGAGATCATTATCCGTTGCCGTTAGTTGAGGATTGTATTGAATATTTGGGTGGGAAGAGTTTCTTCAGTACGTTGGACTTGAGGAATGGGTTTCACCAGGTGCCGATGCATGAGGAATCGATACCGATAACTGCGTTTGTGACTCCGATGGGACAGTATGAGTATCGGTTTATGCCATTTGGTTTGACTAATGCTCCACCAGTGTTCCAGCGGTTTATTAATTTAGTGTTGCGGCCGTTGATTGATGCGAAGAGGATTGTGGTGTATTTAGATGATATTAACATTGCCACGAAGACTATTGAGGAACATTATGTGGTTTTGGCAGAAGTTTTGAAATTATTGTCAGGGGCTGGATTGTGCTTGAATCTGAAGAAGTGCAAATTTGCATATAGAGAATTGAAGTATTTAGGCTACTGTGTGAGTGAACGGGGGATTCGTCCGAATGAAGATCATTTGGTAGCGATAAAGAATTACGCAGTACCTACCAACATAAAGGAGGTGCAGAGGGCGGTGGGTCTTTTTTCATATTTTAGACGATTTGTGTATAATTTTTCTCAGATTGCGCGCCCATTGAGTTATTTGACGCGAAAAGGTGTAAAGTTTGAATGGACAGAAGAGTGTAGGAATGCGTTTGAGACCTTGAAATCTAAATTGACTGAGCCCCCTGTACTGTGTGTCTTTGATTCAGGGCGGGAGACAGAGTTGCATACGGATGCAAGTTCGCGAGGGTATGGTGCTATACTGTTACAGAAGCAAGATGACGGCAGGTTTCACCCAGTGGCATTTTATTCGAAAACAACGACGGATCCGGAGTCGCGTTATCATAGCTTTGAGTTGGAAACATTGGCAATTGTGAATGCATTGGAAAGATTCCGGACTATGTTGGATGGAATTCCGTTTGTAGTTGTGACTGATTGCAACTCTTTGGTCTTGACATTGGAGAAGAAAACAATTAATCCAAGAATTGCCAGATGGACATTGGGTCTCGCCGGGTTTGATTTTTCAGTTCGACACCGAAAGGGTGAACAGATGCAGCATGTTGATGCATTGAGCCGGTTGTCAGCTGTGTGTAGTATTGAGGAGAATGAGGTTGATTTGAACATTCAGATTATACAGACGCGTGATCCTGTGATTCATAAACTGCGGGAAGAATTAGAGCAAGGGGAAGTGCCAGGATATGAGTTGGAGAATGGGTTAGTCTTTCGTGTCAGTGGTCAGAATCGACAGTTGTATGTGCCGGGTGAGATGGAAGAGAACATTATGCGATTGATACATGAGAAATATGGTCATTTGGGTATTGAGAAATGTGCAAATCAGATTCGGAAGCATTATTGGTTTCCCCGTATGCGCGAAAAGCTGAATGTGTTCATCAGAAATTGTTTGAAGTGCATTTATTATTCGACGTCGCCTAGAAGCAATGAGCGTAATATATATAGTATTCCAAAGAAGCCAGAACCGTTCGATACAGTGCACATTGACCATTTCGGGCCATTGGAGAGTGTGAACTCAAAGCATAAACATGTGTTTGTGGTGATTGATGCTTTCACAAAATTTGTCAAAATGTATGCTACGAATAGTAGTGCGAAAGAATCGATTTGTGCGTTGAAGAGATATTTTGTTGAATACAGTCGTCCCAGAAGAATCATAGATGATCGGGGCACAGCTTTTACGTCATCGGAGTTTAGGGATTTTTGCGGGAACAATAACATTGTACATGTTTTGAATGCGGTAGCTTCGCCACAGTCGAATGGTCAGGTTGAGAGGGTGAATCGGGTGTTGAAAGCAATATTGGCCAAAACGACTGACCCTATAAACCATGTAGATTGGAAACAGAAACTGACGGATGTCGAGTTTGCAATGAATAATACTGTACACTGTGCCACAAAGACGACCCCTAGTAAGCTGCTTTTTGGCGTTGAGCAGCGCGGCAAAGTAGTTGATGAATTGACGGAGTATTTGCATGATGTGTATTCAAGAGAAGAAGTTAATTTGTCCGAAATAAGGGAGCAGGCGGAGCTTGCAATACAGAAGTCTCAGTTGTACAATCAGAAATATTACGAGAGGAGCCATAGGCCAGCGAAACAATTTGAACCAGGAGATTTAGTTGTGGTTAAAAATGTAGACACTACGGTAGGGAAGAATAAGAAGCTAATTCAGAAGTACAGAGGCCCTTATGTAGTTCGTAAGCAATTAGGTCATGATCGTTATGTTGTTACGGATGTTGAAAATTGTCAGGTTACTCAGATGCCATATGACAATGTAATTGATTCGTCTAGAATGAAGAAATGGTTGGAACCTCGAGGTAGGCCAGTTGAAACGGACTCAGAAGGCAACACAGATGGTGATAATTTAAGTGATGAATGTACAGATTATGAATTTTTAGATGATAAGCTAGAAGAAGATTCATTGTAAAAGCAATCGAGGTCGATTGAATGTCAGGTTAGGCCGAGTTGTAGTGTATTGGTGGGGGTGGTGCCATGGTGAATGCAACCCTGTTGTGGTTGGGCTTGTCAAGCAGTGTGGCAACTCGGGCTTGCAGCTAAGTTCATGCTGGTCCTTTACTTTACTTTTACTTGTGACGCCATTGTTAGAACACGCAAATAAAGTTTGTCTTAAAAGTTTACACAGTTGTTTATATCAAAAGGACTTAAATCCATCCCAGTGCTCATTACAATATTTATGTTTATTTACATACCTAATAGTTTAATTTCTTTAAGTAATGTTGCTAAATTTTGCCTTGGAGTAATGAAGAGATTGTGAGAAATACAAAAAAAAATGTTCCGCTGACTTGTGACTTAAGACATTTTCTGCCGTAATTTTTAATTTGTGCTCTGGACTTTGTGCACTTTTTCACAAAGCAAAACTTTTTCTCATATTTCTTGCAGAAATATGAGTGCGGGGCTGCACTTCAATGGGAGTGCAATTAGGGAGGGGGTGTTAAGTTAATGCGAAGAGAGACTTTTGTACAATATATTTGTCACGTTTTTTTAATATTTTTAAAGCCGCGCCAAAATTTTGTTTACTGTTAGCCTTGCTGTGATTCTGTGCTTTTTATTTGAAAAAGTGATTGAGTGACACAAAAGTGGGTGGCTGCATGCAACATACTATTGCATTTTTATACTTTTTGCAAAGAAAAAGATACCTCTTAAAGTTTTTCTGTGTATTGGAAAAACTGTATGCTTATCAGTATTTTCTGTGCAGCCTGCGCACGACTCCCATTCATAAGCAGCTCTAATTTTTGCCGTTTGACATTGACATAACATAGTACAAGAAAAGTACTCTCCCTATCTGGCATACCTTGTTATTGTACCATGGTCTCACCATTACAAATAAAAGGTCACAGCTTAGTCCTTATAACGTCAATAAAATAATTTTCATACATGACAATTACGAGACTTGCAAAGCAAATTTAACATAATTTCTTTTAAATATTATTACCTATTATTATTTTTTATACAGTGGGCGACAAAAGTCTACGTACGATGTCCATTTCTGCTATCTGAGAAGTCCAAAAGCAATAAGAAAAAAAGTAATGACGCAGTTTTGTTTTAAATCTTTTTTTATGAATACATAACAAAACTTGACGTCCTTCATTTGAAACTTAACAAATTATTCACAAAAAACGAAAAAATGCAATGACAAAAGTCTACGTACGTCACGCATTTCATGCTTTATGTTATTGTGTCTTGCTAGATAATATCGGGAAAGTACCGTTATCTATATTTTGCGTTTGTGCTTGGTAGCAGACACTGCATTGATTATATTTAGTTGTATTTCAAAAGTGCGTGGTTACGACAATTGCTCCTCGAAAAGAAATATCAGCTGATCTTCGAAACTTAGTCATTAAATATACATGAATATCAAAATTATTAGATTTAACTAAATCAGCAGTTCAAACCATCTTTAATAACTACAAAAATAACAAAAGTGTTGAAAATAAAACGCGCAGTGGTCGTCCAAGGAAGCTGAATCATTTTGAAAGAAGCTAATCAAAATCCGAAAGTGGAAGCCACTAAATTGGCCGCAGAGTTAGCAACGAGATCTGATACGACTGTGCATCCAAGAACAGTTCAAAGACCTTTGAACAATAATGGCTTCCACAGCAGAACTACATGCAAGAAACCGTTTATAAGTGACAAGAACCGCAAACTTCGTTTGGAATTCGACTCGAAACACTTATTTCCTACTGTCAAGCATGGTGGTGGGCATGTGATGGTTTGGGGCGCTGTCGCTGCATCTGGAGTAGGGAATTTGGTGTTTGTGAGGGGTAATATGGATCGGTATCAGTACAAATCCATTTTGGTTTCGGTTTGATGGCCGTTGGACAAGGGGCGTGGCACTTATTTTTCACTCATTTTTCGACTTAAATTTTCCGCATAACTTTGGAACTATAAGTCACACATCAATGAAACTTGGTACGAGCTTACGAATTTTTTGCCATATGACCGGAGCCATTGCATTTGAAGCACTTTGTGTTTTCTTTGCACTCAGCTCTTTTATGCTGTGTTGACCCACAATTAAAACAATGTTGCAGCTTACGCTCGACAGCCGGCCTCGATAGTCTAGCGGGTAGCGCGCTGGCTTCTCATACCAAAGGCTCCAGGTTCGATTCCTGGCTCGGGCTGGTGAAACACTCGTCTACTGCTATCGCTATCCACATGAAGGGAATGAGAATTACAAGAATCGCACAAGTGCGCTCTTGGCAGGCAATGGCAAAACCTCCAAGTGTGAACGAAAAACTGCCAATCGCCGTTCGGATTCGGCGTTAAACTGTAGGTCCCCCCCCCTTTCCCCATCCGCTTGAAATGTGTGCTGTAACATATGTTGGCAAAACAGTGTTGCATACACAGTTCAAAAACGGGTGAAATATGTGGTATCACAATGGGCCTTTCAGGCCTCCGAGTGTGTCTCTTATAGAGGCAGCCACCGCAACCTAACCTAACCTAACCTACGATTTAGATGCGCTCAGCGACTGAAAGAATAGTGTAGGTATTGGACAAGGGGGCGTTGCACCACCCTTAAAATTGGGTATACCATCGCCCCATAGATCTGTTGTTCCACTGATAAAATTGTATGGGCGTTGGACAAGGGGCTTGGCATTTTTTGGCAACACTAAATTGCTATGTAACTTTGGAACTATAACGTTCACATCACTGCCATTTGGCACAAAAATACGATTTTGTCGTGCCCGTCGACAAGGGGAATGGTCTGGGTATAATATGGAATAGCTTCGGAATTATTACTCGGACAGCATTTAAATTTGTTACTGGGACAATCGGCATGAAAACATTGAACATAATCAATCTAACTTAATTGTTAGGGCCGTTATACAAATAGTTATCAGATATTAAAAGAAAATTGATTATGAAACCGACGTGAGTGAAGCCGCCGGGTACAGCTAGTTGTTAAAATAAATTGAAATAGAAAAATTTCATTTAATAACTGGATACACCGTCCTCCCCGCCGCCGCCGCCATCAGATTAACCGGCTCAGCCGCCGCCGCCAAATCAACCGGCTTAGCCGCCGCCGCCGGTTCTCTCTGGCCCCTACGCCGCCGCTGAAGAAAAATCAATCGGCGTAAACCTCTAATCCGGATTGGTGGCAACACTGCACAACTTGACGCACATGAGTCACCCGGTCGTGCGATCGATAGTTAAGCAACGAAGTTATTGCTTTCTTCTCAATCGGACCCAGTGTTGCCAGAACAGGAGATTTCCTCTTAGATTTAGGAGATTCTTGACCATTTAGGAGAATTTTTAGGAGAAAAAATTGTTTAGGAGAAAGTTTGGGAGATTTATATTTTATATTAGGGGATTTTTCGGATCCTTAGTGGATTTTTGGGAGATTTTTGGATAACGAAGTATGATGTGTTGGGAACACTGGCAACATAACGTATTTTGGCAACTATTTTAATAGTGAAAGCATCCTATTGCACAGTGATTCGTTCCATAGACAAAATTCCAAAAATGTTTGGTCTCAAAATTTAACGATTTTGATGTCATTTGAAATAAAAAACTCTAACTAAGAAAACCCCAAAAAATCTGTGCAAAAAATCAATTAGTGTCTGTGCAAAAGCGGCTCAAAGTTGAAACTTTTTCTCAAAAAAATTGAAACTCAAATTTTCTGTTTTTTAGTCTATTGAGTAAAAACAATTTTAAAAATACATGGTTACCAAGAAGTTGCTTAAACTTTCAATATAGTATAAAAAATGATGTGGCCATTTTCGCTTTTAACGTTTTCTCAAAATTTGCAAAGCGTAGGCTTTTACTTCACTTTTAATTCAAAATATTTTTCTAAATTAAAAATCTGAAAATTGGCAAAACTTAGAGGAAAATATCTAAAAAGTATGTGAAAGTATGCTCCTAGGTTTTTTTTATTTTAAGAAGCATTCTTTCTTTGTCGGACAATGTAATTACATCCTCCGATATTTTCCGATCTCAGAAAATAATTCAATTTGAAAAGTGGTCTAAACACGTATTCTTCGACAAAATTTATTTTATTTATGCCTAAAAGTATGCAATCAGCACGAAAAATGATAAAATCTGCAAAAATGCAAAACGTACATCTATTATTATCGTTTTTATTGCAAATCCAGAGGGTCCTGAGACAATTTCTGTTACTCTTTGGAATAATAAATGTTGACGTTACCGATTAAATGAAAAATCTAGACACACTTGGTGCTATAGCTCTCCAAAAATGACGAAATTTGAAAATTTAAGTCTCAGGCATTGCCAAACTACAACAGTTTAAGAAAAACAAAATGGAGATTTCAATTCAGAAGACCATGATTAACTGGTATACCAAATTTCATGAAGAACGGACCACTACTTCTAATTTTGTCCCGCAATTGTATGGAGTCGAATCACTGTGTATTGTGTTAAACATGTTTAACACTAGAATGCCCGAGGCATTTTAGGTATGTCAGATTTTCGGGCATTCTAGTATTAATAATTGCCTTGTTTGAATTCATAACTACTGTACAGTTATTGTCAGTGGCTTTTGCTGTTGAAATTAAATTACAGTGTAATTCTGGTACGTATAGTGTTTTGAATAATTTAAAAAATAAAAGACCTCAATGGAGTCAAAATGACTCCCTCGGGCATTCTAGTGTTAAGCTTACAAAATGTTGGCTCGTTCTATCTAGTTCTCACTTGTTGCTGTCACAATGAAATCTGGTCAAAAATGACACTTTTTATTTGTTTATTTATCTTATACAAAAACATATAACAGTTTGGTTTTTGTTAAGTTTTTGTTGTTAAGCTGAAGTTGAATAAAAAAAGGTTGCAATAAAAAATTTTTACTTAAATATTTTTATTTTTTACGAGAAGATTAATTCCTTTAAAACATGACAACAATTTTAGGAGATTTTTTTAACTTTTGGGAGAAAATTTCAATATTTTTTTAAGATTTAGGAGAAAGTCATTTCAGGCATCTGGCAACACTGATCGGACCGCCGACGAGAGTGGACACGAGGAAATTACATCGGCCAACATCGAGGCCAAGATCGTTTAAATTAATAAAGCAACGACTATTAAAATTGTTAATTTTAATAGAAATAAATAATATATTTATGTTTGAATAACTTTAGTTTACTTAATTTAATCACAAATCTTTTGAATATCTAGAAAATTTGCGTTATATGAGTTTTCTTCGTATGCTGGGTATATCTATACACAATGGGCGTGGCATATCCAGCCCCTTTTTGCACGCATTAATTTTATGATTTAATTGAAATAGTCCTTACTCAATTTATGATTTTATCTAAGGTTATGTTTCTTCATAAAAACTCTAAACAAATTTGAAACCTCGTCTGATATTGATTTTCGAGGACTGAAAAACATGCGTTGAATTATTTCATCAAAATAATCGCCATCACAGCAATGTTCTGATTCTACGTGTATACTTTGACATATGTGGTTGTGTCGTTGCTATCGACTACGTGTTCGGGGTATCCGGATTCGATTCGCCACGGAAGTGTATTCTGCGCTACCCAATGAAATAGCTTTATATACAATTATTATCAATATATAATTATTTCTTTTCCACCAAGCACCAAGTTTATGAGCATTATGAAAAAGTCAACTTGTAAAACTTGTTAGTCGATTCAGTATTTGAGGCCTGAAACTGAGAATTTAAATTTTTATAATTAGCTATGGAATTCTTTTCTTTTGGCAGTCAAACGAACTACGAGAGGTAGCGATGGGGCGTTGACACGGAATCCGTAAACGTGGTTCGGGCGATTAATGAGCCTTAGAGCGCTAGGGACAGACTTAATATATGGAAGTGTTCGCAGGTACCCGTACATGCAGACATAAATAGTTCGGATGTCTGTAGCGGCAGGTAGCAGCCAAGTGCAGAGTGGGCGTGTTCTGCTTGCTCACTACGTATGAGAAGTGCGGGTTTTTGCTGTCTCTGAAAATGTTAAAATCAGCGTAACGAAGTTCGAAGCCTTGCCGCCATCCTTCCCTCTCGATTGTGACCTTTATCCTTTACAATCTTTGGGATCGGTGTCATGTAGTCAAGTTCTGGCATTAGTGAGCGTGTTATGGAGTCGTGTCCAAAAGAGCTTTCTTTGACTTGATGGCCCTCAGTCTACCAGCAGACTTAGCCGCCTGCGCAAAAATATCTATAGGTGGCAGGTTGAGTAAACTGTTGAATGCTGCCGTTGGAGTGGTCTCTAAGGCTCCCATTATATAAAACACGACGATTGGATTTCCTGACTACTAGGACACCGTTAATTAATACCAGAGAATATGAAGTGTATAGAAGGCGCATCTGATCTCAAAAATTCAAATTTTTGTTTGCGAATTTCACAGTGCCGGGGGAAGCCACAAAAGGGAAAAAGCGTTGCGTGTAGAAAAGCAACCGCTTCAGTTTGCGCTCATTGGCTGTGCAAACTAAAGCACCCTCACCCAACAACCACACATGAAATGAAAGTGCCACTTCACCTGTGTACACATGGGCGTATTAGGGCGGGGGAACGGATCGGTATTTGCGCCCCTAAAATTCGAAATTCTATGTTCTAAAAATATATAGAATTCTGTATTCTATTCTATTGGAGCTCTATAATATAATTTTCAAATGTATTTATTCATCCCCTCTAAATTTGTTCCTGGGTACGATCGTCGTTTCAGCGAACGTGATTCAAAACAACGCTAGTTATAGAATCAATTTCAATTGATTCGCTCGTTGTAAATTAAACGAGGAGTTCTGTATTATAGGAAGTTCTTTATTCAATTCCAACTTAAAACTAAATATTGCAACGCACAGAGTTCACAATGAAACCTCGGTTTGTTGCGATATGCATATTGTATGTTTAAATATATGTATAATGTATGTTTATGATAAGGCAGGAAGCCCCTTAGGATTTGTTTGCGTTTGTGATACTGTATGTTGCGATAAGGGTTTATGGATACTCAAGTGGAAGAAAACGACTGGAGAGTTATCGGCTGTTGGGATTTGTTTACATATGGGTTATAGGTTGTGATAAGGATTGAAGGAACAGATCGATTGTGTTTGAGGAGTCAGGGGTTTCTGAGTTATGGTTAAAAGATAGCCGTTGGTGGGTTATCGTTACTCGCTAATGATTTTTGTTCTTGTAGTTTTTGTGTGTATGCTCTTTTGTGTTGCTGATTGGTTTTTTTTCACGACCTTTCAGTCGGAGCTTTAAAAAGTCGGTATTGAGGCATATATCGCACACGCACTACAAAAGTGACACAACTCAAACTTTTTAATTTTCGGTTTCATGTGTTAATAGTGTGCACAATGCATCAATCTACCAATAAGCAAAAGCTCAGTAGGGGTATTCTCGATGTCTTGCACGGAGGAAGAATTAGTAAAAATGCAACCGTGCAAGACTGGAAAATGCTACACATCGAGAACGCACAAAAAAGCACACATTGCAAATATTGCAAAAATGCCGCAAACAGCCACAAACTTTCTTCATTTCTTTTTAATTTGGTTTTCGGTTGATCCATTTCCACCTACAAGCAATACATACATTGTGACCGAAAAGTTTCCGGAAATTCTCATTTAAAATTCGCGCGCTGTATATTTTTCGATATTTTAAGTTTCTGTAGGTTGGTAGCACTGTCCTTAATTACTATGCCAAAAATGAGCGCGATCTGTCGGACAGTTTGTTTTCGGCAGCTGTTGAAACCAGTTCACCTCAGTAGTGCGTTGCGATTTTGTTGAGAATTTTCTTCAAAATGAGTACCGTGAACAGGTCTCTTTGGACTAGTCTGACTAGGACTGACTGGACTAGGTCTGAACTAGTTCCTTAAAGAAATATATTCAATCCCGAAAAAAATCCCGGGATCCCGGGATTGTGATCTTCAATCCCGAAAATCCCGGGATTGTAAAACTGGTCCGGGATTGCAATCCCTAATATGTACGTAGGGGAACAAGCTTGAGAACTTATGAGAACTAACGATGAGATTAGTAAAACTTAACAATTCCTGTCTCCTGATAATGTCAAAAACGGCCGGCGACAAGCCAAGTAATCCGTATTAGCGCTGCCGGCGCCAAGCGAATAAATATTTACAAGACGTGCGGACGGCAAAGTGTTAAGAGAAACTTGATTTATTGAGCCCATTCACTTAAACTTTGCCTGCAAAGCCTGCTAATTGTGGAATGAAAATTTTGTTTAATAAAAGTATGAAATTCTTTCGTGCAGAGCCGGGGATAACTGGTAGTATTTCTTATATTCCAAGAATTTAGAAAAATTGGGGAAGTTCAAAACAGTTTAAAAAATTATTGTGTTTTAAATAGAATTCATTTCTTAACTTGAAGTCCACCAACCAAAACCTTAACTCAAATAATAACAAAACTTAAAATAAAATGTAAAAAATTAACTACTTATCACAGTAAATAACTAAAATGTTCTCCAATTTTTCTGGGTCAGCATATGCCATGCCTATGCCGTACACCAGCTCTTGGAGTACGAAAACGTTCATTATTCTTGTGTGCTGGGCATTGCTGACCCCCAAAAATAGCTTAGTGAGCCAAACTACAACACCCTCAATAATTATCTTAAGAACATCATTCTCGGAATAACAAAAGTCTGGGCTTGTCCAAATTGACCCCTCCCCTCCAACCCCTTTACACACAGGATCACATCAACTTCACTCTTGCTCATTTGCATAGAAGAACATACTATAAGTCTATATGAACATTTTTATATACATACGTACGCCAAATATGGCAAAAAATGACCAAAAAAATGCAAAATTATGCCAACACATATATAAAAAATATGCAAAATATGCAAAAAGAATGCAAAATATGCAAAAAGTATGCAAAATATGCAAAAAATATGCAAAATATGCAAAAAATTTGCAATATATGCAAAATATGTTTCTGTCTTGGTCCCGTTCAAATCCGATGCTCCAAAAATTATGCATTTGCATATAATTCCGATCCCTACTTATTATAATATTCCTTTTTAGTCATAACAGCGGCTAGTTATAGAATCAATTTGAATTGATTCGCTCGTTGTAAATTAAACGAGGTGTTCTGTGTTATAGGAATGTTCTTTATTAAATTCCAACTTAACTCTTGTGTGCGCACCCACTTAAAACCTCATACTTGAACCCCCCATGGTCTGGCCAGTCCATGGTGCAAAAAAGAGGATATTCGAGGATTGTGCTGGTTAATATATTTTTTTTATATTTTTGTTGATGAGTTTATATATATCTTAGTATGCGTGGGTGTTTGCCTGCGTATGTTTGTGTGTGTAGGCATGTCAAAAAAAACAAGAAAGTGTGAATACAATAATTTCTGTTGCTTATTTACTTTTTATTTAGGTAAAAAGGTAAAATTATGCTTGATTTATAAAATACACAGCGAATTTCAACTTCAATAAATAAATTTTGAAATTAAAAATATACGATAGTAAGGAAAAAAATTAAAAACGTAAAATACGTTGTTATGGATTTGCCTCAACTGCTTCACCAATGCAGTGGTTGCAGGGGTATAATGCAGTATAATGACTCAAACACATTGAGATTTTACATTGGACATATACAAATCGTGTTTTGATATATCGAACACATTTTTATTTCTAGATTCCTTTCACTATTGACAATTGTGCTTTGAAGTCGAAAAGGAAGCTAACTAATACACAACACTTCCAACTATTAGCTGTCAATAAGACAAAATATCTTCTAAAACATTCCGTTCAAGCATAACATACTCAACATGTTACTGTTCATGCTGAACTGGTCTGATACCTCCAGCAACAAATGAGTCCTCCATAAACTTTAAAAAGTGCAGGTGGTTCATTCAATTATCCCACAGAACTACGTATTCATTCAATGAGCCAATTGCGAGAATTATTTGCCTGTGTAATTTGTATGCTTCCGAGTAAAACTTTAGTGATAAGTATTCAACATTTAAGTTAAGCTTATTCAAACTATTTAATTAATGACTTAGAATAAATAAATAATTAAATATCTTAATTCTGTTGCTCTAAAGCTTTGGTTTTTGCTACTGCTTAAACTATTTTTTTTTAGAGAAATCGTCCTCTCTGATGTTACTCCAGCGTTGAAGTTCAAAAATAATGTACACCTTATCCTCGAAATAGCATTTGCTTCCTTCAATCTCTGTCACAGAAAACATACAATCCAATTGGTTAAAATCAGACACGACAAGAGCACAAATACTTCCTTCGCTTCAGAACTGTAATTCAATTGACACTAAAAACACGAATATAACAGCGAATACAATAAATAAATATTAATTTTGAATGTGTTCAGACTTTGTTTTCTAACAAAAACTATAATTTACTAACCTAAAAGAAAATAAAAGTCAAGGCGAGTGAAAAACATTTGGACCAGGTACATTTTGCGCTAGCTAACTCATGTCACTATTAACGAGATGGCACGAAAAAAGTGCTTCAAATCGGGTCAGATGGAAAAACCTAGTTGCAGCCCTATGCTCCGTAGAGAACTGAATAAGGAACAAACGAAAAAAATATTTATAAACAATTCTGACAGTAATTACATCGAAAATAACAAAAAAAGCTGAAAATAACAGGCAACTTTGTATGAAAATACACCATGGTCTGGCCAGACCATAGGGGGTTCAACTAGGGGGTATAAATACGTTTTGCACAATTCTCGCCTTGTTTTTGTAAAAATTTTGTTCATGTATTGGTTTTTGTGCTCAGTTGAGGATATAATGATGATGAATATGAACCCGATAGCTTTACTACAACCTTACTAAAAGTGGACCCAAAGTTCAATATGGTCTGGCCAGACCTGGGTGCGCACACAAGGGTTAAGACTAAATATTGAAACGCACAGAGTTCACAATGAAACCTCGGTTTGTTGCGATATACATATTGCATATTGTATGTTTAAATATATATTGTATGTTTATGAGAAGGCAGGAAGCCACTTACGATTTGTTTGCGTTTGTGATGCTGTATGTTGCAATAAGGGCTTATGGATATTCAAGTGGAAGAAAACGACTGGAGAGTTATCGGCTGTTGGGATTTGTTTACATATGGGATTTTATAGGTTGTGATAAGGATTGAAGGAACAGATCGATTGTGTTTGAGGAGTCAGGTTTCTGAGTTATGGTTAAAAGATAGCCGTTGGTGGGTTATCGTTACTCCTCCCTGCGGAAGAATTGTCTTTAATAAAGGACAATTTTGAAAATATTTTATTTTTGTTTCTGAAGGAAACGTAAAGAATCATAATTATTATGATAAATATGATTATGTCTGTAGGAATATATATAGTTGTTTTTTTCATTCTTAGCTTCTACGTTTTTCTTAATTTTTTTAAGTTCATAGTCGTGGGTAATAATGTTTTTATCTAGTATGTGTAATATTTTTAGCGGATCCTCTTGGGATGCTTTAAACTCTTTGTTTTCTATTTTAATGTAACAATCTTTAAAAATTACAATTGAGTGCTTCTGTAGTTTTATTGGAACATTTTCACAATTTTGATTCAGAATTTCTTCTGGTTTTGGGTTTGTAACAATTAAAGTGTTTGGTTCTAGATATGTGACTTTGGTTTCAGTTGCATTTCGGAAATGACATTTGATCGTATCTTTTAACATTAAATTTTCGATGCATTGATTTGTTTTGTATAGTTCATTGTTTTCGCTCAATTAGTTTCGCTCGTAGTTTGTAATTGATATTAACATATTTTTGTTGTGGATCTATATCTAGTTCTTCGCTTTCATTATTTGGTATTGGAATAATGCGAACAACTGGATGTGTTATAATGACATCTGGTATGCAAATAATTATGAAAAGTGTTTTATTTTTCTTCCAAATTGAAGTTTTAATATTTTTAAACTGGTCATAAGACAAATTATCAAATGCTTTTAGTGGTATGTCTTTCGGGTTAACGATTCCGAATTTCGCTAATTGAATTGATTGTTCAATGTCTTCTAAGTGATGTAGAAACGTTTCGACAGTATTAGTAAGAGTGAAAAGTGCCAATTGTCTTCTGTATCCGACTTGGAGTACGTTTGCTTGGTGTTGTAGTTTAATAATGTATTTATTTTCTTGATTGATGTAGTCAATGATTTCGTTTTGTTTTTTATTTAGTAAGTCAGTGTTTCTTCTGATTTCGTTTTTGTCTTCTTCAGTCAATGTTCCGAATAGATATTCTAACGCGTTGCCTACAATGTTCATAAGAGCTCTAGCATGTCTCGTTTTGAATAAGTTTAAGTGCTGTTTACTTATTTTTAATTTTTTCATGATGTGGGGTGTATTGAAATACGGATTTTGACTACTCCTTCAAGTTCTTCTTGGGTTTCCAGTCGTTTTTCTGTATTAATAGTGTGAATTATTGTTTGAAATTGTTGCGGAATTGCGTATTCGCCTTGTTCAATGGCGATGAATCCGTTTTTGGTCGCTAATGACTGGACTTGGATTGACTGTGCTGCCACTAGTGTAATTTGGGTGATCATCCAGAGGAATGCCCATATCTTCAGCAGTTTCGATGAGGTCGAGGTTTTGATCCCTGGAAGAATCTTCGTTAGCCTTCTTTCTCTTGAAGTTTGACTTGTAAAATTTTCGTTTTTATGCTTTGCCTGTTATAACATAGTCGGGATCTGTCTGTTAAACATAGTCTGTTTTGGTAAAAAGGTTTTGATCTGTTTCGGTCGTCTCTTGTTTCCTTGTCTTACGTAATTAGGGTCGATCTCGTGATCTGTTCTGTTTTGGGATGTGTTTAGATATGCGATTCTGTTAATCTTTTTCTGTTGAATTTTATCTATTTCTTCCTGTTTAGTGTAAAGGAGGTATGTAATTTTGCCAGTGGTGGAGTGATTTAATAGGTGATTATAAGCGTATAGAGCTTGTTCTATGACAATTGATTTTTCGTTGTTGTCGTCATATAGAAGTTGTATTCTGCATTTTTCGTTGATGGTTCTATGGAAGCGTTCCACATCTGCTATTCCTGTCTTTCCGTGGGTAATTTCTAGTTCTATGTTTAATTGGTCTAACCAATTTTTGAAAGGCTTTGCTTCGAATGCTGGGTCTTTATCGGCTTTAATTGTTTTTGGTGTGCCTATGTAGGTGAATATCCTCAGAAGTGCTCTTTTCGCTTCTAGCCAATTCGGGGTTTTGACATACTCTACAGTTGCGTACTTCGAGTATAAGTCGATTGCCGATAAAAAGGTTTTCTGATTGAACTGCCAAAAATCAATTATTAGTTTGTTTGTTTCGTCAGTTGCTGCTGGGGTTACTCTGAAAGGTAATTTGCTTGGTTGGTTTTCTGGTTTACAGATATTGCAATGGTTGCATTTATTGATTATAAGTTGGATGCGTTTTCTCAGTTTGGGGAAATAGAATTCGTTTTTTATTTTATCACAAATTACTTGTGAACCTGCGCGCATGGTTTCTTCGTGTTTTCTGAATACTAGTTCCTCAATGGCATCATCTTTTTCTAAGGTTTTAAGTTTTTTTGTACATCTTAATAGCTTGTGTTTAAAATGTGATGCCAAGTCTTGGAATTTCATAAAATCATTGTTATTTTCGATAAAAACTCCAATTCTTTTAGTGTGGTCAACGTATGAGTTGATTATATTGCTTACTGCTTCTTCTTCGAATTCTAAGTAGCATATTTTTGTAATAATTTGATTATACTTATTTCTGCGAGTTTGAATTGTTGGACGTAGGCCTTTATAAAAGATTATTTGATTATTATGATATTTGAAACTTTGGATTTGTTTCTTTGTTTTGGGTATGGGGAAATCTCGAATCGCTTTTATTTTGTTCGGGTTCGCTTTTATGCCATTCTGATTGACAATGTGTCCAAGAAACTATGTTTCCTGCTTTAGAAATTCACATTTATCCAGCTCTATTTTGAGATTTGCTTCGTGTAATGTCCGTAAGACTAACTCAAGAGATTTCAGATGTTCTTCTAGTGTTTTGCTGAATATTATAATATCGTCTAAGTACACTAAACAGTGTGCTCCTATCAGATTTGCTAATACTTCGTTTATCAACCTTTGAAATGTGGCTGGTGCGTTTTTTAGGCCAAACGGCATTCGTAGAAATTCATAATGTCCTTTCTGTGTCGAAAAAGCGGTTTTTTGTCTATCTCTAGGAGACATTTCAATTTGGTAAAAACCTTTTGCAAGATCTAATGTTGTAAAATATTTACATTGTCCTAGTTTATCCAATATTTCTTCGATCAACGGTATTGGAAATTTGTCATCTATCGTTATCTCATTGAGCTTTCTATAGTCAATTACTATTCGCCACTTTTGCTTGCCTGAGGCGTCTATCTTTTTGGGGACTACCCAAAGGGGTGAATTATATGGTGATTTACTTTTTTGTATTATGCCTTGCGCTAACATGTCGTTCTAAGATTATACTCTTGTACCGTATGGAAATTTGTTTCTTCTGGTAAAGCGAGTATTTTCAAGTAGTCTCTGTTTACCGTTATTGAGTTGTCAATTGTGTGTATAATGGCTCCTATTTTTCGTAGGATGTCCATACCGATAATTGCGTCAAATCTACCTATATTGTCACATACATAAAATTTTAGACCAGCTGTTGAAATAGTTCTATCAAGTATTAAGTTGCCTGAATTTGTTTGAATTCTAATTGGATAGGCGGCAAAGCTATTTTTAACGAACTTATTCTTAATTAAACTAACTGATGATCCCGCGTCGATTAGACATTTTAATCTTCTTCCGAACAGGTGCCAGATTGAGGTTGGTACTTGTCCGAGGCCTGTAGCCGAAAATTCTGGTCAACATCCATTGGAACTTGTTTTGTCTGTCTCGACGCGTTATATTTGTGGTTTCTCGATTGTGAGGAATTTTGGTAAATATTTTTAAATGTATTTGGTTGAGGACTTTGTGTATTTTTAGATTGGTTTATACCTCTGCTTCTGTTAGATCTATACATAATGTTTTCTTTAAGGGCCATAATAGCAGTTTGTACAGTTGTGGCATTTGCCCCGTAAATTATTGTTACCATTTTAGGGGGCAGTTCTTTAATTAAGTGTTTAAATGATGTTTTTGTGCACATATTTTTTAAAATGTCTGCGTTGGCAGGTTGCTTCAGGAGTATTCTGTCGCGTATGGAGCTTATTCTGTCTAATATTTTAGTACAAAACTCATTTATATCACCTTTGTATCTAATGTTGTTGATCTTAATGATCGCCTCATCGATTGGGCTGTGGTCCGCATAATCGTTGATGAGAGTTGTCCGTAGTTGGGCCCAGGTATTGGCTGCTCCCTACACATCAGTTCAGAGGCGTCTCCGCGTAGTGTATTCAGGATGCATTGGAAGAAATAAAGTTGATCGTCCGGACTTGCTGCGTTCATTGTGGGCACTAGAGTATCCATCGTGTTGATATACCTGGCCAATTTCCTTTTCGATCCATCGAATGGTTCGAGCAGCTTCAGCGTCTCCATGATTCGGCTGTTATTCACTGCCATTTTTTTTCACTTCTATTTAAACAATTCTGTTTTATTGTAAAAATAGCTTCGGGTTTATTATCCTTTTTATTAGGTTCTTAAGACCGACAGCGCCAGTTATAGAATCAATTTGAATTGATTCGCTCGTTGTAAATTAAACGAGGAGATCTGTGTTAAAGGAATGTTCTTTATTAAATTCCAACTTAAGACTGAATATTGCAACGCACAGAGTTCACAATGAAACCTGGGTTTGTTGCGATATACATATTTCATATTGTATGTTTAAATATATATTTTATGTTTATGAAAAGGCAGGAAGCCACTTAGGATTTATTTGCGTTTGTGATGCTGTATGTTGCGATAAGGGCTTATGGATATTCAAGTGGAAGAAAACGACTGGAGAGTTATCGGCTGTTGGGATTTGTTTACATATGGGATTTTATAGGTTGTGATAAGGATTGAAGGAACAGATGGATTGTATTTGAGGAGTCAGGTTTCTGAGTTATGGTTAAAAGATAGCCGTTGGTGGGTTATCGTTACTGGCTATCGACAAAAGATTTGCAAATATTTTTGAAGAAAAAGAGGTAAAACTTGCTGCGGTATCAAATCCACTCTTCAAGAATATTTTTACACATAATTTAGAAGAAAGACAAGCTTTGTAAAATTTACTACTTCTCGAAATGAAAAAAATGGCAAGACAATGCAATTTCACCTAGTCTTACACTAGGAGAAAAATCGCAATCTAAAATCAAGCCCAAAAATCTAATCGAGTTAAATTTAATTTTAAGATTACACAGACTTAAAATAAAATCGGCGTGCTTAATTTAAGATTGAGAAGTTAAAATCAAGATTTTAAATTTTAAATTGAAGTTGAATGTTGTCAATCTGAGATTTACATTCTTGAACCAAAATTAGCTCAATCTTAAAACAAGAATACAATTTTATATCAAACCCAAACAATTAAAAATCAGACCAACATCGTATACGCTTTGACTTTTGTAACGGTTTGGTTTATTTTGGCATTTCATTGCAATTTTGGCTTCGAGTTGCGCGCACGCGTTTTGAGTGAAGTGAAGTAAAGTTAAGTGATAAATATTTGTTTTAAAAATGGATAATGAAAATTTCAACAATTGGGTTTTTTAAACAAATGAGTCAGTTAATCCAGAGTTGCAATTAATTTCAAGTGGGACAAGTTCGACTCAACCTATAGCGGAACCAGTGGGCGAGGATGAAAAAAAGCTTATATATGGTGTTTTTTTTAGAGGTTTGTTTTTCGAATAGAGATAAAACTGGCATTTTGTGGTCAAATCTGGCAACTCTAATTTCATTTCATCATGAACAGGTTGACAAAAGAACAACGATTGCAAATCGTGCAAATTTATTTCGAAAATAATGGTTCAGTTCGCGAAGTTTACCGCAAGCTCCGTCCATTTTATGGTCGACATAATCGTCCATCAGAGCAATTAATTCGGTTAACCATGGGTCGTTTTCGCACTACGTTTACTCTATGTGATAATACGCATCCGCAGAGACGTCGAACAGTGCGCACCGAAGAAACAATTGCCGCTGTAAAGCAAAATGTTGAAGAGGACCCGAATGAATCGATTCGCCACCGTGCACAGCAATTTGAGCTTTGTCCATCAACTGAAAATTGGACCTGTAGAATTGGCTTTATTCGAGCCAGCCGCGGCGGCCACATGCCCGAAATCATATTTAAACATTAATGGCATAAAATTATCCTTCCAATAAAGCCAAATTGATGGACATTAAAACGATTTTCTTGTGTTTTATTTCAATTCGAAGTTCTATACCTCTAAAAAAAACACCCTATATATGTTTATTGTACAAGTAAAAAAAGTTTCAAGATAAAATATGCAAAGGGGGGGAGGGGCCATCGAGCAATGGCGGCAGGACTTCCTTACTCGCGGAAGTCCTGCCGCTGTTTGAGATGACTTGAAACACAAAAATTCAATTTTTTCTTATTCTGTATCCTTTTTTCTATGGCTGGAACTAGGATTTAAAAAAAAATTAAAAATGAAGGATATATGCGATTTTGACTAAAAAACACAATTTTTACCTACTTTTTTCAATACAAATTTCTATTTTTAATGAAAAATAGAAATTATTTCTTGAAGATCCTAGTTCGGCCCATAGCTAAGACCTTGATAAATGACTGTTTAAAATTTCGTAGCTATTGCTCAACTCGTGTGGCCTAAATCACTTCCGCAAGGTCAAAAAATTTAGTTTTGAGAAAAACGCGTTCAAAGTTTTGCTTCAGTACTCGGCGCGCTCGACACCGCTACCTGTTTCCATAAATTGCTTCCGTAATTCGAAAGATTTCAAATTTTGGGAGCGTATTCTACAATCATGTATTAATCCAAACATGCATGAAAAAAAAATAGATTTTTTTGACCGCACAAGGTAGAAACCCCCCTTAAGGGGTCATTCTCATGCGCGGACAGGAAAAATGGACATTCTTCAGAAATTGTTTCCTTTGTGAATACGCGGAATTATCAAAAAAAGATATTCCACTTTAATTTATTCATTGTTATGGTACAAAAATTAAAAAAAAAAAAAACTTTTTTTTTATTTTTTCAAACACTTTTTTTCGATTAAAGACACGACTTCTGCCGCGTCATGGTCAGCTGGCGGGGATTGTTTTGAGTCACAGGATTATCTGAAACATAAATTTCAAAGAAATTCTTAATCAGTATGAACGTACCTCTCGCCCGTTGTAAATTTGAATTTTTTCATAAGAATTGGAAGTTAGAACAGTAAAAAATGGTTGTTTTTGAAGATTTTATCAATTAAAAAAAATATGAAATTTTTAACATATCGGAGTGAATATACTAGGGGCGATAGCTAACAGTATGTAGAATGACGTGACAAAATCGCAGAGAGATCGGATGAATGGTTTTTTTAAATCATCCCCGCCATTTCAAAAAAAGGCGTTCCGAGAAAAACACGTTTAAAGTTTTGAGTACCCGCTAGAATCCTTGACCGCTCGTTATATAAATGTCTGTAGAAGCCGAAATACTTGAAATTTTCCAATAAAATTTTGACAGCACCTTCTTCAAGGATGATACATTCCAAATATGTTAAAAAAAATTGATTTTTACAAAATTTCACATGAGAATGACCCCTTAAAACAAGAATTTGCAGCTTATCCAAAATTATATTTGAAAATAAGATTTTCGTGCTTGTTTTAAGCGGATTGCTGCTTAACAGACTTTCGTCAACGGATGGGCTTAATTTGACAACCATATTCTTGATTTTAGAACGATTTTTCTCTGAGTGTAGAGTTTCTGCAAAGAGTAAGACAAGCTTTTTTGATTTTGATGATGATAACTTTTGGCACCACAAACAGCATTAAAGATGAACTTCATTGTTACTTGAAGAAATGCACAATTATAAGCCAACTTATTGATTTTCCTAATGTGAAGAACGTTTTTTTTTAATACAATATCATACAACTTTGCCATCCAGCGCTCAAGTTGAACGACTTTTTAGCATTGGAGGAGATGTTATAACCAGATACGAAATAAACTTACCGATAGTCTCTTTGAAAAATTATTATTACTAAGATACAACAAGCCGCCGTGGCTCAGTTGGTTAGTGCGCGCTCCAACGCGTCGCATGCAGAGCTACGCAAGATCGAATACTGCATGTAGTAACACCTAAAAAAATAACGGGAAACTCGTTTTCTCTTTCGGTGGCTGTCCTCTCAGCTGGAAATGGCAAACCTCTGAGAGTAAAAATTGCCTATGAAAAAGCTCCCAACCTGCCGTTCGGAACCGGCATAAAACTGTAGGTCCCTTCCACCCGCGTACAAAATTCACACGCACAACACGGGTGGTTGCGGGAAGCTAGGCCTTAGTCTCGCGTAAGCGGGCTGTCGTGCCAATCAATTAATTAATATTAAGATACAACAAAAATTTAATATAGTTAACACTTCGTTCAATAATGTGTGTGACTGACACATAACACTTCGTTCAATAATGTGTGTGACTGACACATAGATGGCGGCACTAATACTAAATCAATATTTTTTTTCGAAATTGTGAACCTTTTTAGGCTTACTGTTAAAATTATATGTCAATCCGACCATTAGTTTACAAGTTACAGTGCTTTAAGTGACACTACTTTTGAGTTTTCAAAAAAAAAAATGAATTCAAAGCAATTCCGTGTGCTGATTTATCATTGTTTTTTAATGAAAAAAAATACTGTTCAATGCCAGGAATGGCTTGAAAAACATTATTCGGACTCTGCTCCATCAAAAAGAACCATTTGTTATTGGTATGCCGAATTCAAACGTGGTCGTACAGACACCGATGACATTCCATCTACTGGACGGCCAAATGACGCTGTTATTCCGGAAAACGTTGAAAAAACACTGAAAATCATTATGTCCGACCGTAAAGTGAAAGTGGGGGAGATTGCTGACATTCTAAAGATATCAGCAGGCAGTATACACACCATAATACACGAACATTTGGTTATGAAAAAGGTGTTTTCGAAATGGGTGCCGCGTTTGCTCACACCGGAGCAAAAACAACAACGAATCGATGATTCAAAGAGCTGTTTGGACATGTTTACGAGCAACAAGTCGGAGTTTTTGCGTCGGTACATCACAATGGATGAAACATGGATCCACCATTTCACTCCAGAGTCAAATCGGCAGTCTGCTGAGTGGCATGCAACCGGTGAAAGCCGCCCAAAGCGTCCAAAGGCACAAACATCGGCTGGCAAGGTTATGGCGTCAGTATTTTGGGATGTACACGGAATAATATTCATCGACTATCTTGAGAAAGGGAAAACAATCAATAGCGACTATTATATAGCGTTGTTGGAACGTTTGAAAGAAGAAATCGCGATTAAGCGGCCCCATATGAAGAAGAAAAAAGTGTTGTTCCACCAAGACAATGCACCGTGTCACAAGTCGATGAAAACGATGGCAAAAATGCATGAATTGGGCTTCGAATTGCTTCCTCATCCCCCGTATTCTCCAGATCTGGCCCCCAGCGACTACTGGCTCTTCGCAGACCTCCAAAAGATGCTCCATGGTAAGAGATTTGGCTCAAATGATGAAGTAATCGCCGAAACTAACGCCTATTTTGAAGGCAAAGAAAAATCGTTCTACAAAGGCGGTATCGAAAGATTGGAAAAGCGTTGGAATGATTGTATCTCCCTAAAAGGGGACTATGTTGATGAATAAAAACGAATTTTGGCAAAAAAATGTGTTTTAATTAGTTAGTCACACACATTATTGAACGAAGTGTTAGATGGCGGCACTAATACTAAATCAATATTTTTTTTCGAAATTGTGAACCTTTTTAGGCTTACTGTCAAAATTATATGTCAATCCGACCATTAGTTTACAAGTTACAGTGCTTTAAGTGACAATACTTTTGAGTTTTCAAAAAAAATGAATTCAAAGCAATTCCGTGTGCTGATTTATCATTGTTTTTTAATGAAAAAAAATACTGTTCAATGCCAGGAATGGCTTGAAAAACATTATTCGGACTCTGCTCCATCAAAAAGAACCATTTGTTATTGGTATGCCGAATTCAAACGTGGTCGTACAGACACCGATGACATTCCATCTACTGGACGGCCAAATGACGCTGTTATTCCGGAAAACGTTGAAAAAACACTGAAAATCATTATGTCCGACCGTAAAGTGAAAGTGGGGGAGATTGCTGACATTCTAAAGATATCAGCAGGCAGTGTACACACCATAATACACGAACATTTGGTTATGAAAAAGGTGTTTTCGAAATGGGTGCCGCGTTTGCTCACACCGGAGCAAAAACAACAACGAATCGATGATTCAAAGAGCTGTTTGGACATGTTTACGCGCAACAAGTCGGAGTTTTTGCGTCGGTACATCACAATGGATGAAACATGGATCCACCATTTCACTCCAGAGTCAAATCGGCAGTCTGCTGAGTGGCATGCAACCGGTGATGGGCGGCTTTCACCGGTTGCATGCCACTCAGCAGACTGCCGATTTGACTCTGGAGTGAAATGGTGGATCCATGTTCGTCCAAAGGCGTCCAAAGGCACAAACATCGGCTGGCAAGGTTATGGCGTCAGTGTTTTGGGATGTGCACGGAATAATATTCATCGACTATCTTGAGAAAGGGAAAACAATCAATAGCGACTATTATATAGCGTTGTTGGAACGTTTGAAAGAAGAAATCGCGATTAAGCGGCCCCATATGAAGAAGAAAAAAGTTTTGTTTCACCAAGACAATGCACCGTGTCACAAGTCGATGAAAACGATGGCAAAAATGCATGAATTGGGCTTTGAATTGCTTCCTCATCCCCCGTATTCTCCAGATCTGGCCCCCAGCGACTACTGGCTCTTCGCAGACCTCAAAAAGATGCTCCGTGGTAAGAAATTTGGCTCAAATGATGAAGTAATCGCCGAAAATAACGCCTATTTTGAAGGCAAAGAAAAATCGTTCTACAAAGGCGGTATCGAAAGATTGGAAAAGCGTTGGAATGATTGTATCTCCCTAAAAGGGGACTATGTTGATGAATAAAAACGAATTTTGACAAAAAAATGTGTTTTAATTAGTTAGTCACACACATTATTGAACGAAGTGTTACTATGACCTCATGAACTGGTAACGTGTGATAAAACGAATATGCTCCTTTTATATACGCTTTAGATTAATTTAAACATGGAATATGAGTACAGAGAAACGGAATACGTTTTAAAAATAACTAAACAATATGCCTGAAGTTTTATAAAATAAATATCAAATATGTAAAAAAATCTTCGTTTATTTTTTTGGAAAAAATCTGTAGAAATCAGTATTTTTTAAATAATATATTACTTTTTGCGATACATTGCTTGACATTTCCAGTAATAAGTAATGTAACGATACTACTTTAAAATGTCAGTAATAAGTAATATGTTACTGTCAAAAGTAATAAGTACCAACACTGATAATGACAACTGTCGCTACTCTCAAGGCTGCCAGCACATAGTTGTACATCAAACTAAATATCCTGTATAGCCATAGTGTGATGAGGTCAATGTGATGCAGGGGAAGTATGTGTTAAAAGAACGCGACGTTAGCCCAGAAACCACATTGCCCGAGGCCGCCCCTCTGAAGGGAGTTAGTCTGAGGCAAGTTTCCTTTTGTGTAGGTTGATTTGAAGGACCTTAATTTCTCGCTTCAAGTACCTCCACGGAGTTGGCTTCGCCCAACACCATTTTCGCCTCCGTTCCACTCCTTAGCGAGAGGAGTCATCCTTCGGGTGGGGTTTTTTGTGACGAAAGTACACACTCCCCACGCCCCACACCAGCTTACCGAAACCATACGTACAAAATATCCCCGGCTGTCTTATTGATCTGGAGGAGTAGTAGTTGGTAGTTCAGCCCAGCACTCGCATCTACCGACTTTGCTACGTGCAATATCGTCCTTCCCACAGTCCTTAAACGAGCATTGTAACGAGCTTTGGCTTTCAATCCTTTCTTACTTCGCTTACTTCGAGGCCCTTTTTTGCTTGCAGAACTGGCACCCGCCGAGCAGCCGGGAAAAAGTAGAAGCACATCTTCTTAAGTGGTTTTTGTACTGGTCACACTTTCGATGTCCGAATCTGTAGGGATTGGATTACGTGCGGAGCATACGTGTCATTGTATTGGCAGTAGCATTACAATTACCTGGCACCTGCTCCAATCCCAGTAGAGGTGTAACAGCTGGCGACACGGTTTATAATCTCCCCGTGCGCCGGTGGTAGCAGTCATCACTTCCACAGACGTTTGGGCAGATATCCCAGCCCGTTTCTCTCCCTTTCGTATCTCCATGTGGTGATAATTCGGTGGATTTCGCCCTATTGTTTTATGCCTCTCGTCAGACAGGTACGCTAAGTGTAGCACGATTGAAGTATGTACTCCGCATGCCGCACTGTTGGAACAGTATGTAAAGCTGGACACCTAGAGAACTAGGAGAAACTGGGGTACATTTGACTTTGGGGCACATTTGACCAGGGCCGTTTTGAAATCAAATCGGTGGAAATAATGAAATTTCTCTATTGGGAACAATAAAATACGTGATTTCATAAAGCGTCATGAAGTTTGACAGTTTGTGCGCAAATTTTGGCGAAGCAGCACGTGCTTTTCTTTTTTTACGGGAGTTTATGATATTTTGTGACAGAGAGACGTAAGGAATTCGTGAAGTGAGTTTAATAAATATCTCAAAGTGGTAAACATTACATTATTACATTATTTTCTATTATTTCGAAAAATGTTGCAAATTAAAGGTCAATAAAATATTTTAGGTAAGAAATTGAAATCAAGAAAAATAAAGCATATGGGGTACATTTGAAATTTTTGAATGGGGCACATTTGACAAGAGCGAAATCGAGTTAAAACTGCCAATTCCAGAAAATACGGCTTTAACTTCACGTTGTCATACAAAATATATTTTTAAGATTAACTTCTCCAAATATTTTCTAAAACTAGTAGGGCCCTGCGGCTTTGCACGCAAGTTTGAAGTCAATGGGCCCAATAAATCATGTTTCTTCATACTACACTCTATGGGCGATGCCACGCTTCTTTTATGTAATGCCCAATCCATTCCTCCAGTCGAACTGTGTGACCCGGTTTCATTGATATGCGACTTTCAGTTCCAAAGTTACGCGGAAAATTTCAACCACACAAAATATGCCGCGCCCCTTGTTCAACGCCCATACAATTTTGCCAGTAGAATGACACATCTATGGGACGATGGTATACAAAACTTCAAAACTTTCCAACTTATTGTTCCGAAGCTATTCCACATTACAAATTTGGGTTGTATGGACGATGCCATGTCCCTCGTCCAATACCCACCTACTCTCCCTGTCGGAGGGCACGTCGAAATCGTAAGTATGTGCCAAATATCTTGATGTGTGATTTGCAGTTCCAAAGTTATTGAAAACAATAAGGTCGCTTGAAAAGTACCACGCCTCTTGTCCAACGACCATACAATTTAATCACTTGAACGACACCTCTAAGCCATGACGCTATAATAAATTTCAATGCTGGCCGACTTATAATTCCGAAGATATTTCATATTAAAAACTTGGTTTGTATGGGCAGTGCCAGGCCCCCTCGTCCGATACCCACCCCATTCCCAGTGTCGAAGGGCACATCTAAATCGTAAGTTTGTGCCAAATCTCTTAACTGTGTGATTTGTAGTTCCAAAGTTATTCAAAACATTTGAGTTGCTTAAAAAGTGCCACGCCCCTTGTCCAACGCTCACAAAGTTTTACCAGTGAAACGACACATCAAACGGTGGCCCCGCACCGAATTTTAATGCTGCCCGATTTCTCATTCCGAAGATATTCCATATTGAAAATTTAAGTTGTATGGGCGGTGCCACGCCCCCTTGTCAGAAACCCACCCCATTCCCCTATCGAATCACTAAATCGTTTGGCACCCATATTGCTGTGACATATATACTATGGCTGATTTGTTATTTTAGTGATCGTGTAGAGAAGGCGTATTAGGTAGGCGTGGTTAATCTTCTATGTTAGGTAGGTAGTGGTGGCAGCTCTCATATGAGAGCTCACTTAGGCCAAGCTAGGCCCATTGTGGTACCACAGGATCTCTAACCCCTTTTTGTTGTTAAGATGTCTCGAACCAGCCCGAACCGGTGATGAAGCGTATTAGGCCCTTGGCGTCAACCTCCGATAAGTCCGCGAGGTTGGCTGTATGGTAAAACCCTAGATGTTTTTTCCGTTTCCTGCAAAGAGCGGGACAAGTACAAAGAAGGTGGAGAATTGTTTCTTCCTCCTCTATGTCTCTGCAGCTTCTGCAGAAGTCGTTGGCCAGGTGGCCCAGTCCTAATCTGGTAGCGTGGTTGCCAAGGATGCAGTGACCAGTGATGACACCGACAACAACCCTGAGCGTGCCCCTATTGAGGTTCAGCAGACTTTTGGTGCGCTTCCAGTCCAGCTTTGGCCAGATCTGTTGCGCTGTCTTGCCTGTCTCCGAGGTTGCCCATGCGTTGTTAGCGGTTTTTGTCATCGCTTCCTCTATCACCAGCTTGCAGGTACTCAAAGGAATACCTAAGCCGGCGAGTTCTGAGGATAGCTCCTTGGTCGTTCCTTGTCTAGCCAGTTCGTCTGCCCTGCAGTTCCCCGGGATATCTCTGTGACCAGGCACCCATATGAGGTGGATTTTAAGCTGCTCTGCCATCTCATCAAGAGATTTGCGGCAGCTGATCACTGTTTTTGATGTCAGAACATGAGACCCTAGGGCCCTGATAGCCGCTTGGCTGTCAGAGAGAATGCTAATATCTCGCCTAGAGACACTGCCCTCTTTGATCCAATTCAGGGCAGCTTCAATGGCTGAAACCTCTGCTTGGAACACGCTACAGTGGTCCGGCAGTCTAAAGGAGTAATTTATACTAAGTGAGTCTGAGAAGACGCCTCCGCCCACAGCTCCGTTTAACTTGGAGCCGTCGGTGTAGATCTGGTATGAGTTCCCTATTAGGGATGCTGAGCTTTCCTCCCAGTTGTTCCTATCTGGAATGGTGCTAGTGAACTTTTTGTTAAAAAGGAATTGGGGTGGTGAAGAATCCAGTTCCTCGAACTCCTTTAAGAGAGTAAGTATCCTGGCATGTCCCTTGTTAGACTCCGACCATTGGCCGGTAGCCCGTAGTCTATGGCTTGTTATAGCCGCTGATTTCCTGCAGTGTAGGTCTAGCGGAATAAGGTGAAGCAGGGCTTCTAAAGCTGAAGTAGGCGTTGTTCTAAGAGCGCCCGTGATGATGACGCAGGCTGCCCTTTGAACTTTCCGAAGGTGTTGGAGGAGCAGTGTTTTTTCCAAAGCGTTCCACCATATCAGGCATCCATAGGTTAAGATGGGACGTACGACAGCTGTGTAAACCCAGTGCGTCATGTTTGGCTTCAAACCCCAGGTTTTCCCCAGTGCCTTTTTGCAGGTGTATAAGGCAATCGTTGCCTTTTTGACCCTATTGAGGATGTTCGGTTTCCAGCTCAATCTCTTGTCAAAAATGATTCCAAGGAATTGTGCCTCATTCTTGAAAGGGATCTCCGTGTTGTTTAATGATAGAGGAGGTATGGGTGGGGGTTTGTACTTCCTCGTGAAGAGGACAACCTCTGTCTTCCCAGGGTTGATTCCTAATCCTCGACTAGTAACCCAGCCGTTGACCTTGTTTAGCAATACCTGCATTAGATCTCTGATCGAGTTGAGAAACTTGCCCGAGACAGTGAGAACTATATCGTCTGCATACGCCATCACTTTGCCGCAACCCCCTCCCAGGGACTGGAGCAGTTCGTTAACTACCAGGTTCCAAAGGATGGGGGAGAGGACTCCGCCCTGGGGAGTGCCCCTGCTCACCCCTCTCGAGGTAGAAGAGTCGCCCAGTTCAGCGCAGATAATTCTGCTCTGCAGAAGATTATCCACCCATTTCACCAGGCTACTCTCCACACCAAGCCTGGCGAGCGCGCCCGTGACGGCTGTAAGCTCGACATTATTGAAAGCCCGCTCTATGTCCAGGAAAGTTGCTAAGGTGTATTCTTTGTGTTCGAGTGATTTCTCGATCGTGTGGGTCAATGAATGTAGAGCTGTATCTACAGACTAACCCTTAATGTAGGCATGCTGACTATTTGAAATCAGATCCTGCCTAATCGTTTGTCGTAAGTGCAGATCCAGCAGTCTTTCTAATGTTTTTAAAAGAAATGAAGAAAGGCTTATGGGTCTGTAATCCTTAGGGCTAGTGTGAGAACTTTTGCCCGCTTTGGGGATGAAAACCACCCGTACTTTGCGCCAGTGCTCTGGTATGTAGTTTAAGCTAATACTGGCTGAGAATATTGAATTGAGGAGTGTTAGGATTAACGGTCCGGCATGTTGGAGTTGTGCTGGGAATATGCCATCTGGTCCTGGTGATTTAAACGGGTGGAAACCGGCAATTGCCCATTTAATTTTTTCAATCGATACAATACTGTTTATAGAGGCAACACAGTTAGTGCTGGCCTGAGTTCCTAGCAGCCTGTCATGTTGGCTGATCGGAAAGTGGGTATTCGTAAGAAGTGCAAGTGCTTCACCTTCTGATGATGTCCAAGAACCATCGGGGTTTTGTAAGGCACTTGGAATAAAGGAGGAAGAGGCAAGTAGTTTCCTGAGTCTAGCAGTCTCGGAGACACTTTCAATATTACCGCAGAAATCGCTCCAAGAGCTTCTCTTGGCCTCTCTGAGGCTTTTCTTATAGGACCTGAGGGATTCTTTATAAAAATCCCAGTCTTCTTCTGTTTTTGTCCTCCTTGCTCTATTAAAAAGAGTCCTAGAGTGTTTCCTAAGCTCACTAAGATCATGGTTCCACCAAGGGGGTTTGTATTTCCCTCTGGGCATGTACTTAGGGCAGGCGAGGTCCTGAGCCTTAGAAAATGCTAGAGTTAGTTGATTAACAGCCGATTCTAGCATCGTTTGGGTGTCTATTTCAGAGATTTGAATCGTTTTGATGTGCCTATCCACTGTGCGGGTAAATAACTCCCAATTTGTTTTCCTGGGGTTGTTTACTGGTTTGACCCTCCGGGGGTCGCTGTCAAGAGTGAACTCTATATACCTATGGTCGGAAAAAGAGTGTTCGTTGGAGACCCTCCAGTTCCTAACCCTATCGGCTATATTCACAGAGGCAAGGGTGAGGTCTAGAACTTCTTCCCTATTCCTGGTTATAAAAGTGGGAGTGCGCCCTATATTGCACACAAGAAGGTTTGTGGTAGAAATGTAATCAAAAAGTGACTCACCTCTTTCGTTGATATCTGTGCTTCCCCAGATACAGTGGTTAGCGTTCGCGTCGCATCCAATCACGAGAACGGTGTTGGACTTTGCGGCTTCAGTGACCAGATTCCTGACCGGATCCGGTGGTGGAGGCTCTGGATGGTCATGAGCCATGTAGCTGGACGCGATCCAGTGGCATCTCCCCTTAATTGTTAGGGAGATGGAGACCAAATCGTCGTTGCTGAAATTAGGGAGCAGATACGCATTTAGTGATTTCTTCACAAGGATACAGGATCTTGGTCTACCTGTGCTATTAGCATGGACCAGCCTGTAGTTTGTCGCTCCCAATCCACAAACCTTGTTGGCTACTAGCCATGGTTCTTGGATGAGAGCGATGTCGTCCCCGCCTTTAGAAAGGCGGAGGAGTAGTGCAGCCGAAGCTGCTTTAGAGTGGTGGAGATTTATCTGAACTACTCGGACCATTGTCTGTTTCGCTCATTTCCACCTCCACCACAGTAGCGTTGAGGTCCTCGTCGGTTTCGGCGAGAAGCTCGGATTCCCTCCAGAAATTCCCGAAAGCCGTGGCCATCTCCGATCCCGAGGAGATTGATTCCGCCCGGGATAGGCGACGTAACGGCTTCGAGGAAGACGGCTGGTTATCTTTCGCCTCGTCTGCCAGGGTAGTCGTCTCGGCTGGCAGCCCCTGCGGGCCACTTTCACCGGGGTCTGTTGTGGCTGGCTGCCCTTGTTGGCCGCCTTCGCCAGAGTCCGTCAAGGCTGGCAGTCCCTGAGGGCCACCTTCGCCGGTTTCGGTCTGTTCGTCCTTTCTGTACACCCTCAGTTTGATATGTCCAAAACCGAAGGCCACGACACCATTGGACCTTGATAGGTGCTCAAGGGACTCCTTGTTCACAATAATAGTGGCACAACGAGACCCCTTGAGCTCCTCCAATTTGGCAATTTTCCAATTGTGCGTGGGTATCTTCGGGTTCGACAATTGGAGTGTCTCGAGGACCCTTGCCGGATCCGTGGGTTTTAGTGGGATCCAGGCTCTGGTCCTTGGTCTGCTGGGGATCGATTCCCTGGGTACTACCTCAAGTTTAGCACCCGGCCAGATCTCACCCGTCCTGGCTAAGGCCATGCAGAAGATATCCAGGGCCCTCTTGTCTGCACACGCAACCAGCTTAACGTGGCCTTGATGCCAGCCGCACATCTGGTATTGTGGCACCGGGCCCGGATTCTCCCTTATGACGTCCAGGAAGATGTCGGCGAGGAAATCTTCCACCAGCTTCCAGTTTGCGGGAGTTATACTTCCGTCAGGGTCGGAGCGGTCAACGACCGCCATCACGAGACTGTGCTTTAACACGTCGCTGTAGGTGGTAGCCGTTCTATGCGAGCTGCGCACCTTTTTGGCAGTCGGGGCCTCTTCCTCTGTAGAACGCTGCCTTTTGGCGGCGGTCTCAGTGGTCGGTGCCCCGTCGAGTTCCGCTAACCTAGCGGTAGCCCAGGTAAAGGACTCTTTCTCTTTCTGAGTCCTGCGGTTCTCTGGGATACATTGTATCCGTTCGAGTACTCGCTTGGCACTCTGGCGCTCTCTGTAGCGGACTTTTGAGTCCTTTATGTGTCGAGTGCTTGCTACTACCAGAACTTCGCCATGTTTGTTGCTGTTGCTGGACGGAGGTCCGGCTTTGGCAACCACAACGTTGCTGAGGTTAGCTGCAGCACCTATGTTTGCATTTTTTACAGCGGAGGCAGAGCCTTGGCCTGAGATCTTCTGATCAACCAAGGATGCTCCTTTTTTGGCGGTGGGCGCTGGCTTGTCTGCTTCACCCATCCCCGGCTTTTTAAGAGGGCCGGCCTCTGGTCTAGTCAGTGTTTGTGCGTTTGTTTTTGTTTTTGTATTTTTTGTTGTATTGTCCATAATTGTGTCCCACGAGTGGCGGAGAAGGGGTGGTCCACCTGTGCAGAGATCCGCAGTGCACAGGTAAGGCTAATAATCCGGAGGGCGCCAGGTATCCGGATACTCCGTTCGAGACTGGGCTATTTGAAAGGGCCCCCAGCCAGGCTGACCATCGGCACGGGTCGTATGACACCTTGGTCCGGCCCTTACCCCGATCCTATGGAAGGAGCATCAACCTAACCTGCCACCGCACTATTGAGGAGTGGGGTCAGTGGACGAAGCTCACTCCCTTAGCTGGCTATCACCAAGGTGAACTGTTTAGCCATTACCGGCCGGCACCCACGTGGAGGGTTTGGAGGAGGATTTTTGCCAGCCTATATATATATCCTATGTTAACATCAACAAAACACGGAATAATTTGGTATTAATACTGATTTACCGACATGTAGCGCAGCTTCGTTTTGTTAGTTTAGTTGGCGTGGAAAGTGGGCATGGCCGATTATATTATAGCTTATGTTTGCCGCACTGACACGCTGAATCGTTTGATACCCATATTGCTATGACAAATATACCATGGCTGATTTGTTATAGTGGGCGTGACGAAAAGGCATATCAGGTGGGCGTGGTCAATCTTATATATCTTATGTTAACATCAACGAAACACGGAATCATTTGAAACTAATACTGATTTACAGACATGTACCGTAGCTTCGTTTTGTTAGCTTTGTGGGCACGGAAAGTGGGCGTGGCTGATTATATTATAGCCTATGTTTTCCGCAATGACACGCCGAATCGTTTGATACCTATATTGCCTTACAAAAGCATACCATAGATGAGTTTTGTTACCATAGTGGGCGTAAGAAGGGGCGTGGTCATTCTCATATAGCCTATGTACCATTCTCACAGATAAAAACATGTTTCGTGCTTATTTCATCTAAATCGGTTCAGTGGTTTTTGCCTGATTGTGGCTCAAAAAACGTCACACTTGCTTTTATATAATATAGGGTGTTTTTTTTAGAGGTATAGAACTTCGAATTGAAATAAAACACAAGAAAATCTCTTTAATGTCCATCAATTTGGCTTTATTGGAAGGATAATTTTATGCCATTAATGTTTAAATATGATTTCGGGCATGTGGCCGCCGCGGCTGGCTCGAATAAAGCCAATTCTACAGGTCCAGTTTTTAAAGTTGATGGACAAAGATTAAGATTAAGATTGGGTAGCGGGAGTCGAGCACTACCTGCCCGAGACACTGCGTCCAGTGTTGAACTATTGTGTCACGTCCCTTTATCTTACTGGAGGAGTTCGTATCCTCCAATATTATCCAGGAACTCTTTTATTTTCCTTAGATCAAATTCAGACAGATCCTTTGTCTGTATCAGTTCCCTCCCCAATACCCGCTTTCTTGCGTGTATGAGGGCGGGACATTCCGTTATGATGTGTACAGAAGTCTCCTCGTCTTCCATACAAAATCTGCATAGTTCGTTGTCCGTGATTCCCAGTCGCGCTCTATGCATATTTAGCAGACAGTGTCCGCTTAGGATCCCCGTCATGAATCTAAGCTCTGCTCGGCTTAGCTCCAAGAGGTAATTAGATTTCTTTGCAGAGTAAACTGGAAAGAAGAGCTTGGAACAGCGTTGTCCCACTGTGTTCGACCATTTGTGATTAGCTCGATTTAGAAATTCCTGTTTTACACAATGTCTGTAATGAGTCTTGCTAACACTTATGATTGGTTCAGGTCCGTAGGGTCGTCTTGCCGCCCCCTCCTTTGCCAATCTGTCCGCCTCCTCATTACCATCGTGTCCACAGTGCGCAGGTACCCAGTGTATTATCACTTGGTTGTCCTTAGAAAGATCTTGGAGGACAGCGACTGTCTCCCAGACCAGTTTAGAGTCAAATGTCGTCGAGTTCAGAGCTTTGATTGCAGCCTGACTGTCAGACATTATGAATATCCTCTTCCTTTTAAAGTTAAGTGTTAGTATTGTCCTGGCACATTCATTAATGGCATAGACCTCAGCCTGGAAGACTGTGGCCTTGTCCCCAAGACTGACTGAAAGTTGGGAGCCAGAGCTATAAATTCCCGCTCCTGTTCCTTCTTCCGTCTTGGACCCATCAGTGTACCATACAATATCATCACACCTCGGACTGATTCTATTATCAGCCCAGTCCTTCCTGTGCGGTATGTACGTTTTGTACCTTCTTCTGAAGAGGTGCTTCTGAGGCATCAGATCAAGGGGCATCCAAAAGCCTCCATCTCGCCTCCTGTCCCTCAGCAGTGATAAGTGACCGATTGCCTGTGTATTCTTCGGTATAGATCCACTATGCATCAGTCTGTGAGTGCTGGCTATTGCAGCCATTTGCACTTTGAGTTCCAGCGGCATCACCCCCAATATAACATTAAGGGCTGCCGTCGGAGTCGTCCTGAGACATCCTGTTATGCAGGTATTTGCTAGTCGTTGTAGTTTCTCTAGCTTAGTCGCAGTTGTTACTTCTGTGGTCTTCCTCCACCAAACTATCGCCCCGTAGGTTATCGTTGGCAGAACTACCAGGGAGTATAGTTTTTGAAGCCACTTCGGTCTCAATCCCCAGTTTTTACCACAGATTCTTTTGCAACTCCAGAGGGCATTGCCTGCTCTCTTGATAGTGCGATCAACGTGGGGTTTCCAGTTCAATTTACTGTCTAGAGTTACCCCTAGGTACTTGACCTCATTCGAGATGTTCAGCACCTTACCAAAGATCTCCATCTGTCCAAGGTCAAATTTCCTTTTAAAGGTAAAAGGCAAAATAATTGTTTTGTCCGGGTTCACAGACAGTTTCTGTCTTACACACCAGCGCTCCACAATTTTCATCGCGTTCTGTAGCAAGTCCGAGACTGTATGTCCGTCTTTGCCTCTGACCGCAATGACTAGGTCGTCTGCATAAGCGATGACTTCATATCCCTGCTCCGTAAGTGAGCGGATTAGTCCATCAACGACCACAGACCACAGCAGTGGGGATAGCACCCCTCCCTGGGGACATCCCCTCCCTGTTCTTGCAGATAGCTCTACCGCCCCCTAAGTTGGACTGAATCATCCTACTTTCAAGCATGGATGATATCCATCTTATAAGAGTGGTAGGCACCTGAAATTCTTCTAGCGCCCTTTCAATCGCTTCGAAGGTCGTGTAGTTGAAGGCCCCTTCTATGTCTAGGAAACCTGCCAGACAGATTTCCTTTTCCTCCAGGGACTTCTCTATCTTGCCTACCAGCGCCGATAGGGCCGTTTCAGTGGATCTACCTTTCTGGTAGGCATGTTGGTTCGCGCTTAGGGGGCATCGAGGAAGAATGTCTTCTCTCAGGAAGCGGTCAACGGCCTTTTCCAAGCCCTTTAGCACGAATGACATCAAGCTTATCGGCCTGAAGGATTTTGGGTCCTTTTTGTTGGATCTTCCAGGCTTGGGGAGATAGACCACGTTCACTGCTCTCCACACCTCTGGAATATGCCCAAAAGCTAAGCTACATGAGTAGATTTTTGTTAGAATAGGCGCTAGTATATCAATTCCCTTTTGCAGAAGTGCCGGGAAAATGCCATCTTTTCCCGGCGCTTTGTAAGGGGAGAACGATTCCAGCGCCCATTTCACTATTGGCGTGCTACACACCGCTCTGGCAACCCTCCAGTCTTCCCTACTTGGACAATATGTCTGTCCTGTACTGTTTGTCAGAGGTACGGTTGCTGATATTATCGATCCCGGGAAGTGGGTGTTAGTGAGTAGGACGAGTGATTCCATTTCACTACTTGTGGACGACCCGTTAACATCCACCAGTGTTCCAATAGGATAGGTTTTCTCCTTCGAGAGGACCCTTTGAAGTCTGAAACTGGAGGACAGGTCTGACACGTCCTCACAGAACCGTCTAAAGGACTCTCTCTTGGCCTTCCTAATCTCATGGTTGTAGTTGGTGAGGGTCAGGGAGTAGGTCTGCCAGTCGTTATTCCGCTTGGCCTTATTAAATAGTTTCCTAACCTCCTTCCTTAGCTTGCTAAGATGACCACTCCACCATGGCGTCTGTTTCCTAAAGGTTTTAGTCTTGAGGGGACAGTTGTCTTCATAGGCATTTAGAACGGATTCCTTGAGAGTTGTGGTGGCCCTTTCTAATCTGTCTATGGTATCTATTCTGTTCTCTATTCGAGCTAGAGTATCTTGTCCTAACTGGTTGCAATAACTGCTCCAGTCGGTCTGTCTTTTAGGTCTAAATGACATTTCAGAAAGCATTTGATTCCCTAACGTGAATCTTATATGCCTGTGGTCTGAGCAGGACGGCTCATCAGATACTCGCCAGTTGCTGACAAGATCTTTTGTCATTGAGGTCGTCAAGGTCATATCCAAGACTTCCTCTCTGATTCTAGTAACAAACGTGGGACTATTCCCAATGTTGCATATGTTTAAATCTAGGGAGAGTATGAAGTTGAAAAGTGACTCACCTCTAGGATTCACATCCGAGCTTCCCCACATGGTGTGATGGGCGTTCGCATCACAGCCAAGTACTAGCTCCAGCTGCTTGCCCTAGCATAATCAATCAACTGTTCTGCTATTTGTGGAGGGCAGTGTTCGTCGTCCCCAGGGAAGTATGCTCAGGCTATTATAACCTCCCTGGAGTTCAACACGATTTTTCCCGCGCAGAGATCAGGCGTCACGTAATCTGTCAACGGGAAGAAGGAAACATTATTAAATATAATGCAGGCTCTTGCTCTTGTTGACGACTGGCAACAAAGTACCTTACCTGCCTGAGTTAGCCCCCGGATTTGGCCGTTGGTGCTGGTCCATGGCTCCTGCACCAGGGCTATGCTGGGACCCAAGGAATTTAGGGTCCTGGTGAGGACAGCCGAGGCTGCCGACGCTCTATGGAGATTGATCTGTACAATCTCCATATTACGCCTGCGGTCCCTTGGTGTGGGAACCCGCACGCTTACCTCCTCTACCCCTTGTCTGCACCCGGTCACTACTGCCCGGAGTATGTGTAGACTTATCCAGCAGGCTCAGTTGTCTGGGCGGATTTGCCATCCCAGTCAGCCGTGTCTGTCGGACGGGTTTAGCTGAAGCACGCTTTGCGGGTCCCACTGATGTTGGTCCTGGCGTCTTGTCACTCGTCCGTTCGGTCGTCTTGTCAGTCCGAGTGACGGTTAGCGTCCGCCCGCTAGTACGCGGCCGGTCCTCGCTCACCTTTGCCAGTGCCTGTCTACTGGTGGAGGGTCTCTCCTCATCCACCCTTACGTTGGACGTCTTCGTGTCCGTACCGCCTCCGCCGGTCACCAACGACTTGGCCCCCTGCTCTCGACGCAACCTGAACTGAACCCTTCCCAACTCAAAGAAGGGAAGGTTCTTCAGTGCAGAGAGCTGAGTCACTGAGGGATCGTCGATGGCCAGCGTCAACGTTGTTCCCTGCGCCGCGACAGACCTGTTCAGTACCTTCCAGTTTCCTGTCGGTAGTGAACGGTTCTGCGTTCGAAGCATTCGAAGAATATCTTCGGCCGGTAGGGAGCAGCCTGGGAAAAACGCGGTGGCTACGCTGGGTTTGGGAATTTCGTTTCCCTCTACCAGTTTCACCTTCTTTTCCACCAGCTGGGTCTTCGTCATTATCCCTTCCAGCCAATTCTTTGACGCCTCATCGGCGCAGTTTACAATGATCCACCCTGGCTTGAAGGAGCATCCCTGGAACCTGATTTGAGGTCCATCAAAGGGGAGCTTACGCAGCTCCTCCTTGATGGCCCCCTCAATTGCCCTCTGCTCCTCCAAGTTTAGGTGGACAGCCGGGAATTCGTCCGGTACAATTCCCACCTTGATGGCCGCTGCAGCTTCAGCGAAGGACGGGCTAAACTTCGTCCTTTTCGATACGGGTTGCGCCGTATCTCTTTTGCTGCCACCATCGGTCTCGTCCGTGTTAGTCGGCTCTTCTAGGACAGTTTTTAGAGCCTCATCGTAGGTCTTACCTGCCGCCATCAGCTTCCTCAGCCTCTTCTTCTGAGAAGTCGTTAGCCGCTTTCTCTTTAGAGAGATGGCCTCGGTAGCTTCTACTAGTGCAGGTAATCCTATCGATGAAGCCCCTCCAACCGCCATAGTTGACGCTGTGGTCACACTCACGTGTGAGCAATCACTGCTCACACTACTCCTAGCCGATCGGTCTCTCCGATCGCTAGTCATAGTTTCAGCCATCTGCTGATCGTTAACGTCAGTCTGTCCGACGTCTTTTCTATCCGAGGCATGTGTTAAGGAACTCATCTCATCTGGTTCGTTGGCCACCTACTCCGACGAGGCTTTTCGGTGGCCTATCAATAAGTGGGGTCGGGGAGGTCACCCATGGCAGAGCCCCATGCCATAGGAAGTCCAGAAATACTACCCGAGGTGGACAGGTATCGGGTAGGCTCCGTAGTAATACAGCCGGTATACCCCTGGCTGCAAACCATCCAATGGGCACGGGTCGCATGACACCCTGGATTAGGGGGTGGGGGAGGAAGTATGGATAGATGGGACTCAGGTGTAAGGGGATATTGGAAATGGGACGTGACTAGTTAGCCAGCCACCAAGGGTATAGACAAGACCGTACCCCGGTGGCTGTTTCCAGCGGCCACCACGAGGAGGTCTAGTCACATTCCGCCAGTTCATCCACCACCGCCAGCTGGTCTACCCGGCTGGTAGTAGCGGAAGAGTAGGCAGCAGACCGCCCTGGACAGCAGACCGTGATGGACAAAGCTCCAATTGCTGTGCACGGTGGCGAATCGATTCATTCGGGTCCTCTTCAACATTTTGCTCTACAGCGGCAATTGTTTCTTCGGTGCGCACTGTTCGACGTCTCTGCGGATGCGTATTATCACATAGAGTAAACGTAGTGCGAAAACGACCCATGGTTAACCGATGGATGGACCGATTTTGCTCTGATGGACGATTATGTCGACCATAAAATGGACGGAGCTTGCGGTAAACTTCGCGAACTGAACCATTATTTTCGAAATAAATTTGCACGATTTGCAATCGTTGTTCTTTTGTCAACCTGTTCATGATGAAATGGCAAACCAAACTGAACATAAATGACATTAGAGTTGCCAGATTTGACCACAAAATGCCAGTTTTATCTCTATTCGAAAAACAAACCTCTAAAAAAAACACCCTATAGTAGGGCCCAAAGTTACAGTCGCAAAAAATTTAGTCGCAAAGAATATACCGTCAGTAGAATGACACAGCCGCCGTGGCTCAGTTGGTTAGTGCGTTGGACCGCGAGTCGAAGGCAGCGACTCAGGTTCAAATACTGCCTGTAATAACACCTAAAAAAAAATAACGGGAAAACTCGTTTTTTCTCTCGGTGGCTGTCCTCTCAGCTGGAAATAGCAAACCTCTGAGAGTAAAAATTGCTTATGAAAGAGCTCCCAACCTGCCGTTCAGAACCGGCATAAAACTGTAGGTCCCTTCCACCCGCACACAAATTCACACGCATAACACGGGTGGTTGCCGGCAGCTAGGCCTTAGTCTCGCGTAAGCGGGCTGTCGTGCCAGTCAATTATTAATTACACAGTACAACAGTAAAAAAACCCGCGGAGTTTCTCAACTGTTCCTTATATTTTCGGAGTCGCTGAACACGAATATGTAATTATTTTTTTCGGGTCACCTCTAGTTTGGGTTTTACAGGGTCTTGAAGTTACAAGCTACACCCCAATTAAAAAAATTAATTTAAATGGTTGAACTTATCCTGGTCTAACAATATTAGTATCAAAAGAAAGAGAATTATGTCTCCAACTCAAATCAAATAATTTTGTTGTAATTATCCTGGCGAAAGGATATAAAAATGTCCTTTTAAGAATGTATGCTTAAGTATCCTGGAAGTTTTTCTACAAAAAAATTGAAAAAATATATTATAAAACCCTTACCATGCACCAACACATTGTGAAATTTCATGTTAATCAGTCCATTGGTTCAGCTGAAAAAAATGGTTGAAGTTTATTTCAACTCAAAAACTTAAATTATTCCAAAATTTTTCACAGTGCAAACAATTTCAGCTCTTCACAAAACCCGCCCAGTTTCTGAACTGCTCCTTATAATTCCGGAGCCGCTGATTACGAATATGTAATTTGTTTTTTTGGGTCACCTCTAGTTTGGTTTTTACAAGGCCTTGAAGTTGCCAGCAACACCCACCTTAACAACGAATTTAAATTGTTGAGCTCATCTTAGTCCAACAATATTAGTATCAAATTAAAGGGAATCAATTATTTTGCCCAAAGCCATGTCAATGTCAATTTTACGTTATATTTTGAACTATTTTTAAACTAGAAAATATTGCATTAGTCGTGTTTATTTAATATAATACAATACAAGGACAAGTAATTGGTACTACACTTATTTGGTAAGCTAACAATATATTAATTTTTAGAATTGTGCTTGTGAACATGTGCTTCTTTCAGCGTTTTTTAGAGAAAAGAAAAGAACGATGAAGTCCGAGCCGCAGTCATCTGGCTTAGTTTGCTCTCAAATACTCTTTAAGTAAAGCGCGTATATTTGGACAAATTTAAACACCTACAGATCTACATAAACACAAAATATGTTATTTTTACAAATTGAGATATCTACATATAAGATTAAAGTTTTAATCAAAATACGATAAACAATTTACTTAATTTGTGTTTACCTTCTTTAATCTTCGCATCACTAATCCAATGGAAATTACTTCTTATGTACTGAAAACCTTTACCAGCTTAGCCCAAAGCCTTAATTAAATTTTTCACGGCACCAAGCTCGAGATGAAAAGAGAGGAGAATTATTCTGTTTTTCGCAACCAGAGCTTCAGCAATAACATTTTCTATTCAACGCTTGTTAGATTTTCGATCAGAAATTTTTCTCAGGCTATTCTAACCAATATTGTTGGACTAAGATGAGTTTAATTCAATTTAAATTCGTTTTCCAAGTTCAAAATGCAACGTAAAGTTGACATTAACATGGCTTTGGGCAAAAGAATTGATTCCCTTTAATTTGATACTAATATTGTTGGACTAAGATTCGTTCAACCATTTAAATTCGTTTTTAAGGTGGGTGTTGCTGGCAACTTCAAGGCCTTGTAAAAACCAAACTAGAGGTGACCCAAAAAAACAAATTACATATTCGTAATCAGCGGCTCCGGAATTATAAGGAGCAGTTCAGAAACTGGGCGGGTTTTGTGAAGAGCTGAAATTGTTTGCACTGTGAAAAATTTTGGAATAATTTAAGTTTTTGAGTTGAAATAAACTTCAACCATTTTTTTCAGCTGAACCAATGGACTGATTAACATGAAATTTCACAATGTGTTGGTGCATGGTAAGGGTTTTATAATATATTTTTTTCAATTTTTTTGTAGAAAAACTTCCAGGATACTTAAGCATACATTCTTAAAAGGACATTTTTATATCCTTTCGCCAGGATAATTACAACAAAATTATTTGATTTGAGTTGGAGACATAATTCTCTTTCTTTTGATACTAATATTGTTAGACCAGGATAAGTTCAACCATTTAAATTAATTTTTTTAATTGGGGTGTAGCTTGTAACTTCAAGACCCTGTAAAACCCAAACTAGAGGTGACCCGAAAAAAATAATTACATATTCGGGTTCAGCGACTCCGAAAATATAAGGAACAGTTGAGAAACTCCGCGGGTTTTTTAAAAACGGCAAAATTGTTGTACAGTGTTATTAGAATGACACATCTATGGGACGACGGTATACAAAACTTCAAAGCTTTCCAACTTATTGTTCCGAAGCTATTCCACATTAAAAATTTGGGTTGTATGGGCGGTGCCATTCCCCTCGTCCAATACCCACCCTACTCTTCCTGTCGAAGGGCACGTCGAAATCGTAAGTATGTGCCAAATATCTTGATGTGTGATTTTCAGTTCCAAAGTTATTGAAAATAATAAGGTCGCGTAAAAAGTACCACGCCCCTTGTCCAACGCCCATACAATTTAACCACTTGAACGACACGCTATGCTATATCAAATTTCAATGCTGGCCGACTTATAATTCCGAAGATATTTCATATTGAAAACTTGGTTTGTATGGGCAGTGTCAGGCCCCTCGTCCGATACCCACCCCATTCCCCATGTCGAAGGGCACATCTAAATCGTAAGTTTGTGTCAAATCTCTTAACTGTGTGATTTGTAGTTCCAAAGCTATTCAAAACATTTGAGTTGCTTAAAAAGTGTCATGCCCCTTGTCCAACGCTCACAAAGTTTTACCAGTGAAACGAAACATCAAACGGTGGCCCCGCACCAAATTTTAATGCTGCCTGATTTCTCATTCCGAAGATATTCCATATTGAAAATTTAAGTTGTATGGGCGGTGCTACGCCCCCTTATCAAAAACCCACCCCATGCCCCCTATCGAATCGCTAAATCGTTTGACACCCATATTGCTGTGACATATATATCATGGCTGATTTGTTATTATAGTGATCGTGGCGAGAAGGCGTACTAGGTGGGCGTGGTCAATCTTATATATCCTATGTTAACATCAACAAAACTCGAAATCATTTGGTATTAATACTGATTTGCCGACATGTACCGAAGCTTCGTTTTGTTAGTTTAGTTGGCGTGGAAAGTGGGCGTGACCGATTATATTATAGCCTATGTTTGCCGCAATGACACGCTGAATCGTTTGATACCCATATTGCTATGACAAATATACTGATACGATGAGAAATTCTGTGCCGCACTGTACAGAAATGCTTTTCTCCGCACGAATGTTTTCCAAGCATACTTTTAGGCATGCACTGTGAAGTACAGCAAAACTGTTATAAATTCGCTTGGTATAGTCCGATATGGCAAGGATGGTTCTCGAAGAAATGGGCTGTGCGAGAATGGTCGAGCGCTTTCCAATTAGAAGTGCAAGAAACTTCGGCGCGATAAGAAAAGTGGTATAAAAGCAGCAGTGGCAGCGCAAGGGGTCGAGTCTGTGTTAAGCAAGCAAAGTGGTAACAAGTGTAGATACAAGCGAAGTGTGAATTCTGTAAATAAAGCGATTGTTAGTTTTGTTGTTGTTTTATTTTCAAATACAATCAAAACGAACCGTCGATAACGAACTGGGGAAATTCGTAACATTTGGTGTCAGAAGTGGGATTGTATTACTGAAAGTAAAATAAAATTATAAAAACGGAAACATGGTTAAACTGGAGCTGCTGAAGGTTGACCAGCTGAAGAAGGAGCTGGCTGCCTGGAATTTGCCGACTGCTGGCGGTAAGGTGGAGTTGCAGCTGCGTTTGCGAGAGGCGTGTGAATCAAGAGGCATTGATTGGGCTGCACACGAGTTCGGAACGCAGGAACAAGAGGCGTCGGCCAAGGTGGAGGAATCGCCTGCTGGTGCTGCGTCGATGCAAAGTACGGCTGCAGCGGCTACGCCACCACAAGCAATGGACATGAGCCAGTTAATGGTTGCACTTAAAGGCATGTTTGAGACTTCCAACCGTGAAATGGCAGCCAAAATGGAAAATGAAAATCCCGAAATGTCGGCGCAAATGGCAACGAAACTGGAAACCGCGAATCAGGAACTTTCGGCGCAAATGGCAACGAAACTGGAAACCACGAATCAGGAACTTTCGGCGCAAATGGCAGCGAAACTGGAAACCACGAATCAGGAAATTTCGGCAAAAATCGAAACGACGAATCAAGAAATAGCAAGAATGGAAACGGCGACCCGTGAAATATCGGAGCAAATGGAAGCGTGCAACCGAGAAATGGCGACAAATTCTGCGCGCATAGAACAGAAGGTGGAGGAAATTTCCGATAGACTGAACGGGAAAGTTGAGCATCTTGAGACGCGAATGGACAAGTGGGACAAACGAGTTGACAGTCTGGAGGATTCGGTAAACAGGAAAATCGATGAGCGGCTTAGAGAGGTGCAACCACGAGAATGTTTGCCGACGGTTCCGGAAAGTTTCGCCACCCGAACAGAAGTGCCTACTTATGATGGTGCTACGCCGTTCGATACATTTAAACTGCAATTCGACTTAGCTGCTTTGGAAAATCAGTGGACCGATAGCAGGAAGGGTCGGAGATTGGCACTGGCGCTGAAAGGTCCTGCGGCTGAGGTAATGAAATCAGTTCCGGAATGCTCGAGAAGTGATTATGAGGCCGTCATGAGAGCGTTGGCAGCGAAGTACAGCAACGAGCACAACCATACGCTGTACTATTGTGAGCTGAAGAACCGCAGGCAAAGAGCCAGCGAGGCGCTGCAGACATATGCAGCAGACATTGAGCGGCTCGTACAGTTGTGCTACCCAAAATTCGGCGCTGATGATCTCGAAAGGATGAAGATTGAGTCGTTCATTGAAGGTCTTCATGATCCCGAGACACGTCGCAGTGCGTTGATGACGGGCAAGCCGACATTTAAGGAGACGGTGACCAGCGCGATGACATATGAAGCGACATGGATTGGAGGCAAGCGGTATGCATCTGCAAGGATACGTCAAATCCAGCCGGACAGCGACATTTCGATCCAGGCCATAAGCTCTGAGACACCTGGCAGGCCACGGGTTGTCTCCTCTAAAGTTGTTTGCTGGACATGTGGCAAGCAGGGTCACATATCACGAGACTGCCGCCAACGAAAGAGGCGTTCCCGTTCTCGATCGCAATCGCCTGAAGCGAGGAATACTGACGATCGAGGCTCAGCCAACAAGCGCAGGGCTGAGGACGAGGAGTCGTTAAACTAAAACGGGTCAGCCCAAAGGGGCGTGAGCTGATCCCCACAACCCGCTGCCCCACCGTCCTTGTCTCACAGCTGAAACGGCAACCCAGCAGCTTGACGATTGAAGGAAAGATAGATGGAAAGTTGTTCGTGTTGACACTGGATACTGGAGCGTCATATTCGATCATAAAAAGGAAGCTTCTGAAGAACTGGGAACCGCTGCATGGCATACAGCTGAGGACTGCGACTGGCGAGCGTGCGCCGGTAAGAGGAAAAGTAACAAAAACAATTGCTATCGGCACCAGCAGCCTGGAGCATGAGTTCATCGTCGCGGATATAATGGACGACGTGATTATCGGCGTGGATTTCATGATTAGGCATGGTTTTACGCTGGACCTGAAAGAAAATGTGCTGAAGTATGCCAACGTTGAATTCCCCCTGCACACTGGCTATGACCGAAGCGTGGCGGTAAGGAAAGTTGTCTCGTGTCAACACCAGAAGATACCAGCGAATTCCGAGGCGATTGTGTGGGCTAAGGTGGACGAGGACGATGGGACAAGTCGGCTGTGGGTTGTGGAAGCGCCAAAACAAGGATACGACAACATAATAATCGGACGTACATTAGTGGAACCCAAAAATGGCAAAATACCAGTCAGGATACTCAATCCACTGAACACGACCAGATATGTCGGAAAAGATGCGGTCATTGGCGAGTGTAGAGAGGCTGAAGCAGTTGTCAATTGCGAAAGCAGTCCACCCGGAGGAAGTAAGAAAAGCGGTTCTAACATGGACGCCATACCGCAGACCCAGTGGAGCAGTGAATTGACAGGCGAGCAGAAACAGAAGGCGCGGTCACTCCTGCAGCACTATGGGTCAATATTTGCAACGGAAGCGGGCGGAAGAACAGCCATAGTGAAGCACAACATCGACACCGGAAGCGCGAAACCAATCCGCCAACCGCCAAGACGAGTTCCTCTGGCCAAGAGGGAAGAGGTCACAAATTTGATTGGAAACATGCATACAGAAAAGGTCATAGAGCCTTCGTCAGGTCCTTGGTGCTCGCCGGTCGTGCTAGTCAAGAAAAAGGATGGCAGTACCCGATTCTGTGTGGACTATCGGAAGCTCAATGACGTGACCAAGAAGGACAGCTATCCACTACCTCGGATCGATGACACCCTGGACACACTGTCAGGCACACAGTGGTTTTCCACACTCGACTTACGCAGCGGCTATTGGCAGGTGGAACTTGCAGACCAGGACAAGGAGAAAACGGCTTTTAGTGTTGGCGACGGTTTGTGGCAGTTCACCGTCATGCCGTTTGGACTCTGCAACGCACCAGCAACATTCGAGCGGCTAATGGAGCGTGTGCTGAAAGGGCTGCATTGGCGGACGTGTCTGGTATACCTCGACGACATAATCGTGATGGGCAAAAGCTTCGACGACCACCTGGAAAAGCTGAAGGGGGTATTTGAGCGAATACAGAAAGCCGGGCTTAAACTCAACCCAAAGAAGTGCTCGCTGTTCCAAAAAGAGGTCAAGTATTTGGGTCACACGGTTTCCGCTCGCGGAGTACATACGGACGAAGGCAAGGTCACGGCGGTGAAGGAGTGGCCCCGGCCACGCAATCTACACGAACTCCGCAGTTTCCTGGGCCTGTGCACATACTACCGAAGATTCGTTCCAGGATTTGCGAACATAGCTGGCAGCTTGCACAAACTGACGAAAAAGAATCAAGCCTTCGCGTGAAGAGCAGGAGCAGGCTTTTGCACGACTGAAGGAAAAACTGTGCACTGCTCCAATTCTGGCCTTCCCCGTTCCTGGAGAGATGTTTGTGCTGGATACAGATGCAAGTGGGCATAGTATTGGCGGTGTGCTGTCACAGATAATAGATGGCCAAGAACAAGTGATAGCGTACTACAGCAAAATTTTGTCAAAGCCTGAACGCAACTACTGTGTGACCCGAAGGGAGTTGCTCGCAGTACTGGAATGCGTGAAACACTTCCATAAATACCTGTATGGGCAAAAGTTTCGCCTGCGCACAGATCATGCGGCATTGAAATGGCTACTGAACTTTAAAGATCCGGAAGGCCAATTGGCGCGGTGGATCGAGCGGCTGCAGAGCTACGACTACACGGTAGAGCATCGCAAGGGTAGCAGACATGGAAATGCCGATGCCTTGTCACGCCGTCCGTGCAAAACCGAATGCAGGCATTGTTCGCGAGCCGAAAGCAAAGAGCAGATAGTGGACGTACGATTGGTCAGCGTTCTGCCAGAGGAGGAGTGGTCTGCGGAGAGGATACAAAAGGACCAGCGCGAGGATACGGATCTTAAAAAAATCATTGAAGGCAAGGAGCAAGGCGCACGTCCAGACTGGCAGGAGATGGCCGGTGAGAGCCCGATCGCGAAGGCTTACTGGGCGCAGTGGCAAAGTCTGCGGCTGTCTGATGGTTGCCTATACCGCGAGTGGGAGAGTGAGGATGGCCGGACCAGCAATTCCCTAATTTTAGTCCCGAAATGCAGGATCAACGAGGTGATCGAGGCATACCATAACGACTCTAGCGGAGGGCACCTAGGCATCACAAAAACTGTCGCCAAAATAAAAAGGCGATTCTACTGGGTAGGATCGATGCTGTGATCGATGTTCGGCTGCGAAAAGGCCAACAAGAAGATCTCGGGGCCGCATGCAGCAGTACAACATGGGAGCGCCCTTTGAGCGAATTACCATGGACGTCGCCGGGCCATTCCCACTTAGCACTCAAGGCAGCAAATATGTGCTGGTGGTGATGGACTATTTCAGCAAATGGCCCGAAGTGTATCCTATTCCTAACCAGGAGGCCATCACGGTCGCGGAAATGTTGGTAAACAACTGGGTGGCCAGATTTGGAGTTCCACTGGAGTTGCACTCGGATCACGGCCGGAATTTCGAGTCTCTTGTATTAAAAGAAGTGTGTGAGCTACTAGGAATAAGGAACACGCGCACCTGTCCCTTGCATCCCCAGTCCGACGGCATGGTGGAACGATTCAATCGAACACTGGAGGAATATCTGCGGAAAGTAGTAGGCAGGAATCAAAAGGATTGGGACACGCATATTCCGCTGTTCTTGATGGCGTATAGGTCAGCCCCGCACGATACGACATCACTCACTCCAGCCCGAGCAGTGTTCGGCACAGAGCTGAGATTGCCTGCTGACTTGAAGTTCGGAGTGGTCAGCACTACGGAAGGCGCTAAGACTGATTACGCAGTTAATAAGCGATCGGAGCTGGAAGAAATCCACCAGTTTATAAGGGACCGTATCCAACTGGTCAGCGATAAGATGAAAGCCAGATATGATCTACGAGCTAACACAGCGGGGTTCCAAGAAGGCGATCTGGTAATGCTCAACAACCCGCAGCGCAGGAAAGGTTTGTCTCCAAAGCTTCAAACGTCATGGGAAGGACCGTACAAGGTCGTGACCAGGATTAATGACGTGGTGTACAGGGTTCAACGCTGCTGTAGCGGAAACACCAGGCTGAAGGTAGTCCATTTGGAGCGCCTGGCGTCTTACTCCGGCGGAGCCTCGGTACTTGTTCGGGACGAACAAGTCTAAGTGATGGGCAGTGATACGATGAGAAATTCCGTGCCGCACTGTACAAGAATGCTTTTCTCCGCACGAATGTTTTCCAAGCATACTTTTAGGCATGCACTGTGAAGTACAGCAAAACTGTTATAAATTCGCTTGGTATAGTCCGATATGAAGAAATAGGCTGTGCGAGAATGGTCGAGCGCTTTCTAATTGGAAGTTGCAAGAAACTTCGGCGTGATAAGAAAACTGGTATAAAAGCAGCAGTGTGCAGCGCAATGGGTCGAGTCTGTGTTGAGCAAGCAAAGTGGTAACAAGTGTAGATACAAGCGAAGTGTGAATCTATAAATAAAGTGATTGTTGATTCTTGCTGAGTAATTGAAGTTGTTTTATTTTCAAAACCAATCCAAACGAACCTGTGAAGTAATTTTCGTAACAATAAGTTTATTTCTATCCAAATTATTATTTTTTTTTTTGTGTTAAATTTTTGTTGACTAGAGGCTTATAAATTACATATCTATTATTTATTTTTTCCTTCGCATAAAATGAAAGATTACAAATTATATAATGAAATGTTGCTTATTTTTAATCAGAAGCGATTTTATTTTCTTTCACAATTATAGATGTGAAATGTTCTCCTCCCAAAGTCAAATGTGCCCCTTGACTGGGGTACATTTGACAAAATTACTTTTTTAAAAAAATATGAAATTATAACGAGGAAAATCTTCTTTGTAAAACAATAACTTTAAATTTCCAAAATTTAATAATCACTTTCGAGAAAGCAGCATTGATTTAAAAAAAAATCAATCACGTTTCGAGAAATATAGTTTCCAGCTAACTGGAGTGGACTTAACGATTTTTTCGCCCACTTCAATTGGAAATTGTGTTTTCTTGATAGAAACATAAATGCCGCAGCCAAAATGGTTGAAGAAATAATATTATTGGGAATGCGGTCTTTCATCCCTAATAAGAAAATTTGCATTAAACCTAAGGACAACCTCTGGTTTAATGAGACATGCAGAATTGCTGTCAGGTCTAAAGAGGAAGCTTTCAGAGCATGGCAGGCAAATAAAAATGCCACCACTGAACAGCTGCGTAAACAGGCTAGAAATCGATGCAATGCCATCCTAAGGCGCCAAAAGTTTCTGCACGAACAGCGCCAAAGGAGAAAAGTTTTTCAATGCCAGCGTGGTAGTAAGAACTTTTGGTCATTCGTTAAGAAGGTGAAGAACCAAACATCGTCTTCAATCCCAACTCTTCTTAACAATGATCAAATCATCGCTCACTCGGTTGATAAAGCTAATTTGTTGGCTAAAATTTTCGCAAAGAATTCCTCTCTGCCCCCCAGCGATCAACCACTGCCCGTCGTCGAAAACGTATCTTGCTCTATGCCAGAAATTCATTTTCGGACACGGGTAGTTAAAAGGGTGCTTGCAAATCTCGATGTAAATAAGGCTTCAGGGCCGGACGGCATTCCAGCCCTTGTTTTGAAAAAATGCGCTACTTCGCTGGCTTGTCCATTACGCAAACTTTTCAACATGTCATACACTACAGGTGTATTTCCGACTTGCTGGAAGGTAGCAAATGCTCAACCAGTTTCTAAAAAAGGTAAGACTACTGACCCTGCGAACTACCGACCTATAGCAATCTGCTCGGTGCTTTCCAAGGTAATGGAAGGCATAGTAAACTTCAACCTTGTGAAGTATCTGGAGCACAATAGACTGCTAAGTGACCGCCAATACCGCTTTCGAAAACAGCGATCGACGGGAGACCTTATGGCGGTCCTCACCGAGAAATGGAACCATAGCATTCTAAACCTCGGTGAAAGCAAGGTTGTTGCATTAGATATTTCCGAGGCCTTTGACCGGGTGTGGCATAAAGCACTCGTGTCAAAATTGATTGCCTAAGGTGTCGGTAGTATCTTCCCTCGGTGGATAACGAGCTTCCTCTATGATCGCTCTATTCGTGTTGTAATAGACGGCATAGCCTCGGAAAAGCATTCCCTTAGCGCGGGGGTGCCGCAGGGTTCGGTCCTTTCTCCAACCCTTTTCCTGATCTTCATCAACGACCTGTTGTCGTCTACGAAGAATCCCATCTACTCGTTTGCGGATGACAGCACCATTTGTCATTCATACTCTTTCACACAGCGTCCCAGCTCTGTGGAGATTGAGAGAGAACGGCGCCGTATGAATGACACACTTAATAGCGACCTACAAACAATCTCTAAGTGGGGTCAAGCGAACAGGGTCGATTTTAATCAAGCAAGACCCAATGTTTCCTGTTATCCCACAAACGAGTCTCCCCACATCTCAACACATCCCTGGTTATGGGTGGTGTGGGTATTGCGGAATCGGCAGCTCTTGATGTTCTGGGCATGTCCATTAAGAACGATCTTCGTTGGAACGATCATATTTTTGGCGTGTCAAAAGAAGCAGCCAAGTGCCTCGGCTTCCTAAAGCGGTGCAAAAAATATTTCACTCCGTCTGATCTCCGCATTATTTACACCACCTATATCCGACCTAAAATGGAGTTTAACTCGCACCTCTGGGCGGGGGCTTCAAAAACCCATTTGGAGTTCCTCGATCGGGTGCAAAACCGTGCGATTAAACTTATAGGGGACAGTAGGGCATCCAGCTCTATTGACTCCCTGGAGCATCGTCGAAACGTGGCATGTGTTGTGTTATTTTACCGATACTTTTTCGGTAACTGCTCAGTGGAGATGAGCAGCTTGATGCCATCACTCCGGGTATTCCCCCGGGCAACCCGTTTGAACACTGGCGCCCATGCATTCCACGTCGAAACGATGTTTCAGCGCACTACGCACTACAGGGGAAGTTCGTTTCTGGCCCGTACAGCGCGGCTGTGGAATGGTCTCCCTGCGGATATTTTCCCCAGCACTTATGATCTCGATGGGTTCAAGGCAAGAGTCCATAAACACTTTACTCATAACCCTATCTCCTAACCTTTATATCCTTCCTGAATATATTTTCCCACATATATTTTATTCTTAGCTAGACATCGCCTCTTTTTGCCGGTTCTCGCCAGCGGAGAGACGATGCCTATTGCCCGGTCGGCACCCGCGCAGATGGTTAAACTAAGTGGATTTTTGCCGACTATTCTATAGATTTATGTAAGGACTGTCCACGAAGAAACTGATCCCCCTTCTTTGATTTTTTAAATTTTTTTAGGAGCGCACCTCAACAGCAGGCTTTAATTTTTCAAAAAGCTTGAACTTTACAAAAATTAATTGCACTTAGTTTCATTTTGATTTTAACTCTCGAGCGAAATGGCAGCGAACTAAATTCAGCAGCGAAAAGAAATTGTACACTACATGAACCCAAAAAAGGGTAGCAAAACATGTGGGTGTGAGTGTTGCAACGGTGGAAAGGGTTGTCAAAAAGTTTAAGGAACACATCTCTGTTGAGAGGGCTTCAGGTTCTGGGAGCAAAGCTGGTCCTGCCAACGAAAATTTTGCCAATGCAGTGAAGGCACATTTTAGGAAAACCCCTAATGCATCCATCCGTGATAAAGCATCCATAAAAGTTTTGTCCAAAAAACTAAAAACAATGCTCACCTCAAATTATATAGAGTGCAGAAAGCTGGATAGAAGCGATGACAAGGAAAATGACACCAAAAAGCGAGCTAGAAAGTTGTAACATATGTCCACTAAATATTGAGACTAACTTCCGGCGTGCGCGATTTGAAAACAAACAATTAAATTCAAAATTTCTTTTATTTGGTACTTCAGTCTATTGTAGTGTATCGTAGTGTAGAGCGAATGTCCCAATTTAGGTTTTGGACGGTGTTTATCTCGATTTGTTTTAACTTTCGGATTAATCAACTCTGAGCGGTCTGCTGCCTACTCTTCTGCTACTACCAGCTTGGTAGTCCAGCTGGTGGTGGCGGTAGAACTGGCGGAATGTGACTAGACCTCCTCGTGGTGGCCGCTGGAAACAGCCACCGGGGTACGGTCTTGTATATGCCCTTGGTGGCTGGCTAACTAGTCACTTCCCAATCTCCTATACATCCCTATGCCCAGGTTCCGTCTTATCCCTATCTCCTTTCCTCCCCTAATCCAGGGTGTTATGCGACCCGTGCCCATTGGATGGTTTGCAGCCAGGGGGTATACCGGCTGTAGTAGTACGGAGCCTACCCGATACCTGTCCACCTCGGGTAGTATTTTGGACTTCCCATGGCATGGGGCTCTGTCATGGGCGACCTTCCCGTCCCCACACTTTGCAATGGCCACCGAAAAGCCTCGTCGGAGTAGGTGGCCGCACGAACCAGATGATGAGCTCTTCTACACTAGCCTCGGATGGTATGGACGTCGGAAAGACTGACGCCATTGATCAGCAATCTGCTGAAAGTTTGCCTAGCGGTTGGAGAGACCGACCGACTAGGAGCAGGGTGAACAGTGAGTGTTCACAAGGTAGTTCGACCACCACGTCAACTTTGGCAGTTGAGGGGGCACTATCGCAGGGTCTACCTGCGCTGGTAGAAGCTACCGAAGCCATCTCTCTGAAGAGAAAGCGGTTAACGACTTCTCAGAAGAAGGGGCTGAGGAAGCTGATGGCGGCAGGTACGCCCTACGAGGAGGCTCTCAAAGCTGTCTTGGCTGAGACAACGAAGGTGGTCGAAGCTGATGGCTGCAGCAGAATCGAAGCGGCACAACCCGCACCGAAGAGGACGAAGTTTAGTCCGTCCTTTGCTGAAGCTGCTGCAGCGATCAAGGTAGGGATTCTGCCGGACGAATTCCCGGCTGTCCACTTAAACTTGGAGGAGCAGAGGGCGATAGAGGGGGCTATCAAGGAGGAGCTGCGTAAGCTGCCCGTTGATGGCCCTCAAATTCGGTTCCAAGGATGCTCCTTCAAGCCAGGGTGGATAATTGTGAACTGCGCCGATGAGGCATCGAGGAATTGGCTGAGGGGGATAATGTCGAAACCCCAGCTGGCGGAGAAGAAGGTGAAACTGGTGGAGGGTAATGACATTCCCAAGCCCAGCGTAGCCACTGCGTTCTTCCCCGGCTGCTCTCTCCCAGCCGACGATATTCTTCGGATGCTCCATACGCAGAACCGTTCACTACCAACAGGCAACTGGAAGGTACTGAACAGGTCTGTCGCGGCGCAGGGAACAACGTTGACACTGGCCATCGATGATCCCTCGGTTGCGCAACTGTCTGCGCTGAAGGACCTTCCCTTCTTTGAGCTGGGAAGAGTTCAGTTCAGGGTTAAGCGTGACCAGGGGACCAAGACATCGGTGACCAGGGGCGGCGGCACGGACAAGACGACGTCAAACGCTAGGGTGGATGAGGCAAGACCATCCACCAGCGCACAAGCACTGGCGCGGGTAAGCGGGGGCCGACCGCCGGCTGGCGGACGGACGCAACCCGTCACACGGACCGACAAAACAGTTGAACGGACCAGTGACAGGACGCCAAGACAGGCATTGGTGGGGCCCGCAAAGCCTACCTCAGCTAAGCCCGTCCGACAGACAAGGTTGACTGGAGTGGCAAATCCGTCCAGACGGCTGGGCCTGTTGGACAAGTCTGCAAATACTCCGGGCAGTATTGAACGGGTGCAGACGAGGGGTAGAGGAGGTAAGCGTGCGGGATCTCACACGAAGGGACCGCAAGCCTAGATGGAGATTGTTCAAATCAATCTCCACAGGGCGGTGGCAGCTTCGGCTGTCTTAACTAGGATCCTGAACACCTTGGGTCCTAGTATAGCCCTGGTGCAGGAACCATGGACCAGCACCAATGGACAGATTCGAGGGCTATCCCAAGCAGGTAAGGTACTATGTTGCCAATCGAACACGAGAGCCAGAGCCTGCATCATATTCAATAATATTTCCTTTTTCCCGTTAACAGATTATGTTACACCGGATCTCTGCGCGGGAAAAATCGTCTGGAACTCCAGGGAGGTCATCATAGCGTCCGCGTACATCCCTGGGGATGACGAACACTGCCCTCCAAGACTAGCAGAACAGTTAGTTGCCTATGCTAGGGGCAACAATATGGAGCTGATACTTGGCTGTGACGCGAACGCCCATCACACCATGTGGGGCAGCTCCGACGTAAACGCTAGAGGTGAGTCACTTTTCAACTTTATACTCGCTTTAGACTTAAATATATGTAATGTTGGTGACAGTCCTACGTTTGTAACTAGGGTCAGAGAGGAAGTCTTGGATATGACCTTGACAACCTCAATGACAACAAACCTTGTCAGTAATTGGCGGGTATCCGATGAGCCGTCATGCTCAGACCACAGGCAGATCAGGTTCACATTAGGGAATCGGGAGCTTGAAAAGGTGTCATTTAGACCAAAAAGACAGACCGACTGGGGCAGTTACTGCAGCCAGTTGGAACAGCTTATTCCTTCTCGAATAGAGAATAGGATAGATACCATAGACAGATTGGGAAGGGCCTCGACAACGCTCAAGGGATCCATCCTCAATGCCTATGAAGAAAACTGTCCCCTAAAGACCAAGACCTTTAAGAGGCAGACGCCATGGTGGAGCGGTCACCTTAGCAAGCTAAGGAAGGAAGTAAGGAAACTGTTCAACAGAGCTAAGCGCAATAATGACTGGCAGACCTACTCCCAGACCCTCACTAAATACAATCAAGAGATCAGGAAGGCCAAGAGAGAATCTTTTAGGCGGTTCTGTGAGGACGTATCAGATATGTCCTCCAGTTGCAGGCTACAGAAGATCCTCTCGATGGAAAAATCCTGTCCAATCGGAACTCTAGTGGATGCAGATGGGTGCTCCACAAAAAGTGAGATGGAATCGCTTGCCCTACTCACTAATACACACTTCCCGGGATCGAATATATTGACAGCCGATCCTCTGATTGACAGTACGGGACAGTCGTATTGTCCAAGTAGGGAAGATTGGAGAACGGCCAAAGCCATGTGCAATGCGCAAATAGTTAAATGGGCGCTGGAATCATTCGCCCCGTACAAAGCACCGGGAAGAGATGGCATTTTCCCGGCACTCTTGCAGAAGGGAATGAATATACTAGCGCCTATTCTAACAAAGATATACTCATGCAGTCTAGCATATGGATATATTCCAGAGGCCTGGAGAGCAGTAAATGTGATCTATTTGCCAAAACCTGGAAGATCCAACAAAAAGGACCCTAAATCCTTCAGGCCAATAAGCCTAATGCCCTTCGTGCTAAAGGGACTGGAAAAGGTTGTTGACCGCTTCCTGAGGGAAGAAATTCTAACCCGGTGTCCCCTTAGCACGAATCAACACGCCTATCAGAAAGGTAGATCCACAGAAACGGCCCTATCAGTGCTGGTAGGCAAAGAAGTCCCTGGAAGTGAAGGAGATCTGCCTGGCAGGTTTCTTAGACATTGAAGGGGCCTTCAACTACACGACCTTCGAAGCGATAGAAACAGCGCTAGAAGACTTCCAGGTGCCTACCACTCTCATAAGATGGATATCATCAATGCTCGAAAGCAGGGTGATTCGGTCCAGCTTAGGGGGGGTAGAGCTCTCTGCAAAAACAGCAAGGGGGTGTCCCCAAGGAGGAGTCCTATCCCCGCTGCTGTGGTCGTTGACGGACTAATCCGCTCTCTTACAGAGCAGGGACATGAAGTCATTGCATATGCAGACGACATAGTAATCGCAGTCAGGGGCAGAGATGGACAAACCGTCTCAGACTTGCTCCAGAACGCGTTGAACACAGTGGATTGCTGGTGCGTCAGACAGAAACTGTCTGTGAATCCAGATAAGACCATTGTAGTGCATTTCACTCTTAAAAGGAAACTAAACCTAAGACAGGTTAGGATCTTTGGTAAAGAACTTAACTACTCGAAGGAGGTTAAGTACCTAGGGGTAACTCTAGACAGTAAATTGAACTGGAGACCCCACGTAGATCGCATGCTTACAAGAGCAGGTAATGCTCTCTGGAGCTGCAAGAGGATCTGTGGGAAAAACTGGGGTCTGAGGCCGAAATGGCTTCAGAAGATTTACACCCTAGTAATTCTGCCAACTATCACTTATGGAGCGATAGTCTGGTGGAAGAAAACCACAGAAGTAACAACTGCGACTAAGCTAGAGAAACTACAAAGACTAGCGAATACCTGTATAACAGGATGTCTCAGAACCACTCCAACTGCAGCTCTCAATGTTATATTGGGAATGCTACCGCTGGAACTGAATGTGCAGATGGCAGCAACCAATAGCACACACAGGCTGATGCATAATGGATCCATACCAAGGGATGCACAGGCAATCGGCCACCGATCTCTGCTGAGGGACAGGGGGCGGGATGGAGGCTTTTGGATGCCTCTGGACCAGATGCCCCAGAAGCACCTCTTCAGAAAAAGTTACGCAACGTATATACCTCACAGGTTGGACTGGGCTGATAAAAAGATCAGTCTCACGTGTGAGGACATTGTCTGGTACACCGATGGGTCCAAGACAGAAGAAGGAACAGGGGCAGGAATATTTAGCTCCGGTTTCCAGTCTTCTGTAAGTCTTGGGGACAAAGCCTCGATTTTTCAGGCTGAGGTCTTTGCCATAAATGTGTGTGCCAGGAAATTACTAACATTCAATGTTAGAAGGAAAAGGATAATCATAATGTCAGACAGCCAGGCGGCAATCAAGGCCCTAGGCTCGATGACATTTGACTCCAAACTGGTCTGGGAGACAGCAAATGTTCTCCAGGATCTCTCAAGGGAAAACCAATAACCAATAATACACTGGATCCCTGCGCACTGTGGGCACGATGGTAATGAGGAAGCGGACAGATTGGCAAAGGAAGGGGCTGCTAGCCGGCCCTACGGACCTGAACCATTCATAGGTGTTAGCAAGTCTCATTACAGACATTGTGTTAAACAGGAATTCATTAATCGAGCAAACCACAAATGGTCGAACACAATGGGGCAACGATGCTCCAAGCTTTTCTTTCCAGCCTACTCGGAAAGGAAATCCAGGTACCTAATTGACCTAAGCAGAAAGGAGCTCAAGGTCATGACGGGGATGCTAAGTGGACACTGTCTGCTAAATATGCATAAGGCGCGTCTGGGACTAACGGACAGCGAACTTTGCAGATTTTGTATGGAAGAAGAAGAGACTTCTATACATATTATAACTGAATGCCCTGCCCTAATACACGCAAGAAAGCGAATATTAGGGAAGGAGGTAATACAGACGAGAGATTTGTCTGAAATGAATCTAAGGAAACTAAAGGAGTTCCTAGATAACATTGGAGGACACGAACTCCTCCAATAACGTAGAGGGACATGACACAATAGTTCACTACTTGGACGCAGTGTCTCGGGCAGGTGTTGTCCGAATCCCAAATCTAATCTAATCTAATCTAATCAACTCTTGCTTGAGAACTGCCCAGAAATTTTCCGATTGGACGTGCCTGTGGCACGTTTGGAGGATTGTCCTTCTTTGGCACCAATTTTATTTTTTGCTGGTTCAGCCAACCCAACTTTTTTTCACATAGTGACAGCTTGCAAGATCCGGCCAAATAAACGTCAGCATTAATCGCTTTGACTTTGCTTGTGCGAATCAATTTCGCTGAAACACCTTCCGAAGAAATGGCCACCCACACTAGCACCTTTGGCTCAAATTTTGATTTGCTGGCGTATTTAACTCCGTTAGGTGTTGTTTCGATGTCGTCAGTGTAAAACCGTCGTTGCCGCTTAATTCATGGTGCAAAAATATGAAGTACAATTCATCATCCAAAATGATGAATTTTTCATTCAGCAGAATTTTTCGGCAGCATTTTGGTATATTTTCGAGTTGTTTCGCGGAATACTTTGGTACACGCTTACGTTTGCGATAGTTAACATTGTTCCTCTTCAAAATCTTGTGAACACCAGACATTGAAGTCCCAAATTTTCGTGCTAATTTGCGTGTTGATTGGCCAACCTTGTTTTTTGCACTTGTCAGCAGTTTTTTCGTTGTTGTGGCACTTAATTTCGGTGGACGACCAGGTTTGACTTTGTTTTCCGGTCATATACCATTACGGCAATCCTTCAAAACACGAAAAATAGTCGCCCGGGACATTGGCTTCTCTTTAAACGCATCCAGAATTTCCCTTGTAGAGAGTCGTCCAAACAGATTGGCGACAGATTTTCCTTAAGGGGTCATTCTCATGTGAAATTTTGTAAAAATCAATTTTTTTTGTTAACATATTTGGAATGTATCATCCTTGAAGTAGGTGCTGTCAAAATTTTATAGGAAAATTTCAAGTATTTCGGCTTCTACAGACATTTATATAACGAGCGGTCAAGGATTCTAGCGGTTACTCAAAACTTTAAACGTGTTTTTCTCGGAACGCCTTTTTTTGAAATGGCGGGGATGATTTAAAAAAACCACTCATCCGATCTATCTGCGATTTTGTCACGTCATTCTACATACTGTTAGCTATCGCCCCTAGTAAATTCACTCCGATATGTTAAAAATTTCATATTTTTTTTAATTGATAAAATCTTCAAAAACAACCATTTTTTACTGTTCTAACTTCCAATGCCTGCCATTTTGTGAGATTCTTATGAAACAATTCAAATTTACTACGGGCGAGAGGTACGTTCATACTGATTAAGAATTTCTTTGAAATTTATGTTTCAGATAATCCTGTGACTCAAAACCATCCCCGCCATCTGACCATGACGCGGCAGAAGTCGTGTCTTTAATCGAAAAAAAGTGTTTGAAAAAATTAAAAAAAAAAATTTTTTATTTTTGTACCATAACAATGAATAAATTAAAGTGGAATATCTTTTTTTGATAATTCCTTGTATTCACAAAGGAAATAATTTCTGAAGAATGTCCATTTTTCCTGTCCGCGCATGAGAATGACCCCTTAATCCAGCTTGTACGACATTTTGAATGGAATGTATTGTGTAATTTGAGTTTGGCAGTTGAGTAGAAGCCCACTTAAGTATGATAAGTGTATTGAGTGACATCTCCATGCTTGCTTATGCAGTCAAATAAACGGCTGAAATTAGTCTCAATATTTTGTGGACATATGTTATGAGCAGTTTCTTACAAAGCGAAATTTTTGTTAGAGCAGGCTCAATCAACCAAGAATTTTACATCAAGGAAAGCTTGAAGAAACGGCTTTTGCCATTTTTAAGAAGCCACAATGTTTCCACTTTGTTTTGGCCAGATTTAGCCATAGCCCACTATTCCAGAGCAGCCTTGAAATGGTATAATGATAATAATGTCAATATTGTACCCAAAGAATGCAACCCACCAAATTGTTCAGAATTACGTCCCATTGAAAGGAATTGGGCAATAGTAAAGCGGAACCTTAAAAAAAATCAAAAAATGTGGTCAAAAATGAAAATCAGTTCAAAAGAAAGTGGAAGGAGTCCGCTGAATAGATCGCAGAATCAACTGTGCAAGACATGATGAAAGGAGTAAAGGGAAAGGTTCGGGCCTTTTATAGAAAATAATCAGTTTGTTTTTTTGCATTGTATCCTATTACTAACACTTAGCGGCATCTTCATACCAAGATCGCGCAAGCATCGTTCGCTAAGCAGGCAGCAATATTTCGCTGTCATTCTTAGTTTCATTTCTTTTCTTTCGACTACGGCATCCTTTATTTCGCTTGAATTGCGGTTGGTCGCTCAGCGTAAAACATTTAACGGCTGGCACTGTCGGTCAGGCGGTTGGACGCACGGGCATGGTCGTACCGCATAGTGGCTTCTGGCTGTTGCATAGGGGGGAGGGGCCAAAAATGCAATGCGAGCAGATGTCATGCTTACGGCACTTTGTACCCTACTGACCTAACAAACTAACCAATAACAACAACAACAACACTAACCATCGTCAGCAGGCAACCGACATGAACAAAACAACAAAAAAGAGACCAGAAAACAAAAACAATAAAACCAGCTAAGCGCGTCCATAAGCGATCCGCTACTGATCACATCGTTGCGATGCGATCGCGTCCGTTTTGTTTCTTCACCTTATTTTGTTGAATTTTTTTGTTAATGTAAACATTTCGAAAATTCCACATTTGTTGGCAAAGGACATAAAAAAGAACAAAAACAATCAACAGTGTGTGCATTAAGTACGCATGTGAAATAAAACATAAACATTTCCGCGTGTACACTCGACAAAAACAGTTCGTACAACATCGGGAATTTACTCCAAGCCTACTAAAGCTGAAAGGAATCGAAAGAAAAGAGCTTTGAATAAGTCATCGAGATTGGTAGACATGTAAATTTATGCTTACAGAAAATGCCACGCTCTCTTGGCGAAGGCTTGGCCCTTGCTATATGTGGCGGTGGCATGCCCCTTCCCCCTACATTAAATTTTACTTATACGTTTGTTCAATGTTGTGCTTTTTAACAAATCAGAATCAAACATTTTGCGGCGACTGTGCCGCACACATGTTGGCGCTGCCACTGACACAATTGTTGCCAAATTGCAATTACAATAATTTTAAATGTTGCAAGAACAACAACAACGATTTACTATGAAAGACTCTAAAAAAGTGTGCAAAGTAAAAGGAACTCGCCAATAAATTAAACGCGCTCCATATTTTGCAGGCATACAGGCGCATCCGCTGTGCGGTGCATTTGGCAACAAAAACAACCATAGCAACAGCAGCAGCAATAACAACATCCGTCCGAACAGCGAGCTGCGTCGTGCAAAAAACCACACAGAAGCAACATAAAAAGGGACCAACTGGCCGGCCAGATGAGCGATTAGCGGCAACGGACAGAAGGATGGGCGCTCATAGTATAGCTATGTGTCGATGTAATAATTAGGCCTGCACTGATATTAGGCCAGCGACTAACGTGACTATTTGCCATGAGAGGAGTAACCAACTGGGGCATTAAAAGCTTTAGGTATTCACGACATTTATCGGTTTTGAGCGATCGTTTAAATGAATTGTGAACATCAAATGATGCCAAGCCAGCAATATATGTTATGTATATTATGTTATAAAATATGGCAAGTGGCCAACGGTTTGTGCCACGCTTGCAAGCGTAGCTACTGAGCATCTGTCTTTCTCTTTTTCATCAGGCGGTACAAAATCTCTCGAAGTTTTAACTTGCAAAAAACCCCGCGCAGAGTGGGGTAATATATAAGTAAAGTGCCGATTAATTCAAAAACGAAAAATAAAGATACAAATATGTTTTTGGTACCGGGTTAAAATGGATAAAATTCTGCATCACCATGTGAAAAAGTTGTTGCAAAATAGTTAACGGCGTTCCCGCAAAGCACACTGAAAGTTGACATTTATTTTCCGTTTTTGTGCGAACAGCGATAAACGCGTTTTTTAATTTACTTCAAAACGATTTCTTTTTGTGAATTTCAAAAGGTATTTCAAAATTTATTATGCAACCTTCATGTTCAGGTATTTTAGTAATGCATTGTGTATTTTGTTTTGTTAAAAAATGTTCATAAGTATTTTATTTGATTTTTTGTTTAAGTTCTTAATAATTATTAAATTTTGGACCTTTGCATAGACATATAGTTGTGAGTCTTGTGAGATCGAGCAAAACTGTTTTCATTAGCGTAAAGCTTAGATATTTCAGTAACATTTTATGAAAAAAAAGGTTGCGCGAATTTTGCGCACTTTTCCAGCATTTCGATTTTTGTGTGCGAACTCAAAGGCCAAATGGGCCATGTATGAGAACAAATAGAAATGAGCAAAATAATTTTTGTATAAATTATTTCGTTTTTAGATGAAAACAAATAAGCAAAATGTTTAATTGTTTGTTCAAAATACAGAAATATCTCCATCAATAATAGAAATTGATGTATACTTGAATAAAAGCATTCACACCATTTTATGGATGTTTCTAGTGAACATCAAATCGAAATAGAAAATTTCGCAGCTATGGATTAAAAACTGTAAAATATTTTTTAAAATCCTATTACTGGTTAAATATGCCCACAATTTTCCACAAATAGTTTTTGTATCGACCGCAAATCATATCGCATGCTTTATTGCCAATCGGCCAACCTTCGGAAGAAGCAGGAAATAACGATTTCAAGTGTTGCAGGGAGAATTTTTTACGAAAGTGGACTGACAAAATACCATTGAAAACATTTTTAATAAATTTTTTTTTTTAATTCTGACCCCATTGTATCAAGTATGAGAAAATTGCAACAAAAAGTGCATCGTATGTATATTATGCCCAAAGTTGCTATGGAACTATGGAATTGATACTAATGAGGAATAATGATAATGGTGATGGTGAGGCTTATAATGTTGATGATGAATATTATAATAATGATAATCATCATCATAATGATGATATTGAATTGGTTGCAAGAGGTGGCGATGAAATGTTTCAATTAAACGGTTCAATTCAACTTTACAGCCCTATTCTGCCGAAAGTCTGACAATTGATTTTCTATTCAACGCTTGTTAGATTTTTGATCAGCATTTTGTGTTAGCCTATTCTTACGCAAATCTGACAAGCAGAAAGCTATAAAATTTCACCACAGCGAGTGGAAAAGTTATGTTTGCTTTGGTTTCACTGTGAATGGCAAATTAGTGGAAAAGAAGAAGAAGCTGCGAAATTTGAACATTTGGAAATAAATTCAAATAAAATGTCCACTAGGAAGTATGGATTCTTTACAAATTCGACTGGTTTGATTGTTAAATATTTATTACGTCGAAAGATTTCAGCGAACTACGCAGGAGCAGTTGGAATTTTTGAGGAACAGTCCCGAGCTGCAAGCTGGGGAAAACAGTCCCAATGCACCGCGCATTGTCCAAGAGCAAGAGCGATTTTGGAAAACGAAAATTTTGAACGAAAATGCTTTCCTGCATAGCAAAAGGGTGGCTTTCGTCGCGCAAGGTCCTCAAGAGCCTTCTCCTCTTCATAACTTCATTTTTTTTAGCCAGAGCAACTACACACGCTAATAATAGCTGCTCTTCCATTGCAAACACCGAAATATGCTGAAATGTTTCCAAATTGTTAACTTCAATTGCTTCTTTGCAAGTATTTTTTGCCCTTGTCAGCTCCTTCTACGTACCTGACAACTTCTCTGACAAGTGTTAGATAAAGACCTTTTCAAAAATGGTCAGAATACGAAAATCTAACAATTATAGAATATATTCAATTGTCAGCATGGTGAGTTTTGTTAGGTTTGCCAGAATAGGGCTGTTAATTAGAAATGTGTAAGATTTATCTTTTGTAACTATTTTAGTTTTTTACCGTTTTTTTTTTTAATTTCCACTAAAGTATACCCAAAAACATTTGTTTTTTACTTTCTAATGTTCGATTAACTAAACCTCATAGCTATTTCATATCTAAATAGCCTGGGTGAATTAATCGGCATTTTCGGCATCAATTACCCCACTGTGCGGCGAGTCTGTCCTCAGTGAGCTGCTGCCGGTCTGTTGGCAGCCTTTTTTTTTTTTTTTTTTTTTAAACTCGAACAAACGCGCAGGGGATGACCCCTATTAATGCGAGGCATTGCGTTGGTTCAGGAAGGATATAAAGGTTAGGAGATAGGGTTGCGAGTGAAGTGGTTATGGACTCTTGCCTTGAACCCATCGAGATCATAAGTGCTGGGGAAGATATCCGCAGGGAGACCATTCCACAGCCGCGCTGTGCGGGCCAGAAACGAACTTTCTCTGTAATGCGTAGTGCGCTGGAACATCGTTTCAACGTGGAATGCATGGGCGCCAGTGTTCAAACGGGTTGCCCGTGGGAATACCCGGAGTGATGGCATCAAACTGCTCATCTCCACTGAGCAATTGCCGAAAAAGTATCGGTAAAACAACACCACACACGCCACGTTTCGACGATGTTCCAAGGAGTCAATAGAGCTGGATGCCCTACTGTCCCCTATAAGTTTAATCGCACGGTTTTGCACCCGGTCCAGGAGCTCCAAATGGGTTTTTGAAGCCCCCGCCCATAGGTGCGAGTTAAACTCCATTTTAGGTCGGATATAGGTAGTGTAAATAATGCGGAGATCAGACGGAGTGAAATATTTTTTGCACCGCTTTAGGAAGCCGAGGCACTTGGCTGCTTCTTTCGACACGCCAAAAATATGATCGTTCCAGCGAAGATCGTTCTTAATGGACATGCCCAGAACATCAAGAGCTGCCGATTCCGCAATACCCACACCACCCATAACCAGGGATGTGTTGGGATGTGGGGAGACTCGTTTGTGAGATAACAGGCAACATTGGGTCTTGCGGGGATTAAAATCGACCCTGTTCGCTTGACCCCACTTGGAGATTGTTTGTAGGTCGCTATTAAGTGTGTCATTCATACGGCGCCGTTCTCTCTCAATCTCCACAGAGCTGGGACGCTTTGTGAAAGAGTATGAATGACAAATGGTGCTGTCATCCGCAAACGAGTAGATGGGATTCTTCGTCGACGACAACAGGTCGTTGATGAAGATCAGGAAGAGGGTTGGAGAAAGGACCGAACCCTGCGGCACTCCCGCGCTAAGGGAATGCTTTTCCGAGGCTATGCCGTCTACTACAACACGAATAGAGCGATCATAGAGGAAGCTCGTAATCCAACGAGAGAAGGTACTACCGACACCATAGGCAATCAATTTTGACACGAGTGCTTTATGCCACACCCGGTCAAAGGCCTTGGAAATATGCAATGCAACAACCTTGCTTTCACCGAGGTTTAGAATGCTATGGTTCCATTTCTCGGTGAGTACCGCCATAAGGTCTCCCGTCGATCGTTGCCTACAAAACCGACGGCGCCTATTTAGGACCATCCTACACTTCATCGCTTATTCCTGACATTTTAAGTAGTTCAAACCAAGAAAAGCGGAGAGCACAAGAAAACACAGCATAAATACAAACTCGATTACGGGATTAATGCAAAAAATAACTCTGCACTTTTCAGTAACTTCAATATTGGGCCATAACAAGTACCGAAGCGCAAGTCGAAGGAAGCCGATGCCAATGATGTCGCGCTAAACAAACGCCTTCGATTGCGACAATAACTGAGGTCATCCAAGCAGGATGCAGGATTTAATTCAATTTTTTTTATATTATTTTATTTAAATTAATTTAAAATAAATTCAGACAGAAGTAAAAGCAAACGGTTTTTCCAAAAATGGAAGGAAGGGAGCGGACATACAAGGTAAAGTCTCTGATTGCGTTCAACCTGGCGAACGCCAGAACGATCCTTGTCCCTGTCCAATCCAAGCTGATGCACAGCCTCCGCGCGGCCCTTCTGGATAGCTATTTGGCAACCGCTGAATAGTGAACTAATGTGTGCAGCGAGTCCTATCCCCAGGACTTAAAATTTGGGTTGTGCGCAGGGTTTGGTGCCCGCCACGGAAAACCAAATACCAATGAAAGCCAAAAAGCAAGCCTCGGAAGGAACCCACAATGTTGACGACCACAGCAAACGATTCAAGGACCATGATTTGAGGATATGCACCTGGAATGTCCGGACCCTCTATAGGGAAGGTGCCTCTATCCAACTGGCGGAAGCCCTCACGAAATGTAAGGCTGACATCACCGCCATCCAGGAAATGCGATGGACAGGACAAGGTTGCTCCAAGCGAGCAGACTGCGATATCTACTACAGCTGCCATGCGGAGAAGCGCGAATTTGGCTGCGGATTTGTGGTCAGCAAGAGACTTCGCCACCACGTCTCTCGGTTCACTCCGGTGAACGAACGGCTGGCTTCGATCCGCATCAAAGCTAAATACTTTAGCATCAGCCTGATTTGCGCGCACGCCCCGACGGAAGAGAAGGACGATGCCACCAAGGATGCCTTCTATGCGAAGCTCGAGGACGTCTACGACAGGTGCCCGGCCCATGACGTCAAAATTGTCCTCGGGGACTTCAACGCAAAGGTCGGGCGAGAAGGCATCTTTGGTCCCACAGTCGAGCAGTTCAGCCTCCATGGGACCACTTCGAACAACGGTCTGAGGCTGATCGATTTCGCCGCGGCACGAAACATGGTAGTTAGTAGCACCAGATTCCAGCACCTCGATATCCACAAGGCCACCTGGTTATCCCCCGATCAATCCACCCGCAACCAGATTGATCACATTGTGATTGATGGAAGGCATGCTTCTAGCATTCTAAATGTGCGCACGTTCCGAGGACCCAACATCGACTCGGACCACTACCTTGTTGCAGCCAAGGTACGCATGCGTCTTTGCGCAGCGAAGACCGCACAACCTAGTTTGCGAAGAAAGCTGGACATCAGTAAGCTGCGATCACAAGGGGTAGCCGAAGCCTACTCCGCTCAACTCTCCAACCAGCTCGGTCGCTCCCCCTCTCCACCTGATGACATCGGCGGATTATGGGCTCACTTATCCCACTCTATGCGCGCCGCCGCAGAAAATGTCCTTGGTTTTCGACGCCCACCACCAAAAAACCAATGGTACGATGAAGAGTGTCGCGCAGCCACTGCAGTGAAGAATGCTGCATACAAGAAGACCCTGCAGTCGGCCGCCACGCGAGCCATGACAGAAAAATACCGGGAGGAGAGAAAGAAAGAGAGGTGCCTTTTTAGACGCAAGAAACGGGAGCAAGAAAGGCGCGAGCGTGAGGAAATCGAAGAGTGCAGGAGCAGGAATGACGCCCGAAAATTCTTCCAAAAAGTTAAGCGTCTTACGGAAGGATTTAAGCCTGGGGCATCTTCTTGCAGAGACGAAAACGGGGATCTGGTTACGGATGCGCAGGGTGTGCTGAGGTTGTGGAAGGAGCACTTCACCAAGCTGCTCGCAGGCGACGAAAGGAACAATACCGCCAGTGGTGAAGATGTCCAGATGGCACCAATCGACGACGACGGTGTGGATGTGCCACCGCCCAGCCATGACGAGGTCCGGGTCGCTATCCAGCGACTCAAGAACAACAAAGCTGCAGGGCCGGATGGGCTACCAGCTGAATTGTTCAAGGCCGGCGGCGGTGAGCTGATTGGGTGCATGCATCAGCTCATTTGCAAAATATGGCTGGAGGAACGAATGCCCAACGATTGGAACCTCAGTGCCCTTTGTCCTGTGCTGAAGAAAGGCGACCCAACAATATGCGCCAACTACAGGGGTAATCAGCCTACTTCCCATTGCATACAAGGTCCTGACGAGCGTATTATGTGAAAGACTAAAGCCACTCGCCAAGGCGCTGTTTGGACCTTATCAGTGCGGCTTTAGACCTGGTAAGTCCACCATCGACCAGATATTCACTCTACGCCAAATCCTGGAGAAGACCCATGAGAACCAAATCGATACACACCATCTCTTCATCGATTACAAGGCAGCATTCGATAGCCCGATAAGGGATCGCCTATATGCCGCATTGTCTGAACTTGGTATCCCTGCAAAGCTCGTTAGACTTTGCAGAGCGACGTTGAGCAATACGCGCAGCTCCGTCAAGGTTGGAAGTGACCTCTCCGACTCCTTTGATACCGTTCGAGGTTTCAGACAGGGCGATCCTTTGTCCTGCGACCTCTTCAACTTCACCATGGAGAGTGTTCTGCGCAAGGCCGGTGTACATCGTAATGGCACAATTTTCAACAAAAGTGTCCAGCTCCTTGCTTACGCTGATGATATTGATGTCATCGGACGTAACAAGCGAGATGTCACCGCTGCCTTTGCGGCTATCGAAAGAGAATCTGCCAAAATGGGTCTGGTGGTAAATGAGGGCAAGACGAAGTATATGCTGTCTACACGCAGGGACTCGCAGCGGCTAGGGTCTCACGTCGAGGCCGACAGGTATGCTTTTGAAGTTGTCAAGGAATTCGTCTACCTTGGCACCGCCATCAACAGCAGCAATGATGTCAGTCTGGAGATAAAGCGAAGGATAACTCTTGCCAACAGGTGCTACTACGGTCTCGGTAGGCAATTGAGAAGTAGAGACCTCTCTCGACCGACAAAACTTTCACTCTATAGGACGCTTATCTTGCCCGTGCTCCTCTATGGCGCTGAAGCATGGACAATGACACGAAACGACATAGCGGCCCTTGGAGTGTTCGAGAGGAAGGTGCTTCGCAAAATCTTCGGCCCTGTTCGTGTTGGTGACGACTATCGCATACGAACCAATAACGAGCTGTATGAGCTGTATAAGGACATGGACGTAGCGCAGCGAATTAACATCCAGCGGCTACGCTGGCTCGGTCATGTCTGCCGCATGGACGACGAAGCTCCGGCGAAAAAGGTATTCGATGCGATGGTTGGAGGTCGACGGCGAAGAGGGAGCCGTGTCCGTGTCTCCGGTGGAAGGACCAAGTGGAAGAGGCCCTGGTATCTCTTGGTGTGACCAACTGGAGAAGGCGCGCGCGAAGCAGAGGCGCCTGGAGAGAAGTTTTGCGGCAGGCCGTAACCCGATAACGGGTTGTTATGGCCAGTTAAGTAAGTCAGTAAGTTTTCCAAAATATTTCAATAAAAACCTGCATTTTTGCAATATTGAGTATTGGTCATGAATGACCGATTTATACATCACATTGTGACCAATATTTGCATCAGCATTTCAGTCAGTAATTTCGGCACATGACCGGTCAACTGACTGGCATTTCAATTTTATTTCGGTGTTTGCTGCAACACCGAAAAAAAAAAGTTTGCTGCAACGGTGATTTGAACTCGCGGAGTCTTGACTCACGGCCAACGCACTAGCCAGCTGAGCTACGGCGGCTGCGGCGGCGGCGGCGGTGAAATAGCCATTAAAGACTAAATATTTGGAGGTTGGAATACGTATGCGTTAGAGCAGAGCAAAAACACTTTTCTTAATATGCAAAAGGTGTGTGTTAGAGTGAAACAAAAAATCACACGTACACGAGAGTTTCGGCCAGTTTTTTCACACCGCCTGTACAAAAATGATAGAAACTTTGTTCGGAGAGCTGACCGAAACTTCGGTCAGGCATGTCGGTCATATGACCGATCATATGACCGTCACTGTTCTTGTAGGGAATGCACTAAGTCACATAAAAAGTTCAGTTTACTTTAAAAAGCAAGTAAGCAAGCAAGCCCAAGTTCTGACTACGCCAAATGCACAAAAATACATACATTTATCCAGTCCAGTGTGTGTGCGAGGGAAACGCGCGCAGGCGCCGTAATGCTTACCTGCGTGGTACAAAAAAATCAGGATCTCGCTGAGTGGCTGTCGTAACCCTTTTGTAGCGCATGCGACAGCAACAGCAAAAACAACAAGAACACCATATGTGTCATATAAAAAGGGTCGCGATTAATTGAATTCTAGGCAGCGGCGACTTTTGTTCCATTTTAATACAAAAATACAAAAATATATATGTATATATATATTTTATTTTTATTTATTTATTTGACAGATTATACAGGCATATAAGATACAATCTTTTGCATGCCAATTAGGAACACATTCGTTTTAAGCATTACACAATAAATAATATATATTACTACAATGTTTTAATAATTTACAAAGAAAAATCTTAATTATGTGTGAGAGTAGAGAGATATGGTAAAGAGTCAGAGGAAAGTTTGAAATGTTATGAGAAATGTTTGAAAAGTAGATGCTTAAAGTTACCACTACCCAAAATACATTTGATAGCACTAGGAAGCGAGTTCCAAGACCTAATGGCGCTAACGAAAAATACCCTACTGGAATTTTTGAAATTATGGTTAGGAATTAGGAGATTGTAGTTTCGACTTGGCTTGCAAAACAAAAGCTTTTCAAAAAGGTAGCAGGGACGCTTCCTATGTATAAGTTTATGTAAAAACATACAGTTACGTGCTTCTAAGTAGCTTATGAGGTCAAGACCAAGCAACTGTCTACTATAAAAAGAAACGTGATCCCCTTTCTTTAAGCCATAGACGTAACGTCCAGCATTGTTGTAGGCAATAAGCAGTTTATGTTCCGACCTAGAATCAAGTTTGCTGTAAACAACTTCGTTCTCTGATCCTTATACGTTTAAACTGTTGTTCACGGCTTTCGTCAGATCAAGGCTGGAATATGCTTCGTTTATATGGAGGCCATACCAAGTGACTCACATTAATCGCATTGAGCGCATCCAAAAGATTTTTATGCGGTTCGTCCTAAGGTCGCTGAACTTTACTGAACCGTTGCCGTCGTATATTTCCCGCTGTCGCCTTATAAACTTAATGAGTCTAAACTCTAGGCGAACCTATCTTGCGTGCTCCTTCATTGTTGGGTTATTAAATGGGTCTACAGATTGCCCAACCCTTTTAAGTAAAGTTGCTTTTAATGTTCCAATTCGTAACCTACGGCACGTAGAGACTTTCCACATCAGCCTTTTCAGGTCAAACTATGCTAAGAATGCGCCACTGGCCAGAGCCCTTGCGGAACTTAATAGTGTCCCCGATCTCGATGTATCGCTTCCCAAAGGGACATTATTAAATTTGTTATTGAATACGTTCAGTTGAAGCTCTTTTCCTTACTTGTGTGACCTTTTTTTTCTGTTCTTTTTTTCCTTTAGTCAGTAAGTTCTAAATGTACATTGGCTTATTAAATAAATAAATAAATAAATAAATAAATATGTAATTATGGGTAAAATTAGCTGTAAAACCAGTTTTCGTCTTGTTTCACATGGTACGAATGCAGCAGTCATTCTAAGATTTCGTAATGTCAGTTTTATTTTGCTTACGACCGAGTTTATGTGGTCCTCACAAGACAATGAGGAATTGATCCTGAAGCCAAGATTAGTTATCCGGTCCACAAAAGGAGAGCTTATTATATTATGCACATTTTGTTGCGCGTCAGTGGACTGCGAAGAATCGCAAGGCCGTATCAAACTTTCCAAAGGATGTATATAACTCTGTAGTCGATTCATCTACTCATTCAACCATTCACCCAACCTTTTGCCTATCTACTCATTCGTCCGTCCATCAACCGATCTATCAAACGTCTCTCGAAGAATTTATTTATGCACTCATCCGTTTGTCTATCAACCGTCTGTTTCACACAAAAACTTTCATTCGAGCTGACAATTCAAAAATTTTATAAAAAGTTTAAAGGGTTATAAGATATATGCAGAAGATGGACGCGCCTATGTTGCAGCGCACATATAAGTCGCCCAAGACCGACGCTGATTTGCCTTTCAGCCTTTAATAGGCGGTGCGAGACTCTAGCAACGGCTGGTCGTAATTGTTGCAGCCGAAAGAAACAACTCAACTTTAAATCGCTATTGAAATTGGATTTCTTTTTAATTTTATTTATTTTCCTTATTAGTTTTTTGATTTTTTCTTGGTTCTTGCGCTGCCGCTCGTACTTTCTTCCGCTGTACATTTTAGCGTATCCGGGCGTTGTTGTTGGGTTAAAGCAAATACCCGCTAAAGAGTGGGAGTCGAGTGGCTAAGGGCGGGGCAGGCTGTATTTAAAAAAGGTCGTCGGACAGTCGTTTGTGCGACGCATCTTTTTTCGGCCGCTTTGTGCCATTTGCGTTTCTTTCAGTTCAACACTTTTCCGTTAAAATTTTTCTTGGCAGTTTAATATTTTTTGTTGTTCTGTTTGATTTCGATGGCGGCTTGAAAAGGGTTCATTATTGTGCGCAAAGTTGGAAATTGGAAAATACGGCAAATATTACTTGGCCAAACAAATGAAACGGTGGTGGAAAAATTACCCCCGGCCCGCGACACAGTTTTTACGCAGCCAAACGACAAACGACGCTGAGGTGTACCATTGCAGGGGAAGGGGGGAGCAAAGAGAAAGCATTTTAAGGAAATTTTGGGCAGAAAATTAAACTCGAAATAATTCAACTCGCAAATTTAAATGAACTAAGTGTTGGGCTTGAAAAAAAGACATGAACTAAACAGAAGGAACAATAGCAATACATTAAATAATAAGACAAACTAAATAACAAAAAATGAATCGTAAACAATCCAAATATAATATTATTTATTATTATATATGTGATAATTATACGAAAAAAATACAAAATTATTAAAATAAAACACAAAATAAACACACGCAAAAATGTTGACGCTTAATTGTAGACTTTTTTAGCTTGAAGGGAAGCCATTAAATCAATGTTAAGATTGTTAAGGTTAGATTCAGTCAGTTGTAGGCTACGCTTTACTTCTCATAAAAATAGCTTTGTTTAACTAGGATGGCTGAGATTACATTCGGTCACAAATGACTGTTGGCTTCCTTACCTTTACTTCGCATTAAATAATGGTTAAATTTGTTCAAGTTGGGTTAGGTCAAATCGCTCCAACCGTAGGCCTACAAAAATAAAATCAAAAACAGAAGTTAGGTAAAATTTCGGTGCTTTATTTCGCGTCTGCCTTTCAGGGCGAATGCTACAAGCGCGAAGATTTTCAATCGTGCAATAATAAAAAACCCGGGCTGCGCGGGGCTCTAAATTATTGTAGGGTTGCTCTGATCTGATCTGGACTAAACTGTTATGTTCCACTGTGACATTGGTTCGCGTTACCTTTATTTGCCCAACTGTTGACGTTGATGACGTGACGGCTGTTGGTTGTTTTGGTGCTGCACCAGCTAATTGCTCTTGTTCTTCCTCGTACTCTTATTGTTGTTTGTGTATTTATCATTGTTGTTGCTGTTGTTGCTGCAAAGGGCCCAATTCTGGCACTGGCAATAGTTGTAACCTTGACACGCCTCGACATTGCCCAATAATATTGCGTTGCACTTAACGTCCGGATTTGAAGGCCCTAAACGCTTTTGTTGTTATTGGCCTGGCTATTGTTGCGCTTTTATTGTTATTATTGTTGGTGCTACTGTTTGGCAAAAGCATTCAGACGTCTGGCCGGGCACAGCTGGGTCGCACTGTGCAGCTAAACGTTTACTACCAAAACGATTTGCTGGAATGCACGCGGCGGCCAGGCGGTTGCGACGGCAGTCAAAACAATGGCAAAACTTAACAGCAACAAAACCAACAACAGCAACAAGAACAATCACAGCGCGCAATGTTGGTCGAAATTACTACACAGTGGCTGGCACGAAAGATGCAGCGGTTGCTTGGCGCGCCGGCTTCTGGCACACATTCTACACACATTGATCCGGTGTGTGTGTAACGGACACACGGCCTGACACAATAACTGCCAACAACGACCGAACTGTGGCGAACGGCTGCCACATTTGTGCCGCGGCTCACATACCAGCAATAGGCAGCGGTCCAAAAGTCGCATACATTCCGGCCGAATCAATCAAACGCACTGCGCTTCATAATTAGTGCAGCAACGGCAAACTAAAGCCGTCTTACACACACACACCCGCACCAAAGCAATCAGTAGTCGCACCACAAACTTGATTGCCAGAAGATATTTACGGTTTAGTAAAAAAAATGCAAAAAGAAAAAAACAGAATATGGAGAATTGCCGTTGCAACTGGGTAAGTCGAAGTTCGATTCTAAAGGTTTGAAAGTGCGTTTTGTAGGGTATGCCGAACATACAAAAGCTTACAGAATATATGATATGAAAATGTAAACTGTCGTAATTGTGTCACGCGATGTGGTTATTTATTTAAAACGTTTTTCCAAAAAATGAAGAAAAATAAGAACATTTTATAAATATAGACTTAGCAAACAAAGATGTAAATGACTCACTCGGTTGATAAAGTTAATTTGTTGGCTAAAATGTTCGCAAAGAATTCCTCTCTGCCCCCCAGCGATCAACCACTACCCGTAGTCGAGAACGTTTCTTGCTCTATGCCAGAAATTAATTTTCGGACACGGGTAGTTAAAAGAGTGCTCGCAAATCTCGACGTAAATAAGGCTTCAGGCCCGTACGGCATTCCAGCCCTTGTTTTGAAAAAAATGCGCTACTTCGCTGGCTTGTCCATTACGTTTCAACATGTCATAGACCACACGTGTATTTCCGACATGCTGGAAGGTGGCAAATGCTCAACCAGTTCCTAAAAAAGGTAAGACTACTGACCCTGCGAACTACCGACCTATAGCAATCTGTTCGGTGCTTTCCAAAGTAATGGAAAGCATTGTAAACTTTAACCTTGTGAAGTATCTGGAGCACAATAGACTGCTAAGTGACCGCCAATACGGCTTTCGAAGACAGCGATCGACGGGAGACGTTATGGCGGTCCTCACCGAGAAATGGAACCATAGCATTCTAAACCTCGGTGAAAGCAAGGTTGTTGCATTGCATATTTCCAAGGCCTTTGACCGGGTGTGGCATAAAGCACTCGTGTCAAAATTGATTGCCTATGGTGTCGGTAGTACCTTCTCTCGTTGGATTACGAGCTTCCTCTATGATCGCTCTATTCGTGTTGTAGTAGACGGCATAGCCTCGGAAAAGCATTCCCTTAGCGCGGGAGTGCCGCAGGGTTCGGTCCTTTCTCCAACCCTCTTCCTGATCTTCATCAACGACCTGTTGTCGTCGACGAAGAATCCCATCTACTCGTTTGCGGATGACAGCACCATTTGTCATTCATACTCTTTCACAAAGCGTCCCAGCTCTGTGGAGATTGAGAGAGAACGGCGCCGTATGAATGACACACTTAATAGCGACCTACAAACAATCTCCAAGTGGGGTCAAGCGAACAGGGTCGATTTTAATCCCCGCAAGACCCAATGTTGCCTGTTATCTCACAAACGAGTCTCCCCACATCCCAACACATCCCTGGTTATGGGTGGTGTGGGTATTGCGGAATCGGCAGCTCTTGATGTTCTGGGCATGTCCATTAAGAACGATCTTCGTTGTGTTACGAAAATTCCAAGCTCGTCCTCCAAGGTTCGGTTTGATTGTGTTTGAAAATAAAACAACTTCAGTTATTCAGCGCAACGTAGTCAAAACTAACAATCGCTTTATTTACAAATTTACACTTGTTCTACTTTGCACTACTACTTTTGCATGTTTCCCCATTGCTTGCTCAACACAGACTCGACTCCTTGCGCTGCCACTGCTGCTTTTATACCAGTTTTCTTATCGCGCCGAAGTTTTTTGCAACTTCCAGTTGGAAGCGCTCGACCATTCTCGCACAGCCCATTTCTTCGAGAACCATCCTTGCCATATCGGACTATACCAAGCGAATTTATACCAGTTTTGCTGTACTTCAAAGTGCATGCCTAAAAGTATGCTTGCAAAAGCGTTCATGCACAGCACAGAGTGCCTTTTCGTTTCACTGCCCATCACTTAGACTTGTTCGTCCCGAACAAGTACCGAGGCTCCGCCGGAGTAAGACGCCAGGTGCTCCAAATGGACTACTTTTAACCTGGAGTTTCTGTTGCCGCAGCGTTGAACCCTGTACACCACGTCATTAATCCTGGTCACGACCTTGTACGGTCCTTCCCATGACGTTTGAAGCTTTGGAGACAAACCTTTCCTCCGCTGCGGGTTGTAAAGCATTACTCTAGATCGCCTTCTTGGAACCCCGCCGTGTTAGCTCGTAGATCATATCTGGCTTATAATAAAGCCAGATATGATTATAAACTGGTGGATTTCTTCCAGCTCCGATCGCTTATTAACTGCGTAATCCGTCTTACCGCCTTCAGTCGTGCTGGCCACTCCGAACTTCAAGTCAGCAGGCAACCTCAGCTCCGTGCCGAACACTGCTCGTGCTGGAGTGAGTGATGTCGTATCGTGCGGGGCTGACCTATACGCCATCAAGAACAGCGGAATATGCGTGTCCCAATCCTTTTGGTTCCTGCCTACTACTTTCCGCAGATATTCTTCCAGCGTCCGATTGCATCGTTCCACCATGTCGTCGGACTGGGGATGCAAAGGACAGGTGCGAGTTTTCCTTATTCCTAGTAGCTCACACACTTCCTTCAATACCAAAGACTCGAAATTCCGGCCTTGATCCGAGTGTAACTCCAGCGGGACTCCAAATCTCGCCACCCAGTTGTTTACCAGCATTTCCGCGACCGTGGCAGCGTCCTGGTCAGGAATAGGATACACTTCGGGCCATTTGCTAAAATAGTCCATTACCACCAGCACATATTTGTTGCCTTGAGTGCTAAGTGGGAATGGCCCGGCGACGTTCATGGCCATTCGCGCGAAGGGCGCTCTCATGTTGTACTGCTGTATGCGGCCCCGAGATCTTCTTGTTGGCCCTTTCGCAGCCGAACATCGATCACAGCTCCTAATCCAATCCGCGACAGACTCCTGGCATCCTACCCAGTAGAATCGTCTTTTTATTTTGGCGACAGTTTTTGTGATGCCTAGGTGCCCTCCGCTGGAGTCGTTATGGTATACCTCGATCACCTCGTTGATCCTGCATTTCGGGACTACAATTAGGGAATTGCTGGTCCGGCCATCCTCACTCTCCCACTCGCGGAATAGGCAGCCATCAGACAGCCGCAGACTTTGCCATTGTGCCCAGTAAGCCTTCGCGATCAATTCGCTGCTCCACTGGTTCTGCGGTATGGCGTCCATGTTAGAACCGCTTTTCTTACTACCTCCGAGTGGACTGCTTTCGCAATTGACAACTGCTTCAGCCTCTCTACACTCGCCAATGACCGCATCTTTTCCGACACATCTGGGTGTGTTCAGTGGGTTGAGTATCCTGACTGGTATTTTGCCATTTTTGGGTTCCACTAATGTACGTCCGATAATTATGTTGTCGTATCCTTGGTTTGGCGCTTCTACAACCCACAGCCGGCTTGTCCCATCGTCCTCGTCCACCTTTGCCCACACAATCGCCTCGGAGTTCGCTGGTATCTTCTGGTGTTGACACGAGACAACTTTCCTTACCGCCACGCTTCGCTCATAGCCAGTGTGCAGGGGGAATTCAACGTTGGCATACTTCAGCACATTTTCTTTCAGGTCTAGCGTAAAACCGTGCCTAATCATGAAATCCACGCCGATAATCACGTCGTCCATTATATCTGCGACGATGAACTCATGTTCCAGGCTGCTGGTGCCGATATCAACTGTTTTTGTTACTTTTCCTCTTACCGGCGCACGCTCGCCAGTCGCAGTCCTCAGCTATACAGCCATACAGTGGTTCCCAGTTCTTCAGAAGCTTCCTTTTTATGATCGAATATGACGCTCCAGTATCCAGTGTCAACACGAACAACTTTCCATCTATCTTTCCTTCAATCGTCAAGCTGCTGGGTTTTCGTGGCAGCTGTGGGACAAGGACGGTGGGGCAGCAGGTTGTGGGGATCAGCTCTCGCCCCTTTGGGCTGACCTGTTTTAGTTTAACGACTCGTCGTCCTCAGCCCGGCGCTTGTTGGCTGGGCCTCGATTGTCAGTATTCCTCGCTTCAGGCGATTGCGATCGAGAATAGGAACGCCTTTTCCGTTGGCGGCAGGCCCGTGCTATGTGACCCTGTTTGCCACATGTCCAGCAAACCACTTTAGAGGAGACCACCCGTGGCCTGCCCGGTGTCTCAGAGTTTATGGCCTGGATCGGAATGTCGTTGTCCGGCTGGATCTGGCGTATCCTTGCAGGTGCATACCGAGTGCCTCCAATCCATGTCGCCTCATATGTCATCGCGCTGGTCACCGTTTTTTTAAATGTCGGCTTGCCCATCATCAACGCACTGCGACGTGTCTCCGGATCATGAAGACCTTCAATGAACGACTCAGTCTTCATCCTCTCGAGATCATCAGCACTGAATTTTGGGTAGCACAACTGTACGAGCCGCTCAATGTCTGCTGCATATGTCTGCAGCGTCTCGCTGGCTCTTTGCCTGCGGTTCTTCAGCTCACAGTAGTACAGCATTTTGTTGTGCTCGTCGCTGTATCTGGCTGCCAGTGCACTTATGACGGTCTCGTAATCACCTCTCAAACCTTCCGGAACTGTCTTTATTACCTCAGCCGCCGGACCTCTTAGAGCCAGTATCAGCCTCCGACCTTTCCTAACATTGGTCCACTGACTCTCCAAAGCAGCCATCTCGAATTGTAGTTTGAATGTGTCAAATGACGTAGTACCGTCATAGATAGGCACTTCTATGACAAAACTTTCCTCAACAGGCGGCAACCATTCTCGTAGCTGTACCTCTTTAAGCCGCTCCTCCAGACTGTCAACCCGTTTGTCCCATTTGTCCATTCGCGTCTCGAGATGCTCAACTTTCCCGTTCAGTCTATCGGAAATGTCCTCCACATTCTGCTCTAAGCGCGCAGAATTTGTTGCCATTTCTCGGTTGCACGCTTCCATTTGCGCCGATATTTCACGATTTGCATTTTCAAATTTTTCTGCATTTTCGTGGAGTTTGCTTTCCATCCGTTCCGCTACTTCTCGGTTCGCCGTTTCGACTTTTGCCGAAATTTCCTGATTCGTAGTTTCCAGTTTCGCCTCCATTTGCGCCGCTATCTGCGCTGACATTTCGCGATTTTCACGGTTGGAAGTCTTGAACATGCCTTTCACATTCTCGATTTTCGCAGACGTTTCCTGAAAAATGCCTTTGACATTCTCGATTTTCGCAGAAGTTTCCTCAAACATGCCTCTCATTGGAACCATAAGCTGGCTCATGTCCATTGCTTGTGGTGGCGCAGCCGCTGCAGCTGTACTTTTCATCGACGCCGCACCCGCAGGCTATTCCTCCACTTTGGCCGACGCCTCTAGCTCCTGCGTTCCGAACTCATGCGCAGCCCAATCGATGCCTCGTGATTCACACGCCTCTCGCAAGCGCAGTTGCAACTCCACCTTTCCGCCAGCAGTCGGCAAATTCCAGGCAGCCAGCTCCTTCTTCAGCTGGTCCACCTTCAGCAGCTCCAGTTTAACCATGTCTGCGTTTTTATAATTTTATTTTACTTTCAGTAACACAATCCGAACTTCTGACACCAAATGTTTCGAAAATTCCAAGCTCGTCCTCCAAGGTTCGGTTTGATTGTGTTTGAAAATAAAACAACTTCAGTTATTCAGTGCAACGTAGTCAAAACTAACAATCGCTTTATTTACAAATTTACACTTGTTCTACTTTACACTACTACTTTTGCATGTTTCCCCATTGCTTGCTCAACACAGACTCGACTCCTTGCGCTGCCACTGCTGCTTTTATACCAGTTTTCTTATCGCGCCGAAGTTTTTTGCAACTTCCAGTTGGAAGCGCTCGACCATTCTCGCACAGCCCATTTCTTCGAGAACCATCCTTGCCATATCGGACTATACCAAGCGAATTTATACCAGTTTTGCTGTACTTCAAAGTGCATGCCTAAAAGTATGCTTGCAAAAGCGTTCATGCACAGTACAGAGTGCCTTTTCGTTTCAGTTGGAACGATCATATTTTTGGCGTGTCGAAAGAAGCAGCCAAGTGCCTTGGCTTCTTAAAGCGGTGCAAAAAATATTTCACCCCGTCCGATCTCCGCATTATTTATACCACCTATATCCGACCTAAAATGGAGTTTAACTCGCACTTATGGGCAGGGGCTTCTAAAACCCATTTGGAGCTCCTGGACCGGGTGCAAAACCGTGCGATTAAACTTATAGGGGACAGTAGGGAATCCAGCTCTATTGACTCCTTGGAGCATCGTCGAAACGTGGCATATGTGGTGTTAGTTTACCGATACTTTTTCGGTAATTGCTCAGTGGAGATGAGCAGCTTGATGCCATCACTCCGGGTATTCCCACGGGCAACCCGTTTGAACACTGGCGCCCATGCATTTCACGTCGAAACGATGTTCGTTGGCCGCCCACCTGGACAAAACATAATTGGATGTCGTTGGGTCTTTGTGAAAAAATATGATGAAAATGGTAAGCTGGAGAAATATGAGGTGAACCAGAAAAATTTTAGAATTATTACGCATCCAGCATACGAAAATGCCAAGAGTTAGGAAGCTGATATTTGCGAGTAAAAGTATCTATAAATATTGCAGTTTGCTATATTAGTCAATTTCATCTTGGATCTACTTTAGTCAACATTTCCAGCCCGCAAAAGCGTTGCTGAAAATGAATACTGGACATTTACTTGACTGATAAGACGAAGTCTAACCTAAGCATTGCAAGAGAAAGCAAAGCGAGCGTAGCGACGGTTTATAATGTTATAAACAACTAGCTGGGCCCTGCGGCTTTGCACGCAAGCTTTCCTGTTTCCCCATACACCAATACCTCGCTTTGCGTCGTTTCGTTTTGCGTTTTTTCGAAGTTGCGTCGCTGCTGAATTATGGACCAGTTACTCATGACATAACTTAGTTTTACTTGTCAGCTAGCACGACCTGGCATACCCGAAAGCTGTACAACTGGTTACCCGAGACATAGAACATAAACTTAGAACTTAACCGTAAACTTAGAAATCTGTTTCGTTTTGGTTTCTAAGTTTATGTTTACGGAAAACTCAAAACATCTTGCCACTCTCTTCGGACTGAATTGAAAAGTAAACAAATTAAAATAAGTTGTCAAATATACAAATAAAATAAAATTAAATTAAATTAAATTAAATTAAATTAAATTAAATTAAATTAAATTAAATTAAATTAAATTAAATTAAATTAAATTAAATTAAATTAAATTAAATTAAATTAAATTAAATTAAATTAAATTAAATTAAATTAAATTAAATTAAATTAAATTAAATTAAATTAAATTAAATTAAATTAAATTAAATTAAATTAAATTAAATTAAATTAAATTAAATTAAATTAAATTAAATTAAATTAAATTAAATTAAATTAAATTAAATTAAATTAAATTAAATTAAATTAAATTAAATTAAATTAAATTAAATTAAATTAAATTAAATTAAATTAAATTAAATTAAATTAAATTAAATTAAATTAAATTAAATTAAATTAAATTAAATTAAATTAAATTAAATTAAATTAAATTAAATTAAATTAAATTAAATTAAATTAAATTAAATTAAATTAAATTAAATTAAATTAAATTAAATTAAATTAAATTAAATTAAATTAAATTAAATTAAATTAAATTAAATTAAATTAAATTAAATTAAATTAAATTAAATTAAATTAAATTAAATTAAATTAAATTAAATTAAATTAAATTAAATTAAATTAAATTAAATTAAATTAAATTAAATTAAATTAAATTAAATTAAATTAAATTAAATTAAATTAAATTAAATTAAATTAAATTAAATTAAATTAAATTAAATTAAATTAAATTAAATTAAATTAAATTAAATTAAATTAAATTAAATTAAATTAAATTAAATTAAATTAAATTAAATTAAATTAAATTAAATTAAATTAAATTAAATTAAATTAAATTAAATTAAATTAAATTAAATTAAATTAAATTAAATTAAATTAAATTAAATTAAATTAAATTAAATTAAATTAAATTAAATTAAATTAAATTAAATTAAATTAAATTAAATTAAATTAAATTAAATTAAATTAAATTAAATTAAATTAAATTAAATTAAATTAAATTAAATTAAATTAAATTAAATTAAATTAAATTAAATTAAATTAAATTAAATTAAATTAAATTAAATTAAATTAAATTAAATTAAATTAAATTAAATTAAATTAAATTAAATTAAATTAAATTAAATTAAATTAAATTAAATTAAATTAAATTAAATTAAATTAAATTAAATTAAATTAAATTAAATTAAATTAAATTAAATTAAATTAAATTAAATTAAATTAAATTAAATTAAATTAAATTAAATTAAATTAAATTAAATTAAATTAAATTAAATTAAATTAAATTAAATTAAATTAAATTAAATTAAATTAAATTAAATTAAATTAAATTAAATTAAATTAAATTAAATTAAATTAAATTAAATTAAATTAAATTAAATTAAATTAAATTAAATTAAATTAAATTAAATTAAATTAAATTAAATTAAATTAAATTAAATTAAATTAAATTAAATTAAATTAAATTAAATTAAATTAAATTAAATTAAATTAAATTAAATTAAATTAAATTAAATTAAATTAAATTAAATTAAATTAAATTAAATTAAATTAAATTAAATTAAATTAAATTAAATTAAATTAAATTAAATTAAATTAAATTAAATTAAATTAAATTAAATTAAATTAAATTAAATTAAATTAAATTAAATTAAATTAAATTAAATTAAATTAAATTAAATTAAATTAAATTAAATTAAATTAAATTAAATTAAATTAAATTAAATTAAATTAAATTAAATTAAATTAAATTAAATTAAATTAAATTAAATTAAATTAAATTAAATTAAATTAAATTAAATTAAATTAAATTAAATTAAATTAAATTAAATTAAATTAAATTAAATTAAATTAAATTAAATTAAATTAAATTAAATTAAATTAAATTAAATTAAATTAAATTAAATTAAATTAAATTAAATTAAATTAAATTAAATTAAATTAAATTAAATTAAATTAAATTAAATTAAATTAAATTAAATTAAATTAAATTAAATTAAATTAAATTAAATTAAATTAAATTAAATTAAATTAAATTAAATTAAATTAAATTAAATTAAATTAAATTAAATTAAATTAAATTAAATTAAATTAAATTAAATTAAATTAAATTAAATTAAATTAAATTAAATTAAATTAAATTAAATTAAATTAAATTAAATTAAATTAAATTAAATTAAATTAAATTAAATTAAATTAAATTAAATTAAATTAAATTAAATTAAATTAAATTAAATTAAATTAAATTAAATTAAATTAAATTAAATTAAATTAAATTAAATTAAATTAAATTAAATTAAATTAAATTAAATTAAATTAAATTAAATTAAATTAAATTAAATTAAATTAAATTAAATTAAATTAAATTAAATTAAATTAAATTAAATTAAATTAAATTAAATTAAATTAAATTAAATTAAATTAAATTAAATTAAATTAAATTAAATTAAATTAAATTAAATTAAATTAAATTAAATTAAATTAAATTAAATTAAATTAAATTAAATTAAATTAAATTAAATTAAATTAAATTAAATTAAATTAAATTAAATTAAATTAAATTAAATTAAATTAAATTAAATTAAATTAAATTAAATTAAATTAAATTAAATTAAATTAAATTAAATTAAATTAAATTAAATTAAATTAAATTAAATTAAATTAAATTAAATTAAATTAAATTAAATTAAATTAAATTAAATTAAATTAAATTAAATTAAATTAAATTAAATTAAATTAAATTAAATTAAATTAAATTAAATTAAATTAAATTAAATTAAATTAAATTAAATTAAATTAAATTAAATTAAATTAAATTAAATTAAATTAAATTAAATTAAATTAAATTAAATTAAATTAAATTAAATTAAATTAAATTAAATTAAATTAAATTAAATTAAATTAAATTAAATTAAATTAAATTAAATTAAATTAAATTAAATTAAATTAAATTAAATTAAATTAAATTAAATTAAATTAAATTAAATTAAATTAAATTAAATTAAATTAAATTAAATTAAATTAAATTAAATTAAATTAAATTAAATTAAATTAAATTAAATTAAATTAAATTAAATTAAATTAAATTAAATTAAATTAAATTAAATTAAATTAAATTAAATTAAATTAAATTAAATTAAATTAAATTAAATTAAATTAAATTAAATTAAATTAAATTAAATTAAATTAAATTAAATTAAATTAAATTAAATTAAATTAAATTAAATTAAATTAAATTAAATTAAATTAAATTAAATTAAATTAAATTAAATTAAATTAAATTAAATTAAATTAAATTAAATTAAATTAAATTAAATTAAATTAAATTAAATTAAATTAAATTAAATTAAATTAAATTAAATTAAATTAAATTAAATTAAATTAAATTAAATTAAATTAAATTAAATTAAATTAAATTAAATTAAATTAAATTAAATTAAATTAAATTAAATTAAATTAAATTAAATTAAATTAAATTAAATTAAATTAAATTAAATTAAATTAAATTAAATTAAATTAAATTAAATTAAATTAAATTAAATTAAATTAAATTAAATTAAATTAAATTAAATTAAATTAAATTAAATTAAATTAAATTAAATTAAATTAAATTAAATTAAATTAAATTAAATTAAATTAAATTAAATTAAATTAAATTAAATTAAATTAAATTAAATTAAATTAAATTAAATTAAATTAAATTAAATTAAATTAAATTAAATTAAATTAAATTAAATTAAATTAAATTAAATTAAATTAAATTAAATTAAATTAAATTAAATTAAATTAAATTAAATTAAATTAAATTAAATTAAATTAAATTAAATTAAATTAAATTAAATTAAATTAAATTAAATTAAATTAAATTAAATTAAATTAAATTAAATTAAATTAAATTAAATTAAATTAAATTAAATTAAATTAAATTAAATTAAATTAAATTAAATTAAATTAAATTAAATTAAATTAAATTAAATTAAATTAAATTAAATTAAATTAAATTAAATTAAATTAAATTAAATTAAATTAAATTAAATTAAATTAAATTAAATTAAATTAAATTAAATTAAATTAAATTAAATTAAATTAAATTAAATTAAATTAAATTAAATTAAATTAAATTAAATTAAATTAAATTAAATTAAATTAAATTAAATTAAATTAAATTAAATTAAATTAAATTAAATTAAATTAAATTAAATTAAATTAAATTAAATTAAATTAAATTAAATTAAATTAAATTAAATTAAATTAAATTAAATTAAATTAAATTAAATTAAATTAAATTAAATTAAATTAAATTAAATTAAATTAAATTAAATTAAATTAAATTAAATTAAATTAAATTAAATTAAATTAAATTAAATTAAATTAAATTAAATTAAATTAAATTAAATTAAATTAAATTAAATTAAATTAAATTAAATTAAATTAAATTAAATTAAATTAAATTAAATTAAATTAAATTAAATTAAATTAAATTAAATTAAATTAAATTAAATTAAATTAAATTAAATTAAATTAAATTAAATTAAATTAAATTAAATTAAATTAAATTAAATTAAATTAAATTAAATTAAATTAAATTAAATTAAATTAAATTAAATTAAATTAAATTAAATTAAATTAAATTAAATTAAATTAAATTAAATTAAATTAAATTAAATTAAATTAAATTAAATTAAATTAAATTAAATTAAATTAAATTAAATTAAATTAAATTAAATTAAATTAAATTAAATTAAATTAAATTAAATTAAATTAAATTAAATTAAATTAAATTAAATTAAATTAAATTAAATTAAATTAAATTAAATTAAATTAAATTAAATTAAATTAAATTAAATTAAATTAAATTAAATTAAATTAAATTAAATTAAATTAAATTAAATTAAATTAAATTAAATTAAATTAAATTAAATTAAATTAAATTAAATTAAATTAAATTAAATTAAATTAAATTAAATTAAATTAAATTAAATTAAATTAAATTAAATTAAATTAAATTAAATTAAATTAAATTAAATTAAATTAAATTAAATTAAATTAAATTAAATTAAATTAAATTAAATTAAATTAAATTAAATTAAATTAAATTAAATTAAATTAAATTAAATTAAATTAAATTAAATTAAATTAAATTAAATTAAATTAAATTAAATTAAATTAAATTAAATTAAATTAAATTAAATTAAATTAAATTAAATTAAATTAAATTAAATTAAATTAAATTAAATTAAATTAAATTAAATTAAATTAAATTAAATTAAATTAAATTAAATTAAATTAAATTAAATTAAATTAAATTAAATTAAATTAAATTAAATTAAATTAAATTAAATTAAATTAAATTAAATTAAATTAAATTAAATTAAATTAAATTAAATTAAATTAAATTAAATTAAATTAAATTAAATTAAATTAAATTAAATTAAATTAAATTAAATTAAATTAAATTAAATTAAATTAAATTAAATTAAATTAAATTAAATTAAATTAAATTAAATTAAATTAAATTAAATTAAATTAAATTAAATTAAATTAAATTAAATTAAATTAAATTAAATTAAATTAAATTAAATTAAATTAAATTAAATTAAATTAAATTAAATTAAATTAAATTAAATTAAATTAAATTAAATTAAATTAAATTAAATTAAATTAAATTAAATTAAATTAAATTAAATTAAATTAAATTAAATTAAATTAAATTAAATTAAATTAAATTAAATTAAATTAAATTAAATTAAATTAAATTAAATTAAATTAAATTAAATTAAATTAAATTAAATTAAATTAAATTAAATTAAATTAAATTAAATTAAATTAAATTAAATTAAATTAAATTAAATTAAATTAAATTAAATTAAATTAAATTAAATTAAATTAAATTAAATTAAATTAAATTAAATTAAATTAAATTAAATTAAATTAAATTAAATTAAATTAAATTAAATTAAATTAAATTAAATTAAATTAAATTAAATTAAATTAAATTAAATTAAATTAAATTAAATTAAATTAAATTAAATTAAATTAAATTAAATTAAATTAAATTAAATTAAATTAAATTAAATTAAATTAAATTAAATTAAATTAAATTAAATTAAATTAAATTAAATTAAATTAAATTAAATTAAATTAAATTAAATTAAATTAAATTAAATTAAATTAAATTAAATTAAATTAAATTAAATTAAATTAAATTAAATTAAATTAAATTAAATTAAATTAAATTAAATTAAATTAAATTAAATTAAATTAAATTAAATTAAATTAAATTAAATTAAATTAAATTAAATTAAATTAAATTAAATTAAATTAAATTAAATTAAATTAAATTAAATTAAATTAAATTAAATTAAATTAAATTAAATTAAATTAAATTAAATTAAATTAAATTAAATTAAATTAAATTAAATTAAATTAAATTAAATTAAATTAAATTAAATTAAATTAAATTAAATTAAATTAAATTAAATTAAATTAAATTAAATTAAATTAAATTAAATTAAATTAAATTAAATTAAATTAAATTAAATTAAATTAAATTAAATTAAATTAAATTAAATTAAATTAAATTAAATTAAATTAAATTAAATTAAATTAAATTAAATTAAATTAAATTAAATTAAATTAAATTAAATTAAATTAAATTAAATTAAATTAAATTAAATTAAATTAAATTAAATTAAATTAAATTAAATTAAATTAAATTAAATTAAATTAAATTAAATTAAATTAAATTAAATTAAATTAAATTAAATTAAATTAAATTAAATTAAATTAAATTAAATTAAATTAAATTAAATTAAATTAAATTAAATTAAATTAAATTAAATTAAATTAAATTAAATTAAATTAAATTAAATTAAATTAAATTAAATTAAATTAAATTAAATTAAATTAAATTAAATTAAATTAAATTAAATTAAATTAAATTAAATTAAATTAAATTAAATTAAATTAAATTAAATTAAATTAAATTAAATTAAATTAAATTAAATTAAATTAAATTAAATTAAATTAAATTAAATTAAATTAAATTAAATTAAATTAAATTAAATTAAATTAAATTAAATTAAATTAAATTAAATTAAATTAAATTAAATTAAATTAAATTAAATTAAATTAAATTAAATTAAATTAAATTAAATTAAATTAAATTAAATTAAATTAAATTAAATTAAATTAAATTAAATTAAATTAAATTAAATTAAATTAAATTAAATTAAATTAAATTAAATTAAATTAAATTAAATTAAATTAAATTAAATTAAATTAAATTAAATTAAATTAAATTAAATTAAATTAAATTAAATTAAATTAAATTAAATTAAATTAAATTAAATTAAATTAAATTAAATTAAATTAAATTAAATTAAATTAAATTAAATTAAATTAAATTAAATTAAATTAAATTAAATTAAATTAAATTAAATTAAATTAAATTAAATTAAATTAAATTAAATTAAATTAAATTAAATTAAATTAAATTAAATTAAATTAAATTAAATTAAATTAAATTAAATTAAATTAAATTAAATTAAATTAAATTAAATTAAATTAAATTAAATTAAATTAAATTAAATTAAATTAAATTAAATTAAATTAAATTAAATTAAATTAAATTAAATTAAATTAAATTAAATTAAATTAAATTAAATTAAATTAAATTAAATTAAATTAAATTAAATTAAATTAAATTAAATTAAATTAAATTAAATTAAATTAAATTAAATTAAATTAAATTAAATTAAATTAAATTAAATTAAATTAAATTAAATTAAATTAAATTAAATTAAATTAAATTAAATAAATTAAATTAAATTAAATTAAATTAAATTAAATTAAATTAAATTAAATTAAATTAAATTAAATTAAATTAAATTAAATTAAATTAAATTAAATTAAATTAAATTAAATTAAATTAAATTAAATTAAATTAAATTAAATTAAATTAAATTAAATTAAATTAAATTAAATTAAATTAAATTAAATTAAATTAAATTAAATTAAATTAAATTAAATTAAATTAAATTAAATTAAATTAAATTAAATTAAATTAAATTAAATAAATTAAATTAAATTAAATTAAATTAAATTAAATAAATTAAATTAAATTAAATTAAATTAAATTAAATTAAATTAAATTAAATTAAATTAAATTAAATTAAATTAAATTAAAATAATTAAATTAAATTAAATAAATTAAATTAAATAAATTAAAATTAAATTAAATTAAATTAAATTAAATTAAATTAAATTAAATTAAATTAAATTAAATTAAATTAAATTAAATTAATTAAATTAAATTAATTTAAATTAAATTAAATTAAATTAAATTAAATTAAATTAAATTAAATTAAATTAAATTAAATTAAATTAAATTAAATTAAATTAAATTAAATTAAATTAAATTAAATTAAATTAAATTAAATTAAATTAAATTAAATTAAATTAAATTAAATTAAATTAAATTAAATTAAATTAAAATTAAATTAAATTAAATTAAATAAATTAAATTAAATTAAATTAAATTAAATTAAATTAAATTAAATTAAATTAAATTAAATTAAATTAAATTAAATTAAATTAAATTAAATTAAATTAAATTAAATTAAATTAAATTAAATTAAATTAAATTAAATTAAATTAAATTAAATTAAATTAAATTAAATTAAATTAAATTAAATTAAATTAAATTAAATTAAATTAAATTAAATTAAATTAAATTAAATTAAATTAAATTAAATTAAATTAAATTAAATTAAATTAAATTAAATTAAATTAAATTAAATTAAATTAAATTAAATTAAATTAAATTAAATTAAATTAAAATTAAATTAAATTAAATTAAATTAAATTAAATTAAATTAAATTAAATTAAATTAAATTAAATTAAATTAAATTAAATTAAATTAAATTAAATTAAATTAAATTAAATTAAAATTAAATTAAATTAAATTAAATTAAATTAAATTAAATTAAATTAAATTAAATTAAATTAAATTAAATTAAATTAAATTAAATTAAATTAAATTAAATTAAATTAAATTAAATTAAATAAATTAAATTAAAATTAAATTAAATTAAATTAAATTAAATTAAATTAAATTAAATTAAATTAAATTAAATTAAATTAAATTAAATTAAATTAAATTAAATTAAATTAAATTAAATTAAATTAAATTAAATTAAATTAAATTAAATTAAATTAAATTAAATTAAATTAAATTAAATTAAATTAAATTAAATTAAATTAAATTAAATTAAATTAAATTAAATTAAATTAAATTAAATAAATTAAATTAAATTAAATTAAATTAAATTAATTAAATTAAATTAAATTAAATTAAATTAAATTAAATTAAATTAAATTAAATAAATTAAATTAAATTAAATTAAATTAAATTAAATTAAATTAAATTAAATTAAATTAAATTAAATTAAATTAAATTAAATTAAATTAAATTAAATTAAATTAAATTAAATTAAATTAAATTAAATTAAATTAAATTAAATTAAATTAAATTAAATTAAATTAAATTAAATTAAATTAAATTAAATTAAATTAAATTAAATTAAATTAAATTAAATTAAATTAAATTAAATTAAATTAAATTAATTAAATTAAATTAAATTAAATTAAATTAATTAAATTAAATTAAATTAAATTAAATTAAATTAAATTAAATTAAATTAAATTAAATTAAATTAAATTAAATTAAATTAATTAAATTAAATTCAATTAAATTAAATTAAATTAAATTAAATTAAATTAAATTAAATTAAATTAAATTAAATTAAATTAAATTAAATTAAATTAAATTAAATTAAATTAAATTAAATTAAATTAAATTAAATTAAATTAAATTAAAATAAATTAAATTAAATTAAATTAAATTAAATTAAATTAAATTAAATTAAATAAATTAAATTAAATTAAATTAAATTAAATTAAAATTAAATTAAATTAAATTAAATTAAATTAAATTAAATTAAATTAAATTAAATTAAATTAAATTAAATTAAATTAAATTAAATTAAATTAAATTAAATTAAATTAAATTAAATTAAATTAAATTAAATTAAATTAAATTAAATTAAATTAAATTAAATTAAATTAAATTAAATTAAATTAAATTAAATTAAATTAAATTAAATTAAATTAAATTAAATTAAATTAAATTAAATTAAATTAAATTAAATTAAATTAAATTAAATTAAATTAAATTAAATTAAATTAAATTAAATTAAATTAAATTAAATTAAATTAAATTAAATTAAATTAAATTAAATTAAAATTAAATTAAATTAAATTAAATAAATTAAATTAAATTAAATTAAATTAAATTAAATTAAATTAAATTAAATTAAATTAAATTAAATTAAATTAAATTAAATTAAATTAAATTAAATTAAATTAAATTAAATTAAATTAAATAAATTAAATTAAATTAAATTAAATTAAATTAAAATTAAATTAAATTAAATTAAATTAAATTAAATTAAATTAAATTAAATTAAATTAAATTAAATTAAATTAAATTAAATTAAATTAAATTAAATTAAATTAAATTAAATTAAATTAAATTAAATTAAATTAAATTAAATTAAATTAAATTAAATTAAATTAAATTAAATTAAATTAAAATTAAATTAAATTAAATTAAATTAAATTAATTAAATTAAATTAAATTAAATTAAATTAAATTAAATTAAATTAAATTAAATTAAATTAAATTAAATTAAATTAAATTAAATTAAATTAAATTAAATTAAATTAAAATTAAATTAAATTAAATTAAATTAAATTAAATTAAATTAAATTAAATAAATTAAATTAAATTAAATTAAATTAAATTAAATTAAATTAAATTAAATTAAAATTAAATTAAATTAAATTAAATTAAATTAAATTAAATTAAATTAAATTAAATTAAATTAAATTAAATTAAATTAAATAAATTAAATTAAATTAAATTAAATTAAATTAAATTAAATTAAATTAAATTAAATTAAATTAAATTAAATTAAATTAAATTAAATTAAATTAAATTAAATTAAATTATTAAATTAAATTAAATTAAATTAAATTAAATTAAATTAAATTAAATTAAATTAAATTAAATTAAATTAAATTAAATTAAATTAAATTAAATTAAATTAAATTAAATTAAATAAATTAAATTAAATTAAATTAAATTAAATTAAATTAAATTAAATTAAATTAAATTAAATTAAATTAAATTAAATTAAATTAAATTAAATTAAATTATTAAATTAAATTAAATTAAATTAAATAATTTAAATTAAATTAAATTAAATTAAATTAATTAAATTAAATTAAATTAAATTAAATTAAATTAAATTAAATTAAATTAAATTAAATTAAATTAAATTAAATTAAATTAAATTAAATTAAATTAAATTAAATTAAATTAAATTAAATTAAATTAAATTAAATTAAATTAAATTAAATTAAATTAAATTAAATTAAATTAAATTAAAATTAAATTAAATTAAATTAAATTAAATTAAATTAAATTAAATTAAATTAAATTAAATTAAATTAAATTAAATTAATAAATTAAATTAAATTAAATTAAATTAAATTAAATTAAATTAAATTAAATTAAATTAAATTAAATTAAATTAAATTAAATTAAATTAAATTAAATTAAATTAAATTTAAATTAAATTAAATTAAATTAAATTAAATTAAATTAAATTAAATTAAATTAAATTAAATTAAATTAAATTAAATTAAATTAAATTAAATTAAATTAAATTAAATTAAATTAAATTAAATTAAATTAAATTAAATTAAATTAAATTAAATTAAATTAAATTAAATTAAATTAAATTAAATTAAATTAAATAAATTAAATTAAATTAAATTAAATTAAATTAAATTAAATTAAATTAAATTAAATTAAATTAAATTAAATTAAATTAAATTAAATTAAATTAAATTAAATTAAATTAAATTAAATTAAATTAAATTAAATTAAATTAAATTAAATTAAATTAAATTAAATTAAATTAAATTAAATTAAATTAAATTAAATTAAATTAAATTAAATTAAATTAAATTAAATTAAATTAATTAAATTAAATTAAATTAAATTAAATTAAATTAAATTAAATTAAATTAAATTAAATTAAATTAAATTAAATTAAATTAAATTAAATTAAATTAAATTAAATTAAATTAAATTAAATTAAATTAAATTAAATTAAAAGTAAATTAAATTAAATTAAATTAAATTAA